>CM060462.1:32582525-33182525 GCA_030544235.1 Lepturacanthus savala | reverse complement strand
CAAATCTAATCCATGCCTTGTTAACGTCAAGTTTTGTTTCCAATTATTTGTGTGAATGTCACATCCACAAATATCATTTGAGCTATTTTCTTCAAACTGAATTGAATTCTCTTTTACAGCAAATTCTCTTTTTCATACAGCCGATATGATATATATAAATATAGAAATGATTAGGACAAACAATTACATAATTCTTATTTACTGTAAAGACATATACTATTGTAAATGAAAATGACTGTACCTAAATGATCTTAATTTGTAGAAATCCACAAGACACTAGTTCTTTTCAAAGGTTTGATTTACAGTCTATCCATTTCTATCCAAAGTGAAACAATAGCATTAGTTTGCATTATTATAGTAAATTTTGCAATTTTAATGTCCATTTACAAGGATAAGGATTGCCTCTGGTCTCACACTGGTGAAACAGATGTTAGTGCATAATGTATAAAATAATGTATACTGCTTTAAAAGCAGTAATCATTGAAAACAGAATATGTAGTCTACTGAAAGTAGTGCAACAAAATTTAAGCTACTGTTGACCCTTACTCATTTTTTCCCAGTTGCTCATGGGTACCTACCTCCACATAAAAGATAATTAAATGTGGTCATAAACGTCATTCAGGAGTCAATCTCTGTCTCTCTTGAACTTTCCCCTCTTTTTCATCATCTCCCTTTTCTCCTATGAGCCCCTACAATTTATTTTACCCTTTTCTCCCTTTTCTACTCTCCATTACCACCATCTCACCAGAAATTAATTAAAAATGTCCCTCACAGAGTGAATATTAAACTTTGAAGGTCAAATACAGTGATTCAAAGATTATAGAAATTGAAAAAAACAACAATTTACTGTATTATATTATATTTAAACACCTGGCTGTAAATTGCAGTAAGAAGAAAAAACCTTGTAATTACTCAGAAAACACGGAAGCCATAAGCAAGACTTCAGAGGCTCTAGATGAGTGTCCTTTTAATCAAGGTCACATACAGGCAGGAGTAAAAACCAGACCGGCAGGCAGACCAGGCAGACAAAACCAGGGGGAGTAGACAAGAATCTTCAAAAGTCAGGCAAGGAATCAAGCTGTTAGGATCAAACAGAAACACTGGAAAGCTAATCATAAAACACTAGACAGATAGCAGGTGGATACAGGCTGGAATATGAACTAGTGGCTGAAGAGGATAATGAGATCCAGGTGTGGGGCTGAGCAGGGAACCTCGGGTGAGAGGAATGAATGGTAGATAGGATGGGCAGGATCTTTAATGAGAAGAGAGTTATTGATGAGGCATGGAAACCCAGGCAAAATGCACGAAAGATGGTCTCCATCAAGACAAACCTGTGGCAATACTGATTTTGATATGGAATAGTGATTATTTTTTCTTTGAAATTGTATTTTTTATGGTGGGCCAGGAAAAGTCATCTACTTGAAGGAGCTAAAGAAGCTAAAGAATTTTGACATTTTAAAAAACTAAAATTGATTAATTGGTTATAATATAGTTGGCAATTAATGTAATAGTTTGCAATGACTCAATTAATCAACTAATTGTTGCAGCTCTAGTAGGGAGTCAAAGGCAGTGCTTCGGACTTGTCCTAATTACCTAAAAAATTACCAGTTGTTTTCAGTAGGGATGGGAAAGGCCTTCGAGGCCCTGATATGAAAACTAAAGTGTCATCAGCATATATCATTGCTTTGTGTTGGAAATCCCAACCTGGAGAACAGGGAATTTTAAAATCTATGGTGCTGCCAGGAGGCTTAAGCACTAGCGCAATGAGCATGGGGCTGAGAAGACATACAGTACATCCTTGTCTTGTACTTATGCGTGGTTCAAGTGAAGGTGAAAGAACTACATTAACCAGAACTGAACCCTTCCGGTGATCAAAAAGTATCTATGGTGGAGAACAGATACTGAAACTCCACGCTGTCAGAAATGTTTTCAGTGTCGAAAGAGCAAGCAGCCACATGGTCATTTTCATTAGGAAAAGGCCACATTATATTTACTGTATCAGGCATTTGAAGGTCAGGGGATTGTAATCATTATTCCCTTTAATTACCTGTATCTCAATTAGTTAAAAGTAGAAGGCTTCCAGCCTCATGGCGGATCTCATTTAAAATCGCAATTGGTTACCCATTAGAGTAACAACACCTCATTCTCTGATTATTACCACATGAGGCAATGTCATGACCCACCTAACCCTGACACAGGAGATGTGCCTCCTGCATAAACACAATACACATTTCTTATATTTAATAAATGCCCTGACTTTAGGTTTTTTGATTGGATGGTGCAAATGTATGTTTTATGTTATGTAGTACATTCCTGTTTTATTATCAGCATTTTGTGACCTGTTATTCAGCTTGATGGTTGATAAAGTTGTCTGGTCTTCATTCTCCAGAGATGAGACTTACATGTATTGTATTGTACATGTATATGTATTTATTAGCTTCTAAGTCCCTTATCTGAAGACACCTACCTTATGTCACTGGCTTATATGATCCTCACACAACACAACACTCAGTCCTCATTGCTCCTGCTACTTAGAATTATCTGCAGAGAACCTTGAAGTTGAAAGTGATTAACATTATAATATCTATTCATATAGTATGTATAATATATACACACACATATACAGTAGGGAAGCACTGATTTTTGGCCAAAGTCAAAGCTGAATAACATAATAATGCTTGGCTATGATTAGCTTTCCAGTGTTTCTGTTTGATCCTGACTGTTTGATCCATCAAATGCAGTTAAGTTTTTCAGTATTTTTTTTTATATTGCATAAATAATCTAGAATAAATTTTAAAATGCTCCACAAATGGCAAAACATGGCAAAACGGGGCAACCACAGAAATGATGCAAAACCAAAAACACACAAACACATAAAAACAAATGCAACAAAAAACATTGAAGGAAACAAATACAAAAACTGCATGTTTACTCCACAGTGCACTCCAGTTGCACAAAAACAGCAGCAAATCACAGTAGAAGTTGCGATCTGTTTCTGTTGCCAAGGAAACATGATGACATTCAGACCCGAGTGAAAACAAAGACATGTTAATGGAAGTAGAACAATGTAGAGCTTAAACATGAAACAGACGCATATAGTTCACAAAGTTTAACAAAAGGTTTAAAATTATTAGTCGCCAGTGATGACGACCTCTCGGACGTTCTCTCTCTCTCTCTCTCGTGGGCATCAGGGAGCCACTATCAATATCAGGGAAACTCCCGGAACTTGGGATGTCTGTATTTATATGAAAACTCTGCCCAATGTTAGCAATTTTAGTCATCATGACTGCTAGCTGGTCACTCGGACCTAGCCGAGTATGATTGCACTATCGAACAAAAGGTAATAAAAACTAGAACAACAATAACAATAAGAACAAGAAAACATTATTATTTAAAGAAGAAACAATGAAATACGGGGCGACATGGTGGCGCAGGGGTTAGCGCTGTTGCCTCACTCCGGCTTCCTCCCACAGTCCAAAAACATGCTGAGGTTAATTGGCGACTCTAAATTGCCCGTAGGTGTGAGTGTGTGAGTGAATGGTGTGTGTGTGCCCCACGATTGGCTGGCGACCATCTGGGGTGTATCCCTGCCTCTCGCCGTAACGTGCTGGGATAGGCTCCAGCAGACCCCTGCGACCCTAATGAGGAATAAGCAGGTATAGAAAATGACTGACTGACAATGAAATACAGTGAGTGTGATTTATTTTCAGTGTAAGAATGAAGTATTTCACTCTGGAAAGGCCAACAAATAGTCTCTACTGTTCATTCAGCTTCACATGCAAAATCCGCGATGGGACTGAAATTTTCAGCATTTATCTAATGGCCACAGGGAGTAGGCGATGAAAAAAAAAACCCCATGCAGTCCCAGACACTCTCAGCGTCTATGGGGAAATGCATTGACCAGAAAACGGTATGGGAATATACAGACAAGTAATTTATTTATTTGTGATAAGTAGCTGATTCTGAAAGAACCTGTCTTCAACAGATTTTACTCTGCCCCTACTCACAGACACTCACCTAATTTGGGTCATGGACCATGCATCAGTGCTTCAATGGTTTAATGATGAGTGTGGCAGGGAATCAGTGAGATTTGTATCTGTCTTTCATTTAGCAACTGTTTGCAATGGATGAATCTATCCCACACCTCAAAAACTCGTTTTGAGTTGAGATCATGATTTAATGTCACACCCGCTATTTTCTGTTTTCAGCGAATGGATAAAAACATGAGCAAGGTCAATCAACAACACACTGTCCTTTGACTGTAGCATATTAAGCAGCTGCTCATCTCACACCAGCTCATTGACCTCTGACTCCCGGACTTTTCTGCTCTCACTGACTTTAATGTCCTGCTGCTGACATACAAATCCTTCCATGCCGCTGCACCCATCTCATTTTCTGAGTTGCTCCTCCTCCTCTGACTGGCCTCATCTTTGTCCCCAAAACACCCTGCCTCTGGAATGCACTACTGCTGTCCGTTATTCCTGCCAACACTCTTGACTGTAATACTGTAATTTATAAAGTTTTATTGCAGTAGCTATGTTAGTGGTAACAGAGCAATAAAATGCTTTATTGCGCAAATACTGGCAAGAAAATCAGAAAGTGGGCATTTAGGGACATTTAGGACTGTCATGTTGTGTTTGTTTCATGTAATCAATTTAGAGTTTCTGGTCAAATTTCCCTACTCTAATATTACATATATTATCACCTCTTGTCGTGTTAGATTTTTTTATCAACATAACTTTTTGTGAACATTACAAGTTTTGAACTTCTACTTGTTATTCATGGCCTGTATGTTATATTGATCTGAACTTATACATCTTGAATTCCAGTTCTTATCACAGACTACACTGTGTCAAAGTATCCATTCAAAACTATTTAAAATGTGGTGTGTGTGTGTGTGTGTGTGTCTGTGTGTGTGTGTCTGTGTGGGTGGTCAAAATCTCCTTGGTCCTGGGTCTGGGACCTTTCTGTGTGGAGTTTACATGTTCTCCCTGTGTCTGCTTGGGTTTTCACCGGGTACTCCAGCTTCCTCCCACAGTCCAAAAACATGCTGAAGTTAATTGGAGACTCTAAATTGCCTGTAGGTGTGAGTGTGTGAGTGAATGGTGTGTGTGCTCCATGATAGGCTGGAGACCATCTGGGGTGTATCCCTGCCTCTCACCTGTAATGCACTAGGATTGGCTCCAGCAAACCCCTATGACCCTAATGAGGAATAAGCGGGTATAGAAAATGAATGAATGAATGAATGAATACACACAATTAGGGTTAAAATAAAGAGGAACTTCACTGAGGCTAGTCATAGACAGATGTAGATATGGATCATGGTTAACAGTCTTTTTTTTCTTGTCCCACATAGAAAAGTTTATTTCGTTGGAGTTGAGCTGCGGGGCCGGACCAAGCCATGTAGTGTTGGAGCTGGGTTCGTCCCTCTTGCTGACCTGCAACCTGCAATCCAGCGAAACGCCTTTCAATGTCACCTGGCTTCAGGATGGACAACCCCTGCCTCCGGAAGGGGGCGACTTCCTGCAGATTTTCGCCAACGGATCCCTCCTCCTGCTGCCGACCAAGAAGGACGGCCAGAGTCCCCAGGCCGTGGAGGGGGGCTACAGCTGCCTGAGCTCCAGCGCCCTCGGAGCCCTGATTAGCCGGACTGTAAACGTGCTCCTGGCAAGTAAGTGTCCAGTATGTGGATGATAAGAGACCACTCTTTATAAGAACCATTCAGACAGACATTGTCTTTCTGATAAGTGATAATTCATAGAGACAGTTATTGGTACTTCAGAATCATTTTTAGTAACAAGAAAATTGTTATTACTATTATACTATTATAACCAAACCAAATTTGGAAAAAGTTGCCTCATTTTTGCAAACTCAAAAACCTGTCATGGACAGATTCAAGAGGAATCCATGGTTAAACCTGTGTGTAATGGAGAGGATGTGTTGCAAGACACAATAAGAGTAGTTAATAAGAATAAGTTAATGAAGTTGATTGATCCTAAACGCAGTCAGCTGGCAGGGAGGGTTAGTCGCTCTCCAAGGATGTAACATTACACCGACCACCTCCTAAAAGGAAACAGGTGGATGGGTTGTTTAACAATTATTTCATTACAACACCATTATAAGAAAAGGTTGCGCACACCTAAGCAGAGGACAGGTGCATAGGAGGGGCAAAAACCGAACTGGAACAGGAAAAAGAAAACTGTCAATCACTTAGCAAATAGGTCATTCAATGTAACGTTTTCGTCCTCTGACCTTCATCAGGAAGGAAAGAGACCACAGTTTAAATGCAGTTTTATGTCCACATGGACCAATTCTCCTTCCGGAGAAGGACTGTGACTACCCCGTTGCAGTGCATTTTAATGACAGCAGACATGATAACCCCCTTAATGTTTTTGTGGCATTGAGTCAGTCAGCCCACCACAGAGAGGTGGTGATCATTACTGTTAAAACGACGCAAAGCCTTTTGGATTTACACTCTACAAACATTGGCTCCAAAAGGATCTGTCTCTTAACGTGTTTCTATGATTATTGATCTATTTAAGTATATTTATGACTATTTTAGCTTTTCTATCCTTGTCCTTTGTCCGAGGGTGCGACTTATACTCCGGAGCGACTTAATGTGTGAATTTATTACCAGTATATAATTTCATATGTTATTTTCACACAAAACCGCAAGAGGGCGCTCTAGGCTTGTGTTGATAATTTCAACATTTGCGTTACCTTTTATAAACAACTGAGAAGGGCTTAACAAAAATGACACCGAAAAGAAGATCATATTCTGTAGATTACACGCTGCAAGTAGTAAAATATGACGTCTAACGTCAGCGACGTAGAAGAGGAAGCGCAGCGTCTTCTACCTCCGGAGTTAGAGGAGTTGATGAAAAGTGACACAGAGGATGAAGATTTCATTGGATTTTAGTTACCGGATATTTGGAGTGACACAGATGGTTTTGGTAAGCATGTTATTGATGCTATAGTTATCGGAATAACTCTTAATATGTTATGTTAACATACCAGGCACGTTCTCAGTTGTGTCATGTAACGTCAGCATACCGTTCAGCCTGTTGTTGCCTCTATTCTATTTTTATTTTAAATTGTTCATCATTTAAATTGTAAATGTGTGTTCTTGGTATTGGATTTTATCAAATAAATTGTGATAACTTGTCAAAACAAAGGACCACAAACGCAGATGTTGAGTTTCACTTTTTATCGAGATAGACAAAAACAATACATTCCTTGCAGTCCCGGGGAGAACAACAACTTGCGCATGCGTAGAAACTTCACTCTTTTTCAGTAAACCTTCTTGCCGGCCACAATGATCACACAGCGGCACCCACTGGATAAACAATCAATTGACCCCTAATTACCTCTGCTTCACAACATAAATTTCCCCCAAAAATGTGACTTATACTCCAGTGCGACTTATATATGTTTTTTTCTTCTTTATTATGCATTTTATGGCTGATGCGACTTGTACTCCGGAGCGACTATAAGTAGTATAGTATATATATGAAAATAAATATAAATAAATATAAATTAAATATAATATATATATATATATATATATATATATATATATATATATATATAAATTATATTTAAAATAATAATAAATATAATATTTAAATATAATATTTATATTTAAAAGTAAAATGCTAATCTTGTTTTTTGATTAGTTTGTTAAGTAAATCCAGATGCATCCTTGTGCTCTGGGAAATTGGAATGAACACTTACTATTTTCTTCCGTTTTATAAGTCAAATGATTCATTGAGGTAAGGTTAATCACTAATGGAACAGTTTGTTAGTTTCATCCCTAAGGTGAAGCAAAAAAGTAAAGGTTATGATGAAAAGCAAATATAATGAAAGGACTTCTCCCTGACACAGCTACTTTATTATCATTTAATACTTGGTATGTAATCCGGGGCTCAAAAACCTTCAAATATGGTCTTCTTGAAATTTCACTTAGCTAACATAAAGGATATAATATTAGTTTGATCCTTTCATTCATTTAGAGCATTCAGCTTTGCATGCTCACACACCCACGCAGACACACAGCAAGGTGATTTGTCAGATACGTCAAGGGAATATCCTTGCATGGATGGAGATGAACTCGGTTCTCCTCTGCCTCAAATAGGAGCGTTATCCTCTGGTGGAGTGTTAACAAGTGTCCTGGGAACAGGTACACTCTTAAACAACGTTCTGTTGAAAGTCCCCAGAAAGATGGAGGGAAAAAAAGCAGGTGAAAATGAGAGAGAACCGGAAGGTTCAGGAAGACGTAGGTGTGAGGGACGAAAAGGACACACTGTAGCTTTATAATTGCCTCCTCCAAAGAGGCCTCTTTCCCTCACTCTTAAGTGGTAGTCTTTATTTAGTCATTAGCTTTGTGTAAAATGAGATGCTATACTCTGTGGATGCCCCCTCTTTTGTCAGCTGTCACATGCCTATTTATGAGGACCTCTTGTTTGAGGGACAATAAGGAGTAAAGGGGAGGAAGGGAGGGGTGTTGGATGAATGGTGGGAAGTCAGAAAAAGGTTGAAGTGAGTTTGTAGTGATGGGCAAAGCAAAGCCTTCAGAGACCATTAGGGATGACCTTCAGTTTGTATGTGTGTGTATGAGTGTGCGTCTGTGTGTGTTTTTTTTGTTTTTTTTGTGGTGAGAGGCTATAAGATAAATGTGATCAGTGTGCAAGAATCAGAGCCTTGCTACTCCAGAGTTGACATTGAGCGGACATTCTCCTTTCCTACTGTGTCTCCACTACCACAAATTAGACTGAGGAGAGAATGTAGCAGAGATCACATCTGTGAAAACACATTATGAAAGCCACCTGCTCTGCTTTCCCTGTCGCAGTCTATGATGCATGCGTCCTCATCTGAGAAGCACGTGAACACGCCAGAGAGGATGGGAGACAATGACAGAGAACTGTTACCTCTTTACCTAAAGATTTTTTAAAAAATGATTTAGGTCACTCACTCACTCACTCACTCACTCACTCACTCACTCACTCACTCACTCACTCACTCATTCTCTTTTCTCATGGCGAAATGCCAGCGGCAGCATACAGCGTGAACATTGCAAAATACATTGTGGGTAAATTACGATACAGGGGGAAAAAACAGCTTTTGACATTAATTAGAGCAATTAACCTTTCTCATTATGGGACTGCTGAGGAGAATGTCAATGTTTCCTAATTCCTGCCAGCATTTCAATCACAGAGGTGCTGTCATAGGCATGAAAAGTCTGCTCTCTCTCCTCCATGCAAACACACTACCTTAGTTAAATGTTTTGGTTCTGTCATCATCAACAATGCAGTGCATCATATTTAGGCAAAACTAAGACATGCATGTCCAATTTATTTAAGTTTTAGAAATGTATCTTTGCACTAGTAGTTTTAGGTGCACATATTTTTTAATTAATTTGTTGCTTTTGTAGTGTGACACATCTTTATACCTCCTGCAAGATATGTAATGAGCTATCTTGAGGCGGCTGGATATTAATTCATACAATATTTCTCTTTCTCAAATGAAAAGAGAATGGAGAATACATTTTCAAGGTGAAAAGAATTAACCGTTACATTTGCTGGCTTTTTCTTAAAAAATGCATGACAGATGTATGTTGATTCCTTTCGAGGCAGGGAACTGTAGATGTCGTTTTTTATGTTGCACATCCTTTCTAGTAGCTACTGCAAGTATGTGTTGAGGCTGGGGAAATACTTGATGGGTTTTTCACAGCGTTACTTAGCCTGAAAGCTGGGTAGCAAAGAGGTCATGGGTAGAACTATCTGCTTGCACAAGGGGAGGGGAAAAGCACTGCAATCTGATAGCTGTGGGGCCAAAGAGTGGGGCATAGATAGAGGGACGGACAAAGACAGAGAAAGAGTTGGGGTAAAGTCAAGGGCAAGAGAGCGGGAACTAGAGAGAGAAAGAGAGAGCGAGATGGTGAATTTGTATGAGGCACATTGAAAGGATACGGATAGAAAGTGTTGTTGTTGCTAGGACCAATTACAGATATTTTTGAGTGGTTCATATGTCACGTTTTACACAAGTACACATATGCACACAGTGATCCAGAAATGTAATCACAGGCAGGAGAGTAAACACTAAGGTACAAGTAGTTCGGCATGCATGCACTCAAATATACACACGTGCACAAACACACACACACACACAAACACACAAGCACCCTGTCAGCCACTCTGGTAGCGTTACATGAGAGGATCATGCTGTAATGGTTGGAAGTGGCTGGGGTTAATCATCAACTTCTCCTGAAAAGCTTGCTAAGCAACAGCCATTGCACGTTTTTTAGTAATTCAAATGCTTTTTGCTACTATAGCCAAACATGCGTCAGCATGCAGTTACTATGTATTCATTGAGAACTATTGGTACTTCAGCCCAGTTGTCTGAAATTAATTATTTTATTTTGTTATTTAATGAAAACAATAAGCACAGTGGGAAGCTGTCCTTCAGCTAAAGTTGGAAAACACAGATGGCCCATTTGTTGGCTTGTTAAAGGGCCCTTATTAAGAAAAAAAACACTTTTCAGTGCTTGTGGGTAAATATTTAGGTCTCTGGTGACACACAAATATTGAAATAAGACCAACCCCTCATTTTGTAGTCTTCCTAAACACAAGCCATTTAGAAGCTGATTTGTAGGCATTGCAGACTGTTTCTTTCACACAGACGTAGATCTGGGAATACGCCTACTGCCGGTTACTGGTACAACATTTCTGCCCTGAACAGGCTGTGTAAAAGGTGCTGTTAATTTTTTTGAAATGTGTGAATTTGTATTGTCCGTCCTGTGATGGAGGTTTATCTACAGGCTGCTATTAGATGCTGGAAGTGAGTTTATGTGACCAAATCTTTAACAACTTTAAGTCTGAATCAGTTATATCTTAAGCTGCATATGTTGTTAACATTTTACAGAAGAGGATACAGAAAGCAGATAAAATACTGATTACCAAATATTTTCATGTTCACATTTTTTAACCAATTAATGTATTATTTTGTTACATGCTGCATGTAATATATTGATTCACTATGTGTTACTGTATGTGGCTCATACTAGTTTTATGCCATTATTACATATATTATACTACTATTAGTTTTTCCAGTTATCTTTTATATTTTCTTTTCTGTTACCTTCCATTTTTCTTTCAGTATGACTTTTTTTTTCTCTGTCTTCTTTCTTTGCTCTTTCCTTTGATCCACCCCCCACTTTCTCCTCCTCAGTCAAAGCTACAGGCGAAGTGGCTGCTGGGACAGCCAACTAGTTTTGTTCTCCCATCCAACAGCCTGTTTAGGTCAGAGGTCAGAGGCCCGCAGACAGCGCTTACTGCTGCCCCCTGGTGCTCAGTATAAGGAGTGTTACTGGGTGTGTGAATATGTTGGGGCTGTGAAAACTGGAGCTCTGCCAAGACTCGACCTATAGAGGAGAAATAATCTATCCAAAGCTGATTAAATCCTTTAATTTCTCCTAATCAGCACATTTGAGAGTATTTAAAGAGTCTGAACAAGTCTTTAATTATAATGCACATTTCAAAACAGTACATTTAAAGCCCTAAAATGCCTTTAAAACAATAATCAGTAGTATAGTAAAATAGTGAGTGAGGCACTGTTATGCACAGACACTCAAACTTAGTTTTAAAATAAAGCAAGTGGAAAAAAAAGAAAAAAGCCACGTAAATTGGATATTTAAAGAAATGCTGTGAATGTACTCAGTGGGAGGGTCGGTTCTATTTTCTAATGTTGTACTACAGCGTGAAACCACAGTTCTCGATTGGTGTACATAATTAATGAAGTGAAACCCTTTCACCTTGACCAGATTGGTTTTATGGTCGATTGTACCTGGTCTGCATTCAGACGCTGTCTGTGTCGATTCTGCTGGAGCAGTAGCTGGAGACCAATTATACGCCAGAGACTCAACGTTTTTGCATATGTCTGTCAAGTCATGTGTGACTGACATCAAACAAATTGTCTCATGTTCATTATATCAGAGGTACCTATAGATAACATGATACATAGATTTTCACTTATTAAAAAAAAGTCAGTGAACAAATAGTTCATAATACTAACACAAGTAAACTACAATGTTTTGTGGTTACTGTATCTTGCTAATTCTGCTTTGATATCTCCTGACTTCTATCACTTCTCTACCTTCAGGTCTGTCCCAGTTCCATCAAGAGCCATCGCCGCAAACAGTGCCTGCTGGGGGATCTGCACGTTTTGAGTGCCAGATTGAGGGAGTACCCACACCTGTTATTACCTGGGAAAAGGACAAAGTGGCTGTCCCTGAGGACACAAGGTGACCTGGCTTGTGTTGCTGTTATCCTTCATCTTATTCTTTACGAATGTCTTTTAAATTCATGAAGAAGAATTTATACATAGTGACACATTGCAGATTAATGGGGCTAAAGGGGAACTATAGTACTCTATACTCGTATAGTTTTTCATTTAATGCCAAAAAGCTTTTCTTGTAGCAAAACAAAAGTCATATATATAAGAAGTCATGCATATGGAATAGAATAGAATAGAATGGAAGAGAAGAGAAAGCCTATATGTATGTATATATATATATATATATATATATATATATATATATATATATATATATATATATATATATATTTTTTTCTTACTGTGTGCACTTTTATGGAGCAAAA
The DNA here is from genome assembly GCA_030544235.1 of Lepturacanthus savala. NCBI lineage: Eukaryota > Metazoa > Chordata > Actinopteri > Scombriformes > Trichiuridae > Lepturacanthus > Lepturacanthus savala. The sequence continues at coordinate 33,169,869 of CM060462.1, read as the reverse complement.
TCAACAGTACTGTACAATCGACTCTGTAGTGTATTGCACAACATGAAAAAAGCAGTTGGATTAGTGACAACTTGAGTTCATAATGTTCACAGCTTTGGGAAAGAAGCTTATACACGACTCCTTAATTTAATTATTGTCTATAAAAGGAATGTAATCTATACTTCAGTTAAAAAAACTGCTGGAGTAAATGGGTTATCATGAGCTACCTAAGTTGGCTCTAGGTGAAAATGTGTTTTTCTTAAACAAAATATTAAGTCCTAGTACAGGGTTTGTAAAAGCTAATACATCATCCACTTTTCAAAAGCTATAAAAGTTATTCTTCAGTAACACTGTAAATCATTTCAGAATCACCCATTTGCAGCAAGAATGAGGTTAGAGCATCAAACTTGTACTTGTTGATTATATACAAGTTTTGCCCATTCTTTTAGTATAATTGGAACAAGGACTTCTACATGATCCCCTACGTCTATTTAACATTGTGGGGTGTAATTGAAACATACAAATACATTTTTATGAAAAAAATAGGTGTGTTTATTTCTTGGCTTTGGAAATTATTCGAATAGATAAAAAGTACAGAAGCAACACAGGCCTTGAAGAACAACCTCGAGTTTAAAACATACTCACCATGAATCCTGTGCTCTTATAGATGGGGAAAAATACCTTCTGTTTTCCTTCACTGGTGTATGACGAGTCTTTCTCTGACAAATATTCTCATTTGCTGACTCATTTAAGGATATTGACATTTCACTGTGGCTCTGCAGGCCCTGGCGCCTTGGAATTTGTTTCCAGTCTTATTGTGCAGGAGTCAGGACTAAGTGCTAATGGCTGCTGTAGCCCTCCATGACCCGCACACAGCTCCCTGCTCATCAGGTCTTGTTGGTGGGATGTGGTTTTTCTACCTCAGGCTTTGTTAATGACCTCTCACAAAACTGAGCCAAAGGACGGCCTACCCTCTCGCTTGTTGCTATTATCCCTTTTACATTTGTATTCCTGCTGCTCCTTTTTCAATGTCATCTTTTCCGTCACAGCTTCCCGTCTTCTTCACATTGGCTCTTCCTTTCTTTACTCACTGTTTTTCTCATCCACTCTTTTTCTCCCTCTCCCTGTTTCATTTCCTGCCTCCTCTCTGATATCTATCCTCCATCCTCCCTTCCCTTATACTGGTCTATAATAATAGTGATGCAATGTTGTGGTTAAAGTGTAGGATGCCTGAAAATAAGCATGGGCAATGAAATATTATCAATATAGTATATCATAAATATACGGATCATCAATAAAATCAGAAAATAGTTCAGCAAAATAGTCTCACTCAAGGTTTGCATAAAAAAAAGAACAAAAAAAAACAGTGCTGCTTTCTCCTCAGCTCCATTTCCTTGATAATGGATTAAACATTGAATCAAACAGCCAGTCATTTAACAGACAAATCAGCTTTAATATAAAATTCAGCCTTTTTTCTCCTGGTCATTATTATAAAATAATAAATAAATAGGTAATTAAAAGTGATCAATAATCATCCTTATCAATATATATCCATGTGAAATATTTTATATTGGTATATGCTCTAGCTATATCACCCACCTCTATAGTTATGTAATAAAAGTAGGTCATTAAGCATAAAATGTCTCCAAAAAAGTTAAAAGGAAATCATCAATAATTATTGAAATCAGTTAATATAAACAAATGACAGGTTTTTTTTTTTGTTTGTTTTTTTTATATTGTCCAGCTCTACCTGCAACCACCCTGTTACATCCATAAGGTAGTAAGAAGTAAACAGCTGTCGGATGCAAGAAAATGTCCCCAAAATCATGATGAGCTCTGCTTCATATCTGTGATTCTCTGAATCTGTTGTCTTTCCTCTTAATCTTCCTGTATCACAGTCGCATGAAGGGTTAGGGTTAGGGTTTGATCAGTCAGATGTTTCATCACACACAGCACTAAGCTGTTCATTCAGTTGTGTTGTCCCTCTCTCATTCTGACCCTGTATAATCTCACCTCTGTTTGCAACAGGTTCATTTCCCTTCCTAACGGGGTGCTTCAGATTCTGGAGGTTACCAAGCAAAATGAAGGTGCCTACCGCTGTGTTGCATCTAACTCTGCCAGGATGGACATCAGCCATGAAGCCAGACTCACTGTTACCACAGGTGAGGTCTGTTGCAGGGCTTTATAGTGTTTGAATAGGCAGCCAGGTCCTGCTGGGAGCTGCTCGGCCAGTTTAGGATCGAACCATCCAAATGATGATAAATGACAAACCAATGTCAAAAATCATATGTGATGTTCTTGGAATGAGAAGAGGTTGGTGAAACGCAGAGTTTCTATTCTGTGTTTAAAACGATTGTGACTAATCTAATCTCAATCTAAACATATTATTTCTGGCAGTTTTTGGAAATTGCATTATTTGGGCTTGTTAATATGCCGCATAATATCAACACTGTTATTTCTTCAAATGTTGTTGATAGTTTTAGTTTTTGGATGTTTTAAATTAGCTATAGGTAAATCTTACACATTGTACCTTTCAAGATGACGTGTTTGATCATGTTTTCCAGAAATTTTCTATAGTCTATTAGTTAAAATGACACCTTTTCCTTCTGTGCCACTGTAAAATCCATATTTTATATGGTATTTTTAATATGTGAACTAATTCTTATTCTCTTAACTTCTGGACATTAGATGTCTCTTAACTTTCTGCAAGTTGCATATGGAATCGTCATACATATACTTTTTAAATTAAGATTTAATGTCAGCAAATAAAATACCTACTCTCTGATGAATGTTAAGACTAGGGAGCACAAAAAAGTTTCAGAAAGGGGGATTTTCTTTTTTTATTTTGCACATAAAGAAAAAAAAAATTAGTTTATAGGCCATGTTTTATTAGACCATTCCCACCTTTTAATTAAATTATTCCTAGATTGATGGACTGACAGGTACCAACCGTGTCTAATTAGACTAGCCTATTCATAGTATACTCATTAAGCAGTTTAAGATCTTATCCCTCCCCTTGGCCCAGGATGAATTTTATCAACTTCATAATGATAATAATATAATATAATAATTAAAGCATTGAAGTGATGTAGTAAAATGTGGAAACGATGCAGTAAAATGTGAAAACAATGCGGTAAAACATGAAAAGTATGCAGTACAATGTACAACGATACAGTGAAACTTGGAAATGATGCAGTAAAATGTGAAAATGAAGTAAAATGTGGAAACGATGCAGCAAAACATGGAAACGATATAGTGAAACATGGCTTATACAGTAAATATTTTTCTCTCTCCCTCTAAGAGTAAGAGAAAAAAAAACTTCAGGGCTGCAGAGGCTTTCCACATTTAAAGGACTATAGTTACTTCAGCTGGAGGACTGTGGGTTTGTTGCTACTGTTGCCAGTGACTGGCGATCTAACAATATCAAGACGTCTCAGTTGCCTTTAAATGAGACTTTTGCATCCTAAAAGTACTGTGACCTTTTCCAATATGTCTTTTATGTAATGTTATTTTTAAGACCTCTTCCCTCTCTCTGTATGCTCCCCCCTTCTCCCTCATCTTATTACATGCATTGTCTTCTTTATGTCCCTTTTAAAATGTTATATTTTATTTACTTTTTAAAGTAATATTTTATTTTCATTTTTATTTTTTTATTTAGATGGTTTTATTAATTAATATCATGTTGCAATGTTCTGTTTTATTAGACTTTCATGTGATTGACCTTAATTGACCATAATATTATTTTTTATTCTTACATTATATTAATTTCAGCATTTTTTATCGATACAGAAACTGAAATACTTTCTGAGTTTTTCTTGTTGTCAGGGCTGCATGCAGCCCAGAAAACGCACTGTGAAGTTCAACCCTTTGAGAGAACATTCTGAGATATGATAAAAGAGGCTTATCTCGGCTAATCAATATCAGGTGGTGAGTTTGTGTCCGTTGGGAAAATACAGATTCTGTTTTGCTTATTTATGGCTTCAGAGATCTGTGCTTCATAGATTGTATAGACAAGGCCAAATAATCACTTTGAGCTGCATTTCTTTTATGAAAGATACTGTACATATAGATCATTTATTATTATCATAATTATTAATGTTATTATTTATTTGTAGTGGTATTTGTCTTTTTAATGAGACTATACTCAATCAGATATTGTTCAACTAAATATAAGCATGATTTATAAATATTTTACACACCTTCTACAGTTGCTTCAAATCTACAGGGGATTTTGTGTTAGGCTTTTCATGTTTGATTCTATTATTCCAATTAAATGTAATACGAATAACACAGAGAAACATCTGTCTTTGAAAATCATTTATAACTCCGCCTTAGTATTTTGTATTATTTACTGAACAATAGGCTCCATATGGCATTGTCATCCACAGGTTTAATTATGTGCCTGTTCACATTCTTGAATATAAAATACAATATGAAATGACAAAGCCTCTTTTGCACAAGAGGCTCAGTGGTTTTGAGTTAAAGTGTCTGAATTCTGTCTGATGTTTGACATTCAGATCATCTGGGACCAAAGCTGCTAACTGTGCCTGTCATTAAAAGAAAACATATTCAAGCAGGATTCAGTCTTCTACTGCACAATAGTAGCAGTTGCAATGTTCCTTATTCTCAATTGCATTTTTAATGAGAGTTCAGGCTTCTAAATATTCAGTGACCTTTGCCATATCTTTATGTAATGTTTATTATCTTCTTTTATTTACCTTCTGACTATTTAATTTAATTTTTTTTATTCATCATGTGAACCCTTTACTGCATATGTTAAATGCAACAGACATACGTTGCCTGTCCTTCAGATTTAATATGCTGCAACATTCTAATGGAAAAGTACTTTCTATACAGTTACTGGCCTACAAGTTTGATTTAGTGCTCTCTTTAAGGGCATGGAGCTGTGCAGTGTTTGTCTGTTCAGCCAGTTTTCAAGGCTCATTCTCCTTGTTCAATGTTAATGATTTGATTCAGTGAATAAATTCAGATATAAAATTATTTTCTAAACTAAACTCCAGAATATAGTTCAACAAAACAAAAGATAGATGTCTCATTACACTGTAGATTATTCTCCAAATGACCTCTAAACACTAGACTAACAATGCTCAGATCAAAATCAGACAATATCTAGTACAAATATGTGATTGGAGAATTCTGATAATGCTTTACTGCACTGATTTAATGTCCTGATTGCAAAACATTGTAGTTATCAGGATGTAATACCAGTTGTATGTGCTGCGCCTTGATGATGAAAACAGCTTCTCTGCCTTGGTCATTTTTATTACTAAGCAATAAGCTCTTTTATTATAGACCTACATATTATAATAAGCTACACTAACGATATGTCTGTTTTCATGCTTTGTAGTCATCGTAAAATACATTATAGATAGTACAGACAGATAGTGCAGTTGAGCAGCATTTTGGAAATGTATTCCACAAATATCTTTACATATTTTAAGACATATTAAATATGAAATATATATATATATATATATATATATATTTATATATATATATATATTTATCCATAAAAAGTCAATTAATCTCATAAGATATTCTAGATATTCTATATATATATATATATATATATATATATATATATATATATATATATATATATATTTATCCATAAAAAGTCAATTAATCTCATAAGATATTCTTAAAAGAATGTGTCCTCTTTAAAAACCTAGAATATATACATATGTAAATATTTCAAAAGTTCAACAGCTAGTCTTAACATAGGTATCTCCTACCTCTCCCAAATTCTCAGTGAATGCATATTTATTTTACTGTGTATTCTCTTTTGAATGTCTTTATTATTGTCATTTTTGTACAGTGATCTTGAAAGCTTTGAAATGTGCCCATGAATAAAATGTATTATTATTATTATAATTATTAATAAAAAAAAACGGTAAAGTTCAACCTGCTGTGCAGTTCTAGGAAAACTCACACATTTTAATTCCTTATAACCAAGGATTTCTCTCTATAATCTCAATGAGTCATTTATAATGTGTTGTATAGAATTCTAGGCCTTTTTCTGGAGGTGGTTCACATTGTGAGCTGATGAGGCTGCCTGGGTTGAGCAGCGGCTCTGCTAGTGACATTCTAGTTTAATGGCAATTAACCGTCAGCAACACTGGTAAAGGAGCATGTTCTTATCCCCTGCATGTTGTAACTTTTGTGCACAGAAGAGGTGTGAAGATGTATGAATATCAGTGAGAAAATCCAGTATTCTGGGCTCGTATTTTGAGCTTAACCTTTAATTATCGGCTGTTTTGTAGAGAACACAAGCACTTAGTTCACACACTGGGGGGGGGTTAAACCTGAAAGTTCTCAAGAAACTGATCTACCATAGCATTGCACAAATTATTTGAATTGCTGACATTTCGAAAGCAACTTTGAAGTCTGGGCTCAATCTAATAGCACTGCTGCAGTCGATTCAACGTATAACACATTTCTTCCTTGTTATAGGCTCAACTGAGACCCTGAGCGGAGTTGTGATTGTGGCACCACCTCAGAATGCAACAGTAATGCTCGGCCACCCTGCTGTGATGGAGTGTATGGCACAAGGCCAACCCAAACCGCTGGTGTCCTGGAGCAGACAAGGTAATGCTCTCAGTCCATCTTATCACTCTCCCTATTCAGTCTGTCAATCTTTCATCATCTGTGTCTCTGTTTCTAACTATGACCCTGTATTAACATGCGTCCGGGTGCAAAAGACATGTAACATCATTCCTGTTTGCAACTCGGCCTCCAGCTTTCATTACATTTACAGTAACTCTCTCCTCTGCTTGGTATCTGTGAAAAGAGGTGAGAAATTATTGCATTTCTGCTCAGATGTGTTCAGAATTTAAGGTCACAGAATGGAGAAGGAGAAACTGAAAACAAATTGTAGTAGTTTTCCGGTAGTACATGTTATTTTATTTTTTAAATTCTTTACAAGGACAATCTCTTTTCTTTTTCCATCTGTCCTGTGTTCTTCTCTGTTGCTTTCTCCTTTTATCAGACGGAAAGCCCATTTCCACCGATGTGGTCGGTCTCGCAACAAATCTGGTGATCAGGGACACCAGGCGTCACCATGCTGGTGTATATGTCTGCAGGGCCAACAAACCCAAAACCAGAGAGTTTGTGATTGCTGCCGCTGAGCTGCATGTTCCTGGTAAGAGTCGCATTATCAGCTACATGTGGCAACAGAGTCTCTGACGCAGAGTTACCTCTAAGTTACCTCTAAGTCACCAAGTAATTGAAGTTTCTATATTGGTGGAAAAAAGTAAAGCTTTATAATTCATAGCAATTCATAATTCATAGCAGTGTAGAAAGGCTTGAAAATATTGCTTTATCATTCATCCTTTTCTCTAAGTCCATAATGTTCAGCTCAGCTGCTGGTGGATCTATCTTCCTTTCAGTAAAGTGCAATTAAAGTAACTCTTTAGATTACATTGGAGTGTGTGGGAAGCTTCATTTATCAAAATCAGTCAATGATAAAACATGCAATTTCCACAAAGAAAGGGCTGGTTAGTATAAGTTATTTCCCTTGTTCTTAAATTCTGAGCAAATCAAATGCAAAGATAATGTTTTGAAACAATTTTTTTTTTTTATGTGATCTGATCTAATCGGTAGAAGTAACATCCCCTTATTTCATGCTGATTGTAATCTGTGACAAGAACATTTTTTAACCATTAATGTTTGTCTGTTTTATAATGGATCACATTTTTATAGGATACCCACAGTGTTTCACAGTGAAGAAAACCTCCACAGTTTTGCAGAATGATTAGTGACCATTGTAAGTCTGAGCTTTCTGTTTCCTACTGCCCCCAGCCCCTCCAGTGATTCTCCAGCCCCCAGACACAGTATCCCTGTCCCGGGGATACACAGCCAGGTTCGTGTGTAACAGCTCTGGTGAGCCTCCTCTGGTGCTGCGCTGGCTGAAGGACGGCCAACCAATCAAGTCCTTCAGGCGGGTGAAGACCCAAAGCCCCGGAGTCCTGCTCATCAACCATCTGGCGCTGGAGGATGCGGGCTACTACCAGTGCATAGCAGACAACAGTCTGGGCACGGCCTGCGCCATCGCCAAGCTGACGGTCATTGTGAGGGAAGGCCTGCCCAGTGCTCCTCGCCACCTGTCTGTCACGCCCTCCTCCAGCACAACCGCCCTGGTCACCTGGGAGAAACCTGAGTACAACTCGGACCAAATCATCGGCTACTCTGTGCACTGCCAGCAAGCCACAGGTGTGTATGTGTGTGTGGAGTGTTGTTTTTGGCAGGCCTTTCAAATTTAGTCTCAGTCTTAAAAAATGATTATTAGTTTTCGTCCCTATATCATATAGAGGTTCTATTAATGTATAGTTTTAGTCCACAAAAACTGGAATGATTTAAATCTAGTTTTAGTCATCAGATTGTTATATGGCTTATTATAAATAAATTAGGCCAACATTACAAGTTGACAGGTTGTAACTGAATTAATATTATAACAGCTAACTTGCCTAATACCTTTACCTAGTTAGTCCTTGGCTGGGACTGTGTAATGTCACTGGCATACCCATGTTGCAGTGTGGATTTAGCCAAAAAGCTATCAGACATTATGTGCCATGGAATAATATAAAGCACAAAATTAGCCCTGTCCGGGCGATGATAAAGTAGTGGGCCAAGTTACCCATCAACATAAATAGACAATAATCTTCATAAGAAGTTAAAAAAAATAGAAGTTGGCTTGCTTGTGGAACCATGCTAACTTCAGCTCTGAGCTAGCAGCCACTCTCATAATTAGCTTAGCTTAGCACGATTCCACCAGGGTCTAGGGTCTTAACGTCATATGTTAACAGTATTTTTTGAATAATTTGGAAAAAAAATACTGTCACAGCAATAGCCTTGTGACTCACCTTCATGTTGGTGGTATTCTTGCCACTGAGTTTGAAAACACAGCGTGTACCTCTGTCTCCATTCAGTTTTCTTTTCTTTGGGATGATATTTAAAGTTTTCCGCAAATCTTGTTTTCCGACCAACAAGCCCCATCATGGTTAACGCTGATGCCGTGATCCATTCACAAGTGTTTGTTTAATATGATTCCGTGTGATAGTCAGTGAATGATAATGATTTTTGGCTGTGAGTGTGTTTAACAGTAACAGGATTTCTGAGCGTTTGACAGATTTTCTCATGCAATTTAAACCCACTATTATCCACTAGTTTCATCTCATCTTGTAAATGAAAACATGCATACATCCCGCTATGTTTAGTAATTAAATAGCTTTGTTTAGTTTGTCAATGTTGGGACTTTGTCAAGTCAAAACTGGGCGATGACAAAATGATTTTGCCATTGTTATTGTTAATGAAAACAACACTGTCTATGTACAAGTATGTGTGGCCAAATAGTAAGATTTTGTTTATCTTTTAACATACTCTGTATATCAATTTGTCTTGTAGGCTCCGATAATGAGCACCAGTTTGCCATGAACAACGACACCACGGAGTATCACTTCAAAGAGCTTCACCCTCACACTGCCTACACATTCTTCGTAGTGGCATACTCTCCCATGGGTGTCAGTCGCCCATCTCCACGTGTTACTGTAGAGATGCTGGAGGACGGTAAGTAGCTTAGCAACCTTTTAACTCTTCAAGATGTCCATGAGGTGCATGAATTATCAATATCATCAGTTCATAGAGTCATGTAGCCAATGAAAAAGTAGAAGTAGTCACTAGAGTGCATTTGCTTAGAACTGTATTTAAATCTTACTGACATTTTATGTTTTATTTTATTATAGAATCACTACAGTTATGTGCCACTGATCATCATGTTTCCCTATTTCAATTTGGTGTCCACTATTTACTTCTAAGTAGAGATATTCTTTCATGTATTTTGGTAATCCTTCATTTTACAGGTTCTTAACTACATGTGAAATTTTTTCAGCATGAACTACTATATGAACTACTTCACTACATTCATATAGTAGTTCATATAAGTGCGCCTATAATTTTAATATGGAGTTCATGTAAGTGTTATTACATATTTCATAAATATTTCTTAGTATATGATAAAAAAGTTCAAACTATGTTCATAAGTAGTTCATATCTCTGTTCATATCTATTTACAATTGACCAGACCTGCAGATGAACTGAGTCTCCGAAGTTCGTATGCAGGTGAACTTGTCATCCTTTAAAATAAAAAAAAAAAAAAAAAAAAAACGTTTAGGGTGACAGGGTGGGGCAGGAGTTAGCACTGTTGCCTCATAGTAAGAAGGTCACAGGTTCAAGACCTTGGTCTGGGACCTTTCTGTGTGGAGTTTGCAAATACCACAGTGTAAAGAAAAAATCTCTCATTAAATGAGAAAAAACTTCAAGCAGAACCTGGATGGACAGCCACATCATCCACATCAAGACAGTAAAAGACAAAAAAACAGCCTAAGTAACAGCAATAGTCAATCAAAATAAGAAAATATACATGGACAATTTGAAAAATAATCAAATTAAAAAAATAATAATAGTAGCCACTGACATAAGCTGGAAACTTTAAGTCTACCCTCCTCTGCAGCCAGGTACCGTGCCATCATCAGCGATCTGGTGGGCTGCGACGACAGCAGTCCATTGGCCTTCGGTTGATGGTTTCAGAAGATAATTTGAAAATTTTACCAAAGCTGCCTCTGTGCTATGCTGAAAATCCTCAAATAAACCATTGTCATGTTGATTGTCACATAGCTGATTAGTGAATGTTTCCTCCAGGATCTTGGAGCGGAAAGAAAGGTTAGATATAGCTCTGTAGTAGGCTAAAACACCAGAATCAAGAGCGAGATTTTTTTGACAAGAGGTCTAATTACAGCTACTTTAAAGGTTAATAAGGATATATTGATCATATCTAGTAAAGAAGCACTAATTAAAGGAAAAGCATCCTTTAGCAATCTCATTGGGATAGAGTCTCAGAGAGGATTGTGGTTCAGGGAAATTAATCATTAGGATAGTTTAGGAAAGTCCATTGAAGAAAAGCAGGAAAAATATATATATATCAGCTGTTTCTAAGGTTTTTGTGTTTGAAGGGAAAACAAAGACGGTAACAGTTAGAATTTTGTCATTAAAGATGCTCATGAAGTCATTACTCTTGAGACCTGTAGGAATACATGGAACAATAGAGCCTAGGACCCTATAGTTCTTCTTCCTGTGCTGCTATATATGCTGCATCATGAACGTGCGTCATTATTCCTCTCTCCAGTGCCCAGTGCGCCTCCTCAGCTGTCAATAGCCAGCACCTCCCCCACAGACATCAGGTTGATGTGGCATCCGCTGTCGTCACAGCACAGTCGAGGAGCTGTTACCCACTATCGCATCGAGTACAGCACTCTGGATCAAGGTGAGTGGCTCCTGGTGGCCAACAGGCAACAAGCTGACAACACTCTTTTAATGTGTTTCTGCATACAAGTATCAACAATGAATCCTATGAAAAAACACCTTTTTAAATTTTTGTTTAATTTTTAATCAATTCTAGTTTTCATCATTTTGTTAAATTTGGTGATTAAACACACAAAGAGGTACAGTACTCAGGAGGATTTTACTATTGATTGCTTTATTTAAATAAAAAAAATAAGAGAGAAGCACAAAAAAATAACAAACCTATTTTCCATGTTTTTATACAGTCTCAATACTGCCCGACTGTTATTTGCTGGCGACTACAGGCACATATGCACATAGGATAGAGGACACCTAAACAATTTCTAGTGGGTCATAAGTGATGATTGAGAGAGGTTGTTTTTGTATGAGAGTATGTATGATTTGTTTTTTTTTAATCCTGCATGCTCTGCCTTTAAATTCTGAAATCTGTGTTTTATGAAATTAATCATTCTTTTATTAAAGGGGGAGAAGAGTCTCAGAAAACTTATGTATGTGTAAAACATGTGTTTGCACAAAGATCAAGTTCACAGAGAATAGATGGGTTTTCATAACAGTTTGGCCTTCAGAAATAGCAATATACAGGAATTATGTGGAAATAACATAAGAAAGAACATACTGTATGTGTACCTATAGAGATTGTGCGTGTGTGTGTGTGTGTGTGTGTACTGTGTGTTCCCACAGTGGACACTGTGTTCTCAGTGGATGTGGCAGGTAACGAGACCCAGTTCACACTGAGAGAGCTGCAGCCCAGCCAGATCTACAGACTGAGGATTGCAGCTGGAACAGGCGTTGGCTTTGGGGTTCCATCCGAGTGGGTCCAGCACCAAACACTGGCCCACTATAACCACAGTGACCACAGCATGGGTGAGAGAGAGACAGCAGACCTGGATCACTTATCATTTATCAATTCCTTAAAAGGTCCCACATCATGCAAAGTGATATTTTGGGATCATAAGAAGGTCTAGAGTGTTAAATACATACTGTCCATGTTTAAAAATGCTCAATCCACAGAGAAACATATAAACTGAGCCTTAAAACCAGTGGTGGAAAGTAAGTACATTTAAAATACTCCACTACATTTATCTGACAGCTTTAGTTACATTTCAGATAGAGATTTTAATATTTAATTAAAATCAATATAATTGTAGATTCTTTTATCTATATTATAGTAAATTGTTGCTCTTTTTAATTTTGCTTTTCAGTTTTTCTGAAAAGTGCTAAATATTATAATGCATAAATATTACTATTAATCTATCCAGTATCTCAAATTTGGCTCCACATTTATAAATTAAACATTAACATGCTCTCAATTACAAAAGGATTACAAATAACTAGTATAATATACTATAAATATATAACACAGTGCTGCATAATGAGAACTTTTACTTTGTATGCTTTAAAATGTTGACTAAAGTACCACTTTAAATTAAGATTGATTTGCAATTTAAAAAAAAAAAAAAATTGTGACACCAGTACCACCTAGCTGTCATTCACAGCCAATCAGAGGAGAGGCTCATTAATAATAATAAGACACAAAGCAACCTGTTTTTATAAAGCTGCAGAAAAAGCTTGAGAGAGAAGATGTGAAACTATAGTGAGATGATTTTAAGTATGAAAAAAACACAAATATATCTTATTAGTTATATAAAAATGAGAACAATATAGGATATAGGATTTAAATTCCCCAATTTTTTCACCCAGGATTTACATTGGTCATAAAGAATTGTTTTTTTTTTTTGTTTTTTTGGAATATCAAGGAATTTTAAGGATGATCATGAGTGTGTTTTCATCAGTGTTTCACTGGCCTGGGACAGTTCTTACTCCAGTGTATTTCTGGGGCTGGCTAACTGCCGGACTGAATTCATATAAAGCATATACATGGGATATCAACAATTCAATTAAGACATAGATTTATATAGATATAGATAGATTTATACATGCAGATCTTTTCAAGGAATGACAAAATCTAGTTAAAGTGGGAGTGACCTATATAGTTGTAATGATACCTCATGTAGTCTTGTTCGTCCCAACTTTTTCAGTGATCTTTGCCCCTACTGAGATGAAAGTCAGAGCCAGAGTGAGCACACTCAACATAACATGGCATCCCTCACCCAATCACACGCTGATCTCCGGGTACAAGCTGTCCTGTCGAGAGGTGGAGGCCGACGAATCAGCCAACGGGAAAAAGTCATCCCAGACACACACCATCAGGCTGCGTAAGAAGGCCAGGTATCATCTCCTCACTGGGCTGGGTAAGTTGATGACAGAAGCTTCTACATTTAACCACATTCTCACAACCTTGTTTCCATGTCGTAATATTATTTTCTCTCCCTGTGTCTCTGTATATGTTAGTCCCTGACCGGCAGTACGAGGTGAGAGTTTGGGCGTTTAACAAGCAGATCGATGGATCTGCTGCTGTATGGAAGGGGAGGACAGACAAGGCCGACAGGCGTAAGTTTTGCTTTTGCATGTGCGCATGCAATCAATAAATGAAAGAAAAAAACATATGCCTGTTCACACTATATTAATATAACTGATGATTACTTTTTCCAAGTTTCAAAATCGGAAAATAGCATGCAAGTTTGCGGTAAAGTGTCATTGTCAACTTATATAAGAACAAGAGATATGGTTATATAATGTGGATTTCAATAAAAAATGAATAAACTAACACAGTGTAACTCAGTTAAAATGTATAAACTAATACAATCAACTTGTAAAACCGCCTTATTGAAGTTTGATGAAGTCACTGAACATGTTTTCTGTATGAAATATCAGGAAAATAGCTGGCGATTATTATTTCTATATTTTCTATATATTTATTTATTTATATAAAATAACCAATGAATGGACTGCTGGTTGCAGCTCTTCTGCCAATGCGCCCGCCTCCGTTGCCCCCGAGCAGCATCCAGGCCACAGCCAACAGCTCCACATCCATCTGGCTGCGATGGGAGAAGCCACGGTTCAGCACTGTGCGCATCATCAACTACACAGTGCGCTGCAGTCCAGCAGGAACCACCAACGCCTCGCTGGTCTCCTACCACACCAGGTCAGAACCCTGAAGGAAGGTGCTGAAACTTCATCCTGTATGTAATGTGAGAAAGATACTATACAAACTAAAAATATCAGACCATGATTATTTCAATGAATATGAATAATTCAAAAATATCTCTTAGTATTTTGTATTAGATATTCACTGAAAACCTTGAAGGTTCTGAGGGTTCCCCTTAATGTGTTAATAGTATTTTTAGCTGGGTTTTTCATTTTCAGAGGATGAAGGATGGAGTGTTAAAACCTTTCATCGAGGTCATTCAATCACTCCACTGAATAAATTATTTTAGCACAGCTTACGCTTGTTGCATATTCTGTTTAGATGTGCCACTAGCCAGTTTATATCTTTTGGAGAACACTTTGCTTTTCCTTATTCTTTATATATAAGAAACATTTTGCTTCTTTTGCATTTTGGATTTCTCCAGATTGCATTATTGTTCAGAACCATGTTAAGGCTGCTCTAGTAGGGATGCAATGATACACTGAACTCATGATTAAACTCAATTCATAATACCGCATGATACAAATTTCACAACATTTTTTGTGATTAAAGACAAATGAATACATTATTTTTGAGTGATTGTACACTTTTTTTTTCATTTCATGTTTGATCTTCTTGTCTTTCATTGTCTTTATTGTCACCCTGTGGACTTCTGTCCACCAGAATATATTAATGCTGCTACACCAGTTACTTGTAAATGGACGCCCTCTGATGTATAAAAAGAGTATCACAACCAGTTTTTTCTTATCAGCATATTGAATTGTCATATTTTAACCGGACATGGTGGGACAGTGGGTAGGGCTGTTGCCTCACAGCAAGAAGGTTACAGGTCCAAGACCTTGGGCTAGAATAGGTGTGAGTGTTTGAGTTAATGGTGTGTGTGCCCCACGTTTGGCCGGCGACCTGCCTGGTGTGTATCCCTGCCCCTCGCCTGTAATGCGCTGGGATTGGCTCCAGCAGACCCCCATGACCCCAATGAAGAATAAGCGGGTATAGAAAATGATTGCCTGACATATTTTAATTGTCTTGTGAAGAATCATTACCATTCTTCTCTCGAGATATGCAAAGTTCTTACTTACAATATAAATCACTTTTCTGGGGTTCTGGGGTCATTTGCTTCTTCTGTCTACAGCAGCTTGAGTTGCAGCTACTGTTCTGACAAGTGTTGTACATGAATAAATGTCTGATGTTAACTAGACAATGCAGAAAAAAAAACCTAACTTTTCATTTCATTTTTCTTGGTCCAGGCATATACAAGTACTTGGTTTTGAAGTAGTCTTTATCTATTTCCTTCAGTATAATATAAAACATGTCCTGTGACCCTACCATTGTGTATTGCAGCTCTGCTCAGGAGATCCTGCTCGGAGCATTGAAGCCCTTCACCCGCTATGAGCTGGCAGTGCAGTCTAACGGCGTGGATGTGGTGGGACCTTTCAGTGGAACAGTGGAGGAGTCCACTTTGTCTGACCGTGAGTCTCTGCTGTGCTTTATCCTGTTATATTATATCTATTTATTCAGTTAGCCAAGCTGACGATTAATCATTATCAGAAAAGAAAGTGTCTTTAAAAGCTGAGTGTTGTAGTGGTCTTATTCATGCAGAGCCACAACAAAGGGGGAAACACTTTTCTTTTTGCACTGAATTGATCTAAGAATTCACTCTATTGTACGCTTCATTTCACTTGATATTGATGAATGGAAAACACAAGTCACTTAACCTCAAACTGCTCAAGGGGAATCACAGACTGCGAAATAGCAGAGAAGTAGAGGTGGGAATAAGTGCCTGGGAGAGGTGGATACAGAGTCATTGAACCATGGCTGTTTGAAACTTAATGAAAAAACAAGAGTTTCCATTTCATGGTACTTCACGTGAAAATCCAAATAGTAAAAATACAGTTATTAGAGCATGATAAAAGATTTCTAATGTCTCCAAGATGAACACAAATTGTTGATCCTGCAGCATTTCACTCAATTTTTTCATAAAATATATAATACCCATTTATAGATGATAGTTGTTATAAAGTCTTAGCTTATATCTTGTCTTCCTGAGCCCTGCAGACACTGTAATAAGTGTAAAGGTATGTTTTATTGCGTCTTTGCATGCGAGTGAGTGTATGCTCAGTCATGCACAGATCAGCTCGCAACTTGGCCAGTGGCCAGTTGAGATGGGAATAAGTGGTTTATATCAATGGCGGATAACTGGCTGTAATAAAAAAGCCCTCAGCTCGTGTCAGCCAGCAGCTCCATCAGCTAAGTACAGATAGGTGATGGAGAGTTACGGCTTCTAATGACATCATCACCACCAGTCACCCTGACATGCCCCAAACTACCACGTATCATCACCTGAGCCTCGGCCCAGTCCCCCTTTGCCCTGCTCATCCCCCTGTCTCCCGGACCCAGGTGGCGAGGACACGAGGACACAGATGGTTGTCACGCAGCATGTTGAATCCCCCACCAAGACAATATACGTTCACCAGCTGCGAGGCCTCGTTTCTGGGCTCTAATTACTGACCAAGTCTTCATTTCTTCTCCAGGGCCCTCCACACCTCCAGAGGAGCTGCAGCTGAGTGCTCTGGACTCCTCCTCTGTGCTGGTGAGCTGGCGCCCTCCGTTGGAGCCCAACGGTATCATCATCAGCTACAGGATCTTATACAGTGGTAATGTCAGCCAGGCTGACCACTTGTGGAAAAACCTTTCTCAGGATGGTGAGTTATGACTTCTCTGCAATTCTCAAAGCAATTAACCTTCTATTGCATAGTGTTGCCATATAATAACAAATACTTTATCTTCATTTTTTCCCAAAAGCTGTGATATAAAAACTATGCTTTTATAGTTACATGTGAAAAGGGGGCTTTTATTTTAAAAGGACATACAATTTTAAAATAATATCTGTCGATATTCTGGTCACATGACCAGGACATATTTTCCAGTCCCTTTTTCTAATGGACATTTGAACTGTGAACACCACTGTCTCACAACCGAAGGTTTAAAATTGCCAAAAAAACGTCCACAATTGCACCAACCTGTCCCAGTTTCCCACCTTTTTAAAATAGCATTTATTGTTTAACTTGTAATTTTAAATGTTTATTGCTTGATTTTTACTTCTTTTTATATATATTTTTCTTTCTGGAACTTTTTTGCATGTCTTGTATTTTCTTATTGTAATGTGCTCGTTAATAAAAATGTATTATTATTATTAGTAGTAGAAGTAATAGAAGTATTTTTCTTCACAATGTTGTTTTAATTATATATATTTTCAAAAATATTTTCTTATTCTCTCGTTCTCAGGGAGCATCACCAGTGTGGAGGTCCAGGGTTTATCCAGTGGCAACCATTACTTTTTTAAGTTGGGAGCGGCTACTGAGATGGGACCAGGACCTTATTCACCTGTAAAGGATGTTCACACCCCACCTCAGCAGTATGGTAGGTGTCTGTAGGAGACAGTCACAATAAGGACAGCAGTAGTAGGACTTGGAGCAATGATCTGAAAATTACAAGAGCCACAAAAATTGCACTACACACAAACCTCTTGCACCACCCAGTTCACATCAGAAATACAGAGAGCAGGCTGTTTAGGTAAACCAGCTAGTCAACCAGAAATGTAATCAAAATAAACAATTAAGAGAAAATTAACAATTAAAACCATGGGCACAAGCTCAATGATCAGATTATGATTTTATTTAGAGCCAAATAAAGGTTAGCTTATCCATATCTGAATTAAAGGGTTTTCACACTGAAAAATGTGAAACCTTACACTTTAAACTTTATTTTCTCAAGCTTCAGATGATGCAACACTTTCTTTTTCCACTGACCATGAGAGGTCAGTCTGACCAAGGTTAGACGTCTGCCAGCAGACCAACAAATACTGTGGAGTCAGACTCTAAGACAGTCAGGGTCAGTGTGGAAACAGCTACTAAACAATGTTGTCAGATCATAGCACTGGACTCCAGAGAGCTTAATGTCTTTGATTTTTACTTTATTTTAATGTAATGTAATACACCTTTAAAAATTGAGAGGGTATAGAATTTACGAAACACTTAAAGATCGGCATCCATCAACGGTTCCTTTTTCCTTTTGTACATAACACTAGTCTCATTATCTATTTTCTAATTGTAACACAGCTTTTATTGCACATATACACACTCACGTTCACATCCATATTCAGGCACACACGTACATACACAGCCTTTCCTATTAAAATGGGTAATTTTTCCCTGCCAGAAGAGAAAGAATAGCCCTGCAGGACTCTTTTATTTTGCTTCTCCTGATCTGGAGCTTTGTGAGGATAATATTAAGTGTGAATGTCAGTGGGGCCTCATTGCTGATGCCCCCATAGAGACCTTTGAATTACTGCTCTTTGTACAAAGCACTTTCTTTACTCTCATGTCACTTTGTGTTTAAGCTTGCAATCTCATTATACACTTTACAATTCCACATCAGTCAGCATTTTAGTATCACCTGTAATTATTTAATGCCCCATTTGTCTTTAAAGAGAGGCAGGGAGTCATGAATATAGAACCGCTGGCTCCCCACCGGACAATTATTCAACGTTCAACTCATTCAGGGACAAACAGGGCCTTGGATTGAGGAAAATAATCAATGTGCTCTTTTGTTCAATCATTTCAGTATTTGATTTCTGTTATCATTTGCCTGCTGTAGAAATTGTGCTGAAGTGTTTTATCTGTTGTGTTTTATGAGTGAAAGTTTATTATCACATCATAATATAAATCAAGTGCAGTTTTCATGTGATTGTATGTTTCTGAATCCTGAACTTTCCTAGTGCAATACGCTGTGGGAGTGTGTTTTCTTTTTACCCAAAGCTGTTCCTAATACAAGGTTTATTTCATGAACAGGGGCTGTTATAGTGTTGCCAGTATGCAAATGTGGCTGTGGTGGTTGGTGGGTGGGTGAGAGCTCCCACCATCTGTTTCCTCTCGTCTCCATGTCCACACTGCCAAAGATGCTGAGAATAAATTAATATTAATGTAGGTCTGCTGTCCCCAGTCGAACGTTGCCTCACGTCTCTTTGCTACTGTGCTGTAACTTTGCACAAATAGTGCAAATGCAGCTCTGGAAGTAAAGTTTGTGGCAATTGAACTAATAAGAAAATCTGTATATATATATATATATATATATATATATATATATATATATATATATATATATATAAACATGATTGTAGTCTTGGGGCTAATTTCCATCTCTAATCCCACTGGCTGGTTGATGTTATAGATCATTTTCACATTATTAATAATAATGTGTCTGTTGTTTTCACAGAGCTGGACATCCATGCAGTGACAGGCATCATAGTCGGTGTGTGTCTGGGGTTGATATGCATCCTTCTCTGCATGTGTTTCAGCTTTCATAATGGCAAGAGCAGGTACCTTAACTGCACGTACACACACACACACACACACATACCTACCTGACCTATTAATCTATTATTTCTTTCACACACACACAGAACAAGTGACACAAAGGGTATTGACTCAGAAAACTGCTTTACTGTAACAGTCTTCTACAGTGCCCGACTGTGTCTCTGCTCCAAATAGGGAGGTGTCTGGGGGACTGGACTGCACAGCTGTGACCCCTCAATACAGGAGAGCAGGCTGCCCCGTCCCCCCCGCCGTGCCAGAGTGCAGCGATAGCCACGAGCTGGAGACACTGATGCCCCCAGGCAGCCAAGAGTCTGGTCTGCCGCTAACAGTAGCCCCAGAGGAGCAGAGCCTGATGGCAAGTGCAAATTCAGAGGAAGGGGAGGATGCCCCTACACCTGACACCAAGGTCAAAACCTGCAAGGGGGCTGGGAGTTCATTTCCAGATGGGCCTTAGGATATTTTGATATATTATTTCTTTTATTACTTGTTGATAGATAGATCTCGCTCTAATTTCTGTGCATCCACTGTGTTGTTAATCTTGCAGGCTGCTTGGAACGGCTCTGTGAGTCATAACTGGGCCAACAGAATCACTAGATACAGAGACACCATAACAGAGGACTCTCCAAAACTCAATAATGGAGCTCTCAACACGGTAACTAATGATAACGCCACGGTAAATCAATTCACTTACCACTTACTTATCAATGCAGCTGTCAACCTGCATCTGACCTGTTTGGGACTAACTCAACTTTGGAAACAGCAAGTCAAATGACATTTTAAACTGTGATTTCTGCTGATATCTTTGTGCAACATAACCCGCTGTGCTGTCAGATTGCAGGTTTCATTAAAAAAAATGTATTTAGCTTTAAGAAGCATTCATCAAAATGTATATTGTGTGTTCATGATGTTTCCTTATTATTTAAAAGTCCATTTGTATCATTTGTTTGTTTGTTGTTGTTTTTTTAAATTCACCATTTTCTGCGATTTTTTTTTCAAAATGTCAAATGGTGTAACTGAAAAATAATGATAAATTTTAAATATATAATCCACCTCGAATATAAAACTTGTTGTTTTTATTTATTTATTTTTTTTTACTTTTTAAGAGAGTTAAACTATCTGTTCTAACTCTAACCCAAGCTTTTAGGGTTATACCACATGGCAGTTTTGTTACTGACTCATTTATTTATGTACTCATTGAGCATTACATTGATAGATCAACTGACCTAAAGTAACAGTGACCTTATTTTATTCTTTGTTTTTACAGGACTTAGAAGATGGTCTGTGTACATCTTCCTGCAGTAACCAGGTCAAGGCCGAGGTCATTGTTCACTCAGAGCTGTCAGATCCGGACAAAGCGGAGGAGGGCCGGGAAAGGGTGAAGGATTTGACCACCACCAGGGGACCCTCATTACCAGAGGACAGATATTCCCCTCTGAGTCAGCCAAGCCTGCCAGGGGAGGAGGAACCTCTTGAAAAACTTTCAATGGCTCAAAGCCCCTCGAGTCTTCCTTCGATAAATTTGGTCACCAATCACAACGGGGAACCAGAAGACGCGACAGACCATCCGAGCGCAGACATGGAGCTGCAGCAGGACACAGGGCTGACCAACGGCTTCCACTCCCCTAAGACAATGCGGCCTGTGCTGAGGTCGGAGCACCTGGAGAACGGGGACTCCAGACACTGCCCGTCGGTGCCAGGAAAGACCATCTCTGCTGGGCTGTCCCCCGCCCCCTTTGTCAGCTCCGGCATCGTCCACTCTACCTCAGTGGCACACAGTTACCTGTGCCCGTAGCCTTTGCATGTAGGGCATCGACCCTGACACACACACGCACACACACACACACACACACACACACACACACACACACACACACACACACACACACACACACACACACACACACACACACACACACACACACACACACAGACACACATCAGACACACATACATCAGACTCATTCTCTTTCCTTTCAGCCAATGGAAGGATCCCCAAGGATTATTTTATGCACCTCATTGTTGGATTTCTTTCTCTTTCTTGCAATTTTTTATAAAATACTTTGAATCCCATTGTTTCATCATGTGTATATACAGTATACAGTATATTTTTAGCAGTAGAGTACTGTATATGGGTATGCATTCTCTAGCATGGCAACCACTCTTTCCTCTGGGCTGCTTTTCCTGTCCATGGGAAAGAAATTAAAAGATTTAACTTAACCAAGCAGATGGAAGTGGATTGAAGGAGGCTATTTCCCACTGTCACACATGGCTCCGTTCCACTCAGGAATGAAAGAGCCTGGAACGTTCCCCTGAGTAGATGAGCACTTGGACAGGCTCTCATCGTGGTGGATGGGAGTAGTGGGAGCTCCATGGGTCTCCCCAGGCTTCGTCAGGTGGATGCTACTTCACTGTGGCACTGAGAAATTAGCCTTAAAGAGCAGAGAGTGCAGAGCACCTGTGTCTCTCTCCAGCCTCCTGCTGTCTCAGGGTCCACACACACATGCACACTCTCACACACAGACACATACACAGAAAGCTAAGGCATAACTGTGTATCACGGTATCTTACATAAACTCAAACATTCACACATAAACATTTACACACATTTCCTGACTGGAGTGTGGGGGTCTCAGGTGCCTAATTATTCTAGGTGCGTTTATAACCTCTGTATATTTCTATAGATGATTATATTCAGTACAAGTACAAAAACACATGTCAGTATGATGATGAAAAAAACAACAACACACAACGGATATACAGATTTGATACACATGAAGTATTATTTTCCAAAATGCCATTTATCCAGGTGGAATGATCTTGTGAACCAGGGACGCTCAGTCGAGAAGTTAAAAAAAAATACTGGTCATGCTGTTTTTCAGATGGTAGCGATCTCATTTTGGAATCAAAAGTATTTTACATGTCGGATGTTACAACAACCCGTCTGTAGACGGCACTTCTGGTTTGGCTCCCAATTAGGGATGCACCAATGTCCACACTGTTCTAAGATATTGTGCCATCATTTGGAGCCAATTGTATTTTCTTTTTTTTAAATTTGATATAATTAAAACTAGTTTGAAGTGACTTGCCATGATTTGAAGGAAATCCAACTTGTCTCTTTTTCCATGATGCCATTGATATTTCTACATTTCCCTGGTAGGAATGGAGTTTAATAAGAAGAAAAATAGAATTATGCTCCAATTTTTGTATTTACACAAACTGTTTAATTAAATATGAGATACTCAAGTATTGGATTAGAATGTTTTTTCATATTTAACCAATACTTGAAGCTGATTAGTCCTCATTGAATTTGCAGTGTAAAGAGGGAACTGGTGCATCCCTACTCCTTATCAACAACACTACCTCATTTCTTTTCAGGACGGTTTCCAGTGTGGTTTTATTAGTTTTGTGTAACTAGCACCTTTTTAAGATCTTTTTTTAACTTGTCTGATTTTAAAGCCTTTGGTATTTGCAGAAGTAATCGTCCGACATTGACTGTATGTTCTTGTGATCAGTCAAATAGCGAATTATGTTGCTTTATAGCATCGCAGCTCATCAGAGCTCAGCTAGATTGTGTCACTGTATCATGAAATGCCCACAGACAACAACACACAGTGTCTATGATGCAAAGCACCTGGACCAGCCAATGTCATCCAATTTGAGAGTCTCAGCAATTCCAGACCTATAGTTCTGGACCTGAGGTTCCAGTTAAACCAGTGCTATCTATTGGCAAAATAAGTTATAGCTCATACAATATGCCACATTTTGCACCTGCAGGCAGTGAGTGTTACTGCTCCAGATTTACCTTTATACAGGTTCTGTTTGAGTGGAGGTTTTAAAAGGTACACATTTTAATTATTTATTTCAAGCGATGCGAGATGTGAAGCCTAAAAATGAAAGAAAATGCCAAGACACACACACACAGAATCAGCAGCTATTAAAAAAAGCAAAAATAAATGAAGCTGTAATTCACATCACCTGCAGGTGGCAGCAGTGTTTCATTTATAGAAGCTGTACCTTTCTTTCATGCAGGAGGCAATAACTGACACGTCTATGGTAATGTGAATGAGTGAGTTTTTGAGTTAATTGGAAGTGTTTCATGTTTCATGGAGGAAAAGGGCAAGAGTGTCTCTGTATGAGTGTGATGTGACACACATATAATAGTACTGATAATAATAACAATAATGATAATCACACACTTCTGAAAGTGACAGAATGAGCAGACTCACTACTGAGTTAAGCTCTGTTGTACATGATGTCTCGTTTTCTCTCAGGTGGCTGTCTCTAGTCATCCAGAAGCGAAAAAGTGAAGTGGGCAAACTTTGGAAACCACTTCTGTTTGTATGTTTGTTCATGCAAGTGTCCATATCTCACCAACTCAACTCATTCACCCCAACAACTGGAATATAATCTGTTCTCATGACATTTAGGAAACATATTTAATGTGTTTCTTACCAACAAAATTTTGTTTGCTCTAAAACTTTTCTGATCTAAGAGACTCTTTTTATTAGTCGTGGTTTATTTTCTCACCATATTTGTACTTACAGTAACATTGTAACATAATTACCACGTTCTACTGCAGTAGCAATCATTTAGGGACAGAAGCGAATGTGTTCTCCCAGCAAACCTGGGTCAAATATTAGCTGGAAGATCTTTTGGGACGACAGTGCAGAGTTTGCCAATGTGAATTGACAATTCACATTACTGTCCCTAACTTAAACTGTCAGATCTAAAACACGTATGGCACTCACTGCATCATGCTATTTGGCAAACCACGCATAGATGGTGCATGAAGAGTAATTCAATGACAATTTGACCCATAGTAGGAAACTACTGCAGCATCATTCAACTCATCAATCTAAAGTGTCAAACCCGTTTTACCTCCAATCAGTGAAAGCAGGTTTCCACTTACCTTAAAAATAAAACATCTGCTGTGTCATCTTTGATTTGGGTGATAATTTAAACACAGTGAGCAGTGTGGCTACTTTTGTGATCATTTACCCTTCATGTGCGCTAAAAACAACCACCACAACTTTATATTTTTGGCCCAGGTTCTTGACTGATGATGATGAGTTTTTATCATCCTAAAATGCATCTGCTGTATGTCCTGAATACAGAAAGAAGCATTTTCTCAAAAGCATTCCAGTATAATATCTGCAACATACCTCTCACAGTCCAGGTCAGCCATTAACCACGCTTAAGAAGAGAAGTATCTAAAAACCTCAGACTGTGATTGGCTTGTTCTCGCCCTGGATTCAGTTTCTCCATTCACTCCTGCATTTGTAAACTACTTGAGTCAAACCTGTAGTGTTTGGAGTGACTTGTGATGACTGAATCAGAGTAGTTCTGAGGGTTTTGAGGAAATAGTCACTCACAGTAACAAAGATGACCTATGATTGTCTAAACATTTTTGCCATCAGCCTGCAGAGGCTTTTCACTGAACATGAAGTTTGTGTATTTTTCCCAACAGATAATACAAGAAATGATACACAGAGTTTTCATTTTGATGCATGTTTCTCATAATTGAATACAAAGAAACCATCACTTTGCCCATTGCAGCTGTTGTCTCTTCTAACCTGGGTGATATTCAAGAGTCTTCTGTGAAAAACCTCTATTGTCATTGCAAACCAGTCACAGACATTTGGCTCCTGTGTCAGCCAAACACAAATTATATTTGCTGATGCTCTTCTGCCCAGAGAATGCTCTCCACACCACTGCACCAATTTCTTCTAATTGACATTTCATATATTTTGGATTTGAAGTTGTTGTTTTTTTTGTGCCAGTGAGTTGCAGTTTTGGGGTTTTATTCTTTTAAACAATGTCACAAATTCACATATGTGATGCAGGAGCTTAGATTTGATAACGATGTAGCTGCTAAAACCAATATAGACAACAGTAACATACAGTATTTAAGTTTAGAAGTGTCATGATCTTTTTTACCCTAAATATTTCAGTTAATCATGCTGTTGTGTCAGTGTTTTACATCTTGATGCAGTAGTGGTGTGTGGAGCCAACACAGAGGATCTGTGATGGGGATTAGACTGAAACCTGCCTCCAGCAAAAAACGATGTATGGCTCCTTATTGGAGCTCTATTTATCTATTTTAACCACTATCTTTGAAATACCTGTGACTTTTTACTTTTTGTTTGTGATTTTTTGTTGGCTGAAACAATCTGATATTTTGGGGGAGGAAATTTACGCATGCCTTTACTTGGTAGAGATGATAATTATTTTGATAATTGTTGTCATTTCATCCTCTGTTTTTAAGGGTTTTATTAAATGTTATACCTCATGCCGGTAACTTGTTGATTTGATTCTGATCAGTTTCTTGATACTGCACATTTTTGTAACAAGTAGAACATAAGATTCCTGTTATTTTGTGAGCCAAATTTGTTGTGAAGGACAAGATCGACTGTTTAGTTTTACCTCAGTGTGAGTTGTGACTGATTTCCTGTGGCCTGGATGGTCCAGTCTAATGGTAAAAGGGTAGATAAAGAACTGGATTAGCATCAGAAGTCAGAGGATATGATCTAAACTGACTTTTACATTATTCTGCAGAACTAGTTGTTAAGCGCCTGCTGAATAACAGCGTGAGAGTCTGTGTTTGGTAAAATAATAATTCCACACAAGCCGAGTGACTGAAGCAAGATGAAGGGCTATAGGGACATCCTCCCCAGGCAGGTCATACCTCTCAGTGCAGACAGTCATTTAGAAATAATTGTCTCTTCTCTACTCAGGTGCCCCATCTTTGCATTAAATTGTAAAGGCTCATACAACTCAAATACATGTCCTTTGTTGTCAAACAAAGCCTAATTTTGTCCTTTTTGGGAAGTAAATCAAAGAAACTCTTATGCACAGATGATATTTTTTTTTTGTTTTGTACAAATCACTCAGTGTATTCTGTCTCTTCTCTGTACATTCTGGTGCTTTGTGGTGAGCTGCTTTGTCCAGTGATGTCACATTGTTGTGAATTTATTTTGTACGCCACCTTCTCTAGTTCTGTGTGTACCAGCTCAGTTGTGGAAGCACAGACTCTGTGGTCATGACTGTGTCACCTCTGTAATCATTGTGTGCCGAACAAGACCTCATTCATGTCAAAGACGCTACTGTAGGAGCAATTGTAGGATCAGTTAATAGATAAGCACTTCTGCCTGGGCCACAAGCAACGTTTGGGCTGTCTGTCATCTTTACTTTTCTAGAAGTGCAATTTTCTTAGTCTGTACAATGACAGATGAATACTTAGTGTTAGTCATGGCAACCATAGCCATGATGTGTGATAGAAACATTGCTTGTTCAGAGAAAATCAGTCACAGGCGAGGTAGTACTTGTGGTTTGTAGAAATATTTCCACTGTGTTACCATATGTGAACATGTCAAAACTCACAGCGACTATTAAGATGTCTGTGAAACTACTCTTCTGTAAATAAACGTCAAAGAAATTCGAAAGTTAGGCTCAGTGTAATTTTTTTTGGCCCGACTTGAATCTCTCTTTAATTTCCTTTTTCATCACCTCCTTGTTTTAAATTATTTTCCTGGCATTTACATTCCAAGAAATGGAATTTAAGTAACCTGACAGTAATTTTTGTCACATTCCTGTCATTACAATGTGATCTTTATGTTATATCTTAGTGTATGATATTGTGCTGGACTGCATTCATAGATTTAAATTAATTTCACCTTGGTAAATATGGGTAGGGAGGGAGAAAAAAGGACCCTGCAAGTTGACTTAAAATATTATTATGCAAACAATAACACCAAATATTCTTTACCAAATACCATAGTATATAAAGCAAAAAAGTGGTAAACATTTCTGTCCATAGGTAACAAAATCTACCTTCTGGTTTCTTTATCTGGACAGAACCAGATTAGCCTGCTTTGTGTCTTCATGCTTAAATAAGGTAACTGTAACTGGCTGTAGCTTCATATTTAATGAACAGATACAACCAGATAATCCTGAGCAAGAAGGTGCATATTAAACTATTCCTTGAAATGGTGTAACATGCAGAACTTTGATCAAAAAATGACTCATTAAGAAACATCTAAAAATTTGAAAATGTGGAAATACATCCTTAGAGCGACTATTCACTATAATATTGTTTGCAGTTCAAATTGCATTCTAGAAACTGAATGAATTTTTTTTTCCAAACATCATCAGCCCAGACCCATTGTAGGATAATTGGTTATACACAAGACATGACGCCTCTACAGACTAAATTACAGTTAAATAAATCACACACTGTAATAAGTATCCTCTCAACAACCCTTTGGGTGCACACATTAGCCAGGTAACATGTCCTCAGTTCCTTTGTGCCCCACCCTTTTCAATTCAGCAGAGCCTCAGGGTGCTTATCAGTCACATTAAAGATGTCATTCTTATATGAAACACAGGGGGGCAGTGTGGCCATTCCCAATCATTCTTATTTAGAAAAAAAGAGGGGCATTATAACCTGGTGCCACTCCCATTAGCAGAGACTGCTGCTTGAGTGTTGGACCTCATGCGTTGCTCTTAGCTCATACCTGCCTTGGTTACCAAATAGTGCAAATATGTATATATATGTATGTATTAAGCTGTAATTGCATATAAATATAACCTATTCATTCAGAGTTGGTGAAATATAGAAGTAATTACTGGCATGTTGCATAAAAAAGATGCCCATTTTAAATAGGCATGTTGTGTGTGTGACAGGCAGCATGAAAAAAAGAGAAAGAGGAGAGAAGTGACGGAGATAAGAGGGTGAGATGAGGGCTCAGAGTTAAGACAGGAATGTTGAGGCGACATCACATGGCAGAATCCCCTGAAGAGTTAGATAAAAGCTCTCGCTGAGTGACAGGGGGTCGGATTCACTATCTGCAGCCACTCATCACCATTATTCAGAGGGTGAAGCTGCTTTGCTGAGGTCTTTGAGGGGACGCGTACTGTATGCCCAAGCCCACACACAAACATGCAATATCACAGGCCCATCAAGCATATAAAAAATGCCAACACTCATACATGCATTCATAGACTATGCTGTAGCCACCAAGGCACCAGAATAAATGCGTAATGTGTATTGCCAATATATATTTTGTTTCCATCCTCCAACAGCAAAGTGATCTCTGCACTACTTCAGCCTCATATTTCATCTGAGAGGCAGGTGAGGGCTGTACTAATGAGGTAGAGTTCACTGCCTGTGGGGAAATAAAGGTGTGAAGCTCTTGAATCAGCCCCCTCATTCTGCCCCTTCCTGCCTCTGTTCCTGCATTACTACAGTCTCCACTTTCAGCAGGAACTGGGGGCTTTCTAGTAAGAGTCACCTGCTTTTAAAAGTCCCGTATCATGCAATTTTTTGGTGTTTGTTTGAAGTTTTGAAATCCCTAACATGATGTATTTGTGGTTTAAAGTACCAAAAGTCATCTCATTTATAGTTTACCTCTCCTCTCTCAAGCTTCTCCCTGGAAGACTAGGAAGCACATCAAAAAAGCAATGAAAAATGGCAGTCTCTCTGATATGGGACCTTTAAATGAAAGAAAGACAAGGTCTCAACACAAGGAGCAGAAGATCAGCCAAAAATATCCTTTCAAAACAGTACAAAACACACACACGCACACACACACACACGCACACGCACACACACACACACACACACACACACACACACACACACAATCTCACACACACACACACACACACACACACACACACACACACACACACACACACACACACACACACACACACACACACACACACACACACACACACAGATGTTTATTCATCAGATCTCAATGATATCTTGTAATTTTATTACATCTAAGGGAAATTAACATCATAATCAACCAGTTTGTGCATCTTTCTCTTGCAATATTATTAATATATTATTATATTAACTGCAATATTAACTACGTTTAACCTACATTATGATTTATGTAGGTTAAAAGTGGATAATATGTGCAGTCCATCAATGTTAAACTTAAACTGAAAGAATCACACTAACCACATTCTTGTTTCTTCTTCCTTTTTTTTTTGACTACTCCTGTTTTATAACCGTATATATAAACCTCCTGGTGTGTGAGTGGTTGAAGGTATGGGTCATGTGGCAGTGACATTATCGGTACAGGTCCCATGACCTTAGCTGAATGTCGTTACATCTCTACTCAGCTGCACTAAATACAGAAAAAATAAAAAATTAAAATAAAGAGTGCCTTTTAAAAAAGTAAAGAAAATCACACCAAACTCCATATGTTTTTGCTTGTCTTTGCTTCTGTACCACCGAACTACAACTACTATAACTACTTTTTTTTTATTTATTTGACATTTCTCTGAAATGACTTTATGAAAAAACACTTCTTACAGATAAGAGATTTTCTCAATGTCAGCCTTACTGTGGCTTATAACCTGCCAATCAAATACTCCCAAACTAAACAGAGATAGCCTTAGGAGAAAGAAAACAGAGGGGGCTAAGGCAGGAGATAAAAGAATGAAGTCAGGGAGAGGGGGATTTGAAAGGAGGATGGATGTGGAGCAAGTCATCTGCTTTATTTGGACTACATATCTCTGGAATTATATTAAATCTTGTGTGCTTTATAGTAAGCTTTAATATACCCTATAAAGTAGCTGTAAAAGGTGAGCTCACAGGGGCATGACTGGCAGGGAAACCGGGGAGCTGTCAGTAATGGCTGTGGACTGTTTGCCCTGCAGCTTCTGCTCTCCCTTGGGCTCTGTGTGCTGCTCTCCATTCACTGTTGGCTGGCCACAATAGGACCCTAGAGATGGAGCAGCTTTAAAACTGACTGTATACCAATTTTCTGTACTGCGACCAGAGGCAAGGTGTGACAGTGATATTTGGACTTAAGAAATGGCTCATCCTTGACTCTGTAGGGGGTTGTATAATGCAGTTATGATGATTTTTTTGCCAAAGTAGTGTTACTAAAATCAAATGCGATCCTTTTTCATCTTAAGTTTTTATTTATCTTATCTTTTTCTTTCCCTGACTTCAGTGAAATCCAATGAAGCCGGTCTATAGGCGATAGGACTGAGACTGGTAATGGACTGACAGCAGGCCTCTTTCACTGACTTTACACCGAGCCAACAATGGGTTGATCCAGCTATAACTGTGAGCCAACCATGGCACTGAAAACCTCCAGCTTTGGTTGGCACCCCAGTCTGCTTGTTGCCTGCCAGTGTGGACTCCCTGAGAGTAAAGTGCTGGCTCCAGGCCATCAATCATCCGACAAGGGTTTTACTTGCCCTTACATTATATCAAACTCTGACCTGATGTCAAAGCTGCAGGAGCCCAGACCTCTGCATACATTACACCGGGCCTAGGAGAGTCAAATAAACACACACAGGTCCTCTAACCTGAAGGGATATCACTTCACCTGTGGTTATACCAGCAATGCAAAGTTTTGCATTTCTACTCTTTTGCAAACAATAATATCAGGTGCATGTTGTACAAGTTTATGTGACTTACTATTACTAAAAATGAAAGCTTACCAGCTGGAATGCAATGAATCTGCAAGTTCTCCTGCTTTTGCTGCATTTCTCTCTCTGCTTATACCTCTCAATAAAACAGAAATACTCATGTCATCATGAAAGATGGTTTGCAAGGATCATCCCATTTAAATAAAAAAGTCATCACTCTTTAATGACAAAAAAATAAACAAAAATAAACAAAAGCAAAACCACTACATATAGTAGCCTATACTGTTTTTCAGTGACATATTTGCTAAATTAGGAAATGCATGTTTAGTAGTTTGTAGAAGATGGTAATCTCTGTGGTCATTTGACAGATGTGAGGTCTCTCTTTTTATCAGTTGGTTGCACTTTAATAATTCAGTCCTCGGCTGGAAGGAACATGACTTTAAGGGGGTTCACTGACACAATAAACAAACCAGACAATGGCATTTTGTCAAGGTGGAGCTTATAGCCAAATTTGATCCAGTAATAAAGCAATAGATTTGTAGGGTAGAAAATTGAGCTGGCATTCACACACATTGCCTGGGAAAAGGGATACAAAACAACGCAAAAATACTGAAAGATTAAAACATCCAAATTTGTCTCCAATATTTGAAATTGCACCCAAGATCTGAGTCATAAAGTACAGCTCTTTGTTATTGTCAGGATTGTGTCACCAGAAGACATTTCACAAATTAAAGAACATGCCATGAGCTTTCTTGTGGCAGAGAAGTCAACTGGGGAGAAGCTTGTCAGTTCTCATCCTCAAAAGGCTGGTGGAGCTTAACATCCCTTTGAAGAGTGCAGAGGACAGTCCTGTGACAATGGCCAACATGAAGGGGAAGAATAAAGGTATTCGGGCGAGGCTGCTTTCAAAGAACTCAAGAGCATTTTCTGTCCCATGAGCTGCCCACACTTTAAATCTTGTTGCTGGTGCTGCTAATAGCTCAGCAGATGCCATTGGCTACTTTGGGCTTTAAACAAACATATTTATACTCTTCTAAGATTATTAGATTCAACTTTATTGTCATTACACATGTATAAATACAGGGTAATGAAATGTGGTTTAGCATCTAATCAGAAGTGCAAGTAGCAGCAAGTGCTAGATATGTAGTATTTACAGTATGATACAATATAGTACAGTGTAGTTTGAAGTATGTACATAAATAGGATAATATGAACAAATATACAGCAATACGAGTATCCTGTGGTGTAGTATAGTAGTCCTCAAGTATACAGGTGTGCTATAATATATATATATATATATATATATATATATATATATATATATATATATATATATATATATATATATATATATATATATATATATATATATATATATATATACATATATATTATAGCACACCTGTATAATATATATCACTTTGATAGATATTTATGTACATGTATACATGTGTGTTATATTAATATGCAAAAGATCTACAACATTGTCGGTATAATGAATGAAGGGATGGATAAGTACAGTCCATGGGGCATGTGTAGTGGTATGGTAAGGGGACCTGGAGGTTCAGTGGGGGAAAGAGGTCAGTAGAGAAACAGCTTTTGTGAAAGAAGCTGTTCCTAAACCTGGTGGTTTTGGTCCGGAGGCTACTGAATTACCCTCTGGAGGGGATGAGCTGAAAGAGTCTATGATTGGAATGCTGTGAGCTCAGTATGGGCATAGTTTCTCCTGGACATCCTCAATAGCAGGTATTGGAGTCCTTGTGATGTGTTGAGCGGTTTTCACCACCCTCTGCATTGGCCTTGCAGTCGGCGACAGAGCAGTTCCCATACCACACTGTGATATAGTTGGTTAAGATGCTCTCTATTGCACAGCAATAGAAGTTACAGAGGATGTCAGCAGAAAGGTTGTTTTTCTTCAGTGTCCTCAGAAAGAAGAGTTGCTGATGGGCCTGGGAAGCTGGGAAGGCTGGAGGTGTTGGTTACCCAAGACAGGTTCTCAGAGATGTGAATCTGTGAACTTAGCATCAGCATCCGGGCGATTGTAAGCAGCAGTGATGATTGTGGAAGTGAACTCCCTTGACAACGGTCTACACTTAATCATGAAATACTCCAGGTTGTCTGAGCCTAGCCTACACTCATAGATGGGATATCTTCCTGAAACTTGTCAAAACAACCCCAAAGAAAAGAAAGAAAAGATCAGATACCAGGCAGGAAAAGCAGAATGAAGAGCATTCAAGCAGTAAGGTACCAGGCTGGGCTCCTCCGGTGAAGGAAACTATTGCAGACCCTGTAGTGAAAGTTAAAGTCCTGTGTCTGACTGAGAAGGCTGGATTCTGGAGATATCATATGTTATAGCATCCTGAACAACATCCAGCATGTGTAAACTGATGCATTTGTCTCCCATCTAGCTACATGTGGCTGTCAACTTGCTGAAGAAATCCAGAGATTCCCTCACCTTCACTTCTCATTAGGCATGTGTTGAAAATCAGAAAAACAGTGCCTGCTGCCCAGCATGATGTAATGAAAAGGATTCATCTTTGTAAAGCTTTGCATAGTACAAAGCTGCTGGTATTTTGTGGCATTGCCTTGCTAGCTGGGCTTGATGCAAGAGATTTATTTCCACACCAGTGAATGATACAGACAGAATCTCAGTGGGCTGGGTGACCCACTTTTCCACTCTCCAAGTACATGTTAGCATTGTGCGCTACACATTTCACACAACTTGGTTGTTATAGACTCACAAGACACTGTCAGCCTACAGGGCAGGAGGTGAAGACACATTCCTGCCATTAACATCATATCCCACTGGACGACTAGTCTATGGTCTCATTGACATCTGGGCTTTTGTTGAACTTTTCAGGCAACAGGTGTGGAGGGTTTCTTTTCATGATCCTATGTGGCTAATTAGTAATACTTATTAAACCCAGTATTGACGTAGTTTCCTACAAGTGAAGCTTTGCCTATGTATGCCGGATTGGTCAATATTATTTTGAGGACAATGCTGAATTTGATTAGAAATGTAATAACAGAATGAGTGCATCTCTCAGGCAGACAAGCAGCAGGCTAATGTGATGGTGTGTGTGTGTATGTGTGTGGTGTGTATGTGTGTGTGTGTGTGTGTCTGTGCCCACTCATCACAAGCTCAGTTCTCACTACTGCTGGCTTGGGAACATTAGATACTTGGTTCATTTCTCAGTATATGGAGAGCTAACTTTGTATAGCATTATCATTGCTATAGCCAACTATGTCTTATTTGAAAAATGCAAATGAAATGAAGTTCTCTTATATCTGCAGCCAGGGTCCTAAAGGGTCATAACTGTGATTAAGTGAGGCAAATACCTGTAGGTTTATACCTGTGTCCCTTGGGGCCAGTTCTGTTTTTCTACATTAGACTTAAAGGTCCGATATTTTAGAGTGTTCTTGGGTTTGTTTTGATACACAATAAAGGATATTTGTAGTTTTAAACACCAAAATTTTAAAATATTAGAAAAAACTGTTTATTTTTTTCACAAATACCGGAAAGCTAATTTTAAGGCACAGTTTCTGAATATTGGATGTGTGCATATCTTTCTGGATTGAGCATTTTTAAATATTAAACAGTATCTAACATCTAGACCTAAACTTCTGATAATCAAAAAGCAATTAAAATATCACTTTCTATGAAATGGGACCTTTAAGCACATACTGTTATCTAACGACACTTCAACTGCATTTCCATACTGAGAAGCATATTATTCATGCAAAACACATTCACAAATTCTTTCAGGTATACACAATAGAAAGAGTGGTAAACACTTTTACAAAGTAAAATCACTGTTAGTTCAGTTTTAATCACCTTTAGTGAGTGTATTCCAGGTGACTGCTCAAGAGTGAAATGGCTCAATTAAAGAACACTCAAGCATTGGCAGAATAAAATGCTCAAGGTTAATTTAACCAGTGCTGTTAAAGAAGCTCCATTTTTTCCATTTTCACAGTTTAATATTTAATTGTCTGTTCATAAAGACATGGATGTTTTTATGGTCTGAAAAACAATTCCTGTAGCAGCAATTCAGTCTGCCTTTTCACACACAAAAGTGTGCCCCCCCTCCCCCCCTTGAAATAGAAATGGCCAGTTGTGATTGTGATGTTTATGACCAGACATCTTTACATTAGTTGTACATTAGTGTGCAGAACTTCACATCATAATATTATTTAACCACGTTTGTAATATGTAACGGATTCCAAAGTATGCTTTGCTTGACTTTTAGCTGTCAGTCAGTCATTTTATATACCAGCTTATTCCTTATTAGGGACACACACCATTCACTCTCACACTCACACCTATGGGCAATTTAGAGTCTCTAATTAGCCTCAGCATGTTTTTGGACTCAGGGAGGAAGCTGGAGAAAACCCATGCAGACATGGGGAGAACATGCAAACTCCACACAGAAAGGTCCCAGGTCTTGGACCTGCGACCTTCTTGCTGTGAAGGAACAGCGCTAACCACTTGCGCAACAGTGTCAACTGAATCTGACTATTAGCTCTGTTTATTAATTTAGAGCTTCCAGGGGTTGTGGGAGAAGAAGAGATGAGAAGAGTTCAAGATCTACAAGCCTGAAGGATTGCGGATGAGCAAGTATTTATCACATTACTTCATCTTACCTATTTGACATAGTCCATTATTACTGATTTTTATCTTTTTATATGTTTATATTGTTTTCATGTAGGGGCGACACGGTGGCGCAGGGGTTAGCGCTGTTGCCTCACAGCAATGGACCCCTGCGACCCTAATGAAGAATAAGCAGGTATAGAAAATGACTGACTGACTGTTTTCATGTATAACCAATGGCTTTATGTAACACTTTTGAGATTGTCTCATCTCATCTCATCTTCTATACCCGCTTATTCCTCATTAGGGTCGCAGGGGTCTGCTGGAGCCTATCCCAGCGCATTATGGCGAGAGGCAGGGATACACCCCAGATGGTCACCAGCCAATCGTGGGGCACACATACCATTCACTCACACATTCACACCTACGGGCAATTTAGAGTCGCCAATTAACCTGAACATGTTTTTGGACTGTGGGAGGAAGCCGGTGTACACGGTGAAATCCCACGCAGACACGGGGAGAATATGCAAACTCCACACTGAAAGGTCCCAGACCCAGGACCCAAGGAGGTCTTGAACCTGCGAACTTCTTGCTGTGTGGCAACAGCCCTGCCCCACCATGTCGCCCACTTTTGAGATTGTATTTAAATCTGTCTTGTTTCTGGCAAAGATATTTATCTGAATAGAGTGGTCAGTGACTTGTAAGCTGACCTACCATGCACTGTATACACACAATACTACAAGGACAATATAGCTGTTCTTTAGTGTTTGTTATGTATTCAGTGGATTCTGTCTTCTGTATTATGGATTCAGTCACTGATTGTACAGCAGTCTCATCATCTGCTGGAGCTCTTGTCTCTCCATCAGACACCCAGCTGCAGGTCAACCCACCTGGTATGTCTGCACAAATTTCCAGGAGATGCCCACAAACATAGAGCAGAAATGCTGTGGACAATGTCAACACTTCTGCATCTCCACGGTGCCACACATGGATATATACATTTTGCAAAGAGGGGGTTCTTACTCTTGCCAGGAGAATTTGTCCCAAGTAGTGTATAATAAAACCAGTAATAAATGTACATATTTAACTTCACCAGCGTTTCATTTTTGATATTTTTATCAAGTAGAAATATGGCCACCACTTTGCAGCCCTCTCTGTTGCTTTAGGTGACACCACCATATGTTGCCGCACCGATGCAAACTCTGGTCTTGTTTCGCTCTTTGTCAGCTTTTTTCTTGGCAGCAGCCTTTTCAAACACAATTTGTGCTTCCAGTCAGTTGTTGGCATTTTTTTCTGTCTATGCTTCAGGAAAACATCATCCACCCTACCTTCAAGGTATTTTGAACAAACCCACACAAACATGGTACACTCACTCACACAAGATTTACTCCTGTTTTCTCTAACTCTTGAATGTCAAACACCCTGTGTCCTTATCACTGCCAGTACCACTATTGGGGAGGTAAGTTCATGACACAGTAGTACAGTACGGTACATTAATGTGATGCAGAGGAGGGCCCTTACTGGCTTCCCACAATCAAACAGTCTGTTTCTTTGGAGCATATGCAGAGATAGTTTATGCACTAAGAATTTGTGGATTGGGTACCCTTCATTATTGCTGCAACATTTGTTTGATGGTCAAATAATCTATTTATAATTGAAATGGTTAATTAGTTAGTTGTTTGTTTGCTTTGTAAAGTTGTTTAAAATGCAGTTCACTGTTTCCTAAAGCTGAAGATTCAACTTAAAATTTAAACCAACGGTCAGCAACCCAAAGATCACCAGCTTACTATTATAGAAGACTAAAGAAACCAGAAAATAATCAGATTTGAAAAGCTGGAACCAGAGAATCTGGGCATTTTCTTCTTAAAAATGATTTAAATCAATAAATTGATTATGAAAATACTTGCCGATTAATGTAATAGTTGATTAATCAGCTAATCGTTGCGGCTCTACCCTTGATCAAGCTGAGACCTACTGTACAATTATACACTAAACTTTACATTGATATTTTAATCTGCTCAATCTCCACTGAACCAGCAGTGACCCAAGGGTTTCACACAGACCAGTGAAGGAAATCACACAAGAGCTGAGCAATTTATGCATGAGTTGTTTATTGCTGAGCTTATTTACACTGGATGCCCGTGAGGGGCTTTTAGGACCACGTGCCTGTGAAATGTGTTATGGAATTGCAGTGTTATCTGCCCCATTATTATTATAGCCATATCACTCACACAGAGAGCTAAAGTGTGGGGATAGTGTTAGGAATAATGGATGTGGCTAGTCTCGTTACTTGGCAACCTCTGTGTGTCATTGCATCAGTCATTATGGGTAATGGCAGACATGCCCGTTATAGTAAAAAGAAAAAAAAAGGAAAAAGGAAAACACTGAGAGAAGCATGGCCCGCCTGGTTTGATGTATGAGATGCAAAGTGGTGCTGTGGAAACGACCCCTTAGTGTGATCTACACTGTCCATATGTAATCTGGTTTACACTGTTAATGCAAAAGACTGTCAGGTTGGAGGATGATGTATCCTTGTTGACTAAAGGCACATCACTCATTGGCAGTGTCCATGTGTAGCCCCCCCACCCACCTCATAATGTTTACACCAGAGGCTCAGCAGGGAGTCGGGAGGTATTCACTCTTTATTTCTTCTCTAAGCTTTAGAGGCTGAATAGCTGTGTCAACATACACCATTTCAGAATGTTTGACAGAAGGACAAACGGACTAAAAAAAGTTGATAAAAATGCTTTTAAATATATACATATATAAATTCAAGTAGAGGCATTGTTGAATACATATCTAATAGGGGTGGCACGGTTCTGAACCGAAACTGAAACCGTACGCACAGGTATTGAACCCTGACAAGCGAACCGAATGGTTTTTCATTTTTTTATGAACACTACAGGGCACACCTGATTAAAAGCAGCATGCTCAAATTTAAGAAAGAAAATCAATTTAGTAATAGTACAAGCCAGATTTTAAGCTGCAGGCGCAGGCTTCTTAGATTAAAAAAATAAATAAATAAATAAAACACTGTGTTATTCTTCTTAAGCATTGTTCAGATATTTACCCAGAAAGATATTATAGATATATAGCGAGAGATAGAGAGAGATAGACAGAGAGAGAGACAGGGAAAGAGACAGCAACAGGTAGAGACAGAGACAAGTTAGAAACTAGCTAGCTAAATGCTAAAACTAACTAACCATCCGAGACGCGCCTTTATCCTGAGTTTGGTAAAGGAGCTGGGAGCGGAGCTGATGCTTCTCAAGGCTGCAGCAGCCGCAACCGTTGCGTAGGAGGCAGTGCCATAAAAATACGCACTGCAGACAAAATAAAACGCTGGACACATGTGACAAAAGCCAGAAATCAGTGTGTGGGAAGTGCACAGCGAGGGTGGAGCTTCATATTCCCTTCAAAGTTTATTTGAAGGGAATATGTTATTTTTGAAACATATATATATATATATATATATATATATATATATATATATATATATATTTTATTTATTCCTGTTCATGTTTTATTTTTCTTCTCACTGAATGATTTTTGTTTGAATGAATGTATCCGTCTGCCACCAAATCCATTCATAAAGATGAGGGAGTAGTGCACTTAGGCCCCGCCTACTAATAAAAAACCTTTACTCCATTCGCTCTTTATAATAATCTCTTGGTTGATGTTTTGAATAAGCCACCGTAGTATAAGCTGTATGCTTAAAGTGTAGCGAAAAGGTAGCAGCGTATAGTCCAGAATTTAGGGTATACGTGCCTTTGGCATGCCCTCATGCAACCTCATGTTTCCCTTACACCCGAAACAAGGGGAGTGCATGTCATATTCTAAAAGAAACAACTAAGAACCGTACCGAACCGAAAACCGTTTCCTAAATCCACAATACGAACCGAACCGTGATTTTTGTGAACCGTGCCACCCCTAATATCTAAGATGCATTGCATGCTCTGCATCAATCTACAACTCTCTGACTGACTTTAGATTCATGAGAGCTTAGAAAAAGAAAACTGCATATGAGTCTGCATGTTAATTTGAAGAGCTAATAGGTTGGTTGTTACTGGGTCTAACTTCAATCACAAATGAAAAGCAAAGTAATTAAAACAAAAGAGAAAACATCAGCTGGTGATTTGAATCATGGTTTGTGGCAGTAGCTTTCTATTTAATCAGCTTTCATGTGCAGGCAATTTCACTGAGGCCTGATGAAGGAGTGGCCTGAGCTTGACCCTCATTTCTGTTGTTTAAGGCCATGGTTTGGTTACTGCCCAGCACGCTGGAGCAAATCCCTGCACCTCATGGTCAACCAATCTTCCAAGGTGACAGTGTCAGCTCTAGAGCGTTGTCTCAATTCAGGACCTCAATTGTGGCATTACTGAGGCTGTCCCATTTTGAAGGCTCTGAGAAATGTGGCCTTCTTTTTCCAGAATTTGAAGGATCCAACAGGCAGGTCCTTCATGACAGTATCCTAAAATGCATTTCGCACAAACCAGCAGTGAGGGTCAAGATTTTGAACCTGGCTAAATGCTGTCGTAATTTTTGCTGTGGGACTGTTTTAGGATATTTAAATTTATTACATTTTAACAATTTTCAGTTAAGAAAGAAAACATTTAGATTCATAAACTGTGGTTAGTCTATCCTAATAATGCTCATTTGGAAATTTGCTCTGATGTAAGAGATACAAGGTGGGTTCTCCCACCTTGACTCTTTAGATGATCCTTGTATGAGATTCATTATGTCTTCATTCATAATAAGGTTATTGACTGTTTTCTTCTATCACAGACATGTGTAAATGTTTTTACCTTTTTACCATATTTCGACAGTAAACCTTTCATCTTAATCACCTGCTGATAAGAGCATGTCACACAAATTCCATCTGTGTGACCTTCTGATGAAGATGGAAGTGTCATTATCAAAATATGTCAAGGTAAAAACAATATCTCCTACACATGATGAGATATGTGTGATAGAAGAAAACAGCCAATAATTCTTAAATAGGACCATGGGAGCAGAAATTTGTACTGCAAGAGTAAGGGCAGGAACAAGTGATGATGCAAATAAAAAACCCTCTGTAAACCAGACCATCTCGTTAATAATACTTGGTACTAAGGACATGCCTTTGTAGATGTCACAGACACATATTCTTGACATGCACTGCATCAGGAATATTCAGATCATGTCTAGTACAGGAAAATCTATTTCAATTGTATTTTCCTTTTCTTTGTCCTTATTTGGCCAGATCTGGTGGTGCATTAAATATCATGTTACCAACTTATTTTCGGACAAATTACATATAACAGTGGTCAGTGAATCATTCTTGAAAATGTGCTATATGTTCAAAGGGGCAAAATATGTTGACAGTGTGTAGATGACTGTTTGGGGCAGTGTAGGATGTACACAAATCACTGCCTCAGCTGGTTTTCACTGCAGATATATTGATTTCACCCCTCACAAACCCATCAAACAACAGCAAGGAAAAGGCTGCTGCACATGACTTAGGAAACCATTGCAAATGGTGTCTACTGCCAAGAGTGATGAGTGATGCCTTTGAGCAGAGGAAGATTGAAGCACATAACACTATATGTTGACATTCACCCTTTCACACACATTCATACATTGATGGTGGTGGCTGTCACATGGTATGTGAACCTGGTCATAACAATATAATCTATAAATCACACATGGGGCATTTTGGGGTTAAGTATCCTGCCCAATGACAGTGGACAACCCATTCTACCTGCTGAGCCATGGCCACCTCTGGCCAAACCTGTAACATTATAGTAGAGTGAACTAAGCCATATAATGAGTTTGTGAACACTATTTGATATTCAGTCGGTAAAATGTGGACATGATAACATATTGAAAAGATCTAATCACTTTACAAGCATCCCATCTCTCTCCAACTTGTTTTTCAGGTGGGGACATTAACAGAGTATCATTGTCCTAGAGAGAAGGCTCTAAGACACTCCCAGCCAAACAGATGACTTGAGCCATAAGACTACGAGGACACGAGCCCGCCCGAGCGTGCTCAGCTGATTTATTATTTCATAGCTCTGCCTGAGCTGAGATGATTATGCAGGCGACTCCCTTGGCCCCCGGGCAGCACCATAAAGGTTATTAGAGGTGCTCTACCACTCCACGGCCAGCCATATGGAGAGACTGTGGACAGATGAGGTTTTAAATGCTGCATTGTGGATCCAATCACTCAAAGGGTGTTGGGATCACTTCTATACAGCCGGTCAGCAGAATTCAATATAGCACAAACACTTTCACTTTCTCATGTGTTTCTAATCCAAGCGTTTTCTCAGCGTATCAGGCTATCTGTGGTTCCTACCAAGAACCTTACTAGCTGTTGCCAAAGGACTGTGTGCAGGGACTCTGGGGACTGGGGGAAATCAATATGGGATTGACTCCCCCTCCTTTGCACTGTAAAGTAATTTTCTTTGATATATAAGTGTTTATTTGGACTACAGCTGATTGTTAGTCACTGTGCACCAATATGCTGTGGTTTAGGAGAGAGGTCCGAAGGTATGACTCGTTAAAGGAATCTTTCTTTAGAAGACAAATGATCACATTCTAAAAGGCAATGAATCTCTATCTGAGCAACCTTTGTGCCCTGTCCGGAACAATTTGGTGAATATAACATTTAATCACATCTGTGCACAGACTGAACCAACACTTTAGAGGGGGATGCCTTTGATTTCTTTTTTTGCTCCAGACTGATGAGTCAATAATGCAATTATTACCTGTGAAGCTTGGTGATAGGATGAAGAATTGGCCATGGGCGAACCCATTAAAATTTGAGGTGGATGCCACTTACGAAATTTGCTCAACGATTGTTTGAGTGTTTTTGCAGCTATTAGTGGGTCCTGCTGTTCAATGGAATGTTAATAGCTGAATGCACAGCTGACAGAACACTGGCTTGTTGCGGAGACAACATGGAGCCAGAACTGCTGAATGGAAATCACTCACCCAGTTATTGTAAGTTAAGTTCTTAACTTCAAGTTACACACACAGAGTTAGTACTATGTAACTTGGAATTTAGAAATTCCAGTCTTGCGATGACCATAATGGTGTTTCTACTAGTTAATGATTCTTATAGTTTTGGAAATATAGCCACAGATATTGGTTGTGATCATTTATCAGATTGAATATTGGCCTTACTGAAAATCTAACATAAAGCCCTTCTAGTGGCCTTTTTTTATCATTATGAAAAAAGTAATGGCTAGAAGCAAGCATCATTTTTGGAGGGAGGGAAGTTCAAATTGTGTAATTAAAATTATAATGTAATGCTGTATAATTATATCTTTGTAATGGACACAAATAGTGCATATTGTGCACTGTAACTGTGCATTATAGAATCTGACTCTTTACTCTATGAACTTTAAATGTTTTAATGTCCCTGTGTTTTCTGGTCTGTTCAGTGATCCAGTTTTGTCCCAGACAGACATGTGGGTTACGTCTTAGCCCTGATTGCCTTGACCCAGTGATTCAAAAGGCCTCCTGCCCTTATGAACCTAAATAGAAATGTGTCTATGGAAGATGAAAGAATAAATTACTATGGACATTTTCTTTTTGTTTTAGAGTACTTTAAATCATAAGATCGATTCATTATCAATAGCCATGGTGGCTAATCAATAGATAGGCGGTCATCAGTGAGATTTATGTCGACAGTAGCTCTTCTGAAAGATCAACAATAGAAGTGTGAGAAATTACAGCTGTCCTCCTTCAGGCTAACCTTTTTCAACTCATCATGGCCTCATTCCAGAGCATTTTATTATTGCACAGCAGTAGCAGCCCTGGCTGAATAAAACCAATATCTCTAACGACATTCTAATGTGCCATCATTTTACCAGCTGAAACAAACAAACCATCAGCCATGCTGTCATTAACAATTCACCATAACATTTCCTGTTGGGTAAGCTGCAATGAGCCCTGCAGCACAATGTCGAGGTTGATTTTTACCGGGAAATAAGGAGCATTGTCTTACATGATTTAAAATATACATGAGACACAAGGACCCTGATAGCAGTGCGATGCTGTTACACTGACGGTGAGGGGAGCTGACTCTTTATGGCTTCAGCTGTTTAGAAATTGATAGACCGCTGGGTATGGTAACAAATTAGCAAGTACTGCAAGGACTGGACCTGGATAAATCTCCCTTTGATGCCTTTAATTGAGCAAAAGATAGTAAAGGTTGAGGTTGCAATGATGGCTGTAATTACTTGTTCTTGCAATTGGGTATGTTAGAAGCTCTTTAACAACATGACTGATGATTGCTTTTGCTAGTTAAGGCAGAGAATTAATGTATATCTTAATATTCTGTTGAAGATACATTTGACTGGTCCATGTCTGAGTCTGAGTTGTCATTATATTACCAGATCAAATGTTTGAAAGGATTTTATGCTGTACACAGAAAAGGAAAACAACTGAAATCAAACTAAAATGTGCACTAGACGAGCCACTAAATGTCCTTTCCAAAGCATAAACAACATTTTTGCTTTATGTAATTTAAATATTTTTATTACAATGACATTGCACTTTTACACAATTATTTTAAATACAGAATAAAGTAAAACAAATTGCTGCAGAAGCACATAGTCTGTATGTTAAGGAACCCTCTACCAGTGGATTCTCTTATCTATAACTATATGAGGACTTTTCTAACAAGTTAGACCTGTAATGCCCA
Source organism: Lepturacanthus savala (assembly GCA_030544235.1). NCBI lineage: Eukaryota > Metazoa > Chordata > Actinopteri > Scombriformes > Trichiuridae > Lepturacanthus > Lepturacanthus savala. Next base: position 33,125,416 of record CM060462.1, on the reverse strand, counting down.
AATGAAAAGGTAGTCTTGGGTATGAAAGGCCACCCTATAACCTTATCACTTTTAACTCGGTAGAGGTCCACTCCCCATTTTCCCATTTATCTTCCATCTCAAGTTGAAAACTAATTTCTGAACCTGGATGTCACTCTCCCCCGTCTGGATGCCATCACATCATTCTACCAGCTCTATTCTCAGTAGATTGAAGTCACCTCAGCTCAACTATTCCATTTACTTGAGCCAGGAACAATCAGTAAACAAGATTAAGACCCTGAACTTTAAATTCCTCCTGTTTCATTGCCTGTGATGTGGGCAATTTAGAAAATCAGGGTAAAGTCTTTAAACATCAGAATAATTATAGTCTTTACAGCCCCAATTTGAAAAGAGGTACTTGGTGACTAAACCCCAAATCAAATTCACTTTCTCTGAAGTGTTAAAGGTGTTATGAATCATACTAAACAGTTATAAAACACACCAGTTTATTAGATTGAGGTTCCAATTTTAACCTTGTAAGTACATTGACAAGTGCAAAGTGGTAGTCTTGGACTCAGACAATGTTGGTCCCTGCTATTTTGGTTCTTGTATCTGTAGCAGTGCAAAGTGTGAAAGGGCAGAGTGAACATAGATTAATGGTTGTGGTGATTATTAAATACCCTCTCAGACAGTCACATAGCAAACAGCTCTGCCAATCCCACTGAAGCATGACAAAAATAGCTCAACAAATATTAAGCTTCAGTTCTGGAAATGTTACCATCACTGTTTAATAATGATTTAAACTAATGCTGGTTTGTTGCTTAGATTGGAGGCAGTCAACCAGGATTTCTTGGAGTATATATTTTTAAATAATATAGATTTGATGTCATAGCAACACTCATGTAATAATATCAATATTACCTAGAAAATAAAATAATGAAACACGTCGGCTCAGTTTTAGAAGAAGCCATGGAGAGTGGAGCAGCATGACCCTCATCATCTCCTGATGTCACCGAGGACATGAGACAAGGTTATTCCAAGTAATTGTTGGTAGTAGTTGGAATTGAAAGAAGCTTGGCAACACTAACATCAGGTAAACTAGGTGATTGTATGTGAGGCTATAAGCAGGTTAAGAGGCTAATATCAATTATGTATGCTTTATGCATGTAGACAGCTCTGTCCTTGTAGCAGCGGGAGCAAGAACATATGATAAAGAATGATGGAAGTGAAGAGAGCAAGGAGGATGAAGGTTACTCTAAGGAAGAAGGATGAGGAGAGCACAGAAGAGGAAGTGGAAAAAACTAAGGGAAATGCAGAAGACTGTTTTCCAGAGGACTTTGGCCTCTGGCCAGAGAAGCTTCCTAATCAAAAGAGAAACACAATTGTTCTAGGCTGACTAATAAAGGTGCAGAAACGACACATAAATGGCAAGATATGGAAGCAGAACCATTCCAAAATCATCTTCAGTCTGCAAAGTCAGCCAATGGAGGTGAGGAATTGCCACCACAAAAGGTTGGCCTATTTATTGTCCGACACCATGCAAATTATGTATACTTCAACAAACCTCAGAAAAATAATGTTCTCTTAAGCATGATAATCCAAGAAAAATATTTCAGAGATTTCAAACTGTGCAGATATAGACACATATCTCTGACAGACAGACAGAGTTTTCTTGTATTTTAGTGATGTATATCAGAGATTAATAGTGACATGCCAGCTTGTATAGATTGTGTTTTAATAAATATTACAACTGATTCAAGCTGAAAAGGTCACTTCAAGGAGCTCCTTATTATTATTAACAGCACTGTTATTATTGACATCAATCTGTGTTACGACCAAATGGCAGGTTGATTAAATCCTGGTCTTTATATGATGACATCGTTCATGTAGGAAAATGAGCCTACCAAACCAAACCTTTTTCATCTTATTAAACTAAAATCAGTGATGAGTAGGAGTGTAATGATTCATCTATTGTATAGATGCATGGATTTACACTGATGAACCAATTGCATCAGTAAAAGGCAAATCATCCTCTTAGATTGCTTATATTGATCTAAAAACAGTTTGCAAAGGACATAATTGATTATATCAGTTCAACATTGATATAATCATGAAAGATATGTGTGTGTTATGTGAATGTATTTGTTTTACTTCCAGTGTTCGACCATATGGAGCCGGAGCTGTGGTGAGAGGGGGGTAAGTGTCCTGCAGGCACGACATGTGAAGGAGACGTGGAGGTGAAGACAGGAATGAACAAATGAGAATGATCCCCGCCCTTGATACATCTTAAAAAAAAATGTTATTTAGAGAAATCTGCCTTCTGTTTACTCAACATACCAATATGAATTAACTTGTGATCTTAAGAAACTGGCATTATGAAAATAACTGCAAACATATTCAATTTCAGCTTCTGCGTGTTACTGCACTCTGGCACAGCACATATCAACATATCAGTCCTGTTGCCTCCAGATGCTGCAGGGAGTTAATGAACTGAATTAGAATCTTTTCATACATATACATGAAAGCAGCTGTGGACAACAAATACTGTAAGAAAGAACCACATTCGTTTATAGATCAATGCAGACAGATATGATAGAACATTTATTATATATATTTATAAATTTACGTATATTAATTTTCTGTATCATTTCTGTGTTTCAAATAAACATAAATAAATTTTATGTTTATTTGAAATAACTTCTTCATATTTCAAGCATTAATATGTTATTGCAGCACACTTGCAGTGAGTATTTGGTTTGCTCTTGTTGATAAAATTAATAACCAGCAGTAGATTGGCATTGCGCCAGAAAGGTGTATTACAGTGGTATCACTATCTAACTCTCAGAATAAAACATAGACTGTATGTATAGCTCATAGTATAACATAATAACTTGTCCTTTAAGATATTAATATGGTAATGAGAAAGTAAAACAGACAAGAAAACAGTAAACTGGCCCTTTTTAAAGTCAGTTTTTCTGTGATATTGTACATAACTGGCTGTCAGCATCTTGGTCTTTGATGTGTCCAATTCCAGGCAACAAGGCAGAAAAAAACAATCCCCTCCCAACTTCAGGACAATTTCCCTGCCTTACCCTTGGAGAGATCACACAAGTGATAAAAACCTGTGAGCATGGCAGTATTGTCATCTGTATTCACAAGAGTTAAGTCAGCCAGAGAGCGACTTTGGTGTTGTCTTACAACACCTTGGACTGTTTCTGTCCTTCTGAAGCTCTGTGGGTGTTAAGACATTCTGTCAGGTGTGAAACCCAGAAAAAAAAAAAAAAACATGTAAAGAGGCAGGCTGCTGGTGATGCATCATCAGATGAGGGGGGGGGCTCCTGGATATGGCCTGTTTACCTGTGCCATCTCCTCTCCTGATAGATATTAATGATCTATGGATCTGTTTAAGCCTATGGAAGAGCCTCAACTACTACATACTGTACCACAAACCATTCAGTATTTCACTGCAGGTAAAGGCAACATTACCATTTTTTTGATCCGCTAATGAAGTTTATGTCTCCTAAAACAGTGGTCCCCAACCTTTTCTGTACCGTGGACCGGTTTAATGTCTGACAATATTTTCACGGCCCAATCTAAAGGTGTAGCTGAAAAAAACGAAATAAAATGACAAGATCTGCATTAAAAACTGTGGTATTTTCTCTATAGTAATAATAATAATAATAATAATAATAATAATAATAATAATGAACATAAATCCACTGTGTAATCATGTGGAACTTTATTAGCAATGTCCTCATAACGTCACACCAACAACAGAACATCACATGAGCAACATTGTTTCTACCCTAACACAATGCAACACACTCTGGTCGCTATGGTAATGTTTAAATATACCTTCAAAACAAGACACAACACAAAAACAAATTGCATGAAAATGCTCGCTAATCACAGCAGCACTGAATCAGTGGGAGCCCTGAGCTTGTTAGAGGGATGTATCACGTGATGTGTGGTGTTGCGGCCTTGACGTGCGTCAAGTGAGACGGATGTAACAGAGAAAATCCACTTTTCACTTTTCAAAATAAAACATAATTTTCAAAAAAATAAAATAACCCACATAATAAATAATGCTGATCCAAGCAAATGGGATTTTTTGTTGTTTGGCATTTCTTAACAATTTTGCCTGTACCGGGCCGCGGCCCGGGGGTTGGAGATGACTGTCCTAAAACATGGGGTTGCCTGGCTGTGACACCGTATTATTTATGGAGTTTCATTTGCTATTCTTCTTTTTATAGAAAATAGTCACATGTGTATCAGTAAATTTATAGTAACAAAGTAGTAGTAACAAAAAAGATGTCCAAATGCTTAACTTAAGGTGCACAAATCTTTTTCTACACATTATGGATGTTTCATTTGCTGACATTTAACATTTAACACACCTGTATATCTTTTCTCTCAACCTCTGCTACTTCATTGTCAGTCAGTCATTTTCTATACCTGCTTTTTCCTCATTAGGGTCGCAGGGGTCCAGCAGCCCCTGCTGGACCCCTGCGAGTTGGACTGTGGGAGGAAGCAGGAGTACCCGGTGAAAACCCATGCAGAACATGCAAACTCCACAAAGAAAGGTCCCAGACCCTGGAGGTCTTGAACCTGCAACCTTCTTGCTGTGAGGCAACAGCGCTAACCCCTGCGCCACCGTGTCGCCCGCTACTTCATTGTGTCAGAAGTAAAAACATAAAAAAAACACTTAAAGAAGACACAGTACTGCGAATTAACAAGCTCACCGGTAGCCTGCATTACTTTTCAAGAAACCATGGCCACTGCCAGAATCAGAGGTGATAGAGAAAGTGGTAAATCCTCTGTTTATACTTCTTATCCAAGGACAGCAGCCACGCTGCAGCTGAACACTAACATTAGAGGCACATAAAACACTATAGACTACTCAGATTGTCCTTAAACTTCAGCATGGATGCTAACAAAGCATTCTACCCTTAATTTGAAAGCCACAGTTACCAACACAAGGTTACACTGTGCAGCTCAGGAACCTCTCACTGACTCTAGTGCTGATCACTGCACAGTGAGTGGTATAAGCTGAATGTAGCTGCACACATATAATGTCTAAATCGAATGGTGACCTCAAAATCTAAAGTCAAATCAAATTATTGATTTCGAGAATTGACACAAATAATGTGAAGTCACAGATATAATTTGCCAATCAGCTTTTGAATTTATGTAATAAAAGTTGGCTAGCTGGAGAATATGTTCTCACAAATACCTGTCTTTTTTTCACTTAGATATGTCAGTCAGTCAGTCATTTTCTATATTCCTCATTAGGGTCGCAGGGGTAGGGTCGCAGAGGTATATTCCTCATTAGGGTCGCAGGGGTCTGCTGGAGCCTATCCCAGCGCGTTACGGCGAGAGGCAGGGATACACCCCAGACGGTCGCCAGCCAATCGTGGGGCACACACACCATTCACTCACACACTCACACCGTGAGTGTGGGGCACACACACCATTCACTCACACACTCACACCTACGGGCAATTTAGAGTCGCCAATTAACCTGAGCATGTTTTTGTGGGAGGAAGCCGGAGTACCCGGTGAAAACCCATGCAGACACGGGGAGAACATGCAAACTCCACACAGAAAGGTCCCAGACCCAGGACCAAGGAGGTCTTGAACCTGCGATCTTCTTGCTGTGAGGCAACAGCGCTAACCCCTGCTCCACCGTGTCGCCCCTCTTAGATATGTTTCTAATACAAATACAAGTCATGTGAGTAACTTCTCAAGTCTGCCACAAATGCTTTCTCAAATGGACCAAATATCTCACTGAAGTGTGGAGCAGAAATGATTTGTGAACTTGTAAAGTAGAGGTGGGTGCTGATCAGAGAGCATAGAACCTTTTTAGCCAATCAAATGTTACAGTGGTCATCATTAAAGTGTGTGTATTGTCTTTTGGCCGATCAAATGTCCCTTGGCTGTGATATATTGACCATATACCACTGTCATCTGCTATTGCTTTAATATCACCCCCTATTATCCTATTGTAGTTTCAAAAAACAACATATCTCTGTTAGGTTATCTTACATTGTGTGGGTGGGTCTTTGAGGAAAGCATCACACTCCTAAAATTCCTCACTTAATGTGAGATGAATGGTGTTTATGATAATCTTTTCTGGATCCCTGGAGCTGTGGTGGTATTGGAATCTGCCATGATACTATCATTTCAGGTTTGTTTTATGTAAAAAAAAGAACAGATAAATTATAAAATCAGGCTTAAATAGACTCTCCTGTCTTTGTTTTTTCCAGCCATATTTTATGATGCTGTTGTGACGCTGCTGCCCTGCACGTTTCCCTGGTAAAATCCCATTCCTTTAAATCAGGAGTGGTGGAGCAGGGAAACAACGATAACATGCAGGGCAGCGGTGCCCCAGGACCGGGACTGAAAGAGGTGTCAGCCAGAGTTCAGTCAGATATTAGTTTGCCTTATCATCCTGCTTTATGTGGCTCCTGTGAGACTAACAACAGACAGTGAAAACAAGTGTGGAGATCCAAGAGGAAGCCAGACAAGAATTATATCAATATAAACCTGGATGCAAGGTAAGCTGCAGGATTAACTGTACTGCTCCATTTCTACCTTGGCAGCAAAGCCTGGACAGTATGTTTTTATGTTTTTTTTTTCATTATAATAATCTATACTGCTGATAAAACTAGATTTTAAAACCAATGATTTTGTTTTACTGTTACAGTCGTAACAATGATCAAATATTCTGAATAAACTGTAAATGTAAAACCAAAAAAAAAAAAAAAATCTGATCTCTTCTGTGAAAACCTTGAACAGGTACATTGTGAACCTAATGATAATTGGAAGGTTAATTGTCTACAACCAAAGTAGTTGCTCTATGAGGCTAACTTAGCGAATGTCAATAGTATTTGACCATTAACCAAAATATTGGGCAAATCCAAGTTCAATCCTAATGATGGCTCTAGATGAAAAATCAGACCATACACAAGGTAATGACAACGCATCGTCTGGATGACTTTAATGCCACATGTCCATTTAGAGAATCACATACACTTATGCAGTCTGGTAGAAAGTGATTGGAGCCTCTGATCATCTGCCACAGGGCTTCTCTTTATACTCTGCAGTATGGACACAGACAGACCTATTGTTGAAATTGAGACAGTGGACAGTGCTTCCCTGGCTGGTTATTGATGTCAGTCTGGGCAATGCCACACCAAACACATAATACCCTTCCTACGTTTAGGAACAGGTATTGCACGTCTGTCCGTCCTGGAAGAGGAATACTCCTCTATTACTCTTCCTGAGGTTTCTTCCACTTATTTTTTCCTTGTTAAATGTTTTTTTTCTTGTTTTCTTGTACAATGGTACGATGTTGTACATTTGGGCGAATCTGTGATTTATGATTTTGGGCTATACAAATAAAATCGACTTGTCTTGGCTTGACTTAACACACACACCAGTCCACTATAGCATCCATTCTCATCCATCCATTTTTATTTGGTGCTATGAATTACACATATATTTGTTTATTTATATCAACACAAAAAGTCGTGGTGATATTCCCAGCAGTTTTTGGTGAAACTGCATAGGGAACCATCTCAACACAGCATCAGTATATCTGGGTAGCTTGTATCTTTTGGATCTGTAATCTAATTGCATAATTTTTATATAATATATTTCAGGTGTGTGTGACTTCCTTTACTTACAAAATTATCTTTTAAATAGACACACAAATGTGTGATTCATGGCACAAATCACACAATAATTTATCTCTTGCTATGAACCATTATATAATAATATTGAAATAATCTATACTGGAATTGAATTACAAATGAAGCTATGAGGGAATATTGCATATTTAACTGTCATTGCTGATATTTGCAAGTCTGACAACCTGTCAGATTCCTAAATGTCACGACACATACACATATAGAGAGTTAACCCTGTGTGCAATAGACACATATCCAAAAAAGAAAAAAAATAGCCTATTGTGTTCCATTGAGAAAATGGGCGACTTGCTTACAGTGTGTGTTTGAAGTGTGAAAGGTGGCACTGCTCCAGTGATTATGATTAATAGCAAAACTGTCACTGTATAACAGCTATGGCAAGATTACGTTCCACTCTATGAAGCTGTGCTGGTGATAGATTTGCGAGGCAGCACATGCATACAAACATCTTCACGCCATTTACATTTAACATGCTGGATAGCCCTCATGCCACAGAGCATTTTATGTGGCATTACATTATGAGCAGGTTGTCCATGACGCTAACTTAGCCTTGACAGAAAACACCTGAGGGGATATTAATGTAATGGTTGGTGTTTTGAAACAACGGACAGTGAATGAATATATTTGTCATATAAATTGCAGGAAAAATAGGCCATAAACCAACTTGTAAACCCGTTATAGCTTCGATTTTTCTTTGTTGGACTGTGAGAACCCACACACTCAAATCCTGTCAGGCTGGCTGCAGACTGAAATCCATGTAAGCTGCAGAGCAGGAGACACAGCCAGGCTGTAGATTGGTCCGAGGGTCCCGGATTCAGACTGAGCCCAGAGCAATTCAACTGAGGCCCAAAGCTGTAATTACAAATCAACAGATGGCCCTGCTGCAGGACTCTCCTCCCTCAATCCCTCCTTCACGGAGACCTACTACCTGCAGTACTCTGAGCACTCTCTACCCTCAAAGCATTGTTGCACATAGATTATTGTCCACAGTAAATGGGATGCTGGCAGGTTCACTGTAAGCCACAGTAAGGGTGATATGAGCACCATCACTGTTACAGCCAACTATCACTGAGCAATACATCAAATAATGTGAGCTGTACAGAAACACAGCAACAAATACTCTGATCTGCTGCTGAGAAGTCTTTAAATCCCACGAGGAGACAGTCCTGAACCTGAATATACAGTATGTTGAGTCCTCACTTTGACAGCACTTCATGATATTGAGGGGGCATATACCTACAGTACTGGGAATAAAAGGGAAAGCATTTACTATTTTAGATTGTAAATGAATATCACATTCAGCGACTGCAGCAGTAAAAAAAAAAAAAAAAAAAAAAGAAAAGAAAAAGGTGGTGTGCAGTACAGAATCATTTTTTTGTGGACTCCCACGAGATACAGATGGAATGAGACAAATGCTTCCAGTTCTAGCCATGTCCTTTGTTCTTGCTTTGAAATCATGCAGGTGATTTACGAGAGAGGAGTATGAATAATGCCTGTGTCATGTTTTCTCGTTTCCTTGCGTTTCAGTGGCTCGTTGCATGCAGAGACGTAATAATAAAGTTTATTTGTATAGCAGCATACAAGAAATCAAAGTGCTTTACAACAGACATAAAATAAGAAAACTTTATGAAGGAAATTAAGAAATCCAAAAAGAACAAAGCATAAGAAGAATAACATAAAATCAAACAGACTAAATATCACTGCCTTTCATTCTCTACTTAATTTGTCTCTGTTCTGGTCCATGTGACTGATGCATCAAACATTTTTAAATGATACAAATTAAGACATGAAAATCTACATATACATATTGTAGTCACACTGGAGATTTGCCAGGTGAAGACAATGCACAGAGAGAAAAAGGGAGACTGAGAATTTATTTACCTGTTAAATAAAGCTTCATACAGGATACTTAGGCGTGTCACCCAAATGATTACGAGGCCACAAAGCTCTTAAAGAAGAATATTTACCGCTTACCATTTCGATGAGCTGATCTGATGTGCCTCAGATGTTTTTGATAGGACAACTACAGGCTCTAAAATGTTATGATTTGTCAAATCAAAGTAATATACTTGCCATTGAACGATTTACTTCCTTTTAATCGAAAGCTGCAAAATGGAACTGTGTGCATTCAAGTGCAAACTACCGCAGATGACTATTGCAGAGGGAAGTAAATTATGTTTCCCACTCCCCTGTCGTCATGTGTGTTTGCCGTAAAACTGTCAACAAGCCGAAGCAATTACAGAACAGTTTGCGCCGAAAACATGCGAACGGTTGTCTGCACAGTGTCATGGTTCATTTCAGCATCTCATCGATCAGGGTCAAAACAGCAGGCGTTCGTCCTGTATCCTGCTATGGAAGAGGCTGCAGCAATCCCTCGCCGTGTCTAACGACCATAAAGATCCAACCTTGTGCTACCAGGACGCGTGTTACTCATTGCTCAACAAGCATAGTGTCTGCTTCTGTGCTTTAATGGCTTGCTCTTACTTCACTGTCCTGGCTGCAGACCTGCGTTTCCTCTGCTTAACGGCAGGAGGAGAAACAGGCTCCTCGGTCCCACTGAGACACTGAGCTGTAATTACACTCTGCTAGATTGGTTAGGGAGGGAGGGCAGGGCAAGCCTTCACCCACACAAAACACATATTTAAGCACAGACTATGTATATAATTCATGGGCGCACACACACACACAGACACATTCACACTTACACACACACACAAGCACACCCACGCAGGTCACACAATGTTATCTTTCGTAGAGCACATGTGGTACACACTCACACACCTCCCAGACACATGAGCCTGATGATTTATTAAAGCTGTGAGGTGCAGCAAGGGGAAGCACCTTGTACCAGTGATGGAGAGGGAGGGGAAAAGTTATGGGGAGACAAAGTGGAGACCTAGACAACTTCACAGTAACCAACTCAGTAAAAAAATAATATATATATAAATTGGAAAATAAAGTATGAGTAACCTTGGTATTCAAGGTGATTATACTAATTTAATCTTTAATCTTAAGGCTTAATCCAGGTATCCAAAGAATAGAACTAATACCATCTAGACCTTTTCACAGAAGCCATATTGACATGAAACAATAGGGTAAACACTGTTACTAATGATACCAATTAAGGTTCTATTACATTTTGTGCAGCAGAACTTTTCCAGTGAATACACATGCACCTTAGGAGCACCCTGACTGTATTTATATGGCCACGGTGAAAAAGGTCTATTACAGGAACTGTCTAGTCGACTGAAAGTTTACAGCACAAACCTCTCAGAGCAACACTCTAACTTGTCAAACACAGGTGATGCATTAATTATACTGTAGCTGCACTGCATTTGGGCTTGTAGAAATTCAACAAAACGAGAAATGGAGAATGGAATACATCCATAATATATACAGCTATTTCATTTTGTGCACATACATGAGTTTAATAAATCAACTTCCAGTATAAAAATTGTAAGAGAATATTGCATTAAATTAAAGTTTAGTGCTTTCAGGTCCAGTATATTTCATACTTAGCACCTTTTCCATTTTACATCATGGTTTGCATGATCCACATTTGATTTGTGTCCTGTGTGGTTTTCCAAGTATAGAGTTGCCATTTAAATGCAAACCACATGCAATTGTTAATTCATGAACATGTTGTTTGTTGTACAGAAATAATACACAGTCTCAGAATTCACCACAGTAAAACGCCAAAGTCAACAACTTAAATAGGATATTAATAAATCAAGTTCAGTCTATGCATGTATGAATATTATAAGTGGACGTGTCACGATTCAAAGCAGGCAGAACCAAATGCAGAAGACTGATTACACAAAACTAGATAAAACAACTTTTTATTGAGACTGAGTCTTAGGCAGAAACAAAAAGAAGAAAGGTGCAACAGTGATGGCAACAAGGATCTGAGCAGAAACACAGGACTCACATACAAAACTGAACTAATGAGGGAATGGAAGACAGGGTGGAAAACACAAGGGCAGCAAGGGAGCTGATAAGATAAAAGGGAAATATACCACCAGCTGATAGGTGGAGGAAACACTAGGAACAGATGAAGACTAGCGAGGGTATGGATTTTAAGTAGTAGCTAGTGGTTAGCTACTGCTCAAATGCCACAGTAGTAGCTTCTATATGGGAAGTTAGCCAGTAGAAACTATAATTCGGAAGTATTATAGCACCACCATCTTGCTGTCTTGGTAACTTCTGGGATAGCTTGATGTGGTTTACTGCCAAATATGACCAGAGGTAGAAAACAGCTAGGTTTAAAAAGTTGCTATGTTAAAATTATTCTAAGGAATTTGGATGGTCTAGCTAGTGGATTCCTCATTTTTGCCTAATACATAGGTGGGTAGTTGCCAGTTTCCAGAGGCTGCATCCAGGCAAGATGACTGTATATGCTGTATATGTTTGAATTGTACCTTCTAAAGCTTAAATCCATACATAGAAAATACAACTGTAGTGTTAAAGTAGCAGTTACTGCTTAGTAAGCAGCACCTACTAAAGCCAAGTTAATACTTCTGCGTACATAGCTACGCCATTGACGTGACACAGAGCTTGTGCATTTAAATCTCTGCACTGGCGGAACACGTTGCTCTGTGGAACCTTTGCTTCCTCTTTACAGAGGCAACCGTACACCAGGAAAAAAAAGAGAAAAAAGGTTTGACACAAGACACTCTTACTCTTAAATATGTCTAAACAACACATATAAATAACCCTCTACCCTTTTTTCTACTACTAACAGATTTTTTTTTTTGCCTGGCCCCAATGCTTATATTGCAAATGTTGAAGCGCAAGGGAGAAGCTGTTTGTGGAGGCGATATGTACGACCACCGCGGCTGAGCTGCACCAATCGCAGCCCTTGCAGTTCATGTAGTTAGGATACTATGATACTTTGATACTAAAACATAACCACCAAAAAGTCCATGAACACAGAAAAGGCCACAAGTGAAAACACAAAAAATCCACAGAGTAAAAACTAAAACACATGGCTCAGTCTACAAAATAATGATCCCCAAACTATGGAACCATTGAGTGTGGCAGCACGTCACAGAGTCCCAGACCATGACACGTTCACCCTCTCTGCGTCTCACAAGGACACAGTGCTTGAAATCAAAAATTCCAAATTTGGATTTAGACCAAAGTAAAGATTTACAATGCTCTAATGCCCACGTCTTGTGTTTCATGGCCCCAAGTCCTACTCTTCTTATTGGTCTCCCTCACTGCTGGTTTCTTTGAAGCAATTCAACCACGAAGGCCTGATTCACACAGTCTCCTCCGAACAGTTGATGTTGAGATATGTCTGCTACTTGCACTCTGAGAGGCATTGATGTGGGCTCTAATCTGAGGTGCTGTTAAATAGCAATTACTGAAGCTGGTAAATCTACTGAACTTATCCTCTGCAGCAGAGGTAACTATTGATCTTCCTTTCCTGGGGCAGTCATCATGAGCCTTATAAAAATAAAAAAAAAATAAAAAAGTTCTAAAACTGGTGTTTGACAGATTATTTCTCTGTTGTAGCTATGCTTATGGGCAATTAATGCTATATTAAAAGACAATTTATTTCCCTTTTAAAATGGTGCAGCATTTGTAAGCAATATGCATATGGGATGAGCAGCACAGCTGAGTGTGTGGGTTGCACTCATGAAGAAAAGTGGACTAAATCTTCTCTGCCACAGCTCATTTTGCTAATGCTATTGACTCTTGTTTAGACCTTCCGGTGCCTCCAGGTGCTGATTGTCTGATTCCATCAGACATAAATACAGTATCAGGCTCTTACTGATGAACACACAAAAAAGTTTTTCCCCATATTTTCAACAAGTAAACTGTTTCAACACTGGGCTGCTGCTGTTACAGGTAGGTTTTCTTCACCCTGAACGATATATATATATATATATATATGTATACACGGTATAATCAAAATACCATTTACGTGCATACTATCTGTAACAATATATTCAGTCTAATCTAGATGAATGCAAACACAAATGCCACATATTTGAATGTGTTTCTTGTTTGGATTGTGACTTCAACTTACTTTCACTCTATATTTAATTCCACTGCACGTAGGAGTCAAATTCAAATAAAGTCTACACCTTATATATCCACTGTTGAAGATGCACAGTTTTCCTCGAGGTCTGAAATCCTCCGGTTTGTATGTTCAGCTTTGGAAATCTTGCTTTGAATGAATAATCCTTCCCTGGAGGTGAGCTCCATCAATCTTCCCCAGAAGAATAAACAGCCCTCTGCTTTGAAGGACATGGAAAAGTCCAGGTTGGATGCTTCATGTCTGTTGGAGTGTTACTCATACATAACAGCTGGCTGCATTACATTACCACACAGATGGACATGTTCCTCTGCCCCATAACTTCTGCATAATGTATTCTCCTCTTGTTGAGCATCGCTACCGTTTTATCCTCCTGTCATATGCTCAATTAGTTGTCCTTTGAATTCATCTGGGCTTTATATTAGTCACTTAATCCACGGTGTCTGCAGTAATAGAAATCAGCTGCCTGGGTAAGGTATTTGCCAGACAGACGTACACATGCACAGATGCATTTAACCTGGTTGTCATCTTACAATAAATCATATCAACCAGCTCCTCCACAGAGATCATGTTGACCAACGGTGGTTTGTCCTTTGAAATATGCTGCACTCTATGCAGATTATAGCTGACTTTCTGGAGGAGTTCCCAATATGCAAATTAGAGGTCAAGGTTGTGGAAGTCAGAGTTGATGTAATTTTGCATCTTGGCAACATCTTCAGAATGAGTCAGGTTAGTGTTTTCTCAGTTTTTCCATTCTTCTGTGAGCACATAAGTGAGAGAGACAATGTTTTCCTCTCCCTGCTACATGTTTTTCCTCTTTACTTTCTGTTCTGAAATCTTAGATTCATGGTGAGGACACAAGGACACAAAACTTATCACACAGATTTTAGATTTGGTGAAGCATCTGGATGTTATTTGTTTGTGACGCATTTTCTTCTACTATAATTCCATCTGTCGTTGGATTTAAGACTTAAGATTTAAAACTACACAAACTGAAGCTGTTGCTCTGTAGTCTTGCAACAACAATCTCAATGAATGATTATATCAACTCTTTATGTGCCAGGGCATTAAATAAAGTTTGTAATTATGTCCTGTGGCCAAAAAAAGGGAAAAATCTGGACATACAGTAACTCATCTGTTATCCTAATGAAAGGAAGGGAAGGTAATAAATATATAATATGGGTGGAAATAACACAGGATAAAATAATCTGTAAATGTGTTTGCATAGAATTGCAGTTGCATTGTAATACACTGAAATATAATCAAGTCGCTGACATTATAGTGATGAAATCCCTGCAGGGAAACATGTTAAGTCTTTTGAATGTAAGCAGTGTCTTCATATCCATGTGAAGCTGTTATTGTTCTCTGTGAGTTTTATAGCTCAGGAATAAAAATATCTCATTTGCTTCTTCTGTCGTTATCTCTTTAGTTTATTCGGAAACGACTCCATATGATCATTGCTTTCCCCCTCCACTATGTCAGTCTCTTGGTTTTGCTCTTTTTCTATCTGTCCCTGTCCACTTCACAATTGGACCACAGCAGTACAGCTAAAAAGACAAAAGTGTGGCACTGACAAATGGACTTACTTTGTGTGGCCTTCTTATGTCCTGGGTCCAGCTGATTAGATATACTGTGTGGGCTTCTGACCAAAGGTCCAGCTGCAGTTGTTTTTCACTCAAATCTGAAAAACGGATATTGCTGTGGTGGTTCTTTAAAATCTGTGTAAAGCAATAATGAATGGGTTTGTCACAGCACAGAGAAATGTGTTATAAACCACCCAGCTGGATTGGAATGATGAATAAAATCATACAAAAAAGTCTATAAAAATCATAGTTTGGGCTAAAATGATAAGTAAAATGCCAGATGTGGAAAAAAAACAAACAATGTTATTATATAATAAATTTGATGATAAAAAAGTAGCAGATATTTTCTTGAAGTCTACAGAAATTAAAGTTTAATGTGTGAATTCCAAAACTAGAGAAATATGTGTTGATGCAATATTTCACCTCTGATACATCTTTAACAGTGTTGTAAATCTACACTGAACGAAAATATAAATGCAACAATAATAGGCTGAGATTTAAAGGCAATCTGACAATAAACAAGGTAAAAAGGAAGTAATCAATAATCTGGTCAATGGAAAACGCTTCGACCACTGTGTTTTTTCGACTGGAAACAAGTGATCTGAGGGGTAAAAAATAGGGACCGAAAGATGCAACCTATTGGCATAGCAGGAAATGAAATGTAAGTTGTCTATTAGTTTTGCTGTTGTTGTTTGAGGTTACCATGCATGTTCATACGATGCGATTGAAAGTAGACACAATATAATCCAGCTTCAGCTGTTTCAGTCTGCAGAAATATTTGTATTACATTCCTTTCATCTACAGAAATGACCACAATTATCCAGTTGTGGTCATTTTAATGACACACGACATGACATCTCCTCTTTATGTTTTTGGGCTGTCAGCCCACCATGGAGATGAGGTGATCTTGACTTGTTGAAACAAGAAGTGAAACCGATTGGATGTTTACTTTACTTTTTTTATATGCATTGCTGACAATGATATGACATGATATGATATGTGTAGCTGTTTTGGATATCTATCTTTCTTCCATAAGGCTTGATTGTTTAATTGATTTATAACATTTCTCTAAAAGAATTGTTCTGTAATTTTCTGTTTGGACTAAACCTTATTCTAATGAGGTTTCATTTATTTTGTGTTTATTTGTATTGCTCTTTCCTTCATCTGGCATTTTCCCCTTTTTTCACTACCTTTGTATTGACTCTCCATATTTTATTGTCATTTTTGTAGTGTGAAAAAATGCCATTGTCTGTGTTGACATGTCTGACAGAATGTGATTGGTCCAGGTGTACCCAAAACCATATTTAAATTGTGCTCTCCTTCCTCCCTGTCAAAACTCCCTGATGAAGGTCTGAGTACTGAAATGTTGTATCATTAAATTCATCCTTTGCTCGTGATTGACAGTGTGCAGGAGTTATCTTTTCTTGTTGCGGTGCAGCTTTTTTGCCTCTCCTACACACCTGTCCTCTGTGTACAACCTCCTCTTTTGTGTTATATCCTTTCCAAATTGTATTCCTGCTTTTCATATGTATGTCTGCATGTATAAATACGTCTATATGCGAGTGAACGTGCTCAGACTATGGCTGCATCCTGTTAGCCTGAGCAGGGTTGTGCCATATGTCCACCTAATGACCTTCTGCTTGCTGATCATGACTGGAAACCCACAGTGGGTCTCCTCAGAGTATCCTGTGTCAACTTAGTGATCGCCACGCGGCCGCCCTGCAGGCTGGAGGCTGCTGCTGCCTGCAGGCAGGAGAGCGGTCTTGCCTTGAGCTGCCATCGATGACGGCTCAGCGAGAGGCCTCTGACAGAGAGGGAGGTCCTGCAGAATCCCAGGTCATCTCCATCCTCACTCACCCATCACATGCTAACTGATCCCAGATGATTGAAACAGCAAGTTGCAATCTAAATTCATTGACAATAGACTTGAACATGCTTAAAGAGACTATTTGTGTCATTTGGAATGTTTGTGTACATTTATAGTTTGCATTTCCATGAAGTGTAACTCCTATCATGTACAATTATAATTTCAAGGATTCAACTCATCAAATCCTCTTTCATGTCTCTCATCCACAGATGCACCAAATAAAGAGACATTAATGTGGCATTAAACTGTTGCCAGGTGACATGTTTTTGTGGGATTAATTCATGCCATTGATGGGCATTTCACTCTGAGGTTGCTGAGTGACTGTTAGAAAATAGAGCATAACTGATATGAAAGCACTCATGGCACCATGAAATCATAAAAAGAGAAAAACACAACGTGGTAAAGCCTTCATGTTTTTGCTCAATGGATTGCACTGTTTTATGGAAGCATTTGCAGATGTGGAGGTTGTTTTCCGAAAGAATAAGCATCAAAAAGACTACAATATATGCAGTTTGGTCTCAGATGCCAGGTGCAGTCACTGTAGGAATATTCAGTACAGTAAATGAGGAAAATCACTCTTCAAAACCTTTTTCTTGGCATATTAAATATTTACAGTGAGCATCAACAGAAGTTATATCTTTAATCCCGTTCTGTAGTGAAAGATATGTCTGTCTTTGTCCAAATCAAATTAATAATGAATTAAATTACTTCTCTACCTTTTAGTTTGAGTTTGTGATAAATTGTCTCTAGATTGACTACATTGAAAAATGTCTACAGTACAGTAAAGCTCTATTGCAAGACAATTTGTAGAGAAAGTTAAAATATTTGTGTAATGGTGCAAAATGGATTTGAAAATGGATGTTTGAAACTTGGTGCCGACACGGTGAGCAGGGGTTAGCGCAAGAAGGTCGCAGGTTCAAGACCACCTTGGTCCTTGGTCTGGGACCTTTCTGTGTGGAGTTTCATGTTCTCCCCCTGTCTGCGTGGGTTCTCTCTGGGTTTCTCCCACAGTCCAAAAACATGCTGAGGTTAAATTGCCCATAGGTGTGAGTGAATGGTGTGTATTGCTGCCTCTCGCCTGTAATACACTGGGATAGGCTCCAGCAGACCCCTGTGACCCTAGTGAGGAATAAGCGGGAATAGAAAATGAATGAATGTTTGTAATGTTTAAATAATTGTGCGTTCATGGTTGTTGTTCTGGTTTTCAACCCAACCCAACTCACACATCTTGAACAAACAGGTCTGCAAACCAAACAGCTTCAAGATATCAAAATGCTGTGGAGGCCCAAAAAAAAAGAATCCAAATAGATGTTATTTCAACTGATTACATACTGGTTACCACCATTACTGCCAGTGAGATCAGAGTATTTCTGTTCTTTCTCTGTCTCATGTTGGACCAAAGAGAGACTGCACGCTACAGTGACTCATCGCCTCTGAAGTACAAACTACTATAACGAGACAAGACCAACACACAACACATATACCGTAGGTCTTTGACATGACATCAAAATCATTATTCCTTAATATTTTGTTGGTAATTTTAGTAAATTTAAGTTAAGTAAAATCATGGCTAAATCTCACACATTGCACCTTTAAAGGTACAAAGAGTATGTAGGATGTTCATGAAAAAATAAAACGACAATCTCAATCATCACCCATATACCATTAGACGTGTGTGGTGGTGTGTTTATCTGCCCTCTGCCGTTTTTTTTTTTTTTTTAATATTCTGCTCTATTCAGGACATTTCTGGCAGCCAATATCAGCAGACCAGGTGTGCAGCCTGTTCCCCCTTTGTCACATCCCTCAGCATCTGATATGCTGCTTCTCGTATCTGTTATTTGCATCAAAGGTTCCTTCACATGCTTCTTAGACATGAGAAAATGATGCAAGGAGAGATGGATGAAGTAATATGGTTTAAGAGACATGTAACATGGTTTAGGAGAAGTGTCATGCCCATCAGCTCAGTCGGCTTTAATATTTGTAGAGAACTTCTGATTTTGTTTCCATCTGCATTCATCACTGTGTTTAGCTGCACATTTCTCACTGCCAGTGTATCTCTTCTCAGCTTTTTAACTGCTTAACTAACACCTGCATATGAATAAAAACCTACATTATGTATTTTAACTGTGTCCTGCTCAAACACTGGCAGAACGTGTTTATATTAATCATTTGGATCCATAATTATTGATATTCTCATTTTTAATAATTATTTATGTAACTTAGAATATGATCAGTGTCTTTTGAACACTGGGAATTATTCATTAGGCTAAATGTGAAAATTTAATGATGTAACTCACATCTAACCCGAAGCTCACGAATTTTCGATATGGAAATTATGATAAATTATGTAAAATATGAATGTATTTAAAACGTGTTTCTTGTACTGAATTGACAGTCAGACTCTTCCTGACTTTAATTTAATTCACAACAACTAAAGAGAACAATAACAGATCATGAAAGAAAAAATTCTAATAAACTATAAAGTTAATGGTTCTTTTGTTGATTAGACCAATGGTTAACACAGTTTTAACACAGTTAACACCCCTCTAGAAGTATTTCTGGTCACAATATAATTGCCCCTCGCCTCCAAATTCCTGTAGATATGGGATTATAGAGATGATTTTGTCTGTAACTGACCATGTTAGTTTTGTAACATAAAAAAAAAAATATTTTAGATTAAATATACTGAACCTACATGCAAACTTTGTCACACTATTTCTTGAAAGTAGATCAGTTGTTTTGTTCTAGTCTTACATTTCAGATCCCAGCAGTAAGTTTTACAGGTTACACTGTAGTTCTTTAGTGACCTCAAATATAAAACCACTCATAAATACTACATTTGGTGTTAAAGGGAAGCCTACTGGAAAACTGCTCGAAATGACCCAGATAATTTAACACGTTTGCACATACTTTATGCACATTGAAGAAAAGTAGACTTTTGTACAATATCTCACTAAATATATTTACATGACATACAATTCGCCATCAGTGCAATACATAGGAATGTTGCATATTTACCAAATGTTAGACTCTTTCCTTTTATGAAGAAAAATAATTTAAATGATAGAAGCTGACTTAACTAATGTGTAAAGTAACATGTGCAACTTTCATATCGTTAACAGCTTCACAGGAAATAAAAAAAATAAAATCTTATTACCACCCTTTCAACAATCAAATATTAAGCATTGAAAAAGTAATAGATCACATGTACATATATATCTTCATACATGTAATGGATTGCTTTTGTACAAATATTTTATATAACTTTGGCAGTTTATCAGGAACAAAGTTATCGGAAAATATGAAACAATAATATCAAACTGTTAGCAATGTCATGTAAGCTTGCCTTCCAAAGCTCATGTTCACAGTGGTCATTCAGAAAGGCTGGAAGCTGATGGTCGAAAAGAAAGAAACAAAATTCGAAAGAAAAAGAGAAAACATTTCCATCCTTTCTGCTAAAGACTGTTAGCACTGGAGGCTGTCGTCATTGTTGTCATGGTTATAAAATTACAAACACCTATGAAGGTTTACATAGCAGTCATCGCCATTTAAAAAAACATGGTCTATTTTCGGGTCGACTTAAAATACAAACAGTTTGAAGGCAAGGGGACAGGACCCTGCTCTGTGGCCACTGAATCATGGGAGAGACATGACCGAGAAAAAGGACATGCACAACAGTGCTGTGTGGAAGAACGTGAAGCAAAAAACCAGGGTGCAAAATGAAAGAGTTTGCAACAATCAAAACGCCACACGGTCAAAAAATGACTTACACCGGACAAAATAATCGAGCAAATTTTCAAACATACTAAGTTCACCATAATTCATATACGTTGGTTTTGTTCTTTTTTTTTCACTGGTTTGGCACTTTATTGGAACAAATCTCTGTTCAAAAAGACTAAATGTTGTACAAAAGGTATTTCATGTCTCGTTAACATAACTCGTAGAATATAGTACTTAATAGTAAGCATACGGTAAGTAAACACTTGTACATACTGTAGTTTAAAATGAACATTCCAACAGATGTTTTACGCACATGCACAAAAACAAACAAACACAACTCCCTCTCTCTCTTTCTCTCTCTTTTCTCTTCTCTTTGTCTTTCCTTACCCATGTGGGCCTCCCTCTTTTCTCTTTGGACAATCTCCTCCTCCTGCTGCTGTTTCCAGCTGCTATCCCGAAAGAACGACTCTTTTTCTTCCTCCTTCTTCATTCACTAGCCCTCGCTCGCTTAAGACAACACAACTCTTATAATACTGCATTTTTTGCTCCACATTACGACACTTCCTCCGCCGAGCGTGTGTCCGTCTTGAGACGCACAAACTCCTTGGCCACCTCGTCGTTGGTCCTTTGAGAGAGTATCCTCATGATGGTGAGGCCCGTTTCGTCCATGCAGATGCTCTTTACCAGGGGGTAGCAGGCGGAGCAGCTGCCCTTGTCCACTAGCTCCCGGAGCTGGATGACCGTCATGCCGATGATACGGTCCTCGCGGGCGAAGCAGTAGTCCTTTACCGAGACGTGCAGCTCGTAGGCCTCCGGACCGTGTTCATTACTCAGAACACTGGCAGAAATGACACAGAGGGTAAAAGGTGAAATTCAAGAGTTCAAATGTTCAAAATAAGAACATGCAAGTCACAAGACGATTCAGTTATGTTTGAGTGGAATTGAAGCTTCGATTGAAATAAGCCATTACTCTGAGCCGGCTTTTTAATTTGTATCTGTTTTCTAGTTATCATGTGCAGTTTTGAAATTGCCATGTGTGAATTTATGTGAATTTATTTAGAGACTCAAGTCAGAGACTAAAGCTTTGACTTCCTTCCAACCGCTTCAACTTAAAGGAGAGAAACAGCAGTGCAGCCGCTGCATTTCACTCACAGCTGAAAGGATTCTGACACCAAAGGCTTCACAGGTATTATGTGGTATATAGGCACCAGCCTTTGTAGTCTGCACACGGCTGATATAAAGCTGCATATAGGAGAATGTTACACACTATTGTGCTGCTTGTATGGAAACATTTGAAATGCTAAATGGTAATATGAATGTCTGCGTAGACTATAGAGTGTATAAATATTGGACATAGCCTCCGTGTCACCATCTATTTTCTTTAAACAGAAGTGTCTCCCCTGGTTTATCCTGTGACCATATTTGGATGAGAGTGCAGAGCTTGGTGGGAGCGGTGCCTAGTATACAGTTAGCAGCAGCCACATATTAGTTTTCCACCTGTCACTCAAAGCAGTGAAACTCTTTATTTATGAATCATTGATGCAGCCTCAATAAAATGTAGATGAGTTATGTAATGAGTTTTAGAAACAATCTATCCCTGTAAAGGTGTGCCATATCCAGGTGCCATTCCCTGCTTTATTTTGAAATCTGTCTTTCTCTTTGTTTCAGGTGACTTGTTCCTTCCTCCTGTGTCACCTGTCTGGGTGATTGTCTTCCCCACACTGACTGTTTCCACCTGTTCCCCTTTACCTTGTATATATCAGTCTCATGTTCATGGCCTCATGTTCATGTTTGTGTTCCAGCCCATGTTCAGGTTTTGTACTTTGGTTGATACTTTGTTAGGTTTTTCATTTGCCTTTTAGTTTTCTTGTTAAGAGTGATTTTCAGTTGTATTTTATCATTAAAATTGCATTAAATTTTGATACTTTGAGTTGTGCATTTGGATCCAAAATCCTAGTCCAGTCATGACAAGTTGTCATAGGGGAAATCAAACTATATTCTGTATCTTGCTGCAAAAATGTTTATTTTGCTGTAAAGTTGGGCATTTTAACAAAGATCTATGGGGTTTGAGTCCCTTTTGAAAACAATGTCAAGTGGCCATTTGAGGAACTTCAGTTTTTAGCACTGCCACTTTGGCTTCATTTTCTCTGTGCATGGGCACATGCACACACTCATACACACACCCACACAAACAGCTTCAGTCTCGTTCTCCACCAACTCAACTGACAGGAAGTAGATTACTTACTATTGGAATGTTTCATTGTACTTTGGTGACCAATTGTTATTCTTGGTCTTGGTGCTGAATTTGCGCTTCTTGTCAGCCAGGTGGGGTCCGATTGCGTTAACCTCTACAAACGGCCGGAACATGGCATTAGTCTGCCAGAGGAGGTTGTTCACTGCGACCACTGAGAAATGTAGAGGGAATGAACATCATTGTAGGAATAGTTTAGTAGAAAATGAAGGAAATGTTCAGCCAAGTACCAATGCTGTTTAAAAAGAGAAAAAAATCAGGCCCTATTTCTGTGAATATATTTATCTTGTTTCAACAGATAACTGGCTAAATGTATGAAATGCTGAGATGCTGTCAGATCCTGTAAAATAGAGTCTGATAGCAAAAACCTTTTCAGTTATCAGGAACATTCATGATAAGCTAATCTGTAGGTGTCAGTGCCTGTGCATCAGACTGCAATGATTTTTTTTTTCTTTTTTCATCATTCACCGTTTTGTATTGACATTCGAAAAATGCATGAATGTCCTTCACATGCATCACAGATACTGAAAGGAAATGGACGGTTACAGAAAATAGATATAAAAATTGGCAGATCATTATAATACCAGACTGAAGCCATGTCACAGTGTCTGTGGATGGATTATCCTTTAATAGAAACATCTATCATTGTGATATGTGATTTCCATAGTAACCAAACCCTACTGGCCAATTGCACTGGCGAGTCGCTGCTGTTGGTCGATTATAGCTGATTGTAGTCTGAATAGCATATGCTGCAGCTATAGGAGGTGGAACATGTATTATTGCAGTTTTGTGCAAGATGTGTTTAGCGGAGTCCATTTTTTCTTGATGACAAAATGTGAGATTATAGAAACTACTCAAATACAGGAGTGCCTTTTAAGGAAGGTAATTACACAATAAACCATATATTTTTCTATAGCTTTCATACACACACAGAAGAAATCATTAGAAAACGATTGACAAGCATCTGTATGAGTACAATTGTACTTTGATTTAAATAAGGGATATGAATCAAGCATATTTGAAGAACCGCACATATTTCAAAACTATAAATCATAAAGTAATAGGCTAAACTAGTAATGAAACTGGTACAATCCACGTTGTGGTTTCGCTCGTCTGCATAATTACTTTAATTATATCAGCAGCAATTTTCAGATGTTAATTTCTTTATTTCTGGCTGTAAAGGGAGCAGCGCTGGGGTACAAACCAGATTACCACCATGAGCTATCCAACGGTGAGCCTTTAAACATTCACAGGTGTGAATACATTTGAATAAAAATGACGAATATCGAGTGCGAGTATAGAAAAAGCTCACCCTTCACGCTGACTTTGTGCTCCCCAGTGCCAGGATGAGAGATGAGATTCACTTGCATCGACACCTCCCCCACCGATCCGTTGGATGATTGACCTGGACACACACCAAAACAGCAACAGGAGAATTGGAAAGCAGTATAATGGAAATCAGAGAAAGAACGGGGGAGTGGCAGCAGGGAGAGGAGAAGAGAGAGATCAGTAAGCACAAATAAAAGAGGATGAAAGGACAGAATCCAAAACTGAGGGTGCATTTCTTTCTTTTTTCTTTTTTTTTGATAGATGAGGTATCTCTGAATTTGATCCAAAAAGCATTGTACAAACACCTCGCTGTGTGTCAAAGCTAAAACCCTAAACTGCAGAAAACTGCAGAAAAAACTGCAGATTTCACCCGTATGACAGATGACAGAACAGTGGTGAGCCCATCCAGGTCCTGTAGCTTCGAAAAAACAACAACAAAAAGCATGTGAATGATGAGACATGAAATAATCTGCCTGGCTTGAAGACCACAGAAGAGACAGGTGGTGTGAAGGGACGAATAAATCCTATTCTACGAGATCTCTGGAGCAATAGAAATGCAAACAAAACACTGGATTTGACTGCAAACACACAGCTTGAGTGGAAATCCAAAGCCAAACAAAGTATAAAAGGTTAATAGGGACAAATAACGAGAAAAGGGGGAACACCCCGAGCAGCCTTAGGGGCATCACAGCCGGCCCAATTACGTCAGCGTTACAGTTTCAATCACACCGGGACGTGCTGTTGCCAGGAAACAATTAGAATTGATTGCTGACCGTGTGTCTCACTTTGTCCAATGCAGGGAGTCCAGCCCACATCGGCTGCCTCGGTGCTTCAACCGCTCATGACAAACAGATGTTGAACACTGGAAGGCAAACGCCGGTGTGGTTGATGAAGGGGCCTGTTGATCTGATCGCTAATCAATATGTGCCAAACATGTGGTGTCCATTTTAGTGGGTAATGAAGAAACAAGCCTTGTGATTTATTGTAATGATGCTGTGAGCGAAACGAGCGCTGCTGCATAATTAAGCCCCTGTACTCATGAGAAATTAAGCAATGCCACAGCACATTTACTTCAGCCATCGACTGAAATAATCTTGTAAATATACATGTGCTAATTTCTCTGCTCTGACTCGCCTTTGGGCAGCCGAGGCACGATCATCAAACGGACCCAGAGGGCTGTTGCGTCATTCTACGTGGGGCTCAGCCTGTGTTAAACAGGTCATCGGCGGCGGTTCCTATAAGTTGTGTGTAAACTAAATTGTGCTGAACTATTTATCGCTACATGTTGCTCATAATTATGATAATGCCATGCGGTTTAAAAGAAAATAGCCTACAAAAATAAATGTTTCATTAATAAACTATTTACAGTAGCTGTAGTGTCTGTTATGAGCCTGACATCTAGTTTAATAGCAGCAATTACATATACATTCTGGGTTCTAAATGGAATTTAAAGTGGATTTTATACAAAGGGGTGATTTGACTGGACATTAAATATACAACATCTTGTTTATGGTACAAATATTTCCATATTGAGTTATCTAAAAATGTCTTATTCTATTGTTAAATCATTTTGTTTATTTCAAATAAATATTTATTGTATTTTTCATAATTTTGGTCAATGTAATATGTTTAAGAAAATAAGATTAAATTGTTTGACTTTTTATCAAAATGTTGCTTTGACTTGATGATGATGACAATGACTTTTTATCTCATATTTGTGTCTTTTATATTTTTCAATTTAATCTTTTATTAAGAAAACACTCTTTTAAGAAATCAGTAACATGTTTGTTATAAGAAGACCATAATAAATAATAAATTGAGCATAATCAAGAAAAAAAAAAACTAGAAATAAGCAAAATTATCTGCCAATGGAATAAGATAATTCTACTTAATATTGGACTACTTGTACCAAAAACAAGATATTTCCACCTGATAAGATTTAATGTTCTGCAGTATAATGTATAATGCAGTGTATAATCCTTTTAAGCTGCTATTGGCAGCCATAAACAACATGTGTTGTAATGTACGGTAAATCTCTTGTTGTGATTGAGAGAGATCTTTTATGAATACTTCAGGTTCTACTTATACTGTGTATCTGACTTTTTCCAGCAGATATGTTCTTTTTGTTGTGTTTTTCTTTGATCATTTAGAACAGTTTGCACTAATTATATATTGTGTTGTTGCTTATGTTCTATACGACAACCACAGCTTTCCTAATTGATTGGCTGTTTAATTAGGATTCATTGTACTCGTCTGTCGTTACTCCTGTGGGAGCTTATTAAAGATTTGACTGAACAACAGAAGTGATGCAGTTTATCTGGCAGAGCTTTTAGGGCAGACTTGTCTACAACAGCATCCATTCTACATATTTCACGATAGAACAAAATATATATACATACATATAATAATAATAATAAGGATATTGTGAAATTATAAGCACTCTTCACACAGCGAGGAGAGTTTGGGGGACATAGGAGAGAAGAACATGAATAAGATGAACAGCCCAAAGCAGATAAAGGAAAGCAGACAGAGATAAAACAACGGCGGTGGTGAGGAGGGTCAGGAGATTAAGACAGATAAATGCCCACAACAGATAAGAAAGGTGAGTTGCATTAATTGCTGCATAGCTGGACTTTAATTCAGTGAATTTCCCCCTTTTGTCATGTCAAACAACACAGATGTTACCCAAAGCCCACACAATGTGAAGACTGATTACCTTTTCAAGAAGAAATAAAATAATCATACATGACCGCTGCATATATGATCATGTGTTCACTGTTTTCTCCTGCTTTATTTCCATTGAAGCATGAATGCAGCTCCCTAATGGAAGGAGAGATATAGGCTCCCAAGCGTTCTCTCGGAAAGAATAAACTAGTGCATGCTGTGGTCTTAATGTGTCGCTGTCAGAGCTCAGGGGTTGGTGATTAATGAAACAGTGTCCACCACGCTACATCAACCATCAGCACATTCCGACACTTTTTTACTGACCTAATGCACATCAACCACCTCACTACCTCCACTTACAGACACTACATTACACCTCAGATAAAGAGCGGCGACGTGGTGTGAACTCAAAAGCGGTGGGGAGGGGAAGGGATGAGAGTTTTAACCCTCATGTTGTGTTTGTTTCATGTCAACTTGGTGTTCCTGGTCAAATTTTTACTGTTCCATTAAGGTTTATCATGAAAAACTGTAATATATATATACTTAGATTTAGATTTTTTTTTTAATCAACATAATTTCTTACAAAAATTACAAGTGTTGGCCTGTATACCTCACTGATCTGAACTTATACATGCCGAATGTGAGTTTTAAAAAAAAAACACAATTTATGGATTATTTTGATTATAAGAAATAATCAGATGAAACATAGTCTAGTGTTTATCACAGACAATCAATCACTGTAGGGTGCAAGGTTGCACAAAAGTGGAATAAAACACAAAATTGTATGTAAATTAATACAGTTCATTTTGTGTGTTGAAATCCTCTTTGTGGACAAAGTCATGGAATCTTTGGTGAATCTGATCAAACTAACCACATTTTTCAGACACATAAATTTTGAAATGGTCAGATTTGACCAGGAACACAACATGAGGGTTAAAGGAGGAGGAAAAAGAGAGAGGATATGAAAATAGCACGCGGCGAAACATCATGCGTCTATGCCCATCTGCCAGTCAGTGAGAGCGGCAAGCCGACAATGCTGGCTGGCCTGCTGGCTGCCTGGCTGAGCAGCTCGCTCCCATTGCCGTTCTGTTTCCTGCTGCCTGCCTATATGCAGCGTTCTGCAAGGCTGAACACACTAAGGCAACCAGGAGCTTTAAGCTTCAATGCCCCACTGGGCTGAATTCCCTCTTGAATCTCTCTGGACACCTGGAGGTGTTTCCGCCTTGTTACAGAGAGAGTTTCATACAGAAACAGACGAATGAGACAACACATTAAAGTGGGTCAGTGATGACGTAGAGAAAGATAGGAGTATAGGAGAGAGGGGGGGAGGGGGGGAGAGAGAGGGAGAGGAAATTTGTCATGACATGGTTTTTATGCGTTGTTAATGAGAGAGAGTGAGCAATGGCACATGGGAGCTTTCAAACCCTTCAGGGTATAGGATGAGGAGGCCAAAGATAACTTTGCTCATTTTTTATTTTCTTATTTACGACCAAAGAGACAAATGACTTATACATTGAGGGGATGTATGCAATTATTGCAATGTCCACCCCGCATATAATCCTTAAAGAAAATAAAGTGACAGAGCGATTCTGCCCTGATCCTCAGGAAACACATAAAAGGAGGCTAAGACTGATGGGAAAACAGCACATCATTGAAGAGAAATCAAGCCAAGAATGGAGATATTATTTTCCAACCAGTTCTAGACGGCAGTGTATAGAAGCTGCGTGTTAAGCATAAGTTATCATTTAAAAAAAGTATCTTATCAAAGTTAAAGGACACAGACATGCTGAACCGAATCAGGTCTGTGTCTTTAATTGCGGAATATATTCACTAGCTGCCGTCTGGGAAAAAAGATAAAATGCTTCAAGTACATTCATAATCTGTGCTTTTCGCTTTTGGGCCACTTTCCTCGTCTAAGAATCCCTTCAAAATTACTTAAATTTCTTGTTGTTTTTTTTTATGGACACAGAAAAGCTTAGTATTCGAATGGTGAAGTACTTCCATTCCCTGAGATGGAATTTATTGAGCATGCTCTTAGCTAAAAGTAAAGCCTCCTTACCTTGAGAGGTTTGGGTGCATATATATTTCTTGATCAAGGCATCTGTAGGTTGAGTGTAAAGGCTGAGAGCATATTTGAGGGACTTCATATCAGGGCTCTTTTCTAGGAAGGTTTTCTTCAGCCCGTTGCCCCCAGCATGGAAGTATTGCTGCAAAAAAAAAAAAGACAAAAGGACAGATCAGCTTATATTTACGATTTCACAATGTCAACTAAATCTTCGGAACGTGACAGCAAGGTCTACTGAGCTCACATGTAACGGCAGGGTGCAGTTGCCTGAGAAATAGCCCGGATTATGTGGATAGTGTGTGTGTTTTACAAGGAGGAGCAAACAGAAAAATAAAGAGACCAGACAAGAGACAGCACTAATAGCCCCTTTTGCTGCTAATTACCATGCATTTACATCAAAAACCCATGCTTGGGTGGTTAATGCACATTTGTGTTGATAAGCCTGAAAACTCTGGACAGACAAGGCTTTGCTTTGTTTTCAAGCGCTGTCAAAACTCCCACAGGAGGACGGTGGGAGGTTGGCCATGGACCTGTCTTATTAAGAAAGGAGGTGAAAAGAAGTACTTGGAAACCCATTTCAAAGCTCTTTGTATCTTTTGTGTTATTGTTTGTGCTTCTTATGTGTTTAGCTACCTCTGCTCTATAACACCATATTCATTACAAAAACAGTATTTATTGGGCTGTTTGCAGATTTTATTGTGTCGTGACCTGAGCTAAACAGTCTTCATCAAATCCCTAAAGAGAGAGAGAGAAAGAGAGAATATTTTTGACTTTCTGACCTGTGTCACATTGGTACATTTGTTACTCTTATGAACTGGATATAATGTGGAAAGCAGGAGCTGAGTCATGGGTGGAGTTTATCAAGAGGAAGAAAATAATATAACACACATGCATAACAAGATGCAGCCTGCAGCATATTTAAATAGTAAGTAAGTTTTCTGTCAGAAAATGGGCATATAAATGAAGGATTTGTTGATTGATTGTTGCTGTATTATCCAAAACATATTTATAGTGGAGGCTGATGATGACATTGTGCTTTAGATAAGAAGCTGTGAGAGTCTAAATGGAAATATAATGTATTTAAGTGTATTTGATAAATTAAAGCTGGAATTTGTGGGAGAAATGGAACATTTTCTTTTCTTCTACTTCATCACTTAGAGGTCAGAGTTCAGCGAAAGCAGCAAACTCAGCATTATTGGAAATCAGGTCATAGCGGAATGTATCTTTGTCACGTATAGATTCTTGTAAGATTCAGTAATTTGATCCATAATTTGACACATTAGTTTTCACAGGTTTCAGTTCAGCCCTAATGAAATGCACTGTGGTCTCAAACAAGTAATTATCCCTGCTGCTATTAACATGAAGACATGGATCACTTTACCTCATTTATGAGTATTGTCCCCCTGTGTTTGGCTAATTATTACAACATGTACCTTTTATTTAGATGACAGCTTTTAGGATGTTGTTGCCTGTGATATGAAAAATATGATTCATACAACTCTCTGCATGCTGTTGGTGGGGCTGATGGCCCAGTGCTCCAGAGGCATTACTGAACTGTGTTAATTGACTGTCCTCATTGGAACAATGATGAAAAGAAGTACAGCGCCACAATCGATCTAAACCTGCAGGCGGTTTCCTTGGAGACAGCAGTATCAATTAGTTTTCACTGCACTTTATGATGCTGTGTTCGCCCCAGTGACACTGCACCATAGCTCTCTTCTTGTAGAACAGAGATTTGGTCTTAAAATTGTCCCATACGCCTTCACAACAAACAGTCGTTTGGCAGTAAATTAACAATGGTGCCCATTTTCATTACCTGAGAGGTTTCGGGTATCTAACCACATTTACTGATATTAATTTCATTTTGTCAGATGGGTCTAATATAGAATCATATATTTTAAAACTACATTGGTTTCATTTTCAAGAATATGAAAGCATTTTAGGTTGCATAATTTTCCTGCACAGCTCATCAAGAAACATCAAGTACTAGTTTCATTGAAGAACATAGATTTAAAACAATTCCCACCAGTTTCTGTTAAGTCTCCTTTGTTTGTAGGATAATCATGAAGAATATAATTTCACTCCAGATACATCTTTTCCAGCACATCAATACCTGCTTACCAGACTTTAGATTTCTGCTTTAACAAGCGTTCATGGACCAGAGAAGCAGTAAATAGAAGAAGGGAGCAATACAATTTCTATACTGTTCTATGCATATGACGCGATCCACAGCAGAGCAGCTGGAACTCACATTTTCTTTGTCCTTGATTTACAAAATGCTCAATTTGCATATTCCTTTTCTCATGTGACTCTGCTGTGGTTGATAAAGGTCAACTGTACTGATCCAGCTGTCTCCCTGCTGTCTGAATATGAATCTCCACGGCCAACAGCATAACGGACATAAAACTCACCTTGATGGTGGGAAGCACCAAGTCCATCGCTGCACACTGTCGTGGAGTCAGACTCCTGGCTTCCTCTCGAGTGACATGTTCCTGGAGGGACACCAGATAAAGTCAAACACTCTGCAGTTGGCAAAGGAGGAACACAAGTCACATTCAGACACAGAGTTTCTCTAACATTATGCTAACAACCTTAGGCAAGGCAAGTTTATTTGTATAGCACATTTCAACAACAAGGTAATTCAACATGCTTTACATTGAATATTTAAACGCTTTAAGATGCAATTTGAAAACTGTTTATTGAAATTTTTTAATTATAAAATGAAAAAAAAATAATTACAAATGAATAAGATTAAAAAAAAATAAATTAAATACAAGAATAAAGTTACAGTCCAGTGAAAACTAATGACATCAGTAATAGGCAGAGGCAAACAGAAAAGCCTTCAGCTCTGACTTAAAAACAGTGTGAGTTGCAGAAGACCTGCAGTTCTCTGGGAGTTTGTTCCAGATGTGTGGGGCATAGAGACTGAATGTTGCTTCTTCATGTTTAGTTCTGACTCTGGGAACAGAGAGCAGACCTGTCCAATACCATCTGAGAGGTCTGGATGGTTCATAAGGGATCAGCAAATCAGTATATACGTAGGCCCTATCCATTGCTTTATAAACCTGTAAAAGTATTTTTAAGGTAATTCTTTGGCAGATAGTGATATGATATATGTGTTTGTCTTTGTGAGGACTCTGGCAACAGCATTTTTAGTCTGATTTTAGGGAGGCTTGTAAAGACCCTGTTACAGTAGTAAAATCTACTGAAAATAAAAGCATGAACAATCTTTTAAAAGTCTTGCTGAGATATAAGACCTTTAATCCTTGATATGTTCTTCAGGTGGTAATATGCTAAATTCTATACCTTAGTTGAACCATGAGTTATAAGATTGAACCTTTGCTGTTCATAAAACAGCAGGGTGCACAGTTTTACTTGTCGGCTAAATTTGAGCCTTGTTGCCTCACATAATGCAGTAAAAGTCTATTATTCCTAAAAAAAATGTTTTTGTCAATTCTAATTGGGAGTTTTTCTCTCTTTGTGAATTGATTGCTTCAAATAACCTCTGGCATAGCTTTATTTCCCAGGTGTGTACCTAATAGAGAACAGATAATGTAAACAACTAAACTAAAGAACCAAATCACCATTGCAGATGTTACCACATAAAAATGTTACAGCCGCTTCACCATGTGTGGTCCCTGGCGTACAAACATAAATAAACAGTTAACCAACAGAATTTTGTCTATGCTTTGCTTTATAAACACACAGATTAAAGGGACATGTATGGATGCTGTGCTCTGAAAACACACACTCCAAATTAGCGGCTGCAAATATCCATCCTGTTTTATTCAGAATATTGATGAATGATGATAATGACAGACATATGTTTAAATAGATTTCAGAAAGCTGGTGTAAGAATAAGAAGGCTTTAACGTTTGTGCTGATGTGATCCGTTTTGGATGTTAAATTGCACTGGGCTCACTTCATTTTTATTGACTATGTTCCAGAAATCTCCTACACTGTGCTGCTTCTTTATGGATCTTAATTTGGATAGAATATTTCCCTCACTTTCAATGCCACAAACTGCTGATGCTATCAGAACCATGTATTCATTTTCAACTGAATTTAAGAATTAATTGTCAGAAGCAGTTTAAAAACTACAATCCCTGTTTGTAACATATTGTAATATGCAGATAAGCACGTGCAATTTGTGAAGGTGGGTTTGCACATGGCATCATACGTCTCAGATTTACAACCTGAGTGACTCTTTCACTGTACTATGAATCTAAGCCATTTCATGAATTAAAGGTCAGCATTTGAATGAATGGTAATGTAATGCAAGAGTTTGTTTTGTATGTTAGCCCCTTAGGTACATATAGTTAAATACATGCATCAGTAATAATATAGAATAAAATAGAACAGACAACATTAGGCATATCTCTATGCACATGTGTTCACCTGTATAAACATTGGTTTAAACTATAAGCATACCGGACTAGATGAACAGAATTATTCAGTAAAATGAGATGAATATGATCACTCATCATCAGAATTAACAAGATGATGATAAAGCATGTTAATGCTTTGGGTAGGAGAGAGAAACACAACCATCTGTGTACTAATATCCAGATGTGCCTCAAAGGACAGAGTCTGACGGAGTCCCACAAACATAAACGTGAGAACAGACACAGTCTGGTAAACACATTCGTATGAAGGCAGATAAACACATGTTCTGTTCACCTCCCCTGTAGGAATCAGAGGTAAAATACCTTGCTGAGGCACTGTTTGTTTGTGTGCTATGAAGGGACATAGCACAATTAACATAAACATGTGGGTCCATCAATTATATGTGCCAGATTCAGCCTAATTTTCATCTGCAGTCCATATAGTAGGTTGACAGCATATAACAAAACATAACATACAGAAGAACACAAAATACAAACAAAACCAGTTAAGCTCAGTCAATTGTTTAAATAATGACCTATAAACTATTAAAATTATGACAGCATGTTCGATTGGCCGGTATTCACTGTTTTATAGATTTGGAGATGCTGTTCCCTAGTTCTGTGGGAGTTCCAGCCATGTGGTGTCATACAGTCATTAGTGTAACCACTGATCCAATCCAGTGCCTCACTATACAATGCCCACGGGACTAAACATCATCAGGTCACATCAGCAATTAAACGCCAACCTGGCTTCGAGTTCCACTGAGCTTGGCTGTATATTGTAATGCCAAAGCATGTAGCAGCTTACATGCTTCTTCTTCTTCGTTTAGATATTTAACGGCTCATCTTCTGTAGGCTTCAATATGACATAATTCAACCATCTGAATTTGCAGGCAACATAAATCGGATTGCACTATATTATGAACATAACATACTCCATGTTTCACTGCTCTGAACTCTCATCATTTGTCTCTAAATTTTTGGAAGCTTATCATGGTGTTTTTCATGTTGACAATATTATATTAGTAAATATTAGTGTTTTTCATGTTGACGTTATTATCTATATATCTGACCATCTACTAGGGTTGCAACTAATGACATGCTTCTTCTTCTTCGTTTAGATATTTAACGGCTCATCTTCTGTAGGCTTCAATATGACATAATTCAACCATCTGAATTTGCAGGCAACATAAATCGGATTGCACTATATTATGAACATAACATACTCCATGTTTCACTGCTCTGAACTCTCATCATTTGTCTCAAAATTTTTGGAAGCTTATCATGGTGTTTTTCATGTTGACGTTATTATCTATATATCTGACCATCTACTAGGGTTGCAACTAATGACTATTTTGATAGGTCATTAATCTATTGATTATTTAAATGATTAATCGATTAGTCTTTTGGTTCATAAATGTCAATCAGTGTTTCCCAAAGCTGAAGATTCACCTAAAAGGTCTTTATTTGTCCAGACCAACCATCCACAACCCAACGATCATCAATTTACTATTATAGAAGACTACAGAAACAAGAAAATATTAAAATGTGAGAAGCTGGAACCAGAGAATTTGCTTCTTATATTGACTCCAAACAATTCTCAAAATAGTTGGTGTTTAATGTAATAGTTGGCAACTAATCAACTAATCATTGCAGCTCTGGTAATGTTACAGTGGTTACCTCATGTTTTGATCAAATCATTGAATGAATAATTGACTAATCATTGCAGGTCTACTAGAGACCATGCAGTTCTTATAATTTATACAATGTATTTCACCCTGACACTACAAAGATGACTAAGTTAGCTGATGATACAGCATCAGTGTGACTCATTTCCTGTAAAAATGAGACAGCTTATAGGAATGAGGTAAAGAGATAGAATCAGGATACATTGTCCTCCTCCAAGATGATTACACCACCATCCAGGAGAAAAAATCACCAACAGAGTCAGTCAGGCACAGTAGAAAAGTTGTGAAATGTTGACACAGATCTACAGAGCTATAATAAAAAAGGGCTCACCTTTTCAATAAATATGTAGTATGACAAATCTAAAGCCCACGAGAAAACCACTGCTGAGCAGAGTCTTGCACACAGCTTCAAAAATAATTGTCTGTGAACTCACCACCATTTCTGAATTATAACACATTTGCATTTCAGCAAAAAAGGTTTTAAAATTTTAAAGGTCCCATATCATGTACTTTTCTAGGTTTTATCTGAAGTTACCTCTAATATGAGATATTTTCATTTTAAAGCACAAAAGATTCAACTTAATGTAGTTTTACAGTGCTCTCTCTGGAGCTCCAGAAAGCATAGTTCATTTATGGGCTGCCTCATAAATATTGATGAGCCTCTCTTCTGATTTTCTGAGTTTTGCTTGGAAAAATGCGGTTGTGACAGTGGGGGCAGGTTATTGTGACTATGGGGGCAGATGAGCCGTGCCGGCAACTATCACAAAGTCATGCATGAGGAAGTTGGGGAAGTTTTTATAGTACGCATACCTTATCTAGAGTGAAAAAACAGGTCTTTATATATCTATTCAATCATTCATTTTTATATACCCGCATATTCCTCACTAGGGTCACAAGCGTATCCTGGAGCCAATCCCAGCACACTTCAGGAGAGAGGCAGGGATACACCCCAGACAGGTTGCCAGTCTATCATGGGGCACACACACCATTCACTCACACACTCATACCTATGGACAATTTAGAGTCTTTGAAAGGTATTTCTCACACACATACAGTTGTCAATTTCTAAATTTGATACATCTTATATTATTAGATAGTGACTGATAGCAGCACAAACACTTGTTTTGCAAATTTTGTAAGTGGGATCCAAACCAAAATGTAATGGGTTGGTCCTTGGCCAATTCTGCATCTTACCACCAAGTTAAAAAAAAAAAAAGAAATAGCTCAATATTTTTTTTTCCATAATCCTGTTTACATATAAACAAACAGACAAATGCCACCAAAAACAATATCTACTTGGCAAAGGTACTAATATAATGCATAATCTGTGGGCAGATCTGTGGGCATGTTGAGCACAGCTATAATGCCCTGAGCTGGCAACTATGTTGGGAAAAATCCCTTTTGGAATCAGATATTATACTGTTCAGACAGTATGCAGTGTGTGCAGTGAGATGACTTATACATTACCTTCAGTTTGGACAGCTGCCCCAAGTCCTTTGCTGCATTGAAGATCATCTGAGCTCCTTGCTGTTGGGGAAACAGATTTTTTTGTTGTGATTTTAGCATGAACAATGAATAGGTGAATATGCAAATACCCAAAAAATAAATAAATAAATACTTCACATGATTACAAACAAAACAACAGGAGATGAAGAGTCAAACTCCCAAATATGAATTAATATATGTAATAATGTTTTAAAGATGCTATGACTATGTGGGAAACTCGTGTTAACAGAGGGAGGAAAATTTTGAAAGCTGTTGGAAATCATGCTGTTAAACTGCAAACGTGATTCTAACGCTAACAAGAGCACAATGTGTAAATGAGATATTGCTGAGATGAAAAGTGGAAACCTGGCTCTTACAGAGATCTCAGGTGGAGGTGGAGTGGAGGCAGAATGATGAACAGAGTATCAGAAAGGGAAAAATACATAGAGCTGATCAAACTCACAGTCTGGTCACTCAGTGGAGGAAGAACAATAGTTCTCTCGATAGTGTTGAGGACAATTTTCCAAAGCTCTTTGAGGACTCGCTTCAGCACGGTCTTCTCACAAATCTTGGCAAATAACATTAAACTGCAAAGCAGCAAAAGGAAGTTAATTTGTCATGTCAACATTTGAACTTCTTGCATCAAACTGAGCCACCGCGGCTGACAGTTCCATGTGGTTACTTCTTCATTAATAATATGATTAAGTAAAAAAAAAAAAAACACCTGTGAGCCACAGAATAAATGCAGCAGCTTTATGCTTTAATCTCAGCCTATTGTATGAGCAGGGTCTCAGAGACAGGAGGAAGGATTTGGTATTTCCATATCATTAAGAGGATTCCCTGTAATACCCCATTGGCCTCAATGTTGCTTTGACAAATGGCTGAGAGCGATTCCCAGAGCTCAGCCGAGCCATATGATCACTGTACTTCTCTTGTGGCAAGAAAAGCCACAGAAGTAAAAACAGTCCCTAGTTTGCATTAATAGACATTCAAAGATAATTCTGGTCTTTCTCTTATTCTTTTTTTTACCAATAACAAATGTAAAACAGTAGTTATTATTATTCTGCTGCATTCTGCATTATTGGGCTGACACTTCAGGAGCCCCTCAACTGCACTTATACTTTAGAAATGGAAATATGATTAAGAATGAACTGGAAAGGAACAGATGAGACACATTTCACTGTGATCACACCTTACACGAGTGAAATGTGAGTCTTTAGTTGTTTAACCTACCCAACAGTCAATAAAGTATCATTCAGAAAAATAACAGCAATAACAGCACAAAAACAGTATTCATTTAAATAGGATTAGGGTCCTAAGGGTGTAGTAATGTTGAACCAGATTTAACAAAGTGCAACATCATCCGGTAAGTGGACAGTTAAGTAGATTTAAGTGCATATTCCTGGTTCATTACTTTGTAACATGATTGCTGTTCTGCTTTTTCTTCATCGTGGGCGCAGTGATAGATAAATAATGTCACAATGGTGACTTCCTAGAGTTGTAAAACCCTGTCTTATAGTGTTATAGATCCACACTTAAACGGGACTTCCTGGAGACCATCTCACATGCAGATAGGTACAGATGAACCGTTTGTAGAGGCAGATTTATTGGGATTAACACATTACTGTATTTCAGAGGCAATAGCTCAGTTTTAAAGCTAGAGTAAAG
The DNA here is from genome assembly GCA_030544235.1 of Lepturacanthus savala. Classification (NCBI taxonomy): domain Eukaryota; kingdom Metazoa; phylum Chordata; class Actinopteri; order Scombriformes; family Trichiuridae; genus Lepturacanthus; species Lepturacanthus savala. The sequence continues at coordinate 33,087,001 of CM060462.1, read as the reverse complement.
TTACAAGTATCAATAGAGGACTACAAGCATCAACGGACCAAACCATGTGATGACAGCAAATTAATAATTTGAATAACGCTCCAAAATTAGATTTAACTTTTCTTTATTATTTCATATTTGCAAGACCTGTTACCTTGTAGAAATTCTACTGGCACTTGAACATGGAACACATTTATTGTTGTTAATGAGCATTTATATTAGGTACGGTTGCAAAACTTCAGGAATTTTCAAAGATGGACACTTTCCATGAGAATATATGGGAATTGACAGGAATATATGGGAATTGACAGGTATATATGGGAATTGACAGGAATAAATCCAAAATTTATTAAACTGAAGGTTGGCCTTTAACAGAGAACTTAAATATAAAATATGTTGTACCACAATCTTAAAGGGATAATTCAACATTTTTGAAAATTTGCCCATTGTCATCACTCCAATAGTCAATGCTATAGGTACCATATTTTTGGGATGTTTTTTATCAGATGTTTCCAGACCAGCAGAGCAGAGCTGCTCAGTTACTACTAAACAGGTAATGGTATTTTTTTGGTTTTCCTCATCAAACTCAGCAAATGCACAATCCAGTAATTCCCAAACACTGTGGATGATGAGTTGTGACTTGCACATTCACCACGCTATGAAGCAATAACTGTAACATTACAACACATGAAGCAAATATGTATGATGGGGTAAATATATTTGATCTATAATGGTATTAATGTTTAACTTGCAAATATTAAACACAAATGTGTTTATACAGTAGCTAGCTGGTATGTTCTAAATGTTGAATATCTCCCAGCTTATCTTCTCATTTCTGGAAATTTACTGGAAGTTTTCTGGAAATTGTACGCCCCTTTGCAACCCTAATTTTAGTGCATATTATAAATGATCACCCTATAAGATGTTGAATTTTAACAAAACTACTGACCTTTTTGAATACCAAATACTAAAGTAACTTTTTATAATCCTTCAATTCTAATGTGACAATACAAAACAAAAAATCCTGAAAGAACATTGGTATACTAATAGTACTAGTACTGTATATTTTTCTTCACAAAAGTGCATAGCAAATTCAAATAAGAAAAGAGCAACAATAATAGAAACAGATACCCACTTTTTATCCAGCAGGTCCATCAGAGGTCGAAGGACGGTCTCTGCATCCATGGCAGCATTGCTTCCTTTAGCCGGACCTTTCATCTGGACCAGCTCCTGATTCATCTGCTTCACGCAGCCCTCGATTACAGGTTTGAAGCTAGGTGAAGGGAAACACAAGAGTCCTTTAAAGCCTCAGAATGGAGTTGGCACAGGCGGTGACTCTGAGGAGGTGCAACCAGCTCCTGCTGATCCTCTCAGATTAGGAATAGCTGTTAGAGCATAGGTGTCTTTTGCTCAAGCTGAAAGGTGAATTGCTATGCTTGCTGAGCATGGTGCACAACAAGGGCTTGGACTCAGTTATTTTGTGAGAGCTTAATGAACGTGGTCCTGTGAAGAGACACACTAATACTCACCTGGAGCCAAACACGCCACTGAGTTCATCCAGGACTGTGTTGAGTTTATTCTGCAGCTCATTCAGCAGATCACTGGCCTCTGCATCCAGCTGTTAGTGGGAGACAGACAGTTACTACATCATTACGCCTCATACTGCAGCCCACACACACTAGAATCTCTGCTTCCCTGGAGGAAGCCTCAACTGGGGTGGGGTGCTGGGTAAGAAGACAGGTGCAGAGGAGAGGTAACCTGCCTTGCTGGTAGCCTCCCACTCATTCTGCCTGCCATCTGCGCTGAGCAGCCTTCTGAATACAAATGGACAGCTCACCTCTGAGCGCCGCAATGATGACTGCTTTCCGAGTCATGAGACATGGTATCAGCAAAGAAGCAGCTAGCTACCAGTCTCTCAAAATGAAGCATTTTTTGTGTGCTACTACAGTTAGAGTAGTAAGAGTGTGCTGTCAGACGGCCTCAGCAGCAGCTCACAGTCTTATAGTTACAGAGCCTTGAATCTATTAACGTTCTGATATGGAAATCTTCCGTCTGTCTTTTTATGCTCAGGAATCAAATTGTTGCTGCAGGAGAAATGTTGGTTTGGCTTTATTTCACTACCAAATTCATTTATTCAAGCAGCAAGTACTTTTTTATTATAAATGTTCCAAGAACATTACATGTTATGTTTTAGAAATGTTTTTAGCAGAGTGTTTTTTTATTAACTACCCAGAATGTTCTTTGATAAAAAAAAAACATTCTGAAAATATTTGGCTATACTGCGTTTTAACCCTCTATTACATATTTAATGCATATTATTTTATCTCCATTTTTCTAAAAAGCTGTGATATAAAAAGTATATTTTTACAGCTAGGCAGGAAAAGGGGGCTTTTACTTTGAAGGACATACAATTTATGAAGTCACATGACCAGGATCTCATGTTTGCTCATGGATATTTGATATGTGAGCATCACTGTCTCTAAACCTAAGGTTGTCTTTTATTTAGAAATTTGGAACATTTTCACCAAATAAAAAAATGAACTCACAATCTAGGGTAAGTAAACACTTTTATTTAATTAAATTTTGATGTTATGAGTTGTTTGTTTTTTTTCTAATATGCTAAAAAATGATTTGCTGAGAAATGGCAATAATATGCAAATTTAGAAAATTCCTAGTGCATACAACCTAATGGAGTCCTACTGACTTACATAACATGAAAGTATCCTGAGACTTTGACTATATTTACAACTTTTCCTTATATATTTTTAATATTTAATATCTATTTAGGCTATTAAAGTAATACAGACATTCAAAACATTTCTTGCCATGTCTAGGTAATATATTTTACAATAGAGGGTTAAAGAGGGCATCCGAAGAACATTCTTGGGGATATTAAAAAAAAAAAATATTACAAATATTATATATTGCTAAAATCGTTACCACTAAAGATTATGAGCATGTTATCCCAAAACATTCTGTCAATTACATTACTAAAACATGGCATGTTTCTAGCTGATTGATCAATAGGTTTAGTACATAGTGGATCGAGGCATATGCTTTCTTAAATATTTTCAAAATATTCATGATATAGACACATCAGACACAATCTGCAATGCACAGTCTTTTTAAAAACATTAGCAAAATGTATTCACAGCATGTATGTGCCCATGCATGTGTTGGCTTTCTGCAGCACTGTATTTATGGATGTGTATGTGATGGATGTACATCACTGTGGTGGTGGAGGTGAGTTTTCCCCCTTCACTTCAAAGTGCTTTGGGCCTTAATATAAAGTGCTATGGGTAATCTGTTATTATAATCATTGTAATTGTTCATGTCTATGTTTTTTGTGAAATTCTGAAAAGGTGTGGGTGAATTTTGGTGTGGTATGTGTGTTTCTGTGTCAGTAATTGCATGTATGGGTGCATCCGCATCACTGTTTTTCTCAGTGCATATGGAATTATGTTCGCCAGTGTACAAATGTCCAAATATTGATGTTTTGGATGGGGGTGAACACACATTGCTGAGGCTCAGAGCCTGAGATGGATGTGTGATGCCAGGCACCATACCACATGCATGACAGATCGTCACATTAGGCCCGATAAGCTCAGCCATGGAGCTGCTCATTTCACACATTCTAATGGTGTATGGCTCAGCTGGAGAACAGATGTGTAAACCAAACCTTTTAAAGACATTGTAATTTTTTCAGATATGTCTGAACCTGCATCAGAAACACCATACATTCGTGTATTCACTTGCACACTTGCTAATGTCACTTCAACAGACCTGATCGCGACATGCAAAATTGTTCTGTCACAGACAAAATTGCCCATAAAGATGTTACTTCACTGTTTAGGTAGCAGATAACATCTTTTCAATTGATAGCAGAAAAATACAGTAATTGTGCATATTTTATCAGTCCAGTTTTAGACTGGTCCAGTAGTATCTGAGATTCCCATATTTTTTCCAAGAATGTCTTACAAGGAACGCTGGAAAATGAAATTCACAACATTATAAACAAAGACAGCCATTGCTTCATGAGAGCAGAAATTTCCATCCTGACACGTGTCCCTGATACTCCACTCAAATATTTACCTCAAGATTGCCATCGTGTCAGAAGGGTCTTCAAAGGGAGGCGCAAATCTTTACATGTCATGGACATGTTATTTCCATGACTTGCAACATGCAGTTTTGTGGAAGGGGAATATTAAAGATTAACTTCCTGAAATGTCAGTTTACAGATAAGGTGTAGGATCAGCCTGGAAATGGGATATGATGCTGGGAATCAAATGACAAATGCTATTTTTTATAACAGGACAAAAATCTATAGGCTACTGTATATAGATCCCGTTTCTAATGTCCTGCACTCTCTTTCTGCAGAAACCACTGCTGTAAGTTGTACATAGGTCACCACATTTATTGCACAGCAGTTGAAGTCATCTCTTATTCTGGTAATTAAATTTTATGCAAAGGAAACATTAAGTTTGGAATGTGCAGCTGGCTCCTATATGGCAGCTAGTTTCACAGGACTCTGACTGAGTGTTAAACTCTCCTCTGGCTGACAGCCTATCAACAGCAGCCCAGCTTTGCATCCCTTTGCCTGTTTCAACAACATCTACTCACCGGCACCTGCGCTGTTACCCTGAAACAGTTTGTTCTAAATGACTAACACTGCCAAGTAAATAAAGGTTTAATAAACCACTATCCCTAAAGTGAGGAAAGCATATTAGCAAACAAGGTGACACCCAAATAAAGCCTGTTACCAATCTGGGGAGATCACTCCGTGATTGTTCTATAACTGTGGGCACTGTGAGAGATTATTGCTAATCTCTGTTATTGGTAACGCTATGATAACAGCTCTTGGTAATTGCATTGGCTCTCTGGGAGTTAATTACTGATAGAGAACTATTCTGTAATGAATAGGCCACTGTGCAGGGAGCAGCTCAATAGAAAACATTCACTTTAAATACACCTTGGCTGTGTAATTGTTATTCAGGAGAAATGACTTCAGTCATACAGAGACATTCTAAAAGATATACATGACTGTTCACAGAATTGGACTTTTTGAAGGGTTAAAAAGACTATTGTAGTGCATTGTATTTCAGTTATTCATGCAGGAATGTGAGGTGGGAGCAGCACCTGAGCTTAAGGAACAGCTGAAGAAATTTGTAAATGTTTTGAGAAGCTCATTAAAAACACGACCTGAAAAAAAAAGTATTTTGTGGTGGCCGCCTGGGGAATAGTTAGCGATTATCAAAACCACAGCCAGGTGAGTCTCTGACTCAGCTCTGTATGCCAGGGGGCAAAAAGATACAAACTACCTACAAACTGAACTAAATATCGCACTTCTGAATTAGCCATGGACAGAGAAGGGGCAGACGGGAAAAAAAGCAAGCTAAAAATAAAGATGGGATCGGGTGGGTTGAGCCACTATCCCCAGAGCGCTGGGGATGGTGAGCTTCAGCAGCCTGTCCAGAGGGGTGATGGGTAATTCAGATTCCATATGCTCTGTGGCACATGCTGCTGGAAGGGTTGGGGTGGGGGTGAGAAGCGTAGGAGTGTGAGGGGTGGCGGGAGAGGGGGCGTGCTTTTTTCGTATCATTCGATAAATGGCGGGAAGGGGTGTTGACACAAGTCCTATTGCACACACCTTACAGAAGGACACAACCCCCTCCTCCTGGAGACAGAGAGAGAGAGAGCACAAAAAAAGGAAATGGTGGGGAAACAGAAGACACAACGACAGGAGACAAAACGCAAGGCAACACAGGCGTTAGATACTGGAGAGAAACATGCAAGAGGTCACAAGAAGCCATTGCGTCTTCTTCTCAGGTTTGAAACACTGGCAGGTCAACAGGGAGAATATTCAACAGTGCTACAAACCCAGCACACAGATTCAGATTCAGAGGGTTTAACTTAATATTTACAAAAACTGTTAAGGCAGCACATGTTACACGGAGGGATCAGAGGTGGGGAAACGGTCATGGGGTAAGAACATTAGAAGAGGTTGCAGTCGGAAACGTGATATCATCTATGCGATTAGTTTATTAGATATTTATGTACAGAATGCAGGGAAGCATCACAGCACAAAACCGACAAGGTCAATTCACTTTCACTTCAAATAAATGTCATCTGTAATGATTATTTACATAACCATGACAGAGTTTTCCTTCTCAGCAGTACGCTGTTCTGAGGATGTAGGTTTAAGCCTTCATAATACTATATATAATAGGTATCAATCCCACCAAAGTGCCCTTGAGCAAGACAGAAAATCCATATAAATCCTGCTGGGGACATCGGATTGTAGCTGTAGGTGTAAAGATACAGGTTCCCTGCATGGATCAAGGCAAATCTGCAATTAAATAATTGATCTACAGTATAGGCAATGTTTTTACATATATAATTGAATTGAAAATGAATTTTACTGAAAACTGGACAAGGACATACAGATAGATGCTTTCAGGCAGGTACAGACCTGTTTTCCTCCCATGGATTCAAACATCTTCTCCAGTTGGACACGGAGTTGCTGAATGTTGTTGAGAATGATGCAGGGCTGAAAAGATATAAGAATGAAGATTTATATGTTTATATTCAAGCTAATTATTTTTTTTTCAAACAAAAAAAGAGTGTCTAACAGTATCTGACAAGCAGTATTTAGAATACATTTATATCTCTACCCTTTTACAGTTTTGTATTAACTCATATATTATTTAAACAAATTCATTACAACCAAATATAAATACAGAAACTACACCAAGTTTATTGACGACCAAAATATCCTTCTGTGTTGCATATCAATGCAAAGTGTCTTATATTTATCGATCACCATAATTGTAAACAAGGTGTTAATCTCAATAAAGCATGATAATGATAGTTTCATTTCAACCTCGATAATAAGTTTTTATACATATATATTCTAATTTATACATCAGTTGTCTAAGTGTCTAATAGTAAAAGTGTGAGTGTTGGATTAATTATTTCGATTATTTGTGTATTTTATTTATTTCTTGTTGACACTGCTGTATTGTAACAATTTGTATGCTAGCCCTTATAACACATTGTAAAAATCTAAATCACAAGGCTAACAACAGTAAAACCCATCAGTTTTGTATCCTGACACATCATCTACACAAAGAAACATGGTTTCTGTGCGACGCTGACAGTCAGCAGGGAAACACAATACAACAGGGAGAGGAATGTGTGCACTGAATATGTCAGGCATTATCGATTCTCAGCTCCACAACAAGTTTAACAGATGACAGACATTAATCACACTGCTTTTTATTGAGGCTGCGATTAATTCTTCTGAGTTTTTAGCCAGTCACATATAATTTACATCATCTGCCTCCCCTCCCCCCCAAAAAAAGCAACACCCCAAAAATGACGAGACTGATTGCACTAACTGACAATTCTGTGCCCCACATGAGGAGGATGATTGGTGTCTTTCAATCCACAAAGAAGCTATAGTGTCTCTGCAGCAGCACATAACAGCTTCTCTCTACTAGATTTATCAGCTGGAGTGTTTTTACAGGAATGATTTCGTATCTGAACACAGGCAATGGAGATTTCTCACCTACAATTTTCTATCTTAAGACATTGAACAGTATAGAGTAGAGGATTGCACACATGGATTGCATATATTTAAATAGATTTCATCAAAAGCTCCTAGATTCATGTTAGTGAAATGTTGTGTCTCCCATAATTGATTTAGGAAATTCAGAGGGTAAATCCTGGTTAAATAGGGTGATGATCATTTTTATATGTTTACATGTTAAGAGAAATAAACATTTCTCTCCCCACCCAAATCTTCAAATTGTTATAAAAGAATTCATTTAGGAATACTGGAAGACACTAAAAGAAGTATAAAAAGTAGGAAAAATATTAATTTTAACAGCATTCTTCTTCCCAGTGAGACGCAACGATTCCTCTTCTTCCAAGGTCCTGCTTTAATTTAGTGCGTAAGGATAAATCATTTTCTTTATATAGTTAATTAACATTTTGTGTGATCCAAATGGCTAAATATTCAATTTTTTTTATTATTTATTTTGAAAAGGCTTGGATAAGAAAAGGGTGGTTCACCTGCTGTTTTACAAATAGGCCTTTTTTTGATTATTATTTGATTATTGATTATTATTTCCCCAAACTCTTAAAGTAAATCGAAGAGTTTTGGGAGACTATATAAGGGATCTGATACAAATAGTAACATGTCATCGGCAGTAAAAATTTATGTACCAAGCCCCGATGAATACCGGCAATTTCGACACATTGCCTTGTGGCAATAGCCAGCGCCTGAAATGCCAATGCAAATAGGAGGCATGACATGGGGCATCCCTGCCTTGTACCTTGTTGGAGTTCAGAAAAAGGGAAGAAATTGTTATTGGTACACACCTCGGCCAAAGGGGAGCAATAGAGCATCTTAATCCACATAATAAAATTAGGTTCAAAGCCAAATTTTTAAGCGTATAAAAACAAAATCCCATTTCACCCAATCAAATACTTTTTCTGCATCAAGCAAAATTGTCATCTCCAAGGTATCTGTTCCAGACTGACTATAAATTGTGTTCAGCAGATGCCTGATGATAAAGAAAGGGTATCTGTCCTTAGTAAAGCCTGTTTGATCGAGTGAAATGATGGATGACAAAGTCTTCTCTAGACGGCAGGCCAGAACTATGGCTAGAACTTTTGCATCTGAATTTAGTAGCGAGATGGGATGGTATGAACTACATCCAAGATGGTCTTTATCATTTTTAAGAGGCTTGTCGCATTGTCAGAGGTAGAGACTGTGATGTATAATAGTCCTCAAAAACTGATCGTAGTATAGGACTGAGCTGAGTGGAGAATTTTTTAAAGAAAGAAATGAGGGATAGCTCTCTGGGCCTGGGGATTTTCCAAATTGCATGCTTTGTATGGCAGGCATAATATCTGTGATAGAAATGAGCTCTTATAAACTAGTCGCTACATTCGGAACCAGTTCAAGAATATCAGTATTGGGAAAATATTATCTATGTCTGAGGTGCTTTCAGATGTGGCCAAACTTTAAAGAGTCTGATAAAACTTAAAGAAACTTGTGTTTATTACTAAGGTGACAATATATCTCACTCCCTGATGATTTCAGATTTCTGGAATATATTTGCTGTCCATTGTTATAGCTGGTATGCTAAGGACTTACCTTATATTGTTTCCCCATGCTCATAAGCATAACTTATTTGATTTTGATATAAGTAGTAAGATGTTGTAGTATCAAACAGCACATACAGCTCAGACATAGGGGAAAGAGAGTATGATGTTTCCAAGTGTTCGATTTCATTTATTGATTTAGTGAAGCGCTCCATTGTAGCTCTTTTTTTTTTGCACAGAATAAAATGACTTGGCCTCTTAGGCATCCATACAGACATTCCCTGGGTCTGGTCAATACTAAGAAATAGTTTGATTTCACAATTCATAAAATTAACAAACCCTCATCTCAGAGTAGTAAATGCTTCAACCTCTACTGACAATAATTATGAAACATTAGGAAATGGTCAGATATCACCATGGCCTTGTAGTTGCAATCGACTACTAAGCGGAAGAAAAAAGTAATTGATACATGAAAAGAAGAAAAAGTGTATCTGTATGAAGTGGGATTACAAAAACGCCAAATACCCACAATACCATGTATTCAGGTACATTGTATTATAGATGCTGATTTAAAGATGCTCTTCTGAGTGCTATAATTTAGGGTTGGTAACAGAACGGAGTTCAGATCCCCTCAAAGAACCAGGTGATATGTTGCCATATTTGGAAGCCATGACAAGATTTTACTGGAAGAATCCTGGTTGTCCCAATTAGGTAGCGTAAATATTTGCAAGAATTAATGGGACCCCATACACCTGTCCCACAACGATTATATATCTTCCTGCAGGATCTGAATCACACTAGATGAATATAAATTGAAGGTGTTATTGATCAGGATAAGCTGCTCCTCTCGTCTTAGAGCGGAAGTTACAGATATCTGGCCTATCTACTTCAGTCTAAAGTGATCAGAGTTACACAGATGAGTTTCTTGTAGGAATGCAACATAAGTTTCTGTGGATGAGTGAAACCTATTTTCCACTTTACCGGATGATTAAGAGATTTAATGTTCCAACTCACAAAGTTAACAAGACAGTCCTTAGATTTTTTGGAATGATCAGTAGTCATTGAGAGTTAGCTGAATGCAGAATGCAATGCACATCTTCAAATACCAGTATGCACATATCATGGTGATTGTAAAAATCCTTACATATGTATCCACACATCACATGCATGTTTGGTTCACTCCAAGCCTACATACATTAGGCTCATGCCAAACCCATACATGCACATTCATTTGGAGTGATCAAGAATCGGTCATACTCTAACAATACATTTGTTACTATTTCAATGTTGTTGAAAATGAATATTAGATGTTCACTCTGCCAGCTGTCTGTCTATCTGTCCAGGGAAAGTGTTTCACTCATGGTCGTCTTCCATTGACCTGATGATACACTGTTTATATAGTTCATGGCTTCTCCAGAATCCAGAAACTCCATCCTTTCCATCCTGTTTTTTGACATGAGGCTCCTGTGTGAGCGGTCAACTAAGATGTCTTTATCCATTCCGGTATTTCTTTCAACAATTTAGACACAGCTGCTGTGGCGCTCAAGTTTCCTGTCCTTCCTGTCCTCACATTTATATCTCTCAGGTCAGGCAGCTCTTTCTGCAGGCTTGTTACACTAGTTTGCAGGTCAGCCACCTTATCTCCATGACTAGGCCTAGCTGCAGCTTGGCCGTGTTCCCTGAATTTTTTTAAGATCGGGAGCCATTTCCAATGCCTATATAAGATATATGAATGGTCACAAGATTCTTACACACAAGATTTATTATGTCCAGGCATGTGGGTGTAGGTTGAAAAACCTTTTGATATATTTTTGATATTGTAATGCAGTAGTTCAGCAGGAGCCTTACAAACCATGTCCTACTCCTTTGCTAGCTAGCTCCACCTCACGGTGACGTTAATTTAAAAATAAAGGTATTCATGTCAGCGTTTTGTTTACAAACAGACTAAAGCGGATTCTCTCTCAGTTCACACAAGAGGAGACACTTTTTTCTTTCACTAAATTGCATTGGGGAGGGAGGACTGCTCTAGATTCTCAACTTAGTCCTTTTTGCTGTCATCTCAAGGAGACATTTCATGTTTTCTCTCGTACGATTGTAATGAGCTTGTCAGAAGTGAAAAGAAACATCTGCCTCTTCTGCCATTACCCTGTGTGCTCTTTTTCACTTCAGCCTCAAAGACCAGTGCAGCAATTAGGCCACTCAGAAGTCTCTGTGTTTAGCTATCTGTCACATTTAACAATGGACAGGGAGCCCAGGAAAATACCAATGACTTTACTTCATCAGCTGCTGGCTGCGAGATGAATAATTGCATCCGGGTTAATAGAGACACTTTGTTAAGTGCATTACAGACGACAGAGCAGTAAGGATGTTCAGAATTAACCATTTATCCATTAACCAATAGTAGGAATGCTGACCAATTATTACAATTAAACAGAAACACCACTCTGTTGTGATTGGTTTAGCACCTTCGGAAACATCCCGCCCCTCAGAAAGCTGGGGTTGGAAACAGAAGCCAAGCACAAGGAACTACATGGATCCAGGGGCAGTCACGATTAACTTCCACTCCTGTTGTGACCTCACAACCAGAGCCTTTTCTAAATGGTTTGTGTTCAACCAGGTTTCAGCAACAGCAGAATGAGTGGGTGGTCTTATTTCACAGTTTGTGTGGTAGTAGAAACAACAGAGACCTCAATATTTACACACAGGCACTGAAAAGGTGTATTTTTCATAATTAACATATTTGCAACAATGCAACGTGTCTCTTGCTTAACATTTGCAGGCTTTGAGTGGCCACTCACCACGTTCTCCTTACTCAGATGCAAAGGAAAGTCCTTGGATATGATTGCAGCATATTGCAGAAGAACCTTGTTGATAGTCTGCAGGAAGGGAGAGAGACAGTATTATAATTATAATTTGTTTGCTGTTCTATTATTGAAGCACTGGAACATACTGAGAAACTTTAAGCTGTCACAACCTAATAACAAGATGATATAAAACAGAATAAATATGCCAAAGAGACTTCTTAGATCAATAGTCTTTAGCTGTGATTTATTACTCCCCAGGAGTATTCAGGTTTCACTGGATGCCTTTCCAAAGAGGCTGACCTTCGCAAAGCGGCACATGAAGTGAGCCAAAGCCTGTGGGTTTGGACATTCCAACTTCTTGATGATCTCAAAACTCTGGTTTAGTTGAGTGAACACGTCAACCACCGAGCAGGAAAATAGGGCGTGCTCCGAGGTCTGCTGGAACTGAGGCAGGAAAGGGAGATGGAGAGAGAGGTGTGAGTATAAAGAGAGTGATGGAGTGGTTGGGAGAGGGAAAATAGAAACGTAAAATCTCATATCTTTCAGATCACTTCATTAAAGATTAACATTCCTTAGAACAATGTAGAATGTGACAATTACTCTGTATCTACAGTACATTGCTCTCTGTGAAGGGATCTAGGTACTGCTGAGACTGATATTGCTAAGAGGTACAGAAGGTATATTTTTTTCAGAAAACAATATACAATACAATTGTTGTTAGAAGATGTCTAATAGGCCACATGAAAAAAATAAGTCGAGTGTTCACCTGTTTTTTAAAGAATTTAATATATTAATGGGCAATTGCACTGAATTTAAAATATATTTTAACTTCAGTTTGCAGTGTTTCTCTATGTAAATAATGTACAACATAATAAAAAAGTTGACATCCTTTCATTCAGATACATATAAAAGCACATGCACACAGGTTTCAGGTGTGTCGATAATTTCTGTTATAAATGTTTGTGAATATTTTACACATTTTGTCTCATTATTGCCTAATATATTCGTTCATCCTTTTCCTGTCCCTGTGTTCCTTCCTGTTTTATCAATTTTTAATTTACATTTCATTCATATTCTTGTCTTGTATGTCTCCAGGAAAGAGATTGTATTTCGTAAAATTTCCTTTTATTTTCTACACCATCTTCCTCAAGAGGTGAACTTAGTTTTAAATGAGGAAGCAGTCTTAAGTTGTGCAGCTGGCTGAATATAACGTTTGATATTGAGAAATAATTTAAGGAAGCACTCACTCCATCTTTCTTGTCCCTTTCCAGAGCTCCGTTGAGAAAATCCATGGCCACATCCTCATTCTCATCAAGCCACTGGATAACAAATGGCTCGAACCACCTAAAAAATAGGAAACTTCTATTATGCATTGGTCAAATCATTGTTCTGTGTCATATCTAGCATTTGATTCACCCCATCTGAAGCATGGTTAACTATGATGGCTCAAAAGCTTTTTTTTATATCATCCATAAATCACAGGAGAACCAATAGGTTTAAGAGATCAATGAAAACTGATTGCGCTGTACTCAGAAAGGTATGCTGAAAACATTGAGAACATTTCTGTGCAGTTTTGGCTGAGGCTGCAATTTATGCAGGCATTGACATCAGGTTTCAGTTTGTGTCGACAGATTAGACTGCAAGGCTCAGGCAGAGGACAGCAAAGGACAGGACGGGCTGGGACGAACGAGCAGGGCAAGGAAGTACATTTGTTAGAGGAATAATAATGCTGTTCTGTCTGTTTCACTTGCTATGTCCTCATTTAATATAATGCCGGAGCTTGGCCTCAGAGCCACGAATATCCCCAAAAACAGCTTTGTACGCTGGATAAGGGCGTCTGCTACAGCAGGGAGATGCCAGTAAATAAGGAGGGTGTGTGAGAGACAGAAGGAAGACAGACAGGCAGACAGGAGAGAGAAAGAGAGAGAGAGAGAGAGAGAGAGAGAGAGAGAGACAGAGATTGCATGTGTGCATGCATTTGGAAGGTGTGTTTGTATGATGCGTGTATATACAGTGTGTGATTGTATAATGTATATTTGTAGACGTTTGTAGATTTGTATGATGTGTTTATATGGGATGTGTATGTACCATATATGATTGTATGATGTGTGTTTGTATGCCATATGTATATATGAAATTTGTTTGATATGCATTTATCTGACATGTTTGTATGTGTTTGTATGACGTATGTATGTATGACGTGCATATGATGTAAATGTGTATGTTAATATGATGTGAGTTTGTATGACATATCAAAAGCATGATGTATGATGTATGTACATGCATGTACATGTGTTTTTAATGTGTGTATGTATGACATGGGTTTGTATGACCTATGTATGTATGATGTCGGTTTATATTGTATGATGTCGGTTTGTATAATGAATCAATCCTGCCATCATTTGAGTGACAGCAGTGTGTGTGTTTGTGTGTGTGTGTGTGTGTGTGTGTGTGTGTGGGGGGGGGGGGGGGTCATTACTCTGACACAGCAGCAGTGTGGGCGAAGTCTCTGCCTTACATGTGTTTATATTGCTGTACCTGCTTTGCTGCACATGGTTACACATGCATGATGGGAAACACATATATGTAATAAAGAGAATAAAAACCTGAATTAGTGCCATAGCATTAACTCCTCATCCAAAACAGTTCATGATCAGCTTTGTTTGAAGCCTTGTTGAAATAAACTGTCGGTGCAGATTATCCAAACATGACAGCTTTACAGATTCAGTGTTAAATTCAGATGATTCAGAGGCATCATATTAGCATTACATTATATTTGTCCTGATGGTTTCTGTGGGACAGAAGTCGGGTTTCAAGTTGATTTAAAATAATAATAAAGAGTAAGAAGAAAATATATTCATTCTTTCCTGCAGAGTTCCACAAAGATTCATCTTTAAAGCCTTTTACTAGCGACTTATTTATGTGAATAATATTTACTTTCCTTCATTAAGAAGATTTCCAGCCATGCTAACAGCATGGCTCTAAAGATGGAAATGTGTGTCTGTTTGTCGGTTTACTACTTTGATCTACACTAAAATATCTCAATAACCATAAATGGGTAGTGATGCAAATTTGTGCAGAGGATGAATCTTGCAGACTTTGGTGATAATTTTTTTGCCTTTTTTTGCTTGACAGCACATAGTATAGAGAGACAGGAAAGAGGGAGGCAGAGAGAGGGGGAATGACATGCAGAAAGGGAACCAAACAGAGGCCCCCTGCAACGAAGACCATTGCCTCTACATGGGGCGGCCACTCTACCCACTGTTCCACTTGACCAAATTTCAATTCATACAATACTTTGGTTCATGACTAAATACCTTTAAAGCTAACAATATACCATCAAATTCAGCTGTAGTTCATGTTCAGTGCTAATTAGCAGATGTTAGCATGTTAATGAAACAAACTAAAATCAGATTGTTTATCATGTACTTCCATGATCTTTAGTACTGCCTAACAGAGCTGCTGGTTGTCTTGATTACCCCAGCCAGTTCAAAACAAATTCTGGATTACTATATGTGCAGATTTAAAACTGTACCATATAATTCTAATGATTGTTTAATCTATCAAAGCTCATTGAGGGACTGATGTTGGTCTGTTTTACAACTGTTATCTGGACTTGTCCATAGCAAATAAACTAATGAATATATAAAACTAGACTCTTGTTAACATGTTGTTTCTCTGAGGTGAACTTTGTAGCAGGTGTAGATGACAATAATTAATGTCAGAAAAGAACACAGAACTACAATCACATTTAATATTGAAGCAACCTACAAAACTGTTTTACAAAGTTTCTTTGTCAGTCTTTATATGTGTGTGTATGCATGGTTGTGCATCTCTAAAGTGTGGAAAGGTGAGAGACTTACAGAGAATACTCAGGCGAAAGACCCTTGAAGGCCGGCAGGTCACGGACATATTCATTATGGAACCATTTGACTTTGAAGTGAAGATTCATGTATTCAGTACTTTTGCATAGGCGGTGCTTTTCATGCTCTGCAATGCAGATTGAAACATGTTAATATATACAGGACATCCACTTGAGTCACAATTCTTAGACAGAGAAACCTAAGTTGTAATAAGAGCCTCACACCTACGAACACCTCTGGACTGATTATTATAAGAATCACATTTTCATTCTGTAACACAGTGAATGTGTTCCATTTGCCTTTGAAGTGCCTCCAAAAATCTAAAATTATAGACAGACAGACAGACAGACAGACAGACAGACAGACAGACAGACAGACAGACAGACAGACAGACAGACAGACAGACAGACAGACAGACAGACAGACAGACAGACACACACACACACACACACACACACACACACACACACACACACACACACATCTACACACCCACAACACCCACACACAATAGGAATGTGCAAACATTTTAATAAACATATAAAAACCTTGGTTGCTTTTAATCTGACATTTAAACAGGCTCAATTATGTTCAGCCACAGCCTTGATCTGCAGGAAGAATAGGAAAATAAAACCCAGCCTGAGGATGCATCCAGTTTCCTTCAGAAGAAAGAAAACTCACTGTCGATATTTCACAAAAATTTAACTTTTTCCATGGGATCCCCTAGAAGACTGGTGTTGGTGACAGTGCAAAAGAGGAAGTTAAGAAAGAAGAGATGAGGGGAAAGAAACCAGTGATGTAGAAACAGTGGAACAGCTATGAGACCATGGGAGAAAGACTAAGATGAAGAAAACTATTCTGCTACTGCAAAATTGACAAGAGAAGATGGTGGAAATATGGCAGTAGAGGATCATGGGAACAATTATTGCATTATGAAAATGGAATAGAAGAAATCATCATTGCAACATGAATAAGTTAGATGAAGACAAGTGGGCAAGTTAATATGTCAAACAATGAAGGCTAAATCCTAAACAGAAGAGAAGAGCAGAGGCTTTGTTCCAGTCTCTGCTCACCGGAAACAAGACTAACAATGTCTACACAGCCTGCATAATGAAACCAGCTCAGAGTCCAACACACAATCAGACGTAACGAACGAGTGAAAAGCGAGCCAACACACGACCTGTGTAGACAGCTGTATTGATTCAAATAGAAGCGTGTCTGTTCTGTCAGATGTGCAAGAGACAGACAACTGAAAAACGCAGCTGTCTGTGAAGAGGTTGACCTTACAGCCGTCACTGCTTTGAGCTGAATCAAGTCATTGTGCTACATGCTAACGACAATGCTAAAATGCAGATAATTAGCAGGTGTAAATATATCATTATCACATTATTATGTCCATCATAGTGTGCTAAAGTTTGCTGAATAGAATGAGTTAGAATAGATTAGAAAAGATTAGAGAATATATTAGTTTATTTGCACATTTTTAAAGAAAGGTCAGACAAAGAGAAAAAAAGAAAAGAGTAAACACATTACCCACCTATCTAAAAACCTTACCTAAAGTAAAAAAATATATGTATATGTATAAAACAAACAAAAAAACAAAACAATACAAAGTAAATTCTAATGAACAATTCAACTGTCAATTCTAAAATGGATGATGACTGCATTAAAAGACAAACTTTCCTCTAAGTTCTTTTTTTTCCACAAATAAAATCCTGGGAACTACATTTGATGATAAATGGTCATTTGAGACACATTTGAGACATATTGTAACATCAGATCTCAGCTAAATGGACATAAAACAGAATGTTTCTCGACACGATATATAGCCCAGTAGGTCTAAAACAAGCCTGAAGAAAAAGAGTGTGATCATTCTTTGCTGTTTTACTGCAGGTCTTTCTAAATGGTGAAGCAGAAATAAAAAAAAAAAAAAAAAAAAAAAAAAAAAACATACATCACACTCTTTCCAGATGATACAGGGCACATACATCCACACAACATCAAAGACATGCTTAAATCCAATGGCTTGCACCCTGACTGTCATGCCTTAACTGTGATAAGAAGCTGAAGGATTACTGTGATGAATAGTGCAGCGCCTGCCACCCTACACTCCTCTCTAAGCCCTGAGGAAAATATTTACATATGTGTAATTAACATATTTACCTGTGGCTAATGTATTCAAACACACAATGAAATATTTAACTCATTAGCATGAAGGTGATTCTGAGCACTTTACTCAACTCAATTTGTTATATCTGTCGCTGACGCTCATTTCTAGTGTGCTTTTGGGAGTGAGGTTAGACTGTACTTAACAGAAAACTTCAGTGTGTTTAGTTGTCTCAGGGCATAAACATTACTCATTCAATTGGATACATAACTGGAGGGAACACTTTGACATATTGGAATGAAGGTTTGACTGTGTTGGTTTCTTCTGAGAAAACATCTCAGATGTGCAGACCTGTGATGTAAAACAGATTCAGGTGGAGTGAAGATACACAGTCAGACAAGAGACAGTAATATTAAGTTTTTATAACAATCATGGCATCTGACAACATTTCAGATTGTCAGAAACCTCCATCAAAAAAAACAAAAACAAAAAAAAACAGCAGTGGCAAGTGCTTTTTGGGAAATGTATGACAATGTCAGCACAATGAAGGCACAAATGTCACTTGAATTGTTTTGAATATGAATGAATTACTCAAGATGGGTTGTGATATGAGAAATATACATATTCTTTGCGCATATATATTCAAGTAATGTTTTCCTACTCTCAAGTTTGTTCAACTTGCCTGTATAGATTTTGACACCTTGACAGAACTCTTTTCTCAGATCCCAGGAGACACACCAGTAGACTGTTTAAAGTTTTTGCGAAACCCTGCATCAGTCACTGCTTTCATCGGCACTTCATGGCTGAAGTGGTTTGATGGTTACAATTGCAGGAGGATTTAAGGACTCACCCAGATTCACCTAGCGTCATAAAAGGAGCTGGCGGTTTGATATTGTTTTACTACAGAGGACCTGCAGACAGTTCATCTGCTGCAGAGGCTGTGTAATATGTGAACAGAAAGATCCTCTGTCAGAGCCACTTTAATATCTGACCTGGGGCTGCAGAGGCACTTATACACATACAGGATGGACACACACACATGCACCTGGATACATAGACTGTTGCGGTTTGTCAACCTTTTTGCACTAAGCTCTGTGTACACATACGCTCACAGTCACCTCGCCAACTAAAGCAAGCAGATGGAGGTCATTTGGGAGATTGAAAAGGAGGTCAGCAGGTGTTTTGTTTGGTGCTGACAGACAGGTCCTGCTGGCATGCTGGACAGGTATATTTGTGTTTGCAGTGTGTGTGTGTGTGTGTGTGTGTGTGTGTGTGTGTGTGTGTGTGTGTGTCCTGCTTGGTATGCATACCTGTATAGAATAAATATAATTATTATTTGATAAATAAAACATTCCTGCTTAATTACAAGATTTAATCACTTGCCATAATGTCCTTCTTTAAACATAAAAACATCAGTTTCTGCACAGAATACAATAAAAAAAATGATTCATAGAGATTAATTTACTATGAGACTAAAAATGCAAACAGCATTAACTACTTAGTCCCAGACCTATTTTTCTTTTTCCCTGCTATAAATAATACAAAATATGGAATATCTACCACAAAGGTTATGTACCTAAACCTAGTAAATAAGAAAATAAACTAGTAAAAAAAAAAAAAAAATCTACAACATGTGAGATGACTACAGAAGTTTCAGAATCAGTTTATGTTACTGTGACAGAGCAGTTAAAATATTGAAAAAAATCAAACATTGTATTTTACTACAAATAAAGATACTTTATTTAAAACTTGAAACTTGGCCAAACTTCACACTGAGGATCATTATAGAACACAAAGAACATCTTCTGTGACCTGTTTCAAAGGGAGATTATAATAATAATAATCACACAAACAACTCAAATCTAAATGAAATATCAAAATAGTGGTTAGTGGCAGCTACTCATATTATATTAAAATATGTTCTTATTGTATTGATGATGTGGCTATTGACAAAATATATTGATACAGCAACAGTAACATTGCTATTTACACAGATAAACAACTTTTTTCATGTTATAGCTGAGGTTTTCTCATGTAATATAAGAATAAAACTCAATGTTGCCCCCATGTCAGGGAGTTTTGTATTTTAACAGGTTAAAAAAGTCTGAGGAGTTTGAAGCCTTTTTAGTCGGTCTGTGAACTTTTTATTTTGTCTGTAAACAGTATGTTAACAACTGAATTTTTGCTGCTTTAAAATTCTTTTTATTATTGGGGCTTTAAATGGATTTTAGAAGAATTGCACTTGTTCATCTGGAGATCATGAATATTAACAATATAACACCACATGCTAATACAAGTTAAAATCTTCTGCATAATACATTTCATCTTGTAGGGGAAATATTGAACATGAAACATGAACTTGTTGAATACAAATGTGTTCCTACACAGGTAATAATACAAAATACAATTTTTCATTTAAGCTTAAACAGTGTGTATTAAATAAGTTCTAGCAGTTAAAAGGGCTTTTTCTTGCAAAACTGCAGTTAAAGAGCGGTAAAGCTCAAACTGTGTCCTCTCTATAAAAAGGAAAACAAAGCACAAGGACCAAATGCTCTTTACAGACACACAAAGGATTAAATCAAAAGGATATAATTTTCTATTCATTGGGCCCAGCATCATTGTTTGTAATGAAGAGAGACTTGAAGGGAAATTAGGCTGCAGGGAGCAGTGTTTTAAGTTTCACTAAAACATACAAAAGCCGTCTGACTTCAGAATGAGTCACTGGTATATTAAAATTGATTTAATGTTTTATATCTATGAATTCCATCTAAGAATGGATGCAACAGTCAATGGCTTATTGAAAAGCAAATTACAAGCTGTTGAATTTCAACGTTATTTATTTGTCATTTATTGCTAAATATAATGTCCATGACAATAAAAATGCCATGGCAAGTAATAATGTTGTAAGCATATGTGTCACATGTTTTTAAATGGGCAATCTGTCATTTTGGAAAGTAAATCAATTCATATTCATGCTGTTTATGCAAATTCAGCTTCCCAAGGTTCCCCCGGGTGTCACATGGATTGACACATTAAATATATAAAAAAAGGATTTAACATATGTGTATGTCACTGCATGTGTGTGTATGTAAATGCATGTGGCACGGTTTGCTTGTAGCATCAAGAACAGGGTAGTGGTATTTAAATAAGGTATCTGAGTGAACACAGAAACAACACTGACTGATGGAATACCTATTTGAAAATTTGGTGATTACAAGACTATGACTATATATTCTTCAGCTAATGTGCACATTTAGGCCAACAAAAGTATATATGCGATGACAGTGCTGCAGTAAGGCTGTAGCATCTGTCATCCACAACTGCTTTGTCGTCTATATGATTCATTTGACTGAGGCAGCAGGCCAGATACATGTGCTCCATCTGCAGTCCCTAATCTGAAGAAAGTATTGTGTGAGATCAACACCAATTTGTCAAGGAAAAAAAACACACCGATCTAAATTGCAAACCATGAGTTGTAAATGCAAATAACATCCTGGGTGCATTGTACACACATCTACTGTACTTCACTGAACTTCGCCTGTACACAGCAGGAGCAACAGCTGCAACCATTATCATCTTTTCCCCTGACATGTTCACCTTTGAATCTGTTGAATAGGTTCAAGAGACAAGTTATGCTTCATCTTTTTTTGTCAACTTGTCTGTCTTCAAATCTGGCTTTTCACACCTTGCCGCTATCCACCTCCTGGACAACAATATTGTTTAGTGAAACATTTGCCGTTGACTCCATTGTAACTGGCAAAGCTGTTTCACAGATAATGAGCCTGGCTGTGAAGATAATGACTAATCACCACACCCATCCTATTTATTTTCCACCTCACCCATGCTTTTGCAAAAGAAGCTGGCTTCACACATGTATAAAGCAGAGAATACTTGGCATAAAAGTATGCCAATGTGTGAATGTGCGTGTGCCTTTGTAACGCGCTGCTGGTAAACAGTATGGGCCGCCCTGAGGGATGAGTAGGCTCCAGGTCCCTGGTGAGGATGTCATCTTGTCTGACTGAGCCCACAGGGACAGACAGACACACAGGAGACGCACTCAATCTCTGCCTCATTGATTTAAATGTCGCGGATATTATGATGCAGCAGCTCACAACAGTATTTTCATCCTCCAATTACTGTTTGGTGAATATATATATGAGCATGTGGCTATACAGATCTGCTTGAGACAAAAGGAGTGGGGGATCAGAAGAGCGGTTCTCTTTGTGACATAATTCCTTCATCTTGGCTTATGACCCAGTTCTGTCAAATGGCTTCCTAAGCTGTATCACAGGGCCCTACTGACACAGCTTTGCTATAACCCCAAAGCCCACAGACACTAACGCCTGTTGATGCGACTCGTACATAGAACGCATTGGGACGCAGCCAAACTTATGACTCACTAATGTAAGGGTCCATATTGGCTCAGTACAGTGAATCACCAACAACAGCTAGGAAGGTCAAAGCACCAGAGGATTATCCTTTTTTTAACTGGACTGACCACATTTACCAGATATAATGAGGATAATTCACTAAGTCTGCATGATATTTCTAGCATGACATAAATGCACCACCTGCAAGGCCTGAACAGAACCAGAGCTTTAACCTGGATCTGTGGCAATATAAAAGGCTATAAGCTGCAGAGGTACAGAGAGGACAGGGGATCAGGATTAAGTATCGAGTGCTATGCTAAAAACTGCTTAAAAAAATACATTAGCAGGATTCTTATTAAAATCACACTGCAATACAGAAGATATAGCTGTGCCCCAGGCCCATAAACAACATATTTCTGTAGAAGCAAATCTCTCCTTGCTGAGGTACAATCATATGAATACAATTAAAATATTCTGTGGAGTGAAGCTGTTCCAACAGGCTGAAGATGAGTTAATGGGCTGCTGGAGCATTGGATCTTTAATGACATGCTCCAGAGACCACAGCCATTAAACATCTATACAGCGGATATACAGCATGCACTGTAGAACTTCATCACAGAGAATTTCTGCCGTTTGGAAGTAGTTGTACTTTTTGTCTTTTTGATAAGGCTTTTAAACAATTGATTGGTGGAGATTGGTGAGTTTGCTCCTTGCAACATGGTGACCAGTCTTAGAAGTGATTGGCTATGGGACGACTGACTTGGCTCTGGGGGGTGGAGCACAAACAAAGATTTTCATTTCCATTGGAAAATCTTGGTCACTTGGTCATTTCCATGGTCACTGTTCACTGTCCAAGAATCTCCCATGGTCTCCCATGGTTCCGCCTCTGAACACTGACTTGTCGCTTGCATGCAACCATTGCAGCTCAAATTTTATTGGCAAGTACTACAATGGCTGCAAGAAGGTCACAGGTTCAAGACCTCCTTGTTCCGGGGTCTGGGACCTTTCTGTGTGGAGTTTGCATGTTCTCCCCGTGTCTGCGTGGGTTTTCACCGGGTACTCCGGCTTCCTTCCACAGTCCAAAAACATGCTGAGGTTAATTGGTGACTCTAAATTGCCCGTAGGTGTGAGTGTGTGAGTGAATGGTGTGTGTGCCCAACGATTGGCTGGCGACCGTCTGGGGTGTATCCCTGGCTCTCGCCGTAACGCGCTGGGATAGGCTCCAGCAGACCCCTGCGACCCTAATGAGGAATAAGCAGGTATAGCAAATGACTGACTGACTGACTGACTACAATGGCTCTGGAAGTATTTCCAGTCACAAAATAATTGTTACATGCCTACATATTCTGCATATTCATGTTCAGATATCTGTTTATAGAAATTACATAGCTGCTGATGTTAAATTAAATCTGAACTGGATTTACTTTTGCTTGTGGGAATTGATAAATGAAAATAACACATGAACAAAAGTAGTCAGGGAAAAGTATGGCAATGATTGATTGGTGTCTGAAATCTCAATTTCCACAGAGCAGTATTTTGAGGGTTTCTCAACAAATGGAGAAATGAGCTCAGCCATAGCCACAGTCGTTCATTCTCACATCCTCCTTCTCCTATCTCTGCTTCCGAGTTTGTCCTCTTTCTTTTTGTCTTCCCTCCTATCTCTCTGCATCCCTCTCTCCCTTTTTTTCCCCACACATTCACAGATTCACACATAGATGCTAAAATTAGCAGCATCCATTTCTGCACCAGCACTGGCACCAAAGGCCTCTGAGCAGGAAGCAGAGGATGCCTCATGACTTCATTAAGTAATGTGTGAGTACATGTGCACACACACACCTACACACACACACACGCACTTGACACACACACACATGCACACACATACACACACCTCTTGTATATTCATTCATTTTTTTGGGACTTACAAACTGAACGGTTGCACACACCCGTACGTGGTTGCATGCATGCACATACAAACATACCTGCACACACGGCATACACACGCAAACAGATACACATACACAGAAACACAGGCCAAGAAAGCAGGACATTTTAGCCCGCCTCCTTCAGGGTGTCTCTGTTAGCCACCCTGCCTGTGCTGTGAGCCTTCTTATGTAAACAGGTCACTCTGAGTTACTTCCATCCATCTGAATGAGAAAAAAAACACAGGCTGGCTCAGTATTTCTACCCTCGTCCATCTCATTATCATCATTCATTGTGTACAAGCACATAGAGTACATGCATAAATGGATGAACCTGCATGCACACACTGCAGGATGCATGTATGTACAATATACATACATGTATAACTTTAAATGTGTGCTTGCAGAAAGATGGTAGAGGAAAAAAACTCAGGGCGATACACTGAAGGCTTCCCTGGAATTACAGTCAAATACCAGCAACCGCTTCTGTATAACCAAGAATTTTGAGCCATAAATGGCTGTAGGGTACTGATCTCTGAGAAGCAATGAGTCATTGTGAAAGTAATTAAATCCTCTGTCACATCATCTCTCATACATGTATACAGGTAGCAGCTGATCTGAAACAAATATAGGCCATTTTTTCTTGAAAATTAAAAGTTAAGTATAACACAACTCTAGATGTTTACTAGCAGGGAGACTGGACAGAATAACCAGGCTAAAATACAATATCTAATGTGCAACTAAATCAACTTACTTTTCCATTAAAACTTTATGCGCTGTGGGTCACATTAATCTATATTTATCAGTTGTTGTAGGATTGCTAAACATTGACAGAGATTTGGTTGCACCTTTTGTGTGAAACAGCATGTAATGTATCGAAAATACAATCTGATGTACACTCCTTTTTTACTATGGTAAATTGCACAACCAGGCTGAAAAATAAGCTGGTGCATTTTGCCATTTATAGATTTTTTTTTTTTGGTATAACTTTGCACTAAAAATTAATAGAATCTTTCATCTTTGAGAACCAATAGTTTTATAAACTATTTGGATGAAATAATTGTGTTCAAAAGAGAGTGACAATGCATTTGTGGTAAACATTTGTGAGGTAATTAAATTAAAGGCTGCGTGTTTCTTCAAAATTTGTGGTTTATTATGTTTGTGTGTTTTTCGTTGGTCTAACACTATGTTATATAACTTAATTTAATTTTGTCTAGTGCCTGGGAGAAGGTGTCAGTTGTATTTCCATTCGCACTGTTGGCTCGAGCTATAGAGTTCCAGAGAGATGATGTCTAATAATGAGAGAATCCATTGGGAAATCAGAAGTTTATGAGAGGTTTCCAAGTTGTCAGACATAAAAAGTTCTGGTTACATCAGAGAGCACATGTACAAGTCTAGACCAAATGTACTTCATATCCAGGCAGCCTCACATATAGAATGGGAATTTAAAGTGTTTCCTGGGAGTCAAATCAAATCTATGGTTAAATGTTAAATGAATCATTTTATAGTTACATTTTCGGTATGAGAGGCCCACATTTTCCTAAATGCTTTCCCAGTAAATCAACTCCTGACAGTGCTTTGTCACACCTATTAACGGCCATGTCAATCAACCTAAGGGGAAAGCTGGATATAAAATCAATCTTTTGTAATATGTTCATATTAATAATTAATATCTACAAATGCTGCATGACAGTTTTTCTGATAATTGTGCAACATTTTATATTCATATCAAGGGGATTTCTTTTAGCAGTCCTGAATAATTTGACAAATACTTAGATTTTTCTAGACATACTTTATAGCTGAGTACACAAACTTAATTAAATTATCTGCATAGAGTGAAATAAAAATCGCATATTCACACTATAATGGGGGTTACATTCTATGAACGGTTTCAGTTATAAGATAAATAGAGGGTATACATTTTTTGATAATATACAACATTATTCAACTAGTCATTTGTATTATGCACTTCTAATAATGATGTGTAAACACTGGTTACATAACAACGTGTATTATAGGGCACTAAGTTCTAATAATTTCAGTGTATCATATACCCAATCATTTAAAGATGCACAACTTCAAACTATTCTGCACCAAAAATGCACTTCACACTAAAAGTGAGTAATACACACTTTCAGACTTTCCATCTGTTTTTCTGTGGTTTTACAATCTAAACTGGGAAGCACATTATGTGGTTTACAATAAGCATGGTTACCCCTCAATGTTATGTAATTTATGAGCTGTCAAACTCTTACATATAACTATGAGTCACCACCAAGCCAAGCCAAAATAGGCCAAACCAAACCAAAAGGCCCAAACCAGTAGGAAACGAGAAATGAGCAATAATTCATACAAAGTGCTGCTTTGAGGACCATGACAGTCATGTTCTGGCACGTGTCGCTGTGGGCTGTGACGTCCTGACAAGATGACGCAAATCAAAGAAGGTTTAGGCTCAAGGAGCAAGAAAGAGAGTGTATGTGACTGAGTGCATCCATGATTCTTGTCTTCTTTTGTAACATGGACACCCTTAGGCAACACACACACACACACACACACACACACACACACACACACACACAGCCCAAACCTGCTGTGACAGCAGTCAGTAACACTGAAGGAGGTCACATGCTCAGCTGCCCTGACTCAGATATGACCAAATCCACACTCAGGGCCACACTCTGTTTTTCTCTCTCTCACTCGTTATCTACTTAACCGCGCATCTCATCCGCGAGAAAAGTGTGAAGACATCTGGAAAAAGATCATTTCTGCTTATGCTCTTATTGTTCTGCTGAGGAGAGGAGGCCTATTCATATTTTTTCGGCACAATGATCACATTCATAATAGAAACATGAACAGTAGATCAGCTTTCAATGAAGAACAAACATCTGCCCCAGCATTTGGTGTTCAGTCACTCATTCATAAAATATGTTATTTATTCATATCGGCATTGCTTTGTTGATCAGAGTACTAATTAATTTCCTAGATTTAATTTTACAGTATATTACTGGGTTGGAGTTTGTGCAAAATTGTTGGTGCTACCAATACAAAACAGACAGTTTGTCTGAGGAAAAGTTTCAGAGAGTGATGCACTACCAGATGATGACATAAGGTTGATGGAAGACTCACTTTCCCCATGTTTTTGTGTTTTTCACTTTAGGGTGGTAGCAAAAAGGAGCAGCATCCTATTTATGACAGACTGGTAGTGGACATTCAAGGTTATATAACTAAAACAATTCCACTAGCACGACATAGAATTCACAGATAGTCTTTGACTGACACCTCATTTGTTTTCAGGAAATAGCACAATGAGGTATCACGGTTAATGTTACAGCAATGTTAAAATTATACATGTGAAATTGCATATTTGCAGAACTATTATTAAGGTTTTAATATGAATTTCATCTCACATAATCCACACATCTTGTAAATTTATAGCTCCTCATTACCTCACCACAGAGATACACTTCATACACGCACACACCCACAAATCCACACCTGTCTCATTTGCATGAATTAAATCCATATATAAATTCTGGATTATTTCCCTTGGCAAAACACAGATTGCATTTAAAATCATTTCATATAGAAATTATATTTCATGGCTAAATCTATAAATTCTTCCTTTCTGCTTGTGTGTGTATGCTGTTCATCAAGACACACTGCAGATTTTACTTGGAACCTGGTTTCTATAGCAACCCAAGATTTCTTAGTGAGGAGGAAGCGGGTGTGGATGAGGATAAATCGCCAATAAGCTCGTCTCTGCCAGTTCTTTTACACACAGTATAAAGAGCATTCCCAAACTTTTGACCTCAATCAGATCACCCAGCTTTCCTGAAAGCTTCCCTCTCTACCTCTTCTGTCATCATTAGAGTAGAAAGCATCAACCCTCTTGTCATTTTTCATTCTACAAAGAGGTAGTTTGCAGGTGAAGCTTCCACAAGGAAAAACACGTATTGCACCAAACTAAATCACATCTGCTGATTTCATGTGGTGGGAATCTTCTCTATTAAATTTTTTAAAACCAAAATTGTGTCTAGAGTAGTGACTTACCGATCCAGGTGTATGGATACAGGCATGTGGAGTTACTATTTAATCATCGTTAACAATAAGAAAAGTTTGATATAGAAATGGAGTAATATAAATGGAAAACAGGGCACACTTAAGGATGTGCTTAACTGGCAGGTCAACGGGGGATGCACCGCGCTGCCGTTGCATCGACGTGAACTACAAGGGCTGTGATTGGTCAGTTCAGCCGTGGTGGTCTACAGTCGCCTCCACAAACAGCTTCTCTGTCACTTCGTTCAGAGTCTGGGACACACGTCGGAGTTTGTGGTGTTTATTTAGCCATGTTATTACCTCCCCTCACAATTTTCACATTGTAGATATCACACACAGCGGTTGGATTTTTTATCTTATTAAATTTAAAATGTTTCCAAATGACTTGATCCAGTGGTGGCTCCATGTTACTGTTTGCTTGAATGCTGTGCTCTGCGTGATGACATAACCAGCTTGCAAACATAGAATCAAAGTAACTAGATGCGTGACTGGATCGGAACACTGGATCGGCATCTTTCATCTGATATCCGATCTAGCTGATTGGTCAGTATTGGAGCCGATATCCGATCCGGGTATCGGATCAGTACATCTCTAGTCTAGAGAAAACTTGGATTTAACATATAGGGATCCAACATGCAAGATGAATTATGTGAACTATTGCACTATGTCATATTGTATGATTTCTTCAATTTAGATGCACAATTATAGAAAACTTGTAGCAAAAATTCACACAAAATCATGACCCGTGGTGTTTCTCTGCTGAGATTTTAAGTTCAAACCATCATTTTAACATTTATTCACAGCCCCTGTCCGCCAGTATTCCTCCTCATATATCCTGATATCCTGAAGGTTTGATCTTGAAGCCTCAATCCTAATTTAGTTCACTAACCTCCAGGAGGCTTTTGCTGCCTTTTGGGAGGTGAGTAAAAGAGGGGATGAGGATTTAAGTCAAAACCCACGTTAACACAGTGAACATCTGTCTCCCTGCCAACAGAGCAAATCTAAGATTTATTGCTCGATCAGAGTCCCCGCTGTCTTTGGAAAAAAAAAGACAGTTGGCAAAATCCCTAAAATAAAATGTTAAAAATGAAAAGTGAAATGTTAAAAGATGTTTTTACACTATTTGACAGCTATTTAATGGCACATTTTACTCTTCTTATCCTTGTACCCATATTATTTAGTAGTAATGAAGCTCTTCACTATTTTATATTGGACCTTAATTTAAATGTAGAAATGTGCACAGTATGCAGTAGTGTTGACATCACTAATTGCTGCTGTGTGCCTATGTTATGGTAACATTTAAATTGTGCTTCTTGTTTCACTCATGACTCATGACTGCTGGGGATAATGTCAGCCAACTACATTGTGTGCTTCATATGAGTCATGGGTACAAGTAAGTACATAAACTAAATACTGAATTGTAAATCTAAATGTAACTGACTGTTAAATGATAAATCAATAATTCTCTATACTTTGGAGATTATTTTTCTCATCTGGTATCGTGAAAACAGTTGAAGCTCATAGATATCGAACATATGAATGCTTTCCCATCTGTTTTTCGATTTTGCCATTGACCAATTGTTTATCTTGATTAAAAGAAGTTCCAGTTCCTCTATACGGATCAATAGAGCTACAGCAGGGAAGTGTAATCAGTGCAGTTGACCATGGCCAGAAACAACTGATAAACAACACAGTGACACCAGCCAATAAACAACACTCAGATAAACAGAGAATTTAAACAGAAACACTTAGCACCTGCTCTGGAGAATCTACATGCATCCCAAGGAGTTTGGGGACATTGAATGTGACACGTTCAGGGCCTAATGGGGCCTGAAGTTGGCAAGCAGTGAACCTGCTAGTGGACACTGGTTATGAAGGAGGCTGGTTAAGCTGAAGAAGGAGGCCTTTTAGGTCTGGGAGGAGTTTGGGTAGGGCATGTAGAGGGACTTGTTATCAACAGATTTCTGGCAAGCCATCAGAGGCCAAATAGTTTGATTATAACCCCACCTTTTGTTTTTTCTCCCCATCAAATGTTTTTTCCAGTTTCAAACCAATCAGAGAACTAGAATAACATGCTACACCGTGATATCGTGCAGTGAGGTTGTTGAGAATTTAATAAATTGCTCATTGTGAGCAAAAATAAGCTGCCAACAGCCAGGCACAATGACAAAGTGGGACAAAAAATATGTAGCGATTTAAGATATGTCAGGTCTCATATGTCAGGTTTCCATGACAGTCCTACATAAGAAGCAGAAAATGAATGGATGGATGGATAATGAGTATTTACATATTCAGTGATAAATACTCAGAATAATATATAATAATATATTTTGTTGTACAGTGTGACCTGGTATTCGTACATTTATCATATTTAACTCGTGCTCTCTCTCTCTCTCTCTCTCTCTCTCTCTCTCTCTCTCACACGCACACACACACACACACACACACACACTTGCTCAAGAAAGGGACAGCAGCATTACTGACCTTCCATTGCATACTTCATATCCTGGGCAAAGAGGTTCCACATGATCTCTGCGCTGATCTTTCCCGCATTCAGCTCCTGTGGAAACCTGGTGGAATTGAAATGGATTGTGATCAGATTCATTTCCATAAAATGGCATGTCAACATTACAGGCCTGATGGCTTCACCTAGTCTGAATTTCTAACAAACAACCTAACAGATGTGCAGGAAGACATCGTTGGTGAAGATGGAGATGAGCAGGGATGAGACTTTAAAATGAGGGAAAGCACAAGAGTAAATGACACAGCAGAGAAGAGAGAGAAATGTTCAGGAGGCAATCTTCCATATTGAATAGTCTATAGATTTTCAGTCAAAGCTTGATGGTGAGATGTCAATGTTTTAATTATCTGTATGTTCAGAATGTGATGGGAGAACATTTATAGATGACGACGCCTTTGCCTGAGAAAGGTCAACTCATCTGGAAATGTGTTTCAGCATTACTGACCTCCCTGTTTCTAACAACACATGCTGCTATTTCTATTGAAAGAGTAATAATCTGCTCAGCTGTCCTGACTGACGGAGGAATGTGAGGCCGAGTGAGTGCACACATTCACCTAGCTATCCTTTCTCCTTGCCAACATTGGGCAAATTCTTTCATGACACAAAGGAATAAACACCAAAGCTAGAAGGAGAATTTATGCTCCCAGTGGCAATTGAAGAAAAAAAAAAAGAAACATCTCCAAAACAATTGCTCCCCACTTTCATCTATATCCCTCTTAGAATCTATTTCTCTATCTTGGTTTTTCTTCGTTCACCTTCTTGATGTAGTGAAGGCTAAGAACACAATAAAATGGCGAAGTGAATGTAAAAATATGTGCCTACTGCTAATGCCTTACATACATCTACAATCTATGCAATCTACCTTTTGTTTGATGAAACACGTGCAGGGGCAGTAGGAAGTATGTATTCCTAAAGAAAAGTGGAAGCTTAGTCAAATTTTTTTGTTTGACAAAATGAGGATGTGTCAGACTGTTCTATTGTCTTAATAGAAAAAAATATACATTGGGTAAGACATGGACATACATTGAGATAAGGGAAAAATATGCACAAAGTATTAAATGAGATCTTTCTTTTTTTTAAACCATTCGGGAGTCAACTTTGCCGTGTGCTTTGGATCGTTGTCCTGTTGAAAGGTCCAGCCACGTCTCATCTTCATCATCCTGGTGGATGGCAGCAGGTTCATCTCAAGAATTTGCCAATAGATGTTTCCATTCATCGCTCCTTCAATTCTATGAAGTCTGCCAGTACCACGAGATGAGAAACAACCCTATGCCATGATGTTTCCACCACCAAACTTCACTGTTGGTATAGTGTTATTTGGGTGATGTGCAGTGCCATTTCTCCTCCAAACATGGTGTGTAGTATGACAGCCAAAAAGTTCAATTTTGGTCTCATCTGACCAGACAACATTCTCCCAGTATTCCACAGGCTTATCCAGATGCTGTTTAGCAAACTTTAAACAAGCTTCATTATGCCTTTTTTTGAGGGATGGAGTTTTGTGGGCTGAGCGTCCATAGAGGTCATGGCGGTGGAGTGCATTGCCTATTGTTTTCTCTGTAACACTTGTACCTGCTGCCTCCATGTCTTTCTGGAGCGCTTTCCGGGTGGTCCTTGGCTCTTTGAGAAGTCTTCTGACCATCTTTCTGACTCGCTGGTCAGAAATCTTGCGAGGAGCTCCTGTGCGTGGCCTGTTGATGATAAGGTGATGCTTCTTCCAGTTGCGGATATTGGCCCCAACGGTGCTTATTTGAATACTCAGATGCTTTGAGATAACTCTGTAACCAGTTCCATTCTGATGCTGAACAACAATCAGGTTGCGAAGGTCTTGAGAGAGCTCCTTGCTTTTACCCATCATGAGATGTGTCTTGTTTGACTACTTGGTGAAAAAACAACCTGTATAGGGCCATCAATTAGCACTAACCCAGCTGATGTTGGTTTGCACTTATAAAAGACAAAGACTAATTACTTTCAGATTTGAGATGGTATGGTGCCTTTCCTTGCCAAACTATACAGCTTTCCCATGTGTGTTCAATACTTTTTTCCTGTGTTTTTGCACTTAATTCCACATAATCACTATTTATGGATTTGAATGTTGTGATTTCTTTTCATGTGTGGATTATTTGAGTTAATACCAGTGTCTGGAAGAAATGTCACATGAATTGCATCTTTGGAAATAAATGTAATGACAAAAAAGTTGACGCGTCCAATACTTATTTCCCCCATTGTATGTTTAGAAATAAATTAGTTTAGGCCCACAGTCTAGTCTGTTAGGTGATAGTGCTGGGATTTTCTAAGGATTAAGACTAACACGCAGTACCCTGTGTTATTGTGAGTAATAAAATAGCAGCTAAACTTGCAAATTCTTAGCTTGTGATGAGATGCTACACTACTTTCATTATGTTGGCTGCACGATTGGTGCAGGAAGAAAAAGGGAAAATGGAGCTTTGAATTGTAACTAAAGCACTGGGAAGTAACATGTAGAGGAGCGCTATGATACAGAGCTTTACACTGTAATGAAAGTGCTGCTATTGCTATGCTGCGACGCCATTATGCCATGTGCAAGCTATATCTGAGAACTGAGGTTGATCTGACAAACAGTCAGAGAGATACGCGAGCGACAGACCCACAGACACTCGTTGCTTTTATAGATAGATAAATGATAATATGTGATTAACAATCCTTCTGGGATATAATCTCTAAAGCTTCTTATTATTTTACACTCTTCAAACAAATTAAAGCTTCCAAAAGTTATATTTACAATCCCAAAAAGAGAAACCAGCAGATCAGTGTATTTATTGCGCGGCTTTAAAGTGTATATTCCACTGTAAATTTTCTCAGCATAAAACAACAGACTTACATTTTATTTCCTCCTGGCAGCAGTTCCCATTATTTAAAGGCAACAAGTTTTAGGTTTACCATGAAAAACCATTAGAGTCGCTGTCACTCTGGAACTTGACCAGGGGAATGTGGAGGAAATGGGCATGAATATTGCAAATCTATCATTAGATAGTGTAGGAGAGAAGAAAGCTCAGGGCATAAACAGAGTGGTAATAAGCATCATAAATCAGCAAGAGAACGTGAAGGGGGTGGGGGGTGGGGGGGACGTATGTGTGAGACACAACGATAAAATAGGTTGCATCTTATATTTCTTCTCCAATTTCATCAGGTCATATAATTTCTGTGATTTTATTAATCAAATCATCTGATGCATCCATCGCTACAACCTGCCCTCCATCCCTATTTTCTAAGAATAAATCTTGTCTGTTATATAATTCAGCAACCCTATGTTCCGCCTTTAGCCGATCATACTACAGCGCATAAAAAACAAAGCATTTTCACTTCTACCTCTCTGCCTTCATTCACATCTCTGCAATCTGTAAATATTTTCTTCAGATTTAAAGGAACTGACGGCAAGTGGGAATTCTGCTTCTTCTTATGTTTAAAAAAAACTAACTTAATAAATAATGTTAAAGGGAATGAATCTGACATGAATTACTATGAATACTCTCATTTATTTAACTCTGTATAAGGAATACTGAATAAATTAATAAGAAATTAAAGCATTGTAGGAATAAGTAAATATTTAATCAGCAGGAACACCCACTACATATCAGCTAGTTATCTTTGTTTTTGTTTTGCTTTTTTCCATCAAATGCTGACTAAAGCTATGTCCAGGTGGGTATGAATGGCTGAAATATAAATCACACAGCAGGCAGACTTTGAGTGTGCAATGAAAATTCAACTTCTCTGCATGTTGCTGTGTTTTCAGTGTGGTCATTTATAGCTTCAAAGGCCTGGAAAAAAAAACATTTTCACAAATAGAGTCTTACTATGAGAGTTTTTTTTCTTTATGATCACACAATTTTATGCTAGAGGCAGAACATTTTGGGTTTTTCTACATGACTCAATTTTTACTGGCTTGAAGTGGGCAGAGCTTCGCTGGAAAATAGTAATGTCACAGTGTCACGCCTTTCTGGACACCAAATAAGGTTTTTCTAAGTTTTAATCTAAATCTGATGAAAATTTTTGAGTAGATGCATTTGATTTGTTCAGGGTCTTTAAAAACTTTAAATGGAGAATACAAACAAGGCAACTGAGAGCGCACACCTTCACCAAAGCAAAATGTACAGCAATGTTTCCGCTTATATTATTTATAAGTATTAGGATAATGCTGATCTGAATCACCAGGGCAGAATTCTGTCAGCTGCTCAACTATGAATATTTCATTTACCAGCAGGAGCCACTACAACACTTAAATAATCATTGTGTGAATGTAATGAGTTTTTTATTGGACTATTCTACACCCTCCCAGTAAGATTATGCCCATTAGGTTCTTTTTTCTTCTGTAATGATGTTCACAGACAAACAGATAGACAGATAACCAACCATAAAATCAACAATAGCCCCTATGGTTACATGCACATTATGACGTTAGCCATTGATGCATGTGTAAGGAGAGTAGCTACCTTACTGCTTACCATGGATGTTGGCCTAGCAACCAAACAATGGCAGACTGAACATGCTCTTCACTGATCAAATGGCTTGTTAAAAACCACATGTGGTATAATAAAGAAGTACATACTGATTAATGACTGGGGTGTAAGCAGTCCTGTCCTCATCGATCACAGAAACCATGAGAGTGATGAGCTTTGGCCAGAAGTCCAGGTTCTTTATCGATGGGCCCTGCTCCTCGCGGGGAATGTCCTGCTTCCGGCTCTACAGAGAAGAAGTTAGGTAATATGAGTGAGAAGACAGTGTTGTATGATGAAGCAGCAGCTATTGTAATAAAAATAAAAGTTGCATGGTGTTGGGCCCCCACAGACTAATATTGTTAATTTGCATAGTTTACATCGAACCTCAACCCTATGGACCCTTTCCTCCAATCACCATTTGTCAATTTGACCTATAACCTGTCAGTAACAGAACCAGGCGACTCCTTTTTTCACCCTCCTCCTGGGCTCTAGATGTAGTTCTCTAACTGAAAAATTTAGATTAATTGTTCAGTACTAATGACAATGAACATAAAAAGAAAGATGCTGAGACTGCAGCTTGTGCCTGCTTTGCATTAATCATTTTCACCAGTATCCTGGGGCCTGTGTGATTAAACTGAACTTCCTGATGCTGTTGTATCAGGACTGTTGTCCGCAAATCAAGCAGCAATGGTATTCTAATTATATATAAGGATTCTAATTATATTGCAAGGTTCAGAAGCAAGAATGTCCTCCATTCAATATATCACCCTCCAATAACTAATAATAGCAATACTAATAGTAATAAAGTATTCCTGTTGCTGTCCAGAGGAGACTATTCACCTCACACTGGCTATGGTCAGACTAATCTTCTCTAATCAGTTAGTAACTGCAACAGTCTTATAATCTTCAATCTTCAATCTACAGATTCCACAAAAAGGAAGGAAGTCTGTGCACACAAAAAAGTAAAAAAATAAAATAAAACACAGCTAAATGCACATACTGGAACATACATGGACACAGTTATATATAAACCCACCTGCGTACTTATTATTCTCTCTGACAAGGACGGTATAATCTATGACTGTGGACTGCAGGAACATGCAGTTCCCTCTCAAAATGGTGTTATATACATTTTCTCATTTATGTAATTCTGGCTGGTACAAAATGTATTTTAGACAAATAGGAAATGTTTTAAAAATGAAACATGTTCAGATCCATTACTGAATTATTTAGTTAGACTTATTTAACAACCTTCAGTGTATTGACTTAGTGCAGCACACAGAAGAAAGGTCGTAGATACAGCTTGGAAAATGGAAATGCAACGTGAGTCCATTTATCCTCAATATAATCCTTAGACTCTAATCAATTCCTACAGTAATCAACTTGTGTCTGATGATGTTGACGTGTATTAAATATCTGGTGAAGTAGGGAGTGTAAGGCCATTGCATGTCTGGCAGTGTTGCAGCTAGAGGAGCAACAGAATTTAATCTCACCAGAACAAGAGACACAGTTTGGAATTACTGTTGATCATGTCACGCAATGGTTCACTAATCATTTGGGTTTTGAAGCTGTTGGTTTGAAGTCAGGTCTATCATCTCGCATGCAATAGTCATGAAAAGAGACTGTGCAGACACTGTATTGCTCAGAGGCTCAGTAATGTAGAATTTGTAATTTCATGTATGTTTGTTATGTAGCAGGACATAGAAAATACACTCTCAAAGCAAAATGGAGGCAATATGAGCCTGTTTGGACTTTTCAATTTAGACAGTACAATGTTTGCCAGAGTTTGCATGTAATGTCTATAGCTAGAGCAGATGAAGAATTAAAACATCTGTGCACCACTGTAATGCAAAGTGTTGATATATGGTAACAATGGCTTTATCTTCATTTTTCTAAAAATCTGTAATATAAAATTTTATTTTTTTAACTGTTACGCATAAAACTTATGAGGTCACATGACATGCCAGTCCCTTTTCCTCATGGACATTTGACATGTGAGCATCATTGTTTTACAACTGAATTATTTACCAGTCACTATCTAGGGTAAGTAAACTTTATTTATTTATTATTATTTTTTTCTACATTTAATTAAATTTTGATGTTGAAGTTTTTTGTTTTCTTTTAACAATATGCAAATATAGGAAATTTCTAGCACACACAACCTAATGCAGTCCCATTGACTTTCATAGCATGAAACTATCCTGAGACTATGATTAACCATTTCTTGCATATTGTTCTTTTACTATATATATATATATATGATCAGGCCATTTTAAGGAATGAAAACATTCAAAACATGTTTTACTTTTTAAGTAAGTATTTAAGTAATATTCCATGCAATAGAGGGTGGGCGCTAAAGATGGTGCTAAAGATGGACTTCCTTGACCCAATCATGAAACTGATAATATTGGAACACTGACAATAAATTACAAGTCAAAAAACAAATCAGCAATTTCCTGTATGAGTTTAGAGCAAAGCTACAAAAATAGCCTATAATCTATTTTGGCTCCTGATCCATATAAATGTAGAATTTTAATGCCTGGTTCTTACAGAAAGACACACCTTGATCTGTATAAGAGAGGGCTGAGCCATCAGGGGAAATACGCTACTATATGCAGGAAGGTACATTCCTGTTAAATTCAGTCATGAAAAATGAAACAAATCATATCTGCAGGGGATGGGTCAAATATTCAGCCTGCCTGTGTGTGTGTGTGTGTGTGTGTGTGTGTGTGTGTGTGTGTGTGTGTGTGTGTGTGTGTGTGTGTGTGTGTGTGTACTTTGTACATGTGCAAAACTGTAAGCATGAAGGACACAGAAGGTTGTGTCAGCCCTTCTAAATCGGATGCAGAATTTGTCCTGTATAAGTGTAGTGTGGACTCCCTCTGCTCATCTGTATTCATCTCAAGCAGGTACAAACACATTGTTAAAGGTGATTAAGTAGCTTGCTGTTCTTTTTTACAGTCAACGACAGCCCCAAGGGATTTAGTCTCAGTTGTAATAGGTGAATACTGTACTGAACCAAAAGAGCAGTGTAGTCCCAACGCCTTCCAGTGCAGCGGGCAGCGGGGGAACTTAGCAGTGATGTTCATAGCAGGGCATCACTCCTCTAGAGGGGAGCTAGTGGTTTGTTTATAGTTTACTTTTATTGTTTAGTGCTTCCAGCCCCTGTGTGGGAGAAATCAGCATTAGCATACAACCAGCTCCTCATCAATTCTCACAATGTGACACAAATTACAGAGTCTCTGATTGAAGGATGTTCCCACAAAATGTGATCAAATTCCCAAGGGAGCGAGCAGGGGGTGGAAGTGGAGCTGCTGCAAAGCATTTAAAGGCACTGTAAAAGTATTGCTTATGTGTATATTTATTGCTTAGTTAGTAACAAGCAGAGTATTCTCTTCATCGATCTACGGCTCTTCTCACAGATGGGCACAGTGGAGAGCATGCACATCTGTCTCTTTGAAATCAGATTGCTTTTATTCATCTTCCTTCTTATGCATTGATATTTGCATAATGCATACACATATACAGTGTATATATGGGTAAATCTTTTATAGAGGCATATATGTGCTACCACCCTTTTCTGGTATGTGCACTATCATTCCTCAACTGGATGAAGCAGCATTTATTTTTTCTTTGCCCTTATCCATTGATTCCTTTGCCCTCTTTCTATTTCCCCTTCATCTTACTTTTCAAAAGCCTCCGTTTTCTGCCAGGATTTAAGAAAATGTTAAGCTAGATTCCCCCTGCCTCTCCTCATTATATGCCCAGGCAGACGCAGGAAGCTTTGTTGTTATGATATGCAAGATGCGCAGGAAATTTCGCCGCTTGCCTGGCCACCATGTCAGCTTCTGTGCTGCCGCACTCTGTCACTGTTAGTAACTGGAGAATTGGGGTCTGAAATATGTCCTATCTGCTGAACCAAGGGTTACCAAGTACATTTTAACACAATTGCTTACATTCAGGTTTGGGTTGAATATTTTTTCCTGTTATATTGGAAGCATTGATGGAGAATCTGTCCATTGTGAACAGTGGTGGATGAGGGGAATGTAATTAGTGAACGCCTCTATCTCTCTGGTTTGGTAATTGCATACCACCCCTCAGGCTGTTTAAACAAAAGAAGCTTATTATTCAACTTTTGAGCGGATTGCACCCTATTTTATGACCTATGAATACATTATCCTCTGTGGCACAGAGGCCATTCTCTTTGTGAGGTAAACTGAAAAATAATCAGGTGACGCTGCTGTTGCCTGATTGTTTACTCGGGCATGGTCAATGTACAAATGTTCAGAAAGATAAGTGAAGGCTGGTTGATGTGTTTCTCGATATGAGAACATGCTGCTCATGGCCTGTCAGTGACGTTCTACGTTCTACACTTGTACATGAAGTGCATGTGTTCAATATATTTTTTGTGCTTATACATTATCTATCTGCACACTTAAGCTAAGTGCTGCAGCCTGATGCTGCTCTGATATGTCTCTTCGCTGGACTGCTGGAGCCTTAATGCAAAGTTTGCAGTAGATATGATGGTCATTTAGTCAGTCAGTCATTTTATATACCCGCTTATTCCTCACTAGGGTCACGGGGGTCATTACAGGTGATTGGCAGGGTTTCCCCCCAGACAGCTCGCCAGCCTATCGTAGAGCCATAGAACCTGGAGAAAACCCATGCTGACACACAGAGAACACACAGAAAGGTCCCAAAAGGTCCCGCAAGGTTGCAGGTTCACAACCTTGCTGTGTGGCAACAGCGCTACCCACTGCTCACCGTGTCACCCAGATGATCATTTACTGTCAGGTAAATGTCAGTTAAGGCACTGTCAGTCTTTTACATAAAAAGAAAAAAGCTAAAGGGAAACTGTGTCAGTTTTATGATACATGATGAAGGAACAAGGTAAGAGAAGAGGAAAACATTCAGGAGAGTTTTGATGTTGAGTGGTTGAGAAATGAATTCAGAGTCGGTCTGTGGTCAATGGTCAGTTACGACATGCACACTTGCCCAAGGTGGAAAATAAAATATCATAAAGGTGCTACACTATAAAGTATTTTTTTGAAAATTAACAATTATAACTAGCAGCTTTGCCTGAGGCATTTCCAGGTACAGGACTGATGCTTCTGGGCCACCCGCTTGCCCGCTGTTGTTGCCCCCAAGGGGGCCCTAGGGCTCCAACACTGTCAGGGCCCTGAGTAAATTAAGAGAAGGACTGAAGTAGTAAATGTCTTCAGTATTAATGTCTTTTTAAAGGTTCGGTATATACGATATAGTGGCATTTAGCAGCATCTAGTGGAACAGACATGGTAAAAATGTAATATGAAATGCAATAAAATTGAATTGTTGTGCTTTTATTACCGTAGCTCAAGACATATTTATCTACATGGGGAGCGGTCTCCCTCCACGGAGCCCGCCATGTTACATCACTGTGGTTGTTGTACAATCGCCCGGAACAGACAAACTAAACAATGGCTATAGAGGCAGTTTCTGTAGATATTCCTACACATTGGGTTACTCAGTTGCAATATGTAGCCTCACCACTGTCATTAAAAAAGACAAACTGTACCTTTAAGGAAAACAAGCCAAAGTCTTTTTGTTCAGAAATGGCCTAAGATATGGAGTATAATGAGCTTATAAATCATTTGGCTTCAGTTATCTAGTATCAAATCACTAAGTGTTGAAGTGGATACTTCATTTAGTTTGTGCATTACTACTTCTGCAAGAAATAAAGAGATCTCCATCTGGCAGCTGTTCATTTCCCACATGACTGAAGAGAATCTGCACTGCTCTTCATGTTGAGCCACAGGAGTCTGACTTTTTTTTGAGCTAAACACATTAGTCAGTAGTGATAATCAACAAGTCATGGAAACTGTTTGTTTTACCTGGTCGAGGAGTTGGTTGTATAGTTCATGACAGTTATCAAAAATGTATTTGTATGTGGAGTCCAGACATGCTTTCACACAGTCCTTCACCACCTGGCTGGCTCTTGGTGGACTCTGGAGCTCTTGTACCTACACACACAAGCAAACATGATTAAAAATAGATGGGCTTTCAGGGTGAGGGGTTATTTAAGTTCTCCTAGAAGACTGTATTTGATGTTAAAAACCCAACTCAATAACAGGTATGACAGATACACTAAATTAAACACACTTTTATGGTCCATCCATCAGTGGAATACTCACTGTAAATGTATATATTAGTGGTGGGACAATAACAGGTTAATTATGATTAACTAACACGTTGAAAATATTAACACATTTTAAAGCAGTTTACATGCCAAACAATGCAGATTGTTTGTCATGTTGTGACATGTTGTCATCTGTACGACAGTTATACTGGCACAACTTTTTTTGTATTTTTGAACACGATGATGATGAAAAACTGAGGTGCTGAAGAAAAAAAAATGGTGACCACATTTGAGCATGTGCAGCGTGTGGCAGTAGCAGCATGGAAGTGTATATGTTATTATACCGGGTTTGTATGCAGCATGGTGTGTTCCTTAACACTCATGCCACTTTCCATTGCTGCAGAAATATTGAAATAATTCTATTCTCCATTTGCAGCGCTATTCTATTCTAAACGAAACAAACCAAAACTGTGCCGAATCGTGCATGCACAGCTTTTGGTATGAATATTTTTTTTTCTAATGAATTAGAATGGGAGTTCATTTGTCAAAATATACACCTACATCCAGAATTTAAAGGGGGCCCTGCAGTTAATTGAAACCCTGCGTTTATTTGATATTTTACAGTAAGTCAATATCAGAAACACTGCTGAATTTCTCAGGACTGTAGAACACTATCATGCTTGAAAGTAAGGGTTTGGAAAATGTGGTACAGATAGTGACTAAATTTCATTCACATATAATAAATGTTGCTTTTGGGTTAAATATTGTCATGCAATTAATTGTGATTAATTTCGCAATTAATCATTATCCAATGATTAATTAATTAAAAAACCTGTAATTAATTACATACATTTTCCCCACACCTAATATATATGTATATGAATGGAACATGCTTCAGTTGCATGTAGGACATTAATTTATTAATTATAACACCTATCACATGATCATTCACATCCAATGGGCACATGCATGCTGGTGTAAACAGGAAGCAGATTATTATATAAATAAATAGAAAGACATATTAGAGCAGTACCAGGAACATTATCCAACACCAAACTGATAAAACCCAGTCACAGAGCCAATATGTGCGGTTGCCATTCTCTGTATCTGGGGTACAGAAACAGCTGACTCGTGTGGAGTAAAAATAGCAAAAGATGTGTTTGTGTAATGTAATTTGATGTAATTCGTGTAATGTATAAATATCATATAATCCGTATGGAATATTTATACTAAGATATAACTACCTTGTGGAAAAAAGGGCAACCTACTTGCATTGTGTAGATCATTGACATTTGGCCACACTGGCATTTAGAGGGTGTGAGGGTGTGTGTGTGTGTGTGTGTGTGTGTGTGTGTGTGTGTGTGTGTGTGTGCATCGTATAGTAACACAGTAGCTCCTGTGAGTGAGAATTGGTGCTTATACACAGTAAAGCTCAGTATGGCCATGGCACAGAGTGAGAGCTTTGCTAAACCAAAGTGACAGTTTTCATTCCTTCACTCAAAGCTGCCATCTTAGCTATGCCTCAGTGCTCTTGTGCTACACCCCCACTCCCGCCAAAAGAGAGCTGAATGGTGCCGAGCTTTTCCATTTTGCGTTGGGGGGCTGAGGGGGTGGGGGTTGGTGGGGAGCGACAAAACAGAGCTGGAAGCATTTGGAACATAGAAGCCTACTGTAGTATGGAGGTCAGCGCACATTACACAAACAACCTCCTCGCATGAGCCTGCAGTCATGAATATGAACAACCATAAATCATTTGGTTCTGAATGGTCAGTGGTGCTAAAAGGAGGCCCGGCTTCAGGAATTATGTGATTGAATTGATTTCACCGAAATGAAACATGCCTAAAATCACTCTGTGTTTATGTTTATGACTGAATGTGAGGATATTTTATGGCCATGACCAGTACTGAAGGTGTGTCAGACGCTCAGTCGAGGGTGCAGCATTTGTGATAAAACGTTTTATGTGACAAAACACATCATAGAGTTACATAGGGTACTTATTGTTGTGCTCCAATGTCATTTATAACAATGTTCCTTTTCAATGTCTCTGCTCTCCCCCGTCACCCTTTGGAAAAGTTCCACACACACTACCTTCATCCTGAAGAAGGTGATGCTGGTCAACAGATCAACAGTGGACTTCAGGTCTTGGAGACGCTCTGGGTTTCCTGCGGGGAAATTATCCTGAAGAGAGAACGAGAAAAAAAAAATTTTAAACATGAAAGATAGCATGAGAAGAGAGGAAATCTTGTTGAAAGGAGCCTTTGAACATCATACACCTCCCTCCCCAACACATCACTTAGACCAAAACATTGAAATTGATTACAGAGCAATGCCCAGCAATCATAACGAAATGACTGTCTGTCTAATCGTTTAGTGGACAAGGGAGGTCTCCGCTGATGAAAACCTCTATTTCAGGGCCATGAAGTCATCAGGCTGTGCAGAGCAGTGTGACAGGGAGCATATAAAGCCCTGACAGCCCTGAAGAAAGGCATCCCAGCCCCATACATTATCCTACTTCTCCCACTCTCATTGTTCTAATACAGTTTTGTTTGTTCAATCCCTCCTCTACCATGTCAATAAATGCACACCGAAGATTCAGGGAAATGGGGCGAAATCAAAAAAAAAAAAAAAGCCAACAGGCTTGACAGCACAAGCACAGCAGAGGTCTGTCTGAGATCAAGTTCCATCAACCAAAGCAAAACTTGCCTGACATCTTTTGGACGTGAGCAGCAGAAGCATAGGAGCTTTTATTGGATTGATAAATGATTCAAAAGGACCAGTTTTAAAAAAAAAAAGAACTACACAAAATGGACAACAAAGGTTTTAACAATAACCAACAT
Source organism: Lepturacanthus savala (assembly GCA_030544235.1). NCBI lineage: Eukaryota > Metazoa > Chordata > Actinopteri > Scombriformes > Trichiuridae > Lepturacanthus > Lepturacanthus savala. Next base: position 33,042,844 of record CM060462.1, on the reverse strand, counting down.
AGTAGAAAATAGGAGAGGCTTGTTAACGTTTCATCTACAGTCACTGCCGGCTGAGGGCTACCATTATTTCTAATAGGTAAAAGGCTAGTTTAGAGGTAAAAGTGCAGTCCTCAATAAAAATAGGCATCCTCCAGGCAAACAGGCTACATCCTGCACAAGAAAACGTAGACAGTTATAATACATTTGGCTGCCTACTGGAAAAAAACAAAAACAAAACAAACAAACAAAATTGATTTGAAAAATGTTTTTTTCCTCTGACAAATTGCAGTTTGCATGAGTGCCTTTAATAAGAACAATTTACTAGTTTGAGCATTTCATCATTTCTGTCTAGCTGGAAAACTGTATCTCATTTACATTTTAAAACACATGGAAGCTCAAGCATCCTGTCTCATTCAGGCCCAAATGCAATCATTCAAATATAAATCCAGTCCCGGGGAAATAAAAAAAAATGTCACAGTTGCTGTCGCAACAGTAACATCAGTTTCAGCTCCAGCATGGAGGTTTTCTCTGCTGAGAATGAAATTCCTCAATAACCTCACAGACATGTTGCCTTCAGTCGCAGTTGGAGCCATCGGTCCCTTTGAAACATGGATTCTATACTATCACATCCTAAAGTAACCCTGGTGGAACAGTTACAACAGTGTTTTATCTGTTTATTCTGTGTTGTAAGTATTGTAACTTTTTATAGAGTTGAACTAATTAAGACTTTTTTTTAATGCTAAAATGTAATTCTGAAAAATAATGGTGGCTATTCCACTAAGGCGTTTGCATTCCTGAAGTAATATCAAAGTAATTTGTGCTTTGTTGCTTTTCCAATTGAGCCATTAACACCTATATCTAAATCATCCTAGAAAGAGCTGAAAGTGCTCACAAAAAAAAAAAAAAAATGTAACCCCAGTCCTGCCAGTCTGCTGTTCATTGATAGTGAACTACTCAGTTTTGAAATTAAATTATTAATTCGAAATGCAAACACAATAATGTCTTAATGCTTCATAGTTTGGCATATGATAATTAGTGAATTTTCTGACATGAAATGTAATCTAGCTGTATAATTACAGTGATTGAAGCCATGAAAAGTCAAGTGCTCATTGAAGCTCATTACATTTAATGCCGAGGAGGTAGGTGGGCTCCATCACAAAATGTCAGCATATAAAATATTATGATCCCAGCGACCAGTCTAATTAGATATTTGACAACCTGCTTTGATTGCAGATAGTGAGGATTCACAAAAAATATTCATTCATTATAGGCAAATAATTTATGATCATGGATCTTGGAATGCTAAAACATGTTTAAAATGACCTCTCTGTTTATATCCAGTTCCCATTTTTGTAGAAGCACTGTTTTTTGCCTGGTGAAAGGAAGACTTTTGTCTGGTCTAACAGACACTTTTTTATGTCTGAAAACAGAAAAGACCAGAAATGAAAAAGTCCAATTTCATCACCACGAAAACAAAGGGAAAAGAAACAGATTTATTGCTCAGAAGCAGAGAAGCATACTAACAAAGCAAAGCATCCATCTTTGAGCGAAGTATAGAGACAACATCAGCACTGCCTTCTAAAGATGACAGAAAGCCCATTATGAGATGGGACACAGAGTGACTGATGCTGATGAGCTTTTATTCCTTTTTCTTTATTCCTAGTCTACGTTGAATATTACGTTAAGGCAGTGTCTGCAGTCCGACAATTTTTATTTTATTCAGAATGGACAATTGTAGCTGTCCAGATTACACATCATGCATAATGGCTGAGAAAAAAAAAAAAAAAGTCGACCGCATGTAATCGTGTGGAAAAAAAGATGAAAAGCAGTCACGCACTGACGGGTACTGAACCTGAAACTGCACTGCATGGTCACTCTGCTCTCTGACCATCCTGAGCTGAGGCATATGCCATTCACTTTGTCTCTCTGTGTGAGTTTGTGTCCCAAAAAACACATTTATAAAATGTTAGTTAATGGGTGCATTGACCCTTATGTTGTGTTTGTTTCATGCTAATCAATTTGGTGTTGGTGATCAAATTTGACCACTTCATTAAGACTCATTAGATAAACTGTAATAATACATATATTATCACCTCTTGTTGTGTTAGATTTTTTTTATCAACATTACAATTGTTGAACTATTTGTTATTTATGGCCTGGTATGTTTCATTGGTTTGAATACAGACTCATCAAATTTATAATCAAAAGCCTCCCTCACAGTATATCGACCTGCCATGTTGTTGCCATGCAACGAACTATAAGCAAAGGCTCAAAAAAACATTATATACTATAGCCACGAAAAACTTTCAATATTATTCAAACTAAGTCTTATTATTGAAACATATTATTGGAACATGATTTTAATAATATGATTCAATTGTTTGTGAGAACTGCCAACAGATGTTATTCCTGTGGGAGAGAGACGATTGGGTAAAGGTTCCCATGGTGGTTGTCAGTTTTCAGGGAATGTATGTGTGTTCATCTGACAAATGTTAGATGTACCCGAATAAATTTCTTACATTAATTCTGGTCTCTCCAATTCATTTCTAATGATCAGTCATTTTTGACTGGAGCACCAACATTATACAAAAGTTGAATAAAACAATAATTATATGTAAATTAATACAATTTATTTTGGTGTGCTGGACAAAGTCATGGAATCTTAGGTGAATCTGATCAAATTAACCACATTTTTCAGAGGCAAAAATATTGACGGTCAGATTTTACTGGAAACACAACATAAGGATTAAAATAATTTGCTCAGCTCAAAAACTTTATTACTTTTTTCAACTTGGGTGTATGTAATGCTAAAAAAAAGATTTCAAACATAATGAATAGTCCTGAATACTACTCATAAATACTGCTTCTTTTCATTCATGGAAGGTTAATGAACTATACATATTGATGTTTCTGTGTTTCATTATTTTCAAAAGCATCAGAACTTTTCAGTATTTGAGACATGTGCCCATGTGTGATAGTAGCTCCTTCATTGTGCTTGGGGTTTTCAAAGTAATGCACATTTTTGCACTGCACAGAAAAGATTATACTTGCAACAATACAGATCCTGCTTTGTTCCCCAAACAATTTTGTCCTCTGGAATTTTAGAAAATCACATTTGCCTGAAAAGTGAGGATGACAAAGGCTGGTTGTATGCTTCTGTAACTAGTATCTCCTCTGGATTTAATCCCATAAGTACATATTGTTTGTGATATTTCTCATCACCTCCTTTAACAGCTCAGTGCTGCTGAAGATGACATGACCCTGTAATGGAGAGACAGGTGCTGAATTAACTGGCTGTTTTACTACTCTCCTTTTGTTTCAGGGGAGGAGGCAACAGAACCTACTGCGGAATAGGAGCAAATCAGTTGTTTGCATTAAGTAACCTTTTCTCTAAAGGCCCACTGCAATACTGCAGACAGTTCAATTTTCAAAAGAATGGAGCACAGCTCCCGATGGCGCATACTGAACAAACATCCCTTTATATCGAACTGTCCAAACAAAAGCAACGCCCCAAATCCCTCGCAGCCGCCTCGGATACTGACATTTTACGTCTGACCCAGAGAAACCTACAAATCCCAGCAGGGACAGCCTAGCAGTACAAGGTGTCACTGTGTATCAGGGCTAGTAGAGTCAAGTTTAAAGGGAAGAAACGCATATGTAACAGAATGCAGAGTGATGGCTGCAGCCCATCTACCTCTCTGCTGATTCAAGCCTTCTGTTTAACAAAAGCAAACTCAATCTCCCTCAGAATGTCATTATGGGGAAAATCGGGAAATCCATACGGTGAACTACGGAGCAGCCAGATCTGAATCTGATTACTGTCTAACAGTGGCAGGCTGGCTCTGTGGGATGGCTTCAGAAAGTGAGAGGATGAGAAAGACTATGAACTGTGTCTGTGTGTGTCTGTGTGTGTCTGTGTGTGTCTGTGTGTGTGTGTGTGTGTGTGTGTGTGTGTGTGTGTGTGTGTGTGTGTGTGTGTGTGTGTGCGTGTGTTTTGAGCAGCGGTCTGTGGCAGCCCTGACAGGAGAGCAGCGGGGCAGCGCTGGCAGGTGAAGCCGACGTGATGTCCTGTGACTTCTCTCGTTCAACGTGTCATCGCCAGACATCCAGGCCATCTGAAAATAAAAGAGGCCATCTCTCCTTCACTTAACACCCTCTCTCCCTCTGTTGAACACACGCCATGCCTACTTTCATTCATCTGTTTCTCTCTTTCAAAATCTAACTCATATTTCTTCCAACTCTCACCTTCTTAGCCAAAGCCGGCCTCTTCTGACTCCTTCTGCCTGCTTGTTTTATCCACCTCTTTTTCCAAATTCAATTTGCAACTTCAATCTCTCTCTTTTTTTCCCTCAAGTCCCCCCTCTCTCGCTCTCTCTCTCTCCTATTTTTCCATCATGTGCAGCCAGCAGGATCTGCTGCTATCAGGGCGTGTCCCTGTAATCACATGTGGCTTCACACAGTGAGCTGAAGCAATCACCTACTCAATGACACATTGCGTTTTGTGTCACATCAAAGGTGAGAGGGTCATCTCAGTTACAGTTCACCGTGTAATGCCACCAGCTGGGGAGAATTGTGTAGGTGTGTGTATCTGTGTGTGTGTGTGGAGCTCAGGTGCATACACATAACAGCAGCCATTTGAAAATATGTGTGCGTCAGACATAGAAAAATGATGAGAGGAGAATATGTTCATAAATGTGTACATGTTTGAGGCTGCATTTGAGCACATATGTATGGATGTATCTGTCATGCATATATATTTATGTGTATATGTGTGTGTGTGCTGTGTGTGTGTGGTGTCTAACAGGATTAACTCCCCTGGGATCATCCTGGGAGATTATGTACTGTATGTCAGGATTTCAATCTGCCTGAGTAGAAAACAGCAGCACCTTTAGTGGCTCAGCAGCGGCAGATCACTGGCGATCACAAATGAATTCCATGCCATTGTAGCATAAAAAGGAGTGAGGTCTCAAGTTTTCTTAAGCTCCTAATAAATAATTCTATTCTCTTTTTTATGACAAGGCAATTGCAGTATTCAAAACTGCATACTATATTAGCAGTATGTGCTGATTTGGTTCAAACGCAGTATATAGTATGCAACTAAAAGCAAAATCTGCAGTGAGCCAAACATACCTGGATGTCATACAGATTTAGTACAAATCTCCAGTATGCAGCTACTACTTTAGAGACTATTTTATGTGGTCATAAAAATGAATAAAAACAGATGGGATTCAGATGGTGAACTAATACAACTGATACAAAAATAATACAATAATCTTTTTAAGTTTTTTTTTTTTTTTAAACAGTAGTCATCACCCTACATTATCATTGATAATTAAAGAAAAGCTGTCATGATCAGTCAGGATATAATGTCAATACTTGTGTTCTTCTACAAATCCAACAAAAATTTTTTGGTTCTATCTCCAATAGAGTTTTGCTCGTTTTAGCTTCTAAAAAGTCAGCTAAAAGAGAAGATACATGGATTGATGTCATTTGGCCCTGGTTAGTAAATGTCATTCCGTTCATGCTGTCTCCTCTATGCAGTGATATCTGTCTGATTTATTCCATCAAATAGATGGCCCGCACTAATAAAGTGATCGTTAAAGACATTACGGATTTCCACCTTGCCAATTATGGGACCAGACTCAAACAGTAACTGCTGGAGAAATGCTGGGGCATAGTTATTCTTCAATCATTTAATAGTTTTCCAAACTGTTGCTGGGTTGCCAGCACTTGTGTCTAAGGAATTTAGATAATAAGCAGATTTGTTTTTTTTAAGTCACAGCTGTCTGAATAAATTCCACTGTGCAGTACTGTGCATTGTACTGTGCAGAGTGACTATTGTTGTTATTTAGATAGTTTAGAAACTATTCTGAATGCATCCTGCGCTCACAAAAACAATGAATGTAAAGTCAGACTATTTCTGCTGCTGAAGCAAATAATGAAAAAGTTGTTAATGACTGATGAGGTTTATCTGTTCCAAATACTGCATTTATAATCACAGGAACACATTTTTCAGCGTTGACTATTGTTAAGATGCGTTGACTAATGAAAGACAATCTTTGGTTTCATTTGCAGTTATTGTTGCATAGTTGTCTCGTGTTATTATGAGCTGCAGTGATGAATCAGACACACTGGCACATCCACACTGTCAGCATCACTATGGAGATAAAATAAACTGCACAATTAAAGTTCAGCTAAAATCATTATGTGTTTAGTTGAATAAATGATTTGTCTGTTTGTTAAGATCAGAGCTTTGTATTAACACCACAATGGAATACCTGGAACAATAAAATCTTTCTTCAGACCTATAAAATTATACTTGGCACTTTATTGTAAACTCTGGACTTTTGTCCTATGATGGGATCCTGTAGGAAATGATGACAGTGATGTTCAGCATAAGTTACCATAGGATCCAGATAAGAAGTGAATCACTGTCGTAACTCAGGTTACTTCAGGTAAAACGCTGGGTTTTCAGTACTAAGATCGAAGTTCACAACTTCTGATGATGTCACTTGTGATTAATGACCCGCCTCCGTCAAAGGAACATGCTCATAGAGGGAGGGAAAACCCAGGGTTGACTGATTATGTGTCTGAGCTGTGACACAGAGCAGAACAACGCTGACTAATCACTGCAAATAGCAACTTTGCTTTCAGTTTTGGACACTTTAAAAAAGAAAAAAAGCCTCTACACCCTGCAGGTGTACTTGTTGCAGTCTTTCTTACGAATATGGTCGTTGGTTCAAGTCACGGCAGAAATATCATCAGCCAAATTCATTTTTAACCCTCTATTGTATAGTGTTGCCATATGGCAACAATTACTTTATCTTATTTTTTCTAAAAAACTGTGATATAAAACCTATGTTTTTACAGTTAGACATGAAAAGGGGGCTTTTAGTTTCAATGGACATACAATTTATGAGGTCACATAACCAGGATATCCTGTTGCTCATGGACATTTGACACGTGAGCATCACTGTCTCACAACCAAAGGTTGTCTTTTATTCAGAAGTCACTATCTAGGGTAATCTAGATAGTCAATCTAGTCAACTTCATTTTATTGTTTTTACAATTATTTCAATTTTGATGTTATAATATTTCTAATATTCAAAAAACGATTTGTTGCAATATGTCAACAATATGGAAATATAGAAAATTTCTAGTGCATACAACCTAATCGCATTGACTTAAATAGCATGAAACTATCCTGAGACTATGTGTACAACTTTTTCTTACACACTCCCTGAGCAAACTGAGGACCACTGTGAGTAACATCAGATATGCACACTTTATTTTTTTTTGCAGAGTAGACCTTTTTTACTCGAAATAGAAATGTCACCGCTTGTTCTTCAATTTGCACATACTCCAACAGCCATTCCACCTTAAAAGAACTGCATTTCTTTTTACTTTGTCTTGGTGAGTATGGATGGGAATTGATGAGATTTTTCAGATTCCGATTCCATTATTGATACTTTATTGATTCTAATTTCCGAAAAAAATGAGTTTGATCCGGATAAAGTTCATTTACTTGGAAGTCACGACCTTACAAACTCAACAGCGAGGTCAAAAGAACCCCAAAACCTAGATACTGTGTTAACTGTAGCAATATGTAACTGTAAAAATACACAAGAATGTGTACCATTCTACTAACACATTTTTTCCTAATAGAAATAAAAAAAAAATCTTTTTAAAAAGATATATGAGCTGACTATGCACTCAAAAATAACTATAAAGAAAGATAAATACTGTCAAATACAATGGAACAGTACATAGGGCAATCTGAAAATACAATGAAGAATTAACAATTCTTTTGCAGAAAAATAAGCATGTCTTCTTTTTCAGGAAGGATTCGTAACCGTAGAGGTGATAGCTTGGCTACTTCTGCTGCTGCTGGGTTGAGATGTATCACTCCAAAGCGTCAAAAACACAACACTCCATTAATGTTACTCCATGTTGTGTGCATATTTGTCATATTCCCTCCCGACGCTGTTATGTCCATTTTGCAATGACTTCAAGTCGTCTGTTGCCATCCTTTTTTCATAAAGTGAAGCCAAACTTTTGGAGCTTTTGAATCTGGTGGGCGCCATTGTTGTTTATGATGTGCTAAACTGGTGTAACATCATCACGAAATTAGTCGTGCTTGCTGGAATTGAGCGTGCTGAACTCACGTAAGTTATGTGTAGATTCTTGCTGATTAGAATCAATAAGAGAATCGTTAGATAAACTGCCAAACGATTCCATGGAATTGAAACACAATCCAAAACACTGATTCTCAATTACCATTAATTAATACATTTATGTTGATTTTTTTTTTTATGCGCAGGACAGATTTTCTTGTGCACTGACAATGTGCAGACAGTGCGTGATTGCGCATGTGCACAGCTTAGAGGCAACATTGGTCACCAACATGAGGGATATAATGTTACAACAGAGCAAAAGATTAGAAACACATTTCAGTATAATGCAGTCTATTACCATAACATAGATTTCAATATACACCTCAACAAAAACAGAATAATTTACAGCTTAACACCAAATAATGAATTGCGCTTAATTTATATGAACATGTCTGACAACAGGCAAACATGATTGACATATTAATCTCATTAATCTAATTACTTTGTTTTATATTAGTAATGTCTGAAAAACTCTGTAAATATTAGTTGTTAAAGTGGCAGGTTAATGCATCCTTTATGTGCTACAGCCAGCGCGGCCTAGTTTGCAGATGTTTACAAGATGTCCAATACTTCGATCCAGAACCATCAGATGGAGTGCTGGAAACTCACTGCAGGCTCTATTTATGGGACCAGAAGGTCCACTATTTCGTGAGATGGCGACAGCCTCCTCGACACAACAGGCTGAGAACCACTATTTACAAGCCTGGCTGAAAACTGCAAAATCACTATAGCATAGTATTCAGTTAATATAAACCTTCCTCGTGTGTTAGGGTCGGCACTGACCCATCATAAATGCATAAAAGAACCACTTAATTTTGTATATGTTTTTTTGACATTGTAAGGTAACGATAGTTCAACAAAATAAAGTAGTAAGTAAACAAAAGTTTTCACAAAATGATAAAATGCTCTGGTTGAAATTATGGCCTTTGTGTTGTTAGGGTTGGTTTTGACCCAGTTATCAAAATAAGAATATAAAGCAATAATTAGAGGCAAAACTGAAATTATAAGTGCACTGCCAGCTAACTGACTTGTTCTGATCTCTGTTCTGATTTAGTGTTTGTATCAAAGTTCATATATAAAATAGTAAAATATCATATAATATTATAGTAAAATGAAAAAATGTACTCAAGAAATGTGTGTGTTTCTTTATATATATGATTTTCTTGAGGGCTCTTTACCATTTTTTTAAATTGAAATCAAGAGGTATACTGACAAAAACAAGGCCTTATAATCAAGGCCTTTTAGTCTTAATATTTTTTGTGTGGGTCTCTACCTACACAAAAAATATTAAGACTATTATTTTCATGGCTAAGGAAGACTAACAAGGTAACCAAGAGATGATAAACAAATTGGTTGATAGATAATTGTTTAAGTGTATTTTACTGCCGATTTAAGACATGGGCCAAAACAGAACCATTAGTATAAGGGAAGGTAACAGCAAACACAAGAGGAAAGTTAAATTCCATTCAATCCAGCATATTTTCTTCTTGCCGATCATGTCAACATATTACATGAGGTCTACATATGTGTCTGTAACTTCTGCATTTCCAAATCAAGCCTTTCACCACCACCATCATTCTTACTTATCACTGGTATAGACCACAGCATCTTCAATGCTATATACTCACTGCATATACTGAATGATGGCATTATAAAATGTCAGCACCATGCACACAGCTGGAATGACATTAAACTTGTCATAATCACATATATAGTCATCATATATAGTAGAACACCTTTAACATCTGGCATTAACATGCAGCCGTGTGATCACACTTTGGGAAAAATACATGAAATACAGATTGGAATGGATCCAAGAAAGAAGATGACCCAGTCAATATCCACGTAAGGAGGGAGACAGACACACATTTGGCATTAACATCAAAGGATTTCTGTTCCATGCCAGATACAGTAAAGCACACAGTGCATTGCAAATAGAGCTGAGTGAACCAGGAAGCCTTTATCAAATCAAAAAAGTGGAAGAAAGCTTAGATAGCATTACTTCTGTAAAAATAGAAGCCGTCTTAAAGCCTGATTCAAAACGAGGTACAGTAAATGCTAAACATAGTGAAGTAAATGGCAGCTGCAGCATGTCATGACATGAACACTAGTATCTGATCATGATCACTAGTATCACACAGAAAAACACGGATATGATTCGATTTCACAAACGTGAACGGTTTGACATACATACCCGATATTTGGAGAGGTCGATCCTCAGAGAGTTATGCAGCTGGTCCAGTAATTTGACAAATTTCTCCCTCTGTCAGGATGAGAATTCCATTATTCAGTTTAGAGTGTCACCACACCCAAAGCATTTGGTCAAAAATTTATGATGTGTAGCATTGATATGCCTGCAGTGTTTCATTTTTACTTCCTGGAACAAAAAGCTAGTGGTTTAGCTGAATTGCCAGCCTCGGCTTCCTGCCTGGAAATGTTACAACATTAGCTTATTAAATCTTCAGTCGGAAAGCACTGCCGACCTCTGAGATTTTGGTGATTTCAAGTGCAACCGGTTTCAGACAAATAACTCTGGGGGACGACATGGGAGAGAATAGTAATGTTCGCAGTTTGATATGAGAAACAGGCAGACTCACCCCGAAGTTTGAGGCAGCAAATCGGTCTGAGGCGGAGGCAGTGGTTGTGGTGGTGGTAGTGGTGTGGGCGAAGTAGGCATTGATATTAGCGAGCAGGTTGCTCATCACTGCTGGCACACCGGGACACATGTATTTGGCGGACAGACAGGAGAAATGCCTGCAGAGGAGAATAAACAGCTATTATCTGCACTTGTCTGCGAGCATAAGAGGCAGAGCTGTAGCCATTTCGGGGCATGGTGGCCATAAATGCTCCACCGAGGATCAATAGCTAATCATATGAAAAACAGAGATAAAAAACACCCACATCAACTGAAAGATTCCAGGCAGAGAAAATGATAAATTTATCAATAAAGCTTTAAGTATTCCTCATAATCCACAAAGCTACAGAGTTGAAAAAGAACACAGAAAACCAAAAACACAGAAATATATGTATATAAATATATACATATATGAAAAATATTCCTTCCCCAGTATTTGTCCATCTATCCATACAAAAACTGACAGTAAAATATGTATTCATTATTTTCACCTTCTGACTGCAGAAGAGAGAACATATTTTCAGCGTTCCAATTACTTCCAGTGGAAGAGTTAGTGCATAATTAGTTCACTGCCCTGTTCATGTAATAAAAAGTGTCTTTGATGGCTATTTATAGCGAATGATGTCGTAAATAAAAAGTGTTATAACCTGAACTATTAAAGATATAAGGCCACAAAGTAATAGATGGAGCAGGAGAGTTTCATAGTAAATCAACTGTTTCCGTTGGGGTTTGAGATGTAATCATATCCACAGGAATAAAAGAAAGAAATGTAAATCTCACTGTCGGCCATTAAACTTACATGTTTTCTGTAACAGACAATTGAGGCACATTCATGCCCAGTGTGTGCAATTGACAATTTATGGTAAATCAATGGTTGTCAACTTGGCACAAAACAGATCTCAATACCACTTTATGTGATGCTACACATCGTTCTCAGATTGAAGCACGGCCGCGTTACAGCTGCAACCATGATGGATTGCTTATGTTCTTCTTCTCACCTTTTCAAATTCCCTGAACTTTAGCTGTAAGAGACATGGATTGCCACCTAATATTTGTCATGATCTCTCTCTCTACACACACACACAAACACACACACACACCTCTGCCTGGGTGAAGAGCATATGCTCCTTTTAACACTTAATATTTCTACTTCACAAGCCATGTGGAATGCCTCCCATTATAATTCATGGGTACCTCCATCCCCTTTAATATAGCACATACAGGAAATGATAATGTTATTCTAGATGGTATAACTCATAAAAAATGCATAAGTGCAATAATCTGTATGTTTACTTTATCACAACGGACAATATTATAAATAAGGGTTCCCCTGCTTTGACCCACAGCAACCAAGCATCTGTATGAATTGGATGCATTTTCCTGTAAAGATGCCTGCGGGGCGTAAAGCCACAGTCAGTAGGCTGAGCTCTATAAATATATCATGTGTTTAATTCCCATTCTTCATTGTAAACAGATTTCAATATATTTTGAGGTTGCATCAACAAATCTCCTGTAGCTTTAGCTTAGATTCTACATATTGTTGCTTTAAAAGATAATAATTACTATTAGTCACCCCTTCGCTGTCAAATAGATATAATTTCTTTAACATGTTTTTTTCATAAATATATATAAGTAAAGTTGGAAATATTGTGAAGCTGTATGTGAATTATTGCATTTATCAAGCCTAAAGCTACGATCAGACTGCAGGGCTTTATGCTCAATTCAGATTTTTTTGTGAAATGAACTTTAAACGCCCCAAAAGTGTCATGCATGCACATTTGAGCACACAACAACATCACGCACAGAGAGCGCATAGATATATTCACATGTATACACAAATCTATGCAGCGAGCTTGCTCATGTTTACATAAGTAAACAGGGACGCTAGCGATGAATATCTGGTGATTTTAAAGTCCCTGTCCTATTGGAGCCAGCACATGTTCCACATATTCATTTTAAGGAGGAGATTAAGGCCATGGTTGTTTCTTTCTTCCCACTTCAGCCCACTTCAGCACAGAAATGTGATGTTTGTTGCTTGTTGGTGATGTGTAGGTCATATGAACATGACCTGGCCATTCAGATTGAAGTCATATGGCAAAAGATCAGATATGTATCGTTTTAGGACCATACACTCACCGGCCACTTTATTAGGTACACCTGTCCAACTGTCGTTAACACTTAATTTCTAATCAGCCAATCACATGGCAGCAACTCAGTGCATTTAGGCATGTAGACATGGTCAAGACAATCTCCTGCAGTTCAAACCGAGCATCAGTATGGGGAAGAAAGGTGATTTGAGTGACTTTGAACGTGGCATGGTTGTTGGTGCCAGAAGGGCTGGTCTGAGTATTTCAGAAACTGCTGATCTACTGGGATTTTCACGCACAACCATCTCTAGGGTTTACAGAGAATGATCCGAAAAAGAAAAAATATCCAGTGAGCAGCAGTTCTGTGGGTGGAAATGCCTTGTTGATGCCAGAGGTCAGAGGAGAATGGCCAGACTGGTTCGAGCTGATAGAAAGGCAACAGTGACTCAAATAACCACCCGTTACAACCAAGGTAGACAGAAGAGCATCTCTGAAAGCACAGTACGTTGAACTTTGAGGCAGATGGGCTACAGCAGCAGAAGACCACGCCGGGTGCCACTCCTTTCAGCTAAGAACAGGAAACTGAGGCTACAATTTGCACAAGCTCATCGAAATTGGACAATAGAAGATTGGAAAAACGTTGCCTGGTCTGATGAGTCTCGATTTCTGCTGCGACATTCGGATGGTAGGGTCAGAATTTGGCGTCAACATGAAAGCATGGATCCATCCTGCCTTGTATCAACGGTTCAGGCTGGTGGTGGTGTAATGGTGTGGGGAATATTTTCTTGGCACTCTTTGGGCCCCTTGGAACCAATTGAGCATCGTTGCAACGCCACAGCCTACCTGAGTATTGTTGCTGACCATGTCCATCCCTTTATGACCACAATGTACCCAACTTCTGATGGCTACTTTCAGCAGGATAATGCGCCATGTCATAAAGCTGGAATCATCTCAGACTGGTTTCTTGAACATGACAATGAGTTCACTGTACTCAAATGGCCTCCACAGTCACCAGATCTCAATCCAATAGAGCATCTTTGGGATGTGGTGGAACGGGAGATTCGCATCATGGAAGTGCAGCCGACAAATCTGTGCCAACTGTGTGATGCCATCATGTCAATATGGACCAAACTCTCTGAGGAATGCTTCCAGCACCTTGTTGAATCTATGCCACGAAGAATTGAGGCAGTTCTGAAGGCAAAAGGGGGTCAAACCTGTTACTAGCATGGTGTACCTAAGAAAGTGGCCGGTGAGTGTATATCCTAGTGGCCTGGGTTGCATTAAAAAAAAATGGATCTGTGTTGTTTAAAGCATCATTAAAAGATCAGATACAAGTTGCATAGGGGCAAAAAGTTTGGTCACGTCAGGCTGCAGTCTGAATGTAGCCTAAGTGTAAGGAAAGGCATCATGTTAATGATCACAGACTCATGACTGCAGCCCATACATGCATGCACGCGCACACATACACACACACACACACGCATACATGCACACACACACACACACACACAAATAGAAACATAAACATGTTCTCGTCGGGAGGCCTATTTAATTACTCTGCTTTCAGCCTCCAAATTACCCAGGAGCACTTGGGGTTAGGCGAGCACAGCGAGTGATGCAAAGAGAGTGATGATGACATCCGCTGAACTCCCATGGTGCTTTTAGAGCTGAATCTCCTGAGCCATTTTCCAACAGCAAGAACACATCACTTCTTGTGTTACGATGCATTCACACCCAATGTGACGCTCACGACAGCCACGACAAGTTTACATTTAAAATCAATGTAAATGGCCCAATGAGGCGACGCTACAAGCACCATAATGGACGTGATGTAGCTTTATTGCTTCATTGCATTGTCACTTGAAGTTGAAAAATGTTTACCTTTGCAGCACCATTGTGTGACGCTGTGCTACAACATCCAATCAGCATTGACGAAATATACTATGTCACCAACATAATTACGTCAGACACGCATTTCAAAAAATGGAGAACAAATTCATTGTGGTCATGTTGGGGATGCATTAATACATCCATGGCGGTTCCCGAAGCATTTTTCTTTATCTCCCACTACTCTCTCGTCAACCATGGTTGAGGGAGCTGCACAAAATTTGTTGTGGATGTCAGATTTGCACAATATCATCCGGAGACAGACACAGCTGGGTGAATATCATCACCTTTTCCAGGAGATGCTGCTGGATGGCAGCCATTTCGAGTGGTAGTTCAGCCTGAAGTGTAGCTACCTTCTAGCTGACTTTCTTCCATGCTTTTTTTTCCTTTTTGTTGTGGTCTGGGTAGTAAAAACACACGCATGCATCTGTGTTGATGACCACAAGTCATAGTTTTTTACCAGGACCACAACAAAATGGGAAACAGGGAAGAAAGTCAGCGAGAAGAAATACCTCAGCCTGAAGTATCACTGGAAACAACCAAGCAGACGTCGCTCATGGAGAAGGTGGTGATATTCTCCTCCACAACAAGCCATGGTTGACAAGAAAATAGTGGAAGGTGATGTCATCGCGTGATGAAGAGATGTTGAAAAATGTAACATTTTTGACAAGCGACGCTTGTCAAAAACACTTTCATTGTGCACGACGGTGGCATTGTGGCGTGTCATTGCTTAATTCACATTGATTTTGAATGTAAACTTGTAGCATCTGTGTGAATGCGCTGGTCAGGGTGTTGTGTCCATTAATAAAACAACAGGTGTAAGCACTGTGGCTCTCATATCATTTAGTGGTTTCATATAGCAGAGAGAAACGAGGGAAAGATGATGAGAAACATGGACAGAGAAACAGGGTGGCAGGAGGAGAGGGGGTTAGGGAGCAGTGATAAAGTAGGATGAAGAGAAATGAACACGAGGCAGGGGTATATCGGTTGTTGTTTCTGTCTTCATGGCTGCTGTGATTTATGCAGCCATCATGTCAGTAGTGACTGGGAGTCAAAATTCTATGATGAAGAAAGTGGAAATATAGGGCCTTTCATAAATTCCTGATGACGCATAATAAGCCACACTATGAAAAACACCATTAAACAAGGTTCAAGCCTGGAGCAATAACTCCACCTGAAAAAGTTGATAATAAAAGCACTTATGCTTCACTTGTCTGCGGTTAGATAACCAGGCAATCTCTCACAGGCTGAAACACACTGCTGTCGCACTGAAACAAAAGTCTGTCACCCAGCAACTAACAGGCTGTTGCTGTGGCAGTTGGACTTCTTACTTATGTGGATATGAAGGCTATAAATATAAAATGCTGAAGCTTTACAAGGCTCAACAGAAACTCAACGACACGTTTGCTCTGTGGGGCCAGCAGGAAAGTAAATAAAGGAGCTTCAGTGGGATATACGATGCTGAGTCGTCATCAGTGGGATTTCAAAAAGTGGTGGTGGCTGGAATCAAACATGTTTAGGTCTAATAGAAAATTAATTCAGAAACAAACCGGTCATTCTGAAAAAAAAATTCATGCCGAGCTCTTCAGCAAATAATAGAGACCATGGAAACAAAAGCAGTTTCTTGGTGTTGCTTCATCTCAGTGATGCACGTGGCCAGATTTCTAAACATGAAAGCAACAATGTGAGCTGTGCCTTTCAAAAAAATTTGTCTACACACTCTGAGTGTAATTACTGTCTGATTTATTAAGGCACTAAGCTAATTACATAGTCAGCTACAGGGACTGCCCAACCAGCCTGTCTCACAAGACAGCTTGAAAGGTGCAGTTTGGTGATACGATTTGAGATTTTCAAACAACAGCTTTAACAGGCATCGAGTAGCTCAATTATTACCCACTGAAATATTAAGATGCAGAAGAAATCATGAAGCAAATAACAAACAGGAGATAACATAATAACGAACTGAGATACACAGCAGACAGTGTAGCTTAAGGATTCCAGTACAACCTGTGAGAGATCACAGAGTAAGGGAGGAGATGCATACAGAAGCTCAGTAGGTGCGTTGTCTCAATCAAAACTTTTCAAGCATGTCATCATTTTTACTGCATGCACCACAAAGAGATTTGAAAAGAAGAAATTGTCTTACACTAGAAGGGAGCATAGAGTACCTTCCCCAAGGCGAAAGGTCAGTCCTCTATCTGTCACGCAAATGTGCAGCACAACCGATATGTATGGCTCTTTTTCTAAAACTATTAGGATGGTACTGACCTGAATCACCAGGGCAAAGTTCTGTCAACTACTCATTCAACTAATAACATTCCGTTGACCAGCAGGAGCCACTAGTAGCCACAAAAACACTCAAAAATCCTTGTGCAAATTCATTAAGTGGGATACACAGCGACATTTAATGGATTCACACTTGGCCAATTCTGCAGCCAGCCACCAAATTCCATGGAAATTAGCCCAGTAGTTTTTCCATAATCATGTTCACAGTTAAGCAAATTGATAAACCACACCGAAAACATCTCCTGGAGAAGGTAATAAGAAATCTTATATATAGAAACACTATAATTGAAAAAGGTGTATAGGATTTTATTCAAAACTATTTAAATACATATAGGATAGTATGCTAAATGCAAACATCTGTAGTGGGAACCATTACACCAACTCTCCATACTATTATATGGTATCGCATGACCTTGATCAATATCTAATGATTTTAGTTTTAAAGGTGTGTCTGTAGCTACTTGTGTGAGAACGAGGAGGAGGAAACAGACTTGTATGGATGGGGAGGGTCATGGGCAGATGGAAAGAGAGATGGAAACATCATTGTTATGTGGGCCCATGATCAATGTGACCAGAGGTTGGGAGTTTTTCCAGGAGACCAGCAATTAATCAATCAAACTTAGGAGCTCGATAGTCCTCCAAGCTCTGATTCTGCTGAGGAGACATCTTTACTACTGCTGTTCTCTTTCTGCTCTCCTTCTCTCACCTCCTTCTCTTCTCCACTCTCTCGAATGAGACAATGACTGATTGGTGGGGTAAAAGGCCATAGATCAGGGTGGTACTAACGTCATAGCCTGATAGATGGACTCCACTCCGTATCTCATGGCGGACTCATCCACTATCTCCTGAGAAACGTCATCAAAGTAGACCTTCCACGCCTCGTCCCCTTTCACCTGAGGGATCTTCACCACCCCGCCATTCTTCATCTCGGTCAAGTAGTGGAACAGGTTCTGTGTGAGTAGCACAAGAGTTGAGTCGGTGATGGAGCACAGTGTCACAACAAGTAATATGACAGACACCACCACAGCTGTATAAGTCTTCAACATCTTCTATAGCTTTACTATAAACATGGAGTTTCAAAAAAATACTTTTTTTGATGTAAAAAAAATGTTTTCTACGATTATTTTGATAGTCAATTAAACTATTGGTTATTGAAATGATGAATTGATTCATAGTTTGGTTCATAAAATGGTGTAAAATGTTGACCACTGTTTCCCAAATCTGAATATTCAACCTAAAATGTTTTTTCTGGTTCAGACCAACAGTCCCCAACCCAAACATAATCAGTTTACTATTATAGAAGACTAAAGGAGCCAGAAAATAATTAGATTTGAGAAGCTGGAACCAGAGAAAGACATTTTCTTCTTAATATTGACTCCAAACGATCCTCAAATGTTTGGAGATTAATGTAGTAGTTAACTAATCAACTAATCGTTGCAGCTCTAGTCATGTTACAATAGTTACCTCATGTAAACAGGTGTACTGGCCGTGGGGCGGGGCCACATTTTCTTCCCCTTTCATCTCCACGCTGATCTTGAGTCTAATGGCACCAGACACGGCAGACTTGTCTGTCCTCTTATCTGTAAAACACAACCAGGCTGGATCAGTCCTGGTCTGGGAAGTAACCAAAATGAATTACCAGCTACGAGACATTTCAAGTCTTAACCAAATCCGAAAATTTATTTACTCAAGTCCTGTACTTAAGAACAATTCTGAGGTATTTCTGAGGTAAGTATTTCCATTTAATGCTACTATATATTTCATTCTGCTACATTTCAGAGGGAAATATTTTACTTTCCAGTCCACTACATTTTTCTGCAGCTTTAGTCACTTCTCAGATGCTGATTTAACTGACGTGATAAGAAGCTTTTAAATGCGATACATAGTTTAAGATGAAACCAGTGGTTTCTACCTTTTAGTCTTTTGACAGTGTCTGTAGTCAACTTTAATTTCATACATCTATGAATTGTTAACAGCTCCAACAAATAGAGATTTTCTAAATTTCTCAGATGGTTTCATTTCAATAAATGTTTAATAATCCAATATAACACCCAAAACAAAAGATCGTAAAAAGTCCAAAAGGTGAAAACAGATTTATGAATCAGAAGGTTGTATTTTTATCTACCAAAAACAGATTTTCTGTTTTTTTCCTGGATGATAAAGTACATTTAAATGTCTAAATCATGTGTCAGTCAGTGGGATGGTATTCAAATGTTCTCACAGTAACAGATGGTGGAATGAAAGAAAGGGAAATAATGATTTGCCATTTTTATTCTGTTCAGTGTAAGAGAAAACCACTAGCAACCACACGAACAGTGACCCCAAAACGTAACAGGATGTATGAATTAATACAAATCTTTATTGTTCTCCTTGGGGCAAATTTGTCCTTGACCAGGTCATAATATCACAACATATAAACCACTAAAAGATTAGAAACAACATCATTTAGGAAACACGCAGCCATGATGTTTTATATATAAGAAAACACTAGCATTAACAATATTGCTAGCTGAAAAATGACTTCATTTATTTAGTAGAAAGAAAATACATGCAGATTTTGTTTACTGAATGCTCACATTCAGTCACATGATGTTCCTGGCAGGTCTGAGAATTACACTGCAGCAGTTGAACAGCCTTTAATAACCTCTCTGCACTCAAATACAATTCACATCTCTCAAAAATTTCCCTCTATAGTCAGTTGGTTAAGAGACAGACAAGTGAAAAATAATAGTGTGACAAAGCAATGGAGACACTGTAATCGCAAAAAAGCCCAGATTGAAGAGGAGCTGAAGAGGCTGAGACAGGAGAGTAGCGGAAGGGTGAACACGCACACTACAAAAGCCTGTTTAAACATTCATTGTGGGCATTTTAAAAGGCACAGTGCAGCAACGGTGGCAGGGGTCACTATTAGCACAAATTGCTTCCTTTTAGCCAGAGAGGCAAACAAAGACAGCACCTGTTAGTCATAATGTTAATACAAGTGGGAGCTCCCATTATGCTGCCATTCAGCCTCCTGAAGTGTATGCTGCAGGACAGTGGGACAACATGTTAATAACCATCATCAATAAATTGCTAATTCTTCACTTGATAGTTATTTCACTGTGTGTTACTGGTTAATAATTGGTTTATGAATCAGCTACAATCAGCTATGCTGGTAAAATTGCAACTGATGTTTATAAAAGTGACTGATAAGTATTATGTAGTGCATTTACTAACAGTAATTTGTTAGTACCATTGTTGATGGTTTATGATTAACCAACCAGAAACAGAGAGTAACAGAAGAGTTAACACAAGTTTAATTTAATTTAATCTATTAACTAAGTATAGATTTGTATTAATTGCTACTGAGAGGAGTAAATGGGTAAAGACTCTGCATCGACTGCACCAGTGTCCAAGATTAACCTGCCAGATGCACATAGTAACAGAACAACTAACACAAGTTTAATTAACTAACCATTTATAGATTATTATTATTAAGTGCTACTGAGATGAGTAAATAGAGAAAGAGACTGACTAGAGAAAGATTCTGCTGCATCGACAGCACCAGCATCCAAACTGAATTACAGGTCCTGTGAATATTGGACTGAACCACACTTTAACTGCATCCATCCAACAATTAAGTTAGACTTTTTAACATTGTCACGTGAATGGTTTGGGCACCCAGCCCTTCTTCAGCCTGTATATTAGCAATTTTACAATCCAGAGACACGGGTGGGGTTTGGAGAATGATTTATCTCATCTTCACCATCTCAGTGCCTGTGTAATGTTTCACTCCAGCTGTGGTTATGACTGTTAAAGTGCTTCCCCATCGACGGTTTAACATCTTGACTCCAAATAGAACATTTGCTCACAGATTGTTTTGTTCTTGTTTCCCAACATGTGGAGCATCGAGTAAATTGAAGGTCGAAATTGGATTTTTGTGTAGAAACAAATTTCTCTTCTGTGAGTTCAATGCACAATTCTGTCTGCACTTGATTCTGCTGATACTGTTTATGTGCGTCTCCCTCCACCTTAAAGCCTCTTGACTCAGTGTATCACAGGAGACACTTTGCATTTTACACCAGATGATAGGATGGTCCTCCTTAACAAACATGAGGGAGCATCACTGTCTGTTGTTTATTTATAAGGCTTGACTGCAAAAACTGCACTGTACAGCACTTACAATGTCAGGTCACAGGACATTTTATCATCAGCTGTGTACCTCTTGTTCCCAATGAACTTGGATGAAGAGGGTTCAAGTACTTTGCTGCACACAAATGGAAAGAGCTCCAGCAACATATTAAATTGCAATCTGTTATTTCACTTGAACAATTTAAAAGGTTATATTTCTGGAGCTGTAGTCACACTTGTTAATGCTTTACTTAAATTAAAAATATATGTATAATGCATGTCTATGAATTATGTGTGCTTCTGTCTTTGCTTAAGTGTTTTGTTGGGCATGTCTCTCTTGAAAGGGATCTAGATCTCTATCTGTTTAAATAAAGTTGGATTGAATAAAATGAATACAGATTGCATGGGCATCCTGACAGGTAAACAACATATTAACAGTTTTGTAGGGGAAGATGCTACATGTTGATGTTCATAGCATAAACCAGGTGAAGTGATAAAGACAACGATAACTAAGGATGAAAATTAATGTGCCTGACACAAAGTATCAAAAACTGTCATGTACCAAAGATGACATTGAATGCCTCGTTAGATACTTACTCATTAATCAGACTTAATGACTCTCCTCATTTGCCTGATTGCAGAAGTGTTGAGACACATGTAACAATCGAAATATTTTTATATTCCTTTAAAAATATGCTATCAGTAAAAACAAAAACGTATTTAAACGATCTGGTCGTTTTAATGACAAAATAATAAAGAAATACATGTGTCTTATATCACCGTTTTCAAGTGCCACAATAAATTGGGTACATTTAATTGTCGATAAGTCAATATCTAATTTCTGAGCAGATGCTGAGATAAAAATGAGCAACATACCCAGATTGTACCAAACATCCATCTCTCCACTGAGGGTGCGAACCTCGATGATGGTCTGGCCCAGGAAGTCGTCGGATTCTCGCTTAAAGTGCTGCTTCACCCGCGACTTGATGTCATCGTCTTCATCCCACACACGCACCTTGATGCGGTCTGTGGCGTTGTGACATTCGCTGTGATGCGGAAGAGGATTACACCGAGTCAGAAACAATCACAGCAACATGAACAGCGGTGGCAACATCAGCAACTTTTACAGTGACAGCTCATCGGGGTGTTCGGTGAAGGGGAATGACAGTCAAATGCATAATTCGAGCATAAAAACAAGCTCAGACGCACACAAACACACATATACACACACACTTCTTGACCCTTTTCCAAGGGACATATGGAGAACAATTCTTGCCTGGATTCAAATGAGAGAATGTGTGTTTTTGTGTAGGAGTGACATGTGCATGCTGCATATGTGTGTGTATATTAAGAAGGGATCTGCCTGGCAGGAAGAGAGACATCCCTTGACCTTTACTGTACATCTGTATATTTTTTACTCCCTCTCAATGCAAGCTAACATCGCCAGAGACGACCTGAATGTTATGCAAGAATAATTGTGTAGCATTCACAGCAAAGATACTTGTTTGCGGGAAGCTTCATCCATCTCTTTGGTCTTTGCTTGTGTCAGTGTGTCTGACAGACGTTTCACAGTAATGATGCAGCTAAATAAAACAGAGGTGGCCAAAGCACTCAGCTTCAGATAGGGTCAGACTGCTCGGCTCTAGAATTAAAAAAGACACATTACATTTTTGTCTAATGACATCTTGGGTATGACAGCCAGGGAAGCAGTATCTACAGTGTTATTTTTAACTAATCCTTTTTGGGGGGGTGCTGCTGCTGCACTAGCACACAGTAATATATCACTCTATTAATCTACATCCCTGTAGTATTTTTTTTTTTTATAGCCACCACTGGAGTCTCATTACAGGTATGGAGCCTTGTCTGGCAATTTGAGGGCGCTCACACACCAAATTATGCTCTAAAAATCAAAAAATATTTCACATTTTAAAAATACGGTCCCTTACATTAATATAAGCAAGGAGAATAGACAGAAATCAGCATCAGAATACTCAACACTTGTACAGTGTGAATCAAAAATGACATTTGTTGCTCATTCTTTGGTTTAAGTCAACATGAAAGTCAACTAAGTCAACTCTCCCTGATCCTTTAACAATTGGTCTCCAGTGCCCCATATACAGTACAGAGGATTACAGCCTAAAACATAAAAATAAAGAAACATGAGCAACACACAAAGGCTCTCTGATGCCCTGCGGGATGGATCCAGGCCTTTGTGAAATAAAAGCTTCATATTATTCTTGTGTTTTATTTCCAGCTATGTTAAAGAGGGAAAAATAAAGAGCAAAAACCAATAAATGGAGCCGGAGAGCAAACGAGTAGACTGAGTAGTGATATTCCTGTGGCTATTGCACACATTCACTGACCAGGAAGAAAAGCCTTAGCTAAAACCAAAGAGACAGAAGCCTGGCCGGCACAACAGATAAATGAGAAGTCACAAACTGCTAAAGCACTATAGGAATTGTTCTATTGTTGAAACCACAAGGATAAGAAGTGATCAATGCTACTGCAAAACTGCGTTTAGAAAAACTCTGCAGTGCTGCTGCTGGGTGACATGTTATGGCTCATAGTTATTTCCAAAATCATTAAAATAACAGGTATTGAAACAAGTATATTTTTTGATTCTATACACATACTGACTAATGCTTTAAGATTCCATTGGACAGGTAGCTTCTAAGCCCAGATAAGACATATGGGCCAATTTATCCCTGATTCACCCCCCGCAATCAGAGGAGAAATCTGGTCAGTATCGATGTTCAGACTAGATTATCTGGTAATGTGAGGGGTTCACAGTTCCCATCTTTAACCTTCACAACTGCTCACAGACTCATCAGGACCATCGAGGTGCAGAAGTAGTAAGTGATGAATTATGCTTTTATTAAAGGAGAACCCTTAGGCTGTAACCCAACTCAGAGTATTGTCAGTCGTTTTATAGTCATAGACTATATACAAATCAGAAAATCCATTGACATGAACTTCAGTGATGAAATTCAGATTGTGTGCATCAATTGAAAGCTGAATTTACCAGGATTATAGTCTATTTTACCATATTAGTCATATAATGGCTCAACATACATCTTTCATCTTTCTTTTTGCCAATGCTCAAATAAGTTCCCACTGACATTAATTTGCAAGGACACCTTCATTACAACCAAGAAGTGAAAACAAACCAGAGTGTGTTGTCCCCCTATAACATGAAAACAGCTGCACCAGACCATATTTTTAGCATATTAGAGTCTGTCTATTCGAGACTAGAAGGAACATGATCACCAAAATACTAAAACTAAATGCATCCCATCGCTAAGATCAATGTTGTGTCTACTATCTGACATGCAAATGTGCAAAACAACCAATATGTGTGGATATATTTCCAGATTTCCTAAGTGAGATCTAATTATGTACCCAACACTCCTGTGGGAGTCCCCCAGGTCTCACGGGATGCAACGTAAAGCAGTGTGGCATGGGACACATTTTGAAAGCTCATTGCGGATGTGAGCGGGAGCTGGACTGAAAATAATGCCCCATGCATATCAGTAGTTCAAAAGCTCTTTTGCGTCATAGAGGGAAAATGCGTCATAGAGGGAGAATGAGGATTCACTATTCGTGAATCCTCATTGTAGCTGTTTCCATATTATCGCAGGATCCAGCGATCTCACTGTATCGCAATCTCATGCGATATTGTGCGAGTACTGCCTGCTTGCAAGCCTCCATTCTGCTTCAGTTATGCTCCCAATGTAGTTACTGAGGCCAATTTAATGTTTATTATGGCTGAACGCATACAATAAATATGTTACCAAGTGGTAGCATAAGGAATTATGTGTGCACATTTTTTTTTTCCAAGCCAATGAAAAGGCCTTTTGTGAGAAAGAAAGCGAACGTCCCCAACGTGGAGATGGGAATGAAAATGACAATGGTCAGGTTGCAGTCACATGATCATGATGACGCAGGGATTTCAAGTGGAGGGCAGAAAGTAAACATGAAGGCGTGGCTATAAAATAAATTTACAACAGAACTGAACAATTTGCTGAAATCCAGGCTGTTGAAATTACAAATTACCTCATCAGACAAATTATTACACAAAACAGCAAATGAAAGCCTACAAATGTTTGGAGGCATAAACTTTTTTTGTCAGAGATTGGGCCCACAAGCTCTGAGATGAGTGTTTGTTCCTATTGTTTTATGTGAATATGCTAGCCGCTAGCAGTAGCATCTATAATGTCAACAAGCATTGATTCAGCAGAGCTACTGTACAATCCAATCGCCACATTACACTACTGTAAATTATCATTGAACGACAACCTAATGACATAAACACATTGGCTTTCTAATACAGACCTACCTCTGATGAAGTGGTCAATGCGGATGCATTATTGGACTCAGCTCATTCAGAATGCAAATGTTGGTAAAAAAAATCCACTGTTTGCAGTGTTGTTCTGACATCTTTTTCCATTTGAACGATTACTTTTTAAAAAACCCTTGTCTTTTTCTTAGTTTGAGTGACTGGCACAGCAGTAAACTACACAAATCATTGGCCTGTTTGCAAGCATTAACTTCACTTCCTGCCCTCCATCTGAATTTCATGCTCCGATGACGTAGCATTGTGACATCACATGAAAGTGAGTAATTTTTGCAGGCATGGGGGGGCTGAAAATTCTGTCGTGTGCAGACCTCTACACTCAACCATCAAGTTAATTAAAATGCAATGTAGTTTTTCTGTTATCCTGCCAAACAAAAGGCTGTGGAAACAATATGTCCCCATTATTATATGTGTGAAAATTAGGAATGCTTTATTGAACCTCCAGATTTGTAAGTGATGTTTGGTGTGAGGTTCAGGGTGATAGTGACATGTATGTGATATAGTAAACAAATCAAATTAGCCCTCTGGCCTTATACATGCCAACTTCACTAAGAAAGGATCAGAAATGTGCAACAACTTTTCTGGAAAACAAAATAAAGCCAGAGTTGAAATCCGCCCTTCTAGCTGAAGAACGGATGACCTGTGCTGACATCCAGACTCATTTACATTCTGCTTTTGTATTTTCCTCACAGCGAAGATTAACTAAATCATTTTGCACTGTATCAATCTCTGTTTTGTTTACCTCTGCTTCCCCATGCGATCACATGAGGTGGTGCATTGCTCCCTCTGGTATGATAATCCTAATAACATCCTGTAGAGTATGATGTGCCATTATTTTCCAATCATGCAGTGTGTGCATGTTTGAGATTAGAGAGAAGAACATCTGTGAAGATTCTCCTTATGATGCAACTCGATTTCAGAAACAGTTCGGATTTTAAAACTGGTAGTCTGAGCCCATCTTAATCTCGCAGAGGATTATATGGTCAGGAAAAGGTTGAATTAATAAAGAGCACTTACAAGTAGAACTTCTCGTCCCAGATGGGGTTGAGGTTGCCGAAGATGGTCTTGGTCCTGCGTTTGGTCTTGCCCACCTGGACGGTGACGTACGGGTCACTAGATCCGGTTTTATCCTTGGCCTGTAGCCCCTGTGCACTCATCACTGGGGTGATGGGATGAAAAAGAGGAGAAGATATATTGTTTTTATTTGACCATAAACCTGTTAGTTTAAAGTTAGTTGTTTTTTATTTGCCCCTTTACTTTAATGATCCATTTACTTAATGCTATTGACCTGGAACATTCACAGGACTTGTTCAATCCCAGTCATGAATCTACCTCTATATACCAGTGCTTAGTCATCAGTTTCCTGTATTGTACTTATTCCATTCGTTGGTTCCAATTTAAGAATGTAGGCATTGTCATTGCCTCTGCTTCCTACAACAACTTTGTGCATTTGCCAAAAGCTGAGGCAAAATAAGCTCCTTTGGTTCATTGACAGCATCCATCTTTTATCTATTTGTGTACACAGTGTTAAGTATATCTTTGATTTATCTATTCCCACATCCAGGGTATCGGAAGAATCCATCCTTTGTGTGTGTGTGTGTGTGTGTGTGTATGTGTAACTGCTACAGCATCACTCTGCTGAGCTAAGACTTGGCTTCAAAGACCTGTGATTCAGAATCTTACTTCTACACACAGAGACGAAGGTGCAGAGAAGGAGAGACAGTAGTATTTCACAGCGCCATGAAAGGGAAAAAGGACACTGGGGCATTAAATATGCATAAGCGACAGTCTAAATAATTCAGGGCACATATATAACCCTTAGCTCAATGCTGACAGGGGTTGGTGGGCAGGATATAGAGGTTTGAAGAGGCATGGCCTGCTGGCTCCAGGACTACTCAAAATCAAATGGCTCCAGTAGTAGAGGAGTCAAAGAGATTAATGAATGTATAAAGCAGTCAGCGACTCCCTCCCCCTATATCTCTCAGATGTCGATGGATATTCTACTTCACACAGTGATTGGCCAAGTTATCTGTTTATTCTTTACACAACTACT
Organism: Lepturacanthus savala; assembly: GCA_030544235.1. Taxonomy (NCBI): domain Eukaryota; kingdom Metazoa; phylum Chordata; class Actinopteri; order Scombriformes; family Trichiuridae; genus Lepturacanthus; species Lepturacanthus savala. The sequence continues at coordinate 33,015,279 of CM060462.1, read as the reverse complement.
TCACTTACTTTCCTATCTACAAATGAGAGCAAAACACATGGTCCTCAAGACATGTCCTACAAACCTGATAGTTTTGAGCACATCCTTCAATGCCTTCAAGAGAGAACAGTGGGAGCATTTGAATCCCATTGTATCTTTGTCAATTTTAAATCCTTTTGAATCATAGCCTAATTTTCATCAAGTTCTACAAAACTACCTAAACAGTTAACAGTTTTTCACTTACAAAAAAGTGAAAAGAGATTTATTGACCCTGGGATGTGATGAATATGGGCATTTCAACAACATGAAACCAGATTGTTTGTAACTGTCTATTCCCAAGTACTGTTTACTTCTGACCTTTCATGTTACCATGCTGCATGTGATAAACAATACAAGAAGTACAAAAGGTGGGAAAAATGACATTTCTATTGATTAAACAGGGGTAGAGGAGCAGAGAGGTTCTGCCCAGAAGCATAAACACATGAAGTGAACTGGTGCTGTAGACAATCAGTCACTGAACAGAGGAGATTGAGTATATGTTTTCTAAATTAATTGACTGACCTCTGTTGGGCTGTGTTTGAGTATCGCTTTAAAAAAAACACACACAAAAAACAGCACATTCATAGCAAATACAACATTGATCAAATTATAGGAATCTTCTGTATTTCCTCATTATATGATATTTTCCCCTGTTGCCTCACAGCAAGAAGTCGCAGGTTCAAGCCCCCCGGCTTCCTCCCACAGTTCAAAGACACACTTAGGTTAATTGGAGACTCTAAACGGCTGGTAGGTGTGAGTGTGTGTGTGTGTGAATGGTGTATGTTCGCCCCACGATAGGCTGTCTTGAGTGTATCCCTACCTCTTGCCCAAAATATGGTGGGATTGGCTCCAGCAGACCCCTGTGACCCTATTGAGGAATAAGCGGGTATAGAAAATGACTGACTGATCAAGGTTCACAGACCTTCCAGTGAGCACATTTACTAGATACAGCATATCTCATGGTCACTGTTAGAGTGCTGCAGAGTCAATATCAGTCTAATGAATGATAAATAAATCACAACTCAATAAATAGGTTCTAAAACGGGACACCTAGGATGTCCAATAGGCCCCTGGGATACTGACAGAGGTAAATCTGGATCTTTCCAATGTCTCCCTCACACCTTTTTTTCCCCTGTTCTTCCTCTCCTTATGTCCTCTACACATCCATTTCTCTATCTACTTTTATCTCCCTCCTCCTCTGATTCTGTTTCTCTCCGGTGTATTGGCACAGCCAGAAATGCAAAGTGGGCATTAACTGAGCTGGCCTGGCACAGTTACCACAGAGATGGATTGGAGTTCAGGGTTGCGATTACAATGAGATTCACTTCATCATGACCTTCTTTCTGTAGCCTGTTAACTAGCTGCAGAAAATGAAACCCAGTGATTAGGTGCTGTGCCATGTACATGGAAATTGAGTAGTGGCACAAAAGAAAGGCCTTGAAATTCTCAAGGACAGTGATTTTGTTCTTCATCTCTATAGTTTTTTATTATATGGTATTCATTTTTATGCTACTATGATTACTGAAACATTCCCCTGTGGCACCATAACTGAAAACTGAAAAAGGTTGGAGCAAAGAAAAATAAATCAGGAATAGGGATAAACAACATAATTATGTTATGTTGCTGAGGTTACATAATCAAAGTGGGTATGAAAAATAGTGCCATAAATTAGACCCAAATATGGACAATGCTGTGATTCAGTTCTATTCATTTTCACTGAAAGCACTGGTGAACAAAGACAATAGAAGTTACATAAATAAAGGACATTGTTTTCATTAATTTCGATATACGTTCACAGAAAGAGAAATTCATCAGAGTTGGCAAAGCTACAAAATATGTGCATAAACTCAGGAGGAAATTGTGTGTGAAACGTTGTCTCAAAAACAAACCCAAGTCCCAGTTTTCCTCCTGAACATGATGTACTGTCAAAACTGCAGTCAGAGAAATTATATTCTCATTAGCATCTCAGTGAGAGCTTGAGGTGCAGCTCAAGTTAATATTCAAACTACACCATGCAGAATTATGTCAGCCTATCACAGATTAGCATACTCACAACTCTGTAGATATGTCTGTCAGATGAAGCAAGAACACTACTGCTATAATAATAAGTTGCCATTGACTCTCAGTTGCTTTGTATTTACTGGGCCTCTTATTAACATTTGGCAGGAAGGACTGTCATAACCTGATAATCACTCCCTCTATTTAATTTGAATTGTGTTTTCATTGGAGCTACACATCTTGGTCTGGGCTTCTATTCAAAATGAATATATAAGTTAAGTATAGTAGATACTGGGCCAAATAAAAGTAAAAAATAAAAATAATTTAAACCTAGAATATGTTTTATGTGTTTTTCTATAAATGAACTACAAATAAAAATAAATTTAAAGAAATATTTTAAGAAATATTTAACACAATGAAAATAAATTATTACCAAAGTGGTTATGTGGGGAAAAGAAAGAAATAAAAAATACACACTTGCTTTCTATATTGTGCAAAGATATTTCCTTTTTAAAATGAATTGAATAAAATGTTCTGGTACCAATTGTTTGAATTACTGAGGCAATGTAATTATTTTATTTTGATTCTTATTTTGATTTATTTATTTTTTCAAATTGCTTAATTCATGAGTTTGTGGTGTCTTGGAATTTTATTTGCTTAGAGTATTGTATGCATGTATGGTTTATTTTTTTATGAAGATTTTGCATTTCAGCAATTTCACAAACCGCAGGGAAGTAAAACAAAAAAAATCCAATTAATTGAAAAAATGTCCCAGCTCTACCTCTGCTTCCAAAGTCACTGCAGGATTAGACCAAACAAATCGTTATTGTCCACATCAGCAGTTGGAACCTTTACTGCTATTTTTGGTTCAGTGTCAGAGGTTAATGACAAGTAAACACCAATTAGAACAACAGTGTTTGTCTCTGTCTTACTGTCAGCTGCGTTGATTTAGGTTAAAGGTCACTTGGACTCAAAGGGCAAGAGGCACAAGCAGCAGTATAAAGACCTTTCTCGTTATAAAGTATGTGTCACTAAACAGTTGATTGATGATTCATGTGTAAATGATGCTAAAAAAAAACAGCAGCATATCATGATTGGTGAGCTGCTTTGACCAAATAGAGATAGGTTTGACGAGGTATGGACACTCCGGAATGTTTGAAGGAATGGACCTAACAGCAATATGTATGGATTTGGCCCTCAGAGATGCTCTCGGATTCTGAATGTTTTTGACACTGTTCTTTTTGGAATAAAACTCTTTGTGCACAAGAGAAGATGAGTCAGGTGATGATTTAGTTCATCAGCAGATCAAGAAACAACAATTCCTAATGAAACTAATGTAATATATATTATATGATGACATTTATAACCTGTGATGTTAATTTTTGCAGACCACTTGGAGGTCCCATCCAGCACAGCCTGCTTGGCCGTCTTCAGATGGGTGGCGAAGTCCTCTTTGGAAATGTCGAACATCTCCTGGATCACCTCAAACACCTCCGGACGGTTCTTCTCCCTTATCTTCATGCGCTCCTTCATAGCCATGATGATATTCTGGGTCTTGTCTTCTGCTCCATGCTTGGAGCTCTTCTCCACAGCCCCTGAAATGAGTCGAGACTTAGGGTGTTTTAAGCTCAGATGTTGACATATTTAGTACCAAGGACATTCGTCATGTGCACCAACCAGTGTTATCTGTTAAATATCTATGGTTAGCTAATATTCTTTTATCTCTACTTGTGTGTGAAGAGTTTACAATCCAGTGTTACAGGATCCACCAACCGATTAGATCTATTGTTTGCTGGATGAATGAGAAATCACAAATTTACACATTGACATCAATATTGTGTGTGTTTATATGTGTGAGTGTGTCTGTAAGACAAAAGAGGCCAATGCAACAGTTCATTCTCTGTATCTGATCATATGCTGTGTTTTTATGATCAGATTGAAATGTGATAAAGATGAATTGCAATGGAAATTTATAAAACATTGTTATGCTCATATAAAACTGTTATAAAACATTGGATTTCATAACAGCCGAGGTGTAGCTAATCCACTTAAGTGTGTGTGAGGATCGCCGTAAGGATTGTCCTGAAGCCTGTGCATCACATTGTTTCTATTAATCTGCCCCTATTACAGCTGCCTGATTGAAAAAGCTGATTGTAGAGTATCATGAGGGCCAGTGACGGCGTGAGTGGCGTAAACCCACCAACTTACTTGTAGCTATGAGTGGTGGGGGGATGTGTAATGTGTATTACACAAATCCCTACAACAGTATTCACGTGTACTATGGGACTTATAGTTTATTTATAGAAATACGGGGAGGAGAAAAAAAACACAAGAGGAAACATTATAGAAATGGTGTTGTACTGGCATTATGCGCGCATCACAAAAAACAAACATTTAATTTAAGATTAAACCGATTTAAACCATTACACGCTTGCCCCCGTCAGAAAAAATGATAAAAATGAACATTAAATGTTTGTGAACCAAACACCGAAGCATTATGGGATGGAAAAAGATAAATGAGCCTGTGCCACTAACTGTCAGTGTGTTGATGGATAAAAATAGACTCTTACTTTGTAAACAGTCTGCGTTGAGCAGGTCCTGGCACTTCTCGTGGCATTTAACGCCACACTCTGAGCAGCGCATGCCCTGGCGGGCGATGCCCCACAGCAGCCCTTCGCACTCATGGCAGTAGGTGGGCGCAGTGGCTGTCCACACCTCAAAGTTATGAGGTGTTGTGGATGAAATCGGGTAGATCAAGGCCTGGAGTGTCTTCTTGAAGACATGCAGTTTCTGTAAAGGAAAGAGGAGTGAGAAAAGTGTGTGCTAACACTCTCTGGCCCCTCTGCCTGTTACTGGGTTTTTTTATGACTACCGGTGATGTCCTGGCAGGTACTAAAAGCGGGCGGGGCCGTGTTTTGAAGCTCAGTGGCAGCGTTTCTCCTCTCCTGAGACACCTGTTTATTGTTTAGTTGGCATTTGGTATAGTTTGCTGCATCACAGAACATTTCACCTCCACAGCCATTATATGCTTCAGTTGTGGTTAACTCGCCCTCTTCATTTCCCATCAGCACTCGCCCTCATGGGGGGAAACCCCGTCGCCATCATAAGTGTCGTTCCAATCATCTGAACAAAACTGAAGTGAACTTGTGAGATTGACCCTCAGAGGGCTATGGGAGCCAGTAAACAATCACTCTGTGTATAAAACCCACAATGCTGCACCAGTCATGCATTTTGGTACAAGAAAATAATGCTGACGTGTTTCAATCATCCACAGAATCTCATTGAAATTCAGTTATTTCTGATGATCTGTACAAAGCAGGATAGTGCTAAGCTGGCAACTGGCAGTCAGCACATGATAGTTTTGGATGAAAGTGTGTTTCATTATCTCCTTTTACATCCTGTAGCACCCGGGGCCCAGAGAAACAACTAGTAAAATGCACCTATACACTCATGCTCTTCCATACACTACTGATCTCAGTGATTATCCCACAGTATTTGTAATTTTATTATTCTTTTATTAATAATAGGGGTGGGACATCATGGCAGTAATCACAATTAATTAATCACAAAGAAAATAATGCTTTAAAAATGTTAACACATTTTATCAGTTTGCATGACAAACAACGTGGAACGTTTGTCAGTCACCATGTTGTGGTACACCAGTTATACTGACACACAGCTCTGACTACAACAATGACAGTGTAACCTGTGCAGAAAAGAGCTTGCATATCACAGAAGCACCAACTCTACAATACCATTAAAATGTAAACATGTCACATCAAGCAAAAACACTCTGGAGCTGATGGTGGTTCTGGTTCAAGTACAAACAAGCAGCCCAAATCCCAAACAAATGCCTGGCTTCATCAGGAACTGATAAATTTCCCAGGACTGTAGACCACTATCAGTGGTTGAAGATAAGGGTTTAGAAACTGTGCTACAGATAGCACGTACAATTTATTGACATGAAATAAGTGTTGCTTTTGGGGCAAATATTGTTATGCGAGTATTTGAGATTAATTCATCACAAAACCTGTAATTTATCAGATGATTTTTTTAACCAAGTCCTACCCTTTTATTATAAGTGATTTTTTAATAGGCATTGTTGAGTAAATCTCTCTCTGTTGTCATGAACATGTAGTCCCAGTTTGTGACAGTGTATAAAAAATATAAAGAAAAAATAATTCCAAAAATATATAGGGATATAAAAAACAGAGGAGGGGGAGCTGATATTGTTAAACTCTAGTGGCACTGTGAGAGACAGAAAATCAGATTTCATACAAATTGAAAAAGTACACGAAGTTTGCACTTAAATTGCTTTTCAGAGCTGTTCAATACATCTTGAGATTGGCTCTGAAATAAGATAATATACATCTGCACCTGTTATAGGATCAATATGAACAACAAAAAAGACAAAGTTAAAGTTCAGCCGAATAAACAGCCACAGTGATCTGAGCTGGATAAAATGTACAATATCCTTTGGCATTAACCTTCACAATCATATAACTAAACTAACTGCACCATTTATTACCACTGCTGTGTTGCAAGCTTCTTCTCTGAGAGAAAGGGATCAAACAGATTACAGTATTCCAACTTGTAGGGGCTTTGTTGATCCTTTTCTGATTACGAAATCATCAATGGAGAGGTCAGCCACATGCGAGTAAATCAGCTTCATCTCATTAAGCTTAGATTGACAGCATCCTTAACCCATAGGCTTTGTTCACATTGAGTGGTTTACTGACAAAGCTTCTCTGGACCGAATACTAAAGTTGACTCAAGGTCTGTCTAGACTGACTGCTGTGTAACAGAAGCCTCTTTAAATTGAATGCTTTAGTGCAGCAGCGCTGCCATCCACAAAAGACTGGAAACGGGGCCAGGACTTGCCAATTCTTGAAGGGAGAATCAATGGATGCTGTAAATAAGGTTTTTAAAAGTGAGCATTATCCAGATTGAGAGCAAGGGAGCGGGAGAGGGAGAAAGTGACAGAGAAAGAGAAGGAGATGTATGGTGATGAAATAAATCTTCAAGAGGTACATGCTCTCCACCTCTGCCGCGCGATGCTCCTCACACTCGTTGCCCCTCGCGCCCGTCGCTCTGCTGCCGTTTGTTGATGATATGCTTTAATATGCTCTGCACTTTAGGGACTGCTCCGCTGCCCACTCAGACACACACATACCCACTCACATACAGCGCATGCACTTGCGCAGATGATTAAATGACAGCAGATGACAGAACAACAAGGCTGTCTAATACTGTGAGGCAGCACAGAGGCTGCTGAACCCTGGAGGACCTAGAGGGAGACAGAGAGAGATTTCCCTTTTTAATCTAAGGGTAATGAGATAAAGCAGATGTCTGAGATTTATTCAAGCTCAAATAAGGCCACACCCGGCAGCCGCACCAAATTATACTGAACCGTCTGAACCGGCTGATACTGACACAGCCTGCGGGAGTTGAGTGAGCCAAAATTTCAGTGAGCGTGGGAAAACTCAGAGACCTCTCAGTCAGTTTTTTCTCACTTGGCTGGTAAACACTGTCTTTTTTGGCTGCTCCTTTGCCAGACAATTTGATTTTTTTAATGGTACAAAACCTGTTAAGTTAAAATATATTTTTAATCCTCTGATATTACATCCCTAGTCATAATGTTCACTTATTTAACCATATTTTCAAAATAAACTGTTTATTTGCATTTTTTTAGGTCAGGTCAAAATTCAATCACATTTTCTTTCATTAAAAAAAATAACATGTGACACTCCACCTGTCAATCAAGACAGGTAAACCTCCAAAATTAAATATAAACTGATTGTTAGGAGCTGCCTGATGTCCTGCTAAGATACGCCCACTTTTCAAGGGTCCAATCAAATCCTAGTCATACAGGAAATATGTCACGATAAGAAAATTAGATTTTCTCAAAATTCTGCTTCAGGTGGACTTTAAGGTTACTCCATTACTGAACAGGTTAAGTAACTCCAGTGTTTCATTCATCTACTCAAGTCTATTTCTCTTTTTTCAAATTGCCTTCCCTCTCCGTCTCCTCATCCTAGCACTGGGAGTTGCACTGAGAAGCAGATGTGTGAAGAATGCTTCATGTGTGAGTTTCATGTGTTACACTGTGAGGTAACCCTGGTGATGTGCAAGACACTGGTGTAGCTGGTTGACAGCTGCACCCTCAGCCTGACAGAGAAGAATCTAATCTCTCCTCCTCCTCCCTTCACCCCTCCTTTCCCATTTAACCACCTATTGACACACAGCCATCTTCCTCGTCCTCTTGCAGCCTTCTACATCTCCAATCTTTCTTATGGACTACTGAACAATTTCATCCCTATTCCATGTGATTTTCCAAAACACATGGGACCTGGCCACAACATTTAGACGATTGTGAGTATTTTAATCTAAAATATTTTTTTAGGAAAGGTATGTTCACAAAACTACCTTAAATGTTCTTGGCAGAAATCAAAGACATGCATTGTATGATGTTGTGCAGGGGCTTCAAACCCATTTATACATTTCTGCTTAATACCTCCTGTATAAACACCTCTAAATGTCCCCCTCTCTTCTTTTGCAAAGAAGTAGTACAAGAAAGTAGCACTACAATCTGAATATCCTCACAATTAAAGAACAATCCAACCAGTTGTCTTAAGAAAATAAATACAATTTCAAAAATATTATGTCTTAGTTTTTCCATATTCAGTAGGTTTACTGTCATTACACATGAATTGCAATGCACATATCACAGTGGATCTACAACATGTTTAGACGTGTTTTGCAACTGAATTATCTAGTATTTTATTGTTCTATGATTTGAATATGATTCATTTATGTTGACATTTCTGCTCCTGTAACACTGACATCATCACCACACAGCTAGAGTAAATTATTAAAAAAGAAGTGTAGGTAGTCCCCTGCCTTACAAACCATTTGCACACCAAAAGTTCTTGTTTGTTTCAGCATGATGAGTCTAAAAGTGGTGCCAGATTTATATATTCCTTCAGCTCTGAAAGCTGCTGTGAACACAACATGCATGCTGGCTTTGCATATGTGTGAAGAAATAGGAAGCTGTCTTTTTTTTTTTTTTTTGGAAACTCCAACAGACTCTGCAAAGTCATCCAGTAGGTCTGGGCCCCAGACCGCATGTTTAACACCCCTGTTGTGTTGTGTTCGCCTCCTCACGGCTTGCCTGACGCCATCTGAACTGACTCAAAAGCAACACATCACGTCCTATTTCCAGATCCTCTTTGACCCACGTCATTCTGTGGCAACAGAGTCCTTGCATTTGTCTCGGCAGGTAAACACGGCCCCGGTTTCTGCTGACAGTCGGCATCGAACGGCTCTGGTACTCAGATCACATGCAGCTCAGAACATTAAGCGGACACACGGGCCGTTAGTCGGCCCACTAATGTTCCTTTCTGCTCTAAAAAGCAGATGTGTGTGAAACATGATGCAGAAAGCGAATAGCATCAAGCGAGAGAGTTCTATATGTCAGCTATGACGTTGCGTTTACTGAAATAAATATAATTAAAATGCATTAAAGTTAAAAGGGAGAACGCAAAACAAAAAACAAAAGCAGAGTGATGGAAATGAAGGTGGAGTAGAGGCGACACAAGAGGATGTTGAAGAAGGAAGAATCTAAATGGATTGGTACGTATCTCCTGGGATGACAAATCGCTCTCCGCTCTGCTCTTCTTTAATTCTCTTATCATCCCCCTTGTTTTCTCACACATCCTTTCCTCTCCCTTTCTCCTCTCTTCCGCTAACTCGTCTGCACTCTTAAACAGCATATGGTCATTTGCTGAGTACCCTTGCAGTCCTCGCAGGAAAGCACTCTCCTGGACTTAATGCAGCAGATAAAACTCTGACATCTGTTCGTCCTACTTACAGAGAGACCACACAATCTGCGGCTTTGCTCGGAACTCGCTAACCCTCGACGACCAATTATTAAACCCCTCCTTGTTTCCTCCTAATCAGAATATTGGACGTCTAGTCTTAAAGTTTAAGCCTCAACTGACCACTGCTGCAAAATCGCCACATTTTAACAAGAATCAGATCCCTTTGTACCAATTAACACAGTGCATCTATCACGTCATCCCTCCCTCATCTAGGACATTAGTTGTTCATCTCTTAAAGCCCCTTTAATCAAACCCAGGGCTGTTATTAAGCAATCAAGACCCTGTCACTTTAGCCAACCATGAAGACCAAGTCAAGTGTGTCAAATAGAAAAGTGACACACAAATGGAGTGCTGTGTCTGTTGTCTAAGAAGATGAACTATTTGTGCAAAGACGTACAGAAAAACATTTGAATCCAGTAATCTTGTAGGCTCAGACAGCCCCGTGTCGCACATCAGCGGATGTGAAATTGTCCGCTTGTTTGTCTTGCTATAAAACTGTTTTCTCCTGCTGTTTGCCTGCTGAAACGCAGCCTTTCTTCTGGGAGGGAAGAATTGCAAACAATTAATGTAGAGGGAGGTTTGGAGGTCAACAAAAAACGTGTCTGTAGCCATTCACTGAGATATTTTCTGTGCAGCAGCTCTGCCTGTCTCTGTACAGAGTGATTATTATTTATCACCATACCTAGTCTGAATGAAATGATGGGACCACCTCTATATCTAACTGGGATCTGACAGAAGCAGCACAGCAGACAGAGTAAGTAGCAGGACACAGAGGCTGTTTTAATGGACTGCAGTGTGTGTTATACACAGAGAGACAGGCAGGGAGACAGGCAGGGAGACGGATGACAGTGTGCTGTATGTACATCCACAGAAATAAGGCCATTAACTGATGCAATCCATCTAATATTCATTTTGGAACCCTGTGTTCCTGGCAACATGATCCCGAAACCTGAAGTACAATAGCTGCAGCAAACAGCGCAGCTATAAAAGTTTGTTAATGTTCCAGCACCCTCCTCTCCCAAACGCCGCCCTAAAAAATAATGAGAACATGGGTGCAGCATCCTGTGTCCCAGCAGAGCCCTCCATTACCCACCAAGACTCCACTCTAAAGAGACAATGATTTCCATGCAAGCTGTGCGGGCATGTTAGTACTCACCAGTTCCTCATTATTCAGGGTGGACCGGTTCACCAGAGCGAACGAGATGCCTGCCTTTCGAGCAGCGAGGGTCTGAGTGAAGAGGGAAAAAAAGAGAGATGATGAAAAGGAAGAAATCCATTGACCTATTTTATTTTTCTGCAGTTTGACACAGTACAATGGATCCACAGCCGGGGACACACATCCTCACAGGGCTGATTCAGAATATTAAAGCACTAAGTAGAAATAAATGTCATATACAAAGACTGAATAATTTATTCGTAAACTGAGTCTACCAACAATAATAACTTTTATTTATAAAAAATTAGCTAGATGAATTAAACAAAACAAACAATATCTGCAGTATTTTTATGGATATTTCTAGGGCTGACTTCTTATAGTGAGTAACCCTCTATTGCATCGTACTGCTGTATGGCAACAATTAATTTGTCTTCATTTTTCTAAAGAGTTGTGATATTAAATCTATGTTTCTACAGTTACAGCAGATGTGAAAAGGGGGATTTTATTGTTGAAGGACATACAGTTAAGAGGTCACATAATCAGGATATTCTGTTTGCTCATGGACATTTGACATGTGAGCATCACTGTCTTTTATTCAGAATTTGGAAATAAAAGAGAGTGATGCTTCAATTTCTTTTTCCAAAAAAAATTGAAATTGAATTTAATTCAATTGTTGTATAGGTGTTTATTTTCTAATATACTAAAATAGATTTGTTGCCATATAGCAACAATATGCTATTATGGAAAATTCCCAGTGCATACAACCTAAAGCAGTCCCATTGACTTACATAGCAAGAAACTATCCTGAGACTATGTTTACAACTTTTTCTTCTATTTCTTAAATATATCTTTTAATTAGGCTATTTTAAGCAATAAAAACATTCAGAACATATTTTACCATGTCTGAGTAATATTTCATGCAATAGAGTGTTAAGGATTCATTTAGTCTCTTAGTTGATTTTTATGCATTTTTCCTGCAGAATCATTTATATCCTGAAAATGATAAGCACATATCTGGCAAGATTATTGTTATTCTTGCCAGATATGGTATTATTATTACATGTGGTAAATGTAATATTACAGATTTGTTGATGAGATCAACTTAGCTGATAAATAGTTAGAATAGTTGATATGTCAAATGATTGTTAGTCAACCAAGCTTGTCTAGTCGAAGACAGCCCTAGATATTACTGAAGATGAAGCTCTGCATCTAATGTGCTTAACAGATAGGACACTTACCAAAGCCTGTGATTTCCGGGTGGCCATGAATAGAAAATGAGAGAAATAAAGAAATTGAATTAGACAAGGAGTGGGAGGTTAAGTTAGGAAAGTACAGAGTGAATGTATTTATCCATACTGAGCGCAAAAGGTGTCTCAACTGCCATGCAGGACTGCTGTTTAGGGCACAGAGCTCTAGAAAAATAACTATTATCAGAAAGATTGTACAGCCGTCGCATGATTCTTTATCCACTCATGCATTGGAAGTTACTAAATTGCAGTCATGCTTGGCATTTCTATTCAGTTCTCTGTTGGATGAAGCTTTGATCATATTTTCTGCTGTCTGCTCTGCACGTTAGTTTGACACAAACATAGAAACACGAGACACGCACACACACATGTATGGGTGAAGCCAGCTGTACTGCACAACACCGACTCACACACACACACAACACTGACGCACACACTTCAAAAAAAAAAAAAAAACACACACACGCTGTCTGTTCAAACACAAATTTACTCCGACAAAAAAGCAAAACACACGCCCACATGAGGCACTCTCACAAACACAAACGAGTAACACACAGACACACACAGTCACACACATGTAGATTAGCTATATTATATTAATATCCATTGAATCTGGGTGACCAGAGATTGATGAACATTTATTTCATACTGGAGGAAATTACATAACAAGAGGAATGCAGACATGGACAGCTGACAATATTGGATCAGTCTTTACCACGACCCTCTTTTCTGTACAGCCCAGCTATGGTAAAGATCCATGGAAGCCATGGAGAATGTAGAAGGGAACAGGACCTCTACATGAACTGTGAGTGTTGATGTAAGTTTATCAACATGCACCAGCACTGCTGAGGATGCTGCGGGCAATACAATATGACCCTGAGTCCAGATAATATCTATTCAGCTGCAATATAGCGTTCAGCGCATTGTGAATCGATTTTCAACTTTTTATTTTTTTTGTTTTTTATTTATTAAGATTTTTGCATCCCACCATAATGCGGGGAAGCCTGCTGTCCGGTCCAATCAAACGCTGGTGCTGCCCTGAAGCAATCGCACAGCAAATGGGGGACATTGACAAAGGAGAGGCATGAGAGGGGACCAATTGGTTCGCTGACTACTGACTTCATATCACGTGTAAAAGGCTTGCTCAGTGTCACTTTTACATGATTTAAAAGCCTCACACAGTTAAATCAGAAGTCAATGAAGTCTCTCGGATATATTTTTGGGTTGAGTTGTCAACATTTCAAGTTTGGTCAGAATTTTTTTCGACACCTGCCAAGCGACAAAAGAGGAAGGTAAAATGGCTAGGCATCGGCGAGGCTGAAATCTGACAACTCACTGAAAAATATCACCCATAGCTGTTATGGGTCTATGTAGGAATGGCAAATATACACGCAAAATCCAAAAGAATTTAAAAAACAAAAGACGACAACCCATACTTACCAAGACATTGTTGGTTATTAATTTCATGAGAGATATGGACAAATACAGTATCAACTCATGTTGTTCACTGTGATATAAACATTTATCAGCATCTATGTGTATGACATCAAGCTGCATTATCATCATGTTGTATTACTTCACAAGAGACTCAAAATATTTAAAGAGTACTTCAACTTAACTTAATCTTAATTTAGAAAATAGTTCTTTTTTTGGCTAAACTACATGAAGATGAGAAACATACAAACACAAGACAGACATGTACTGTGCAGCCCATATTAGACAGACATGAATACTATTGGCATCACAACAGCCTGTTGTTTTTCAGTAGGACTAACCATGTGGCACAGTACTAAAGTGGTGTACTGCAACAGGCCTCTCTGTGGGATATGTTATGACACATTATGTCGCAATAAAAACAAATGGGGGAGCATCACTGTGATGCAACGCCTTAAACACCCTCTCTAGGCTAATTAATCAAGCCATAGAGTTATTGCTAAGGTTATACTTAACATTCCCACAAGGCAGCGCTCCACAGTAAATTGCCATAGTTTTAAGTGGTTGCTTTTATCACCAATCAAGTCCTTACTGGCTTGTTTTTAAAGAAAAGTAAATCTACTTTGTTTTGCAAAGCAAGTCTCCATATGTGAGGTAATCCAGTATAATCATGCAAATCATGTGTTGTAACATATCTGCAATTAAATTCAGACTGAAGAAGTTATGTTTAAATAAATATTACTTAAGCCCGAATATAACACTTTATAATAACCATCATCTATAAATGGTGAATAGAAAGTTAATTCGACTTCTGTTTAATTGTTATTTTACCATTTGTTGATGGTTAATAATTGATTATAAACCATCTCTAAACATCTGAATATACAACTTTACAATTGCTTAATGAATATGATAAGCTATATATATAAACTATCTACATAATGTTTATAGATAATTGACAAAATATTATAATCATAGTTGCCACTTTATATTAGTATAACATATCCAAATTATGATTATAGACAGTTTATGAGCCAATTCTTTACCATTAAAATACAGTCAAATTACAATTAACAAAAGTTTGATTACCTACCTACTAACCACTTGTAGATGATGGCTATTATAAAGTGTTGCCTACTGTATTTCAGCATTACAACAATGTATGAGGTTGCCAGTAAAGTAAAATTATCTTCAATAGGAGTCCATACTCACACGGAGCAGGATTCCGCCACTGTGGTATAATGTGGGGTCACTCAGACACATTTGACATAAATCACACATAACCTTGTTGAGGCAGATGACTCACCAGGTCTCGGACAAGAGGCACTGTCCTCTTGCGGCGTAAATCTGGCATACTGTCAATACCATAAAGAATGCTGCCAGCCCTAGAGAAGCAGACAGATTTAAGGTGCATTAATATCATAATAATACCATGCTGCGGGAGACATTACTACAGGAAAAGGGGGGCTTTGATTTACACAGCCGGCAAACGCCATGGATCATGCCTCCTGCCTAACCTGTCTCACCCTTTCCTCTCAGCTTCACATGGTGCCCACCACCTACACTGCAGCTCCTTGTAATACCTCTCATCCTCTGCTGTTCTCAAAGACTCCCTTTCATCCATGGAATTTCAATTTTTACAGGGTATTGCTGCAGCAATGCCTATTACTGATACATATTATCCTTGTTATTATTATGCCCATATTGAATGTGATATGTATAAAGCAGTAATGAAACAAGGACAAGAAGAAGGCACATATCTTCACCAAGGTTGCCATGGATACAGACAGGGAACTTTGATCTGAACTTTAAAGTTTCTTTGGCACATAGAATGAGGTGAAATTATGTCTTAATAAGTCCCAATGTCCTGACAGCGGCATACAAAAAATATGAGCGTCCCAAGACTGTCTAATATTTTATTTGTCTTAATGTCTGTGTCTCATTTCAACTTCAGAGTTAACATGGCAGGTAATGGGAAAGTTATTCAGTAATTCATGCACTCTTAGGCGATTCATGAAAAACAATGAAAGTGACATCAGTTGAGAGAGTTGTCTGAATTCTTTGATGTATGAATTATTCACATAGAGTATAAGCTGTGGCAGTAAAATGATGTGTTGAAGATTTTTCAATACACAGTTTGAAAAACCTGAATCTAGAGCGTGGGATCATTTCGTTTATCATTTCACTCCAGGACTATGCAGTCATTATAAAACACCCATGTATACCCAACAACCACGTTTCAGAAAAATCAGCCCAGTATTTTTTCTGTAATCCTGGTCAGAGACAAATGGCAGGCGGTAAATATGCCAACATCTTACTCCAAAAAAAAACCCACCTCCGCACCTTAAAAAAACTCAACATATCCACACCTAAAACACACTTTAAGCTGAGTTTTTCCACTGTCTCCATCTGTTTGTGTGTCCATCTTCTAACTCCCTTATGCACACTCAACAGCTCCCTCCCTGCCTTCTTACCAGTCTCGCTGCATTCCTGTGAGGCTCTCAGTGGCATCACCTCAACTGTCACTCAAAGCCTCTCTAATGACCTCAACATGACATCAAGGCCCCAATGCCTCCACACAGATAAAGCTCCTCAAGCCTTTCTGTCATCCCTCTGAGCAGCATCAGTGCTACGACTCTAGAGATACACAATGTGACGAGTTGCACAGGCCCTCGCCTCACCCCAGGGTGTGCATTCTCAGCGCCTCTATGCACAATATATGTTGCAGATGGCTTAATCTATCTTTTGCATAAACTTTTCTAATTAAACATTAATTTATACACCATTCTGAATCGGAATCAAACGTGAAGCCAAGCGGAAAGGCTCCGTTACAGATGTGCAGGCTTCAGGCATCTTGTATATTAACTTTCTCCCTGTGATTTGTCACAAAATAGGCAGCGTGAAGCTTTGATTAGGGCTGAATACCAGAGGAACAGCATGCTTGTAACATTTCTGCTCAATGTGCCTCAGTCTGCGGGTACAAGAAAGCACAGTGGCGAATGTGTGTAATTGTGTGAACCAATCAGATCATGAAAGTGAGCCATCACTCACCCTCCAGACTGCAAGCCAAGCACTTTGGGATCCAAAATACTGCGAGGCTGCAGAGAGAATAGAAACATACATTGTAAGACAAAAAAAAACCCACAAGGCAAATACACACAGCCAGACATAAAGCAGCCAAATTAAGGAAAATATACAGAATAATACAGAGCTGTTAGGAATATACAGTACATTTGGAGGTCACTTCAGGACAAGATAAATGATGGGAGATGAGAGGGAGTACAGCAGGGAGGAAGGGGAGGAAGCACCAAAGGCAAAAGACCAAATTATTTCACATCAGTGTAATTTGTGGGCTCAAGACAGAGTTTTGCCGCTCTCTGTGCTTCAGGCCAATTTTGCCTATTGTGTAACACTCCCTCCTCACTGACCAAAATATCCAGTTTGAATCACAAATCATTTCACTGAAAGGAGAGGAATAAAAGGATAAATGCCACAAAAAATGAAAAGAAGATGAATCAGAGGCACGTGCACCATTCTCTTTCATACCTGATACCACAGCAATTTAACTACAGGACGACAAACACACACTCAACCGCAGGTGAATGTTTCACTTGAAAACCAATTCCAGGGTGACACATTTCACCACAGAATGCACACACAGTATGCACACAAACACATGCACGTGCAAGGAATCCACAAGTATCTGAATGGTTCGTGACAAACAATGACTTAAACCTGAGTATCCAAAGCAGTGCAGTCTGAAAGGAGAGAATGACAGCAGGGTGGAGAGTTAGAAAGAAGCAGCCTGCATAGAAAATATACACACTTAGCTATGAGAGCAATCTACTATTACTGCCTGATGACACAGTTCTGTTTTGCTAAACAATTTATGCAGAAATGGAGACAGAGTCAACATGCGCCTCAGGGCGAATGGCTGTAAATAGAGGAATACCATACACAGCAGAACCAGCAGACAAAGTTATACAGGAGAAGACTCTCAGGTGAAAGTTTAAATGCAGAAATCATCCTTGCAGATACAATTATCTACATCAATGCAGCACAAAATTAAAAAGAATTATGCCTTTGATATCATATTACGTGAGTTAACATTCATAGCTATGGAGACATGGGACATTAGGTAAGCACAAGCGATTGGTGTCATATTGCCGTTTCAGAGACAAACTGTGAGAGGGCAGGCCCTTTAAATAAGGAAGACTGCAGAGGTGTAATTACTGTACTATTGATCCATGGGTGATGAATGGCAGCAAAATCCTAATCTAATGTGTTACAAACAAGAAACAGTTGTTCACAAGAGAAAGATCAAATTGCTGCTCTAATTACAGAGAACAATGCTTATTGTTAACATACAGTAAATGAATTTAGACACACTTTATTTATTTATTTTCAAAAAAAATACACAACACATACACATACACATACACACACACACACACACACACACACAGACACACTAATTGTTAATCATTAAAATAACAACTCTTACCCTGCACTGTTTGTGAACAAAGTATTCAGTGGATGCTTTTACCCAAAGTGCTTCATACTGTAGTACCATTAGTGTTTACCACAAGTGTACATTTCTTTTTACACTGAGTGGTCCTTGTGGATGCATCGACAATTTAAACACATTAAAAATGCATTTTAGTCAACACTAATGGTGCCGTACAGTTCACTTTTCCTGGGTTTTAGTTGTGTCGGTATATCTAACACGATATATTAGTGGTTAAAAGAACTGAAAGTCATCTCAGTATAGTTTTACATCTCCTCTCTGTGCAGCTCCATAAAGAACAGGTTGTTTTGTTTCTGTCTTATTAATACATGGAGGTCCTGACAGCTGGTTTTAAGTTTCTGAAAAAGAGCTGTGAGAATTTCTCTGTGGATTGAGTGTTTTGAAACATAGGACAGTTTCAATAAAACACCTAGAGATTCCTATAATCAAAACGCAATTAAAATCTAATCTAGATCTTGTCCATATTCTGGATTGTGTCATGGCCAATGATTCATATTAAGTTATGTTTGGGTTGTTTTGTCTTATGTCTGGTGGATTTCTGTTTTATTTTGACATGTCTCTCCTCTTGTTTTCAGGTATCTGACTCCTTCCCCGTGTACTTCTCCTGGTCTGATTGTCTGCCCCACCCTGATTGTTTCCACATTTTTCTATTACCTTGTGTATATATAATCTGTGCTTCCCTTTGTCCTGTGCCAGTTTGTCTTTTCTTGTTTAGCCTGTGATTCAGTGCCATCCTTTGTCTTGGCTCCTTTCAAAGTCAGGTTGTCTATTTTCTTGATACTTTGTCTTCTTCTTTTGTAGTTTTGATTTTTGGTTCTGTATTAGTTTGGCTTGTGTTCTTTTGATACCTTGTTTCACCTTTTGTTGTTTCCTCGTTAGATTGTTTTTTTTGTTGCTACTTTGTTATTAAAAGATTGGCTTTTTGTACTTTGTCCCTTGAGTCGTGCATTTGAGTTCAAGGTCTGGTCATAACAGATTGATTTTTTTTTTTTTTTTTTTTTTTTTAGGAAAACTATTTTTTTTTTTTTTTTAACTGTGACAGTCTATTAGGAGTGGTGTTCCAGAAATGTCCTCATACATGGCAGCAGCAGCACTTTAAGCTGTGAGTGGTACCACAGCCATCAGCTAAGCTACTTTCAGCACAGCTACACAAGATTGAGCCATCTCCTTTACCGGCAAGTCTGCAGCTGAGCCAGATAAAGCAGACGACAGAGACAGGCTATAGGTGGCTGATATAAACTTCATTTCACACGTGTCTTAAATCTGTCAAACAAAAATGTAATTGATTGGTGGAAAACCTTTGTGCCTATGTGCCGCAGGCAAAGTGTTGAGGTAGCAACAGTAGCAGTAAATCCTGCATCTCAGTGCTGACACACATGGTCACACTGCACATAGATCAAAGCTCACCGGAGCAGAAAAGCCTGCATGTGGCTGATAGTAAAGGTACAACCAGGACTAACCTCTGTTCCAGGAACATGCATTCGTCACATGACACAGTTTCGCATTGAGACACACAAATACGCATTGTCTTCTTTTTTTAAACTCCGCTAAGAACTAAAAATACAGGAAATACTATAAAGTCCCAAGATACATGTATTTACAAACAAAAAGTGGAGAAACAGAAAAAAAAAATTCCATGCAAATCTAATGTTTCAAAACCTGGCTCCAAACTCACACTCAAAATGCAATCAAATATGCAGTTTTATTTCAACAGATATTCCCTCCTCTGTATCAAAGATAAAACTGACCTCTGCAGCCCCTTTTACACTGGTAGCCCCGCCCACTACACTTAAAGGTCTTATATTAGGTCTTGGTTTTATAGAAATACTGTCCCATGTTTCAAAAACACTCAATCCACAGAGAAGTGCTTTAAGAGGCTCATTAATATTAATGAGTCAGAGACAGACATAAAATGACCTGTTCTTTGTAGAACTCTAGAGAGAAGCTTGTAAGAAATATCACAACTTCAAATAAAACCCAGGAAAAGTATACGACGTGAGACCTTTAATAAAAGTGAGGAAAAAAATGTGTATCTATGTGTGTACGTGTGTGTTTGCAGTCAGTGTGAAGCACGTCTGGATAAACACACACACACATACGTATAAAGGAGAAAAAACATTCATCCAACTGCATAAAATCATAATAAAAAAAGTGTGAAATCAATGCTGGATGACACAAAACTCTACAGAAGTGAGGAGTTTAACAGTGCAATCAGAAGGTCTTTAACTTTTAAGTTACCTGAGCAGGAAGGTCAAGGAACATGAAAGATTTAATACATATTTTCCATTATTTATTAACAATGGGAAAGTATGTCACGATCACAGTTGAGTATTTTGAGTTCATGAAGGGCAGTGTTGGAAAATAAATGTTTTAGTGCGTCAACATTTTGGTTGGGCAAAAAAACAACTTGGTTCTGGTAAGGATTGTGGCCTGAGTTAAAATTAGTACTTAGTTAAGGTTAAAAGACCTTTGTCACCATGGTTATAATATACCATGGTTATATATAATAACTACAATGTAAAAATTCAGGGACAATCGTGGTCATGGTTTTAAAAAACAATGGTGACTTATGGCTGGAAACGAGACGTGAACAGAAAATCTCCTATACTAAAGTTTGGTTCCCACGAATCGACCCACACCGACTTTGTATATGAGGATCACCATTTCAACTTAAGCCAGTTTTATATCTTAAAATATAAATAAAACCCCACATAAATTAAAGCTCAGTCTGGAGCAGAATCTGCTGGAGTCAAATATTATGCCAAGACTCATGGTCTAGACCATATCCATTTATGACTAACTCTAATAACTCATCTTAGACACAAGATGCCAAAAAGTTTTTATGAAATATTTCATAATTCTGCTGCTCACTGACAAGCAGCACTGTAACCCACAAAAGACAATAGCACTAGCATCAGCATCCATATTAAACTTTTAGCAAATTAGCATCTACATTAACAAACCAGATATATTAAATTAATATATGTGAGCCACACATTGGAAAAGTCTAACTTCAGTGACATTTATAATCCGCCCTATACAGAAGTTGCTAATGTTCTCTTCAAAAAAGGCAGTTCACGATGTTCATTACTTCAGCAGTCAGCGTATTCAACAGTGTCTCTGATACTATCAACAGCCACTACCAATTAGCCTATTTATCATGTAGTTAAATAGTAAAACACTGTCCTTCTCTAACCCCAATCAAATAGTTTCAGTTGACAAAAAGTATTTTGGGGCTATATTGTCTTCATCCCATCAATGAACAATTTCAATTTGCTTCAAAATAAAATAAATCAAGTGATTAATGCAATACTTTTAAGCTCTATAGTAAAAAAGATGGGATATATTACTGACAGAAATATAAACATGCCATATCAGGAATTCCACAATCAAAGCTATAATATTATAAGGGCTTTATCCCATATAAGTATGTAGCCTATTTCAGGTCCAGGAATATGACTTTGTGCATATTAGTTCCATGTTTGTTCCACCTGTGTTTATCTTGTTACAATGAAAAAAGTATTATGGTAAGTTACATTAGTTTTTGTGTTCAGTTCAGCTGCGTCATAGTTGCATTTAAGATGGTTAGAAACAAACTATAGTATCACTTGCTGGGCAACAGTAGCTACCAACATGTCGTCCTGAAGCCAATCAACAAGGTCAGGAGGTCAAGTTTTGTTTTTTTGGCAGAGCTTAATGTTTGGGTCCAGTCAGATGAGCTAGACACATTGATGAGATGGAACTGATGACCATCGACTCCTCCTTCACAACTCTCAGTGAAACAACAAGGTCAAATAGCTCTAATGTAGCTCAGAACAAACAAATATTTAACCATTATTATATTTAACCTCTGGCTTTTTTGTTGGCTATTATTCTATCAATTTATTTATTTTATCGTATATATTTTTGGTGTAATTCAACAGGAAAGTGTGTGACAATGATAAAAGGTTAAAATGTTGAATATCGTGCCTTTTCGTGAATCCTCCTAATTATTGGAATTATTGGAAACTATATTTTGTTAAAAGTGTTTTTTCTATCATTGTCTGAACATTCGTACTACTGCAAAAAACACAAAAAAAGACTATTTCCTTTGTGTAGTAAGGATTTATACAAATGGAGCTCATAGAAAAACATGTCATAATATCATAGCCAATTGGAATCTGTTGCATTATTAATTTCACAAATTACATTTAAGGGAACAAATAAGTGACTGCACAGGAGGGAGATTTGTGTAGTTAGAGGTTACAGCTCTCTAGGCTTTGAAATGAAATGTTGGATCTTAAAGTGAGATATGAAGGTCCTGGGGGCCTGAGCTATCAATGTGTTTACTGCTTGTCCCTCAGATGACTCAAATAATACCACATGACACCTCATTTCCTACAATAGAAGAAAACACATCAACTACAGTAAACTGTAACGTTAGCCCTCAGTGTTCCCCTCCACTCATTTATTTGTGGCAGGCTGATGTCACAGCTTATAGTTCAATATTGGCGCATCATAGAATCCCTCCAGGCAGGAACCAGGAATAGAACACTGGGGTAAACTGTTGTTGGTTATTAGGTTATCGTCCTGTATCTTATCAAAGAAATTTTTTTTTTTTTTTTGGGGGGGGGGGGGGGAACAGCGTTTTAAATTGTAGAGAACACTATTGCATTAATCTCTGCAAGTTTAGGAAAAAATTTACAAAAATGACAATGATGTGTCTAATCTAGCAACCATATATATGTGTGTGTGTGTGTGTGTGTGTGTGTGTGTGTGTGTGTGTGTGTGTGTGTGTGTGTGTGTGTGTGTGTGTGAACAGAGCCACTCCAAGTTAAAGGACTAAACTGTGGATATAAGATAAGATGTTTTATTTATTTATTGTCCATAAAAGGAATTTTTTTTTTCAGAGACAATCAATGAATATGAATAAACTGAGGCTTTCTTTGTTTAAAGTGGTGAATCAGCCAGTGCTGTGAATGTGATGCTACACCTGAAACAACAACAAAGTCTCTTTCCCTGTATCCGCATTTTTCATATCCACACTTACTTGAGAAATGGTGCACTAAGCATAAAGAGGGTCTACCTCCTTTGCTCCCTCAGGAGCAAGCGGCAAACTTCACTAGCAGCAGACCTCTATAAATATTCCAAGCAAGGCTGACCTGGTTACAGAATGCCCTTGGGAGTGTGAATTAGCATCTGAATACAGACACTGCTGTAGCCAGTTGAAGACAAGCCCGGCAAGAGTGGCAGCACTGCTGAGACTCCCTTCACAGCTCCCACACAGACCAGCCAGCACGCTTCAGAGCACGCGCATGATGAGCACACATTAGCTACAAGAGATCAAGGCATGAAGCTAATGAGAGAGGAGTACAGAGAATGTTTGCTTCTATCAGTGGCTTTTATCTCATCAGTGCTATAATGCATTTCAAACAAAGGTTTCCAATGTGACAAAAAAACAAAAAAGCTGAGTTGTGTGCGTGGAAAATGTCAGACAGTGACTGTTTTAATCTGGCATACAGGCAGTCTGTCAGAGTTGGCCTTCTTTGGGCTTATAAATCTTCTTCAAACATATCTGTGACATTTTATTGACCAAAAGTTGTTTAGAGTTCTCTAAATCCAACTTCTTTCTCTGTCCGCCAGCAGGCCGTTTCATAATCCATGAACAGAAAATGATCTTTTTTTTAACGACTTGGTTGTCTGGAGGTGTAGCACCCAGCTTCAGCACCAGCCAATCAGAAGATGACCTTATTAATAATACTAATTCTATAAGCTGCACCTTTACCTGGAGTAAAGGCTGCAGCTTCATAAGACAAGACAATATTTTGCAGTCTATGGACAAGATACTGATCTTGAATGAAGAGAAAGAACATGCTTCTCCATTCCATATTCCATATTCCTTTAGATAAGTAACAGAAAGAAATGTTGTTAGTTATTCACAGAACAAAAATTCAGTCAAATATAATCTTTTAAAATATGTTCATTGTCTTGTGGTTGTCTTGAAGCTTTTATACTATATAAATAATGTGAATAAAATGGCCAGCTTTAATATTTAACAGTAACTTCTGATCATCAACATAAGTATAAATTATACACTGATGTTACTAATTGAAATAGCAAGCTTGAGCTTGGCTCAGATCTCAAAAACTGTAAGTCCTATGGGACATGTATTTACATTATGAGAGAGAGGAGGCTTGTGGTGAAATCCTGAGGTAGAATCATGCTGAAGGAGTTTAAAACTGTGGTAGTGAGACGTGTAGAATTTTGTTCTGGTCTGAAATTATGTCTGCACTCCTCTCTTACTGATGTGGCACACTGACAAGACCCGAAGACTGCTATAAACCGCTTTGGTCTTGCATTGCTCCAAAAGTACCACACATATCACAACACAGAATAAAATCTTAAAAATTCAAAGATTTGTGAATGTGGTAAAGTTTGAATGGAGTCTGTACAATAAAGGATGGAGGAACAGTCGAGTCTCAAAATAAGGTTCCATCTCAGTTCAGCAATTCCATCTGCCATTGCCATTGTACATTTTAAAACTAAAACACACACACACATATATATATATATACAGTGGGGAAAACAAGTATTTGAACACCCTGCTATTTTGCTATTTCTCCGACTTAGAAATCATGGAGGGGTCTGAAATTTTCATTGTAGGTGCATGTCCACTGTGAGAGAGATAAACTAAAAAGAAAAATCCAGAAATCACAATGCATGATTTTTTAACAATTTATTTGTGTGATATAGCGGCAAATAAGTATTTGAACACCTGAGAAAATGAATGTTAATATTTGGTACAGTAGCCTTTGTTTGCTATTACAGAGGTCAAACGTTTCCTGTATTTTTTCACCAGGTTTGCACATACTGCAGGAGGGATCTTGGCCCACTCCTCCACACAGATCTTCTCTAGATCAGTCAGGTTTCTGGGCTGTCGCTGAGAAACACGGAGTTTGAGCTCCCTCCAAAGATTTTCGATTGGGTTCAGGTCTGGAGACTGGCTGGGCCATGCTAGAACCTTGATATGCTTCTTACGGAGCCAGTCCTTGGTTTTCCTGGCTGTGTGCTTTGGGTCGTTGTCGTGTTGGAAGACCCAGCCACGACCCATCTTCAATGCTCTGACTGAGGGAAGGAGGTTGTTCCCCAAAATCTCACAATACACGGCCCCAGTCATCCTCTCTTTAATGCAGTGCACTCGTCCTGTCCCATGTGCAGAAAAACACCCCCAAAGCATGATGCTACCACCCCCATGCTTCACAGTAGGGATGGTGTTCTTCGGATTGTACTCTTCATTCTTCTTCCTCCAAACACGCTTAGTGGAATTCTGACCAAAAAGTTCTATTTTGGTCTCATCTGACCACAAAACTTTCTCCCATGACTCCTCTGTATCATCCAAATGGTCATATGCAAACTTAAGACGGGCCTTGACATGTGCTGATTTAAGCAGGGGAACCTTTCGTGCCATGCATGATTTCAAATCATGACGTCTTAGTGTATTACCTACAGTAACCTTGGAAACGTTGGTCCCAGTTCTTTTCAGGTCATTGACCAACTCCTGTCGTGTAGTTCCGGGCTGATTCCTCACCTTTCTTAGAATCATTGAGACCCCACGAGGTGAGATCTTGCATGGGGCTCCACTCCGATTGAGATTGACCGTCATGTTTAGCTTCTTCCATTTTCTAATGATTGCTCCAACAGTGGACCTTTTTTCACCAAGCTGCTTGGCAATTGCTCCGTAGCCCTTTCCAGCCTTGTGGAGGTGTACAATTTTCTCTCTTGTGTCGTTGGACAGCTCTTTGGTCTTCGCCATGTTACAAGTTAAAGTCTTGCTGATTGTATGGGGTGGACAGGTGTCTTTATGCAGCTAACGACTTCAAACAGGTGCATCTGATTAAGGATGATACATGGAGTGCAGGTGGACTTCTAATGGGCGGACTAACAGGTCCGTCAGGGTCAGAATTCTAGATGACACACAGGTGTTCAAATACTTATTTGCCGCTATATCACACAAATAAATTGTTAAAAAATCATGCATTGTGATTTCTGGATTTTTCTTTTTAGTTTATCTCTCTCACGGTGGACATGCACCTACGATGAAAATTTCAGACCCCTCCATGATTTCTAAGTGGGAGAAATAGCAAAATAGCAGGGTGTTCAAATACTTGTTTTCCCCACTGTGTATATATATATATATATATATATATATATATATATATATATATATGAATGTGTGTGTGAATGTAGTACTATATATAACAATTTCATCAAATTCATTGACTTGCAAGCATCGCTTGTCCATGACATCTTGAATGACGTATTAGCATTAGGTCAGCGCAAACCTGACTTAAAACTGACAAATCAGTGAGAGGTTTGGAGAAAGATTGTGGATTTGTTAAGGTTAAAGCTTTGTCATCATCAATAACAACCACTAGGTTTAAAGGAATCACTGTTGAGGAACCAAACAGTGATCTGTTGTGTTAAAGTCAGATGTTGTTGTCTCAACCATCAACCCTGACCTCTTCCTTCTGTAAACCTAAAGGCTCTATGATAAAACAACACTACTTCCTCCTTTCCTCCTAATGGCCAAAAGTCCTTATTACTGTGGGCACTAGAGGTCTCTGTCACTATAAAGTACAAAGCTTCTTTTGAGGATTTTCTGAAATCACAAATGCTATCAATTGGTTTTAGTGGGTTGATGCTTGTTTGTGAGGACAGATCAGATTTTAAAACCTCACATATCAATAGTGGTATAAGCCTCAAAATCTATTATCGGTTTTGCCTTAGCTTCTGCTTGAATTATTGATGCACTCCTTTTGCTTATACCCTCGCTGTGTTGACACGGATGAATTAACACACAGGATTCCTGGAGGGATACTCAGGCATCATCTATTAAAACTGGGGTGCCACATTTAAACAGAATTGAATAGAATTGATTACATTTGGTATATATGGTAATAATTTAGATGATAATGTATAGTGTACTCTCTTGATAATACTTTAGAATACAGTTTCAGAGTCAGTGCTTCAGTAAATAACAGCCCCGCTGGATGTTTAGTGAATGTTGCCACTGAAACAATTTGTGCTTATATCTGTCACACAGCCTCACAGTCATCAGTGTAGCCTGTATTCCCTGAAGTAAAGCACATACATCACCATGAGTACAGTAGCAGCTACATATGTAGGTCAAAAACGTTTTTTCTATTTGAAGTGAGAGAGGAAATTCCCACATCCCTCTTCAATGAATCAATCCTTACCATGTACACACCAGATTTGATTTTAAATCACTTCCTTTTTAAGAAAAGCCCTGATTTATCAGCTGCACATTTTTATTCAAGGCAACTACTACAGTGAATCAACAATAGAAAAATACAAATGACACTATTTTGCTGCATGTAGAGAGTAAATATCTCTCTAAATTTAAAACAATAATATAGCAAAAAATCAGCGACAGAGAAAACTGAGTGTCATATGGACTTCATGTTGACTCTTGCTTTAGCTGCCTGTCATCCCATGGCACTCAATAAAAGACTGCAGTCATGTTTTCATTCATTATAATGATTTGATTCAGAGATTTGGAGGCCAGCCCTTACTGTACCTTTGAAAGTCTATTCAATTTTGATGATAATTGATAACCCTCCAGAAAACATGTTTGACAATCTGATCCCTTCAGCAAAAAGAGAACCATGTGCTGTTCTGTGGAATACAAAGACAAAGGCAGCACCCATGTTAACACTGTCCAGTTTTCAGAGAGAAACTTTTTCAACTCTAACATTAACCAGCAATTCCAATAGTTCTCAATATGTTGAGCAACATCTTGCATTCTAATCAGTCCACAAGAGTTAAACCAACAAAAGACAAGTCTTGAGCCTGTCTCAACCACATAAATTAATGTAATTCTTTGTAATTCATACAACCACAAACAATAGAAGACCTGTTTCAATGTTCAGGATTAACAGACCGCACCAAGGATTTTCTGTTTTTGGGCATTAACTAAATATTGTGCATTACCCAACATTTTAGTAGGAAACCTTTGTTTATTTAATAGTGAAAATCAGCATTTTGTCAGTTGAATCAGAATGATTTGGCTGATCAATGTGAAAATTCAACTATCTGTTCCCTTTTTTTCATATGTACACAGCTGAAACCCAGCACTCACACACACACACACACACACACACACACACACACACACACACACACACACACACACACACACACACACACACACACACACACACACACACACACACACACACAGCTTAGCTTCAAGTGTTGGTGAAACCACCCTGCAGCAACACAGTGAGCATGGAGCACTTCTCAGTGTCGCTTACATATTCTGTTTGTCATTGTGCTGAGCTGTCAAATAAACTGCTGGTTGACACAAATTATTTGTGCTCTGAACCAGCGATTTATTAACTCAAAAACATCATAGCATGAGCAGTACACCAAAGAGCTGTCAACCAACCTAGCTGCATCACTTGGAGTGATATTCTCTCACCAGGCAGAATGTAAAAAGGGTTAGACTCTAAAGTGAGTAAAAGATAACAACAAATAAATGCTAGACTTGAAGGATCTTGGTCAACTCAGGGGTCCCCCACTGATAATTCAAATCTCTGACTTTCAGGGGTTAGCCCTGGTAGTGTAGATGCTACCATTTAATAAATGGCCTCATTGATATATAATATCTGACGTGTTGATGACTGTACAATCTCAGTGTAACCTGTAACCTTGTCAATTTGAATGACCCTTTTCCTAATGCCCATGTTTATAAAATTTTGCAGTGGCGCTTCATTGCTGCAACTCAGCTCGTGTTGCTGCTGCAGTTTATCATACTTCTTTCACCTTTTCCAACGTTCAGATGTTGTTCTTATTTACTGTTGAGCCCAAGACAAATTTCCCCATGACAATAAAAGCACATCATATATTATTTATCCATCTTCTCTCAATCTCTAAAACAGTTAACTTTTTTCAATAATGTTAAAAGCTTACATTTTATAGTCAATGTCATGTAACACACATACCCAGGTTTCTTTTTTTTTTAACAAGTCTGTTATTTATAAATATGATAGAAAAACACTATAATGACTCATGTATTGCCAATGTGACACCATGACATACGTTGAGGAGTTAAGAGCCATACCTCCTGCCAGGATCTGCTGCTCCAGCTCAGCCATCTGTTTCCTGTAGGCCCTCAGTGCTGCTTCCTTGAATGTGGGTCGCACACGTTTCTTAGGTGGAACTTCTGTGGGCTTCTCCTCAGGAACATTTTTGTTTTCATCCTCCTGTTGTTGCTCTACTTTTTCAGACACATCAGCAACCTCCTCTATTATCTCCTCTACCTCCTCTATATCCTCATCACCCTCCTCCATCTCCTCTGTCACATCATTGTCCTCTGTCTCATCTGGTTCTTCTACATCTACATATTCCACCATTGCATCATATTCAGCAGTGTCCTCAGTCAGATGTGCTTCATATTCCTCACTGTACTCTTCATCATACTGTTCATCCAAACTGCAATCATACTCCAGAACACATGCCTCTTTACTTGCCTCATAGTCTTCTGTGGCATCAAACTCCTGAGAGGCCTCCGGAGAGGCGTCATTGTCTTGAGAGGCCTCAATGTCATCAGAAACATCATAGTCCTGAGAAACCTCAAACTCCTGCACAGGCTCCTCTATATCCTCTGTATCATTAGCATTAGTTTTGT
This sequence comes from Lepturacanthus savala, assembly GCA_030544235.1. Taxonomy (NCBI): domain Eukaryota; kingdom Metazoa; phylum Chordata; class Actinopteri; order Scombriformes; family Trichiuridae; genus Lepturacanthus; species Lepturacanthus savala. The sequence continues at coordinate 32,985,329 of CM060462.1, read as the reverse complement.
TCTCCAAATTAGCCAGAACCTGCTCCATCACTTCAACATAATGAGTCTCATTGTCCACTGACTGATCCCCAGCATCTGCCTCATCACCTTTATTCTCCTTCTCTGCCTTGCAGAAGACAGGTTCTGTGTAGGCTTCTGAGTCTATGGTGGTGCTGGAGTTATTTGCAGTTGAGGTGGTCGGCGCGCGGAAACGCCCCATAAAGGAGGAAGCGGGGTTGGTAGGTTCCTCAGGAGGAGCAGGGGGGTTCTGAGGACCAGACTTCCAAACAACCTCCAGTGCTGATTTAGCCCTTTGCAGTGTAGAACCAAAGCCAAAACCAAAAGACTTCTCACTGAGATCTATGCTGAGCCTGCTGCTCCAAGACTTAGGCACCTCTTCAACTTTTTCTGTTCGAATCTCACTCTGACTACGGTACATACTTGAAGACTTACTCTGGGACTGGTGGAAGCTGTGGTTGACATCTAGCTCAGGGAATTTGTCTTTAGGAAGTGTTTTTGACCCTTCCTTAGGAAGTGTTTTGGGGGCTTCTTTAGGAAGTGTTTTGGGGGCTTCTTTAGGAAGTGTTTTTGGGGCTTCTTTAGGAAGTGTTTTTGGGGCTTCCTTAGGAGCATCTTTAGAGGCCACTTTAGGGACTTCTGTTGGAGTTGCTTTAGAGGTCTCTTTAGGGACCATCTTAGGACTTTCTTTAGGGCCTACCTTTGGGGCTTCTTTAGGCTGAATCTTAGAACTCTCTTTAGTGGTTACCTTACTAGTGTCTTTCGGCATTACTTTAGGTATCTCTTTTAGGATCTCTTTTGGAGCTAGTTTTACAGCTTCTTTGGTAACGTCTTTAGTAGCAACCTTTATACCTTTAGATGCAACTTGTGGAGATTCTTTAGCACTGACTTTAGGGGATTCTTTAGGGGATTCTTTAGGGGATTCTTTAGGGGACTCTTTAGGGGTTGAAACAGGGCTATCAATTGGGGTTAATTTAGGGCTCTCTCTTGGTGACTCTTTCGAACTTTCTTTAGGAGTCATTATTGGATTTTCTTTTGGGGTCATCTTAGGAGTGACTTTAACAACCTCACAAGGAATTGCTTTAGATACTTCTTTAACAATGGACTTTGTGGCATCTTTAGATGTAAGTTTTAGACTCTCTTTAGGGAGGGCTTGAGAAGGTTCTTTAGCTGCTGATTTCTGAAGCTCTTTAGGTGACTCTTTAGGAGCCGCTTTAGAGGTCACTTTAGGGGAAACTTTAGCAGATAACTTAGGACTTTCTTTTGCCAATATTTTTGTGGTTTCCTCTTTTGGAGCCATTTTAGATTGTTTATGTGTCACTTTACTACTAGTTTTAGTGGGATCTTTAGTAGATACTTTCGTGCTTTCTTTTGTGATCACTTTCGATCCTTCTTTAGAATGTCGAACAGATGTCTTGATGACAGGCTCCCGTTCACTGATGGGTGGAATGATATGTGTGGTTATTGGTGGTAGGGAAGGTTCTCTATCAAGCATCATGAACTCTTCATCCCCTTCAAATTGTAAGTCAACCTCTTGGCATTTAGTTATGTTCTCTGGAAAACCAGGGATGGTTGATGGATCAAAAGGACTGCTAACCTCTATGGAAGCTTCCAACCCAGAGTCAGCACCTTGCTCCAGATGATGCCAGTCTTTCCAGGGTGACAGGTCACCTTGCAGAGAGAGCTGGGAGCCACTGTAGTGGCTTCTGTCCCCAGACATGCAGACAAGTCCATTGCTCACACCACTGTCAATAGTTTCTGTAGTTTCAGGCTCATTGTGTTCATAGGGCTCATTATGTTGACTAGAGCTAGCATACCAAGAGGAGGCCATGTCCTCTTGTTTTCTTTGCCATAGTTCCTGATCTGATGAGGACAGCAGGGAGCAACCATTAGCCCGTGTAAAGTACTGACTCTCTGAGAAGTCTTCAGAGTATGACTGGCAAAGTTTTGAGCAATCAGACTCAGAACGACTGAGTTTAGGGGTGGAATAGTCACTCTGGGAAAGCCAACCTGGGGTCAAATCAGAGTAATAAGCCTTTGCATGCTTGTCTGGGTCATAGTAAGAGTCATCAGCATAGTGAACTGCGCCTGAGTAGCCTGCCTCCTCTCCTGATCGGCTATGGTCATGGGATCGCCTCTTCTCTGATTTGCTCTTGTGAACAGGCTTTGAAATCACCATTGCATATTTATTTCTGCTTAATTCATCCAATTCTTTATCACTGTCCATTGAGTCCCAGTCATCGCTTTCCACTACTTTATCCTTTCCTGAGACTTTTATATCCATGCTTTCATAGGTTTGTGAAGAGGACATTGTTTTGTCTTTTCTCTCTTTTCCATCTGGAGTTAAGCTATCAGTAGAAACTGTAATACCAGTTCCTTTAAGTTTATAACATTTTTTCAAGACTAAATCCCTATCTTGTGTTGTTGCAAAAATAACAATAATAGGGCGGGGTTTTGCATTAGAACATTCTCTTTGTTGCCCTAACCTATGAGCAAGCTCAATTTTAATAGTTTTCTGGGCATCAACAAACCCCATTTTGTCTTTTAGTATTTTATATATAAGACTCTCTGTTTTCTCTGACCTTTCTTCAGGAACATTAATGAACCGCAAAGTTGAATTATTGGCCTGATGGCTAATTTGTTTTATATAGTCATGGATATCACGTGTTTCCCTTCTAGACTGGACAAATCCTGAGCGAAGCTGCTCAATCTCACTCTGTACTACTTCCACACTGCTGGAGATCTCATCAATGGAGCTCTTTAGGGCATTTACATGGCCACGCAGCTCAGACAGCTCTGTCTCTATCTGGCTGATGCCCTGAAGCTCCTTGAAGATCATCTCCATAACATCCTGCGTTTGACTGATGCAACCGGTGGAGGAGGAGCCAGGCTCCAGGGTTGAGCTTTTTTGCTGTCGTCCAGCGCGATCCAAGGACTTGCTCCGAATGCCCAGTGTTTTCCTCCAGTTGCTCACCTCTGAGTCTGAAGAGACACATTCCTGACTCTTCTTCCATTTTCTTAACTTGCGTAGAGCACCCAGCCGAAGTGTGTGCAGACTGGATCGTTCTACTCGTTCTCCCTCAGAACTACCATCAGAGGGAGCCAAACTGATGAGGCTCTTCCTGTTTCGTCTTACTGGCATAGTGTGGGATTTATGCTCATCTAGTCCCCGCACAGGTTTTGTCTCGCTCAAGGAGTCAGAGTAGCTACTATCAATCGAAAGAATCTCAGGAAAGATACTTTCATTATTATTCAAAAAAAGAGAGTTTTTTGGGAGTCCATTCGCTATAGCCACACGATAACTGAAAGTTGGTGAAAGGGATGAGCAGTCGTTCTTTCCGTCGTCGTCTTCAAGCGATATGTTACGTGCCGAAGAGCATTTGGAAATCTTTTTAACTGTAGTCTTCAGCGTGGTAGAGAGAGTTGGGTTGTGTGCTTGCAAATCAGTGGTCAATTTGGGCTCTTTATTTTCGCTTCTCTCTTTCTTCTTTATTGGGTTTCCCAATTTCTTTGTAAACATTCCTTTGCAAATCTTTTCAATGTAGGATGATATATTCTTGATTAGATCAGAAACCATGGATGGCAATCCTGTAGACTGTTTATTTGCATCTAGTGAAGGAGAAGTTGGCTGAGAATAAAGTGAGCCAAGCACTATGAACTTGTGCTTGACAGTGGGAGCCCAGGTCACAATCACTAAAACCACAGTCCGTGGAGAGGCTTACTAATATTTTTAAATCCAATGACCCTTCTCCAGCGTAGGAACATCTCTCTGAAAGACAAAAAAAAAATAATTAATTACAATGTACAAATAATTACCATTTTCAGAGTTAAATACTAAGCACAACATGTAGAAAGAAAGACAGAAGAGGAGGTTCTCAATTAACAATCAACAAGAAAGTGATAATAAATGTTGAATATTTAACACAAATAATCTATATATTCTTAGAATCTCTTTATTGAACAATCAAGAACTGCAAATAATTCAAACAAACAAACATTCATTTTAACATTAAAACAAAAGTCCATTTATTAATATGTATGTAACTGTAACAGTATATTAATATGTATGGGTTATAATGTTATTATTATGCTATGTATCAGGCTTCTACAGCAGGACAGAGTGTCATTGTCATTGTCCAATGCTTTCAGACAGGAGAGGTCTAAGGAACAGACAAAGTCATGATCAGAATTCAAAAGTGAATAAATTATATAATCAAATAACTAAATATCTACTTTGCTAAAAATACTGAAGCTATATTTAGTCTTAAAACAGGCTTAAAACAGATTAAGCTAAGTAGATTCTGCCCCTCATTTTCATCACTTCAAAGACTAAATGTTTATGTCAGCTGTGTTCCATATATTGATTATAATGATGAGAATGCTGCTGATGTCTTCACTTATTAAAATGATGAAGTTAATAGCCGATGTTGTCATATATTTAATTTCCCTATTAATTGTAATTTGAATGGTCCAGCACCTGAACCATTCAGGTGTGACAATGCATATGTAAAGTGGACTATATATTTTATAGAGAGCACAAAAAGGCCAATCAAGGCTCATGGAAAATAGGCCAATGACTTACTGAGCCATACTGCATAGCGTTAAACCTTGAACACTTGGTGTGTCTATGAGAGGTGTGTATTTCCTATAGAGTGAACCTGGCCAACTGAGTTGAACGAAGCATGTTTGTTGTCCAGAGGACCTGACAGCTGCTCCACATTAGTTCTGGGATATAGCGCTTGATGTGTCTACAGTCTCATGACCATAGAGACATGCTCACTTCAAATGAGCTGTGAAACACAGCATCACAGTTAGCTTTTATTGCCCTGATCTGAAGAAGGACCAGGCATTAACAAATAGAGCTTGAGGCCAGGTTGCCAGCGTAGATGTGTTCCTGCAATGATGGATTAAATCCAAGCACCCATGTTTGTACTATTTGGTAACTTCACCTGCCTTGTTAACTTGGGATAGGCCTTGTTTATTCTATGTAAAGATCTTGTACCTTAGTACCTATCTCACCAGCTCTGGCTTACTTACTCCATTTTATTAATTACCCTAACCAAAACTGTCATCCTGTTGAATGCAAATTACAAATACTTTCAGAATTATGTCCAAAACCTGTCCTGGAAGGTCACAGGTCAGTATGGAAAGCACATTGTCAAAACATGTATTTGCAAAATGTAATAAAAACAGGATGTGATGTAGACAGATTACAGTATATTTTATGACACAGAGTTCATGACTCAGCTTTCTTGTAGACCGGCATGAAGCCAAGAGCAACTTTTTGCAACTGATGGGTCATAACCCAAAACTGTCCCACCCATAAATAAATCACATCAGATATTGTAATACTGTATGGCCTGACACTGCCCCAACTACTTTCAACATTCTCAGGTTGCCTCTGATTTTCATCATATCCTTACATGATAAATGTGGGAAGTACCACAGTACAGCCAGTCAACTGTAATTCTTAATAGTTGTACACTTTTGTTTTTCAGGTTAATTATAATTATGACCCAATATGCTAATTAGTTTAAATAAATTATTTATTTTCAATTTGCACTTTTATATGTTTTGATGTTTGGGATCCCATTGCTCTCAGTTCCAGACTTTATATTTTCAGATTCACATCTTATTTTTTAGTTTCTTTCATTTTTTTATGGTTTCAGATCTTGCTTTTTCAGTTGCAGATCTTACTTTTTCACTTTCAGACATCCGACCCTGTTCTACTGTGGGGGGCATGGCATCAACTGAAAGGGATGTGGAATCATGTCAAATAACTTGATTAAAAGGCTACAGCCCTCCCCCTATCATCTTGCCTTCAGGGAATGTAGGATTCGGCTAGGCCACATGATTGTGAGTGAAAAAAATGCTTTTAATAAGAAACTCACACATGCATACAATGCACGAATATCCTGTACAGCTAAAACTGTGAAAGTTCTTTTAGGCAGTACTGGAGGCCAACTGTGCTACAGGAGCCAGAGTGAGTCCTTAGATGGCCACAATTGAATTGCTGAAATTTCTGATTTCCATGTAGCCTCATGAATGCCTCTTGCTCCACCTGGCAATGGTGTCTGGTTCTGCTGGCTCAAGAAGAAAAGTCAAGTTGGGAATCGTGTTAAATATCAGAACCAGAGGTCGTTTTGTAACAACATACAATGTTTCTTGCCATATTTAAGTGGCGAATTAGCAAAGCCAGAGGTTATGCATAAGGCTAAAGGCCCCCACGGGTCCGCAGACGTGCATGCATATTCAAGGCAGACTCATAGCGTAGCCAGAGCAGAAATCCGTGCATAGCTCAGTTTTTGTGACTCCATGGCGTGGACTCCATGGACGCGTACTTGCAGTCACACATTAGAGTCCTCAGTGGGAAATCATCACATCGACTTGTTTAAATTTGACACCACACACTTGATTACGAAACTTCAAATGTCCGAGGACAGTGCACCCAGTATCCTCGCCACTCACAGTATGCACACAGTCTGTCCAAGTATGTGGGAGCTACTACAGTAGATTGTATTAGCTTATGTCCTCTGTGAAAAACACAATTAGGCCTAATGTTAAATTGAATAAAGCTAAAAAATATATATTTTTGTCTAGTTGCAGGGGGGAGGCATGGCACTTACACCCTGTGTCCATGCAGAACACACGTGTGGTATGAATGGTCTACTAACATGTATTCCAAACGAAAATAGACCAAAAATCATGGCCTCACAGCTTTTGGTCTGAATGCGGCCTTAGCAGCTACTCAATGATAACGTTAGTCCTATGCTTTACCTCTCGCTTTGCAAAAGCTTTGCTTTAATATTTTTCATGATTCCCAACCTGACTTTTCTTACCTGTGTGCTGGGTTCAACAAGTGAGCCAGCAGAACCAGATGCCATTTCCAGAAGGACACTGCATTTCAGTACTTCTCGTGTGGTAACCTAGTATAATTTTGTAGCTCTTGTACCACAGTTGCTCCCTAATTCAGTCTAAAACAGCTTCCACTAAACAGCCTTGAAAATTATAACAGTTTTTGCTTTAAAGCAAAGCAAAATTAGAAACATGTTTCTTTGGAAAATGAGGGGAACTTTTTACCTGAGCTTGGAGAAAAGTGGTGGTTCTAAGCAGTGATAGGAAAAAAATGTGAAATGTGAAAAATTCTCTACTCTCCACAAAAACTTGTGACATAGACAGAACTTAATGAACTGAAAGGCTGTTATGTTGTTGAAAACATGCTGCAGTTGTCAATAGTTGATTCAGACTCCTTGTCTGTTGAGGTGTAATAAATATTAAAACCTCTGTGCAGGTACCCATCTTTGCTGTTCTACTATATGTACCAGGCTTGTGAAACCTGCTCTAAAAAAATACAAATTCTTAAAAAATGTAAACTTAAAAAAAGTAATTCAATAGTTAATATAAGATGACATAATCCTTTATTTGTCCCACAGTGGGGAAATTGCATTATCAACAGCAGGAGGGACAGTAGAAGTGGTGTGCAAGAAAAGAAAAGATTGCACACAGACTATATATATGTAAAAATAAAAACAATATAATATAGGATAGATGCACCATATATACAAGATAGATACGCAACATTGAATAGGATATATTATTGCACATGTATTGCACAGTGGGGTAGAAAATTATATATGAATTGCAAATGATGCACATGTTACTTTTCTTGGGAAGTAGTTACTTTTATAGTGAAGTCACTCAGGTTTTGGGAGAAGTAACTAGTAACTATAAGTACTTAGTTTTTCAAAGTAACATACCCAACACTGGTTATAAGTAAAGTAAAATGCTAATATCAGGTTCTCTGCTTATAATCTACTGCTGCAACTGCCCTGATTTGCAGAATAAAGGGTAGAACCGGATAGCATCTTGAACCATGCTTGGATCGGTGTCCATCAGAGCAAGCAGGAGCAGGAGCTCAAGCAAAAGGAAGGATTTGGGATGGAGTGTTGAGTGGATTTATTAATAAAAAAGTAGCTTCACCTTATCTCCAATTTCGCTTCAGCACCACTCACACCAAGCATGCCCGACCCAGAATGCATATCTGCAAGCTATTTTCTGTCAAAAAATTGGCTGCTGCAAGTTTGACACAACAAGGGAGTTCATAAAGTGCTTTAAAAAAGGAAACTGATAAGTCAAAGCTTGGTGTACCATCTATACCTGTAATAGTGACAGATGATGATGATGTGGGACAAGAAGAAGAATGCAGCGACTACCTGGGAAGGAACCAGATGAAATCTACCGAGCTCATATTTTATTCATGAATAAGTCGGGCAATGCCAAGGTTGTGTTTAAGCTAAAATTAAAATACAACACAGCTTTTTTTTTTTTTGGAGCGATGGGTGAGTGATTTCAGTGGAGCAGGGTGAAATGTGTGTTGAACACGGAGTGATATTGAGTGGAGCGGCCTGGGGTGGCTGTGTGCGGAGTAGCGAAGATAACGGACAGCTCCGTGAGCGAGGAGCGGAGATTCTCGCCACTCCACTCTGCTCACATGATGCCCAGGGGCCACCTAGGCTCAAAAGGTCTCAGGCTGTATGGATATGACTAAAAATAATGTGGAAAAACAGGGCAGGGTGCAGGACTATCAAACTCTATAGAAGGTTGAATCTGTCTATGAAGGCGATATATTGCTTTCCATGCAGCAATATAATAAAGGCACTGTACACCCACACAGGTGTTTTCAATACTCTGGCTAATAAGATTCTCCTCAGATTGGAGTTAAGAGGTTCTATGCTGGGAATTAAGTGATGTTATAAAACACAACAACTAATGAGAATGATAACAGTGGAAATCTTTCCCTAAGAAAAAAGTTTCCCTGCAACAAAATGTAATTCAGAGGTAATTCGTACATGCTCACAGTCCTCCTGACAAAAGTGAAGAAAAGTAAAAGGAATCATAGCAAATGGACTGTGGATGTGTCTGAGAAAGAATGAACAAACAAGATAACCCAGAGGTCCCTCAGCTTCTCATCACTAATGGCAGTTTAAAAAGATGTGGTCAGAGCCTTGGATTTAAAAGATGTTGTGAAGGTCCAAAGGTGAGGTTAAAAAAAAAAAAAAAAAACTTTTTAAAAGGCAGGTTCTATTCAGGTTCTATGCATTATATATGTAATATAATTACCTGCCTTTTAAAAAAGGTCAAATGATGTGTTGTATCTATACAATTTAACCAGGATGAGTTAATAAAAATAACAAAAACAGGGAAATGCATATTATACACACATTTAATTATAATTGTAAAATATTTTTTTACTTAGGATAAGCAAAAGACAAGTGTAAGAAATTAATATATGCATTATCTACACACTTGAATAATGCAATATAATAAGCAGAATGAATCAGTAGCCATGAAAAGTGGAATGGTATATTCGCACCAAATGTGAAGCAAATTTCATCATGCGCCACAATCACAACCATTAGCACAGCAGATTTTCTTTTTATGAATATTTTCATTTTTAATCATTAGGTTGAAAGCGTAATGTGTACATGACTCTTTTCAGTAATTCCAGCCGTTAAGTTTATAAATTGAATTCTTTCTTGGAACTACCAAAGCAAAATATGCATATTCTCTGTGCGACTCATAAGTTGAATTAAAAAAAATATTAGATTGTTGTATCATTTTGGAGAGCTGAAGCTATGTTAAAAACAAATTGTTTATGGTTTGGTCATTAAAAATTATGCTTTTATGAAATAGGTTATTCATACCATTCCACATTCCACACTTACTAGTCTCTATCAATCCATGAAATTAAAATTTCACAGCTTGATTTAGGAAAACTATTTAACTATTTAACAATCTATTTTTTTCCATGAGTCAACAATAAATATAGTACCCCTCACCAAATATACCAAACAATGAATGCTGGTTATTTTTTTAATGAATTTGTGATGTAATATTTGTAAAGTGCTTCACATACTATTTAGAGCTAGAGACACAATCATGGCTGACAGCGTCTGGATATGTCCCTATTTACTGTTGCAATGACTTATATAAAGCACTGTACTGCACTGTCTGGACAAATTACACCCAAAGAGTACTAGAGTTTAATGAGTGTTGATTACCAATTAGGGAGCTGCCTTTCTCTTAACAGAGCCAGCATCCTGACATCTGCATGTTAAGGTTTGACAAATGAAACATTCGGCCTCTTCCAGAACTGAGGTTGATACGCAAATGACTTGATAATGCCGACGAGGTATTGCCTGTATCATCCCATTAGAGCGTAATGATGCAAGAATTACGAGGAGGAAAAAAAAAGGATGATAGATAAAAGAGATCACCTTTTCCAACTCATCTGTGGTTTAACAATTTGACCAGAAAGACATGGCTCTGTGAGCCAGGCTCAGTTAATGTTCCACAAATGAAATGATATCATTTATTCAGAGGAATCATGAGTAGAGATCACGTTGAGTTATCTACATGTACACTACCTTCTCTACTGTGCCGCCTCACTGTAGTTGATAATATAATATAAGCATATATTTGAAATAATAGAACTCCTGTTGTAGCATATACGCAGAGAAAAATTGATTATTTTTCTTGTAAATCATAAGAAATAAATACAAGTAGGTAACTTATTAAATAGCATGTGACCGTACACACACATACACACACCATTGACCACAGAAGAACACCTGCAATATTGTCCATACAGCAGATATATATAACACAAGATTATTACACTTTATTCATGATATAATAAATATAATTATAATAATATTTATTAATAAACATTTGTAAATAAGACATGTTCAGGTATGTTATTCTTTATATTCCATGTGTTTGTGAAATTGATATGAATTTGTAAATTTTAATTTGTAAATGTCTGCCTTAACTTCTCTTTCCAGCCTTTACAATGGAAGGGTTCAGTGCCTTTGATCATGGCACTGTGTGGCTGATATTTCATAGTCAATTAATCGAGTGGTTTGGTCTAAATCGACTAAGAATTTATTCCTCAATTAGTTGATTTTTATGCATTTGTCAATGATAAATTTATTATATCCTGAAAATTGGTTGAATAGTCGAATTTTACTCAACTGAGGACTTGCCCAGTCAATGACAGCCCTCGGCTATATTAGTTTGTTATTCCTCAACATCATATCTTTCATGTTGTAAAATAACCTTAATCATCTTCTCTGACCTGATGAGAGCATCCAGAAATGAGTCGCTTGCTACGGAGACAACATTAATTCTGGGAATTCCTGTGGTCCTGAGGTATAGTGCCCCTCCCATTTGTGAGTCAGACTAGAGAAACCTCCAGAGAAAGGGGAGCACCTCAGCCACACCCACTCCCTTTGCTCTGAGCCACTGCCACCCCAGACTTCTGCATTAATGTCCAGGGACCCATTTCCCCCTTTTTTCCCTAATGCATGTGATTCACAGAGCACTCTGAAACACTCCGTTCCTCACCAGCTGTACAACCTCTGCCACTCTCCTCTAATGAAAACCAGTGTCAGTTGGAGGCATGCTAACCTATTTCTTACAATAGTACAATCCACTCTTTTTCTCCTGATGAAAATGCAAGTATTGAGGTTATTATGCTGCGAGCAATTATACACCACGCTGTGACGATTTGTTGCTCGTTCTGGTGTTCTGGCTGAGCTGCAGGAGTGCAAACCTTTAGAAATGGATGCATATGCTGTGGATGAGAGATGCTCATGTGTTACGTCATGTCTCCAGAACACATGATTATGGCTTATGGCCGAGCATGGATTAGTGGTTGTGGGTGTGTGTATGTTATGTGCACGCTTGTGCTTCTGTTCTGTGTGCAGCCGTGCATGCACACACATGTGCACCACGCATGCCTCCGTGCATGATTGCTTTTAAGCATGCATTTGCTGCTTTGGGAGAAGAGCAGAGCACCCAGCGGTGGGGGTTGAGTGTGAGGGTGTGTGCATCCTCAGATCATATTGCCCTCACGCCCATCCTCAGCTAGGCTACATTCTGCCTCCAGTCTCCTTAACCTGTGTTATTTCCCATCAGTAAAATATCTGCCTGCAGCCCCAAAACTGGCCGACACCACCGCACCTCTCCTGTCGTAAATCCAAATATTACTATTTCTTTGGTGGGCATGACAAGGAGCAGCCTCATCGCAGCTCTTCGCTGAGCTCACATCCATTCATGTCATCATGACAACATGAGGAAAGGTGAGAATCCATGAGAGTGATGGGATATTTGTGGAATCGACAGTGTTTGTGTTAGATCTGGCTTTTTTTTTTGAATGAAAGAATGAATGAATGAACAACAAAGCCACTGTTTAACCCTTTGCATATTTGTGTTATTTCAGCCCAGGTCCATATCGACAGATGATGCCATCTAACCGCATTATTCTCAAATAATGTTTCATTAATCCACTGACAGGGCCACAGAGGTAGGGGAGGGAAGCAACAAGAAGACAGCCTATAGGATGGAGTCAGACACTCTACATCCCCCCCACCCATTCCCTCCACCCCCCACCCCATGCAAACACGCATCCAGCGCGACAAATGCTCCGCACACATACCTGGTTGTGCCAAATCTCCCGTGCAGGACGCCGGTGTGGAAGCCGATTCCCCGGGTTTCAGCGAGCAAAAGCGGCGACGCTGGAGAGCGGGGCAGCGGGAGGGGGGGACGGGGAGGGGGGCGGGGAGGGGAGGGGGGAGGAGGGAGGGAGGGGACAGAGCGGCTCGGTGCGCAGCTGCCTGCTAATACCAGAGCTCACAGCATCGCGCCTCGTCCGTCAGATTCCACATCACCGCAGAAAACACACAGGCGCCTCTCCTCCGAGCCGCCGTGCGTCCGCGCCACCTCTCTGTCTCTGAGTCCGCTTGCTGGGCTCCGCTTGTTCGCGTACGGGGAGACCGACGCTTCTGGCTTTTTACTGCCGCAAGCTGCTGGCTTTTATGCGCACTACAGTTCACGCACACACACGGTTACACATACACACACACACACTGCTCGTAGACAGTGTCACAGCGCGTGGTGTCTAGTCCAAAGCGGGATTCAGACGGCTGGATGATGGAGAAAAGAGGAGGAGAGGAGAGAAGGAGCAGACAGCGCTGATGCTGCTGCTGCTGATGATGATGCCCAGACTGACTCCGACTCCGGCTCCGAGTGTCTGTCCCTCCCCTCTACACATCTCTCTCTCTCTCTCCCTCTCTCTCTCACACACGCACACATACGCGCACACCAAGGTAGCCCCCCCCCCCCCCCCCCCCCCCAAATACACACAGGCGTGCGCTGAGTGGAGCGAGAGAGGGGAGCGCAAAAAAGAAAGGGAGGGGCGGTGAATTGAGAATGAAATGTGCGTGTGCGCGCGTGTGTGTGCACGCGTGTGTGTCGGATAATTATTATCACTACTACACTGCGAAAAAACTACACATTCCGATGGACGTAGTGATATGAAACGGTGAAGCAGCAATGATAAGTCAATACGCCGCGAGCGCTGGAGACGTTTGACGTTTATGGCCATACCCTCGGGGTGAGAGGAACGGTCACACACGCGCCGCACGTCATCCAATTACGTCGCTCACTGGAAGTGTCGTCACAGGACGTGATGCTCATTCGCGGAGCAGCGTCAAAAAACGCGATTCCAATTTCATAACCACGTGGGGATTTTATAGTTTTAGTAATTAATCGGTTATTTAATTCTGCCCTGCAAAAAATCTAATCTTAACAATTGGACATAGAGCCTATTTTATTCTGTACGATTACAGCAATATTTAATACAATTCTTTCTTTTAAGAAAAAAAATAGTTTACTTGTATCATGTTTTGTATCTCATAACTCCTCACAATTTTTTTCGTTTTTTATCATAATGTTTTAATTTTGACTTCATTTTTATTTGTGTACCTTTATCTCATTTCATATTTCTATCAAATGCTGTAATCCTGTTTTTTTAAAAAAAAAAAAAAAAAAAAAAAAAAAAAAAGGAAAACAGGACTAAACTGATCAAAATCGGAGAAGAAATTTTAAATAAGGAAAATTATCTTCCAATACATTGAGATAACTCTACTTAACAATGGACTAATTCTATCAAAACAAGATATTTTCACAGATAAGATTTCATTGTTTGCAGCAAGGAAAGACCTGAAAAAAAATATGTTAAGAAAAACTTTGCTTTTAGTTAGTTTTGTTAAATAGCTTTTGTAGTAGTCCAATATCTTTTTTTGATCAGTCATTGAATCTTGGAACAAATAAAAAGGTTCGTCAGTAAAAACATTTACTTCAAAAAGTATATCACCAAATTTTCCTTTAGGAATTAGGCTTTTTTTACATTACCTTTCTCTGTTGTAATTACCATCATGATCATTTAATGAAGTAGAATGACTGAGTGTACCCATAATGTTGTATATTTGTTATTTTTGTTTCGAATTTGTAAACGTTTTTTTACCAAAAATAGCTAAACACAGACACAAACAGTGATAAAATATCTTGGCAGGAGAAGATGAGGCAGTTGAAGATAAACACATTAATTTGTGTTGCAACATTTTGTTAATTGAGGAAATTTTATGTTGACAGGACAACTACAGAAGGACACAGGAATGAAAACATTGCAGATAAAGTGTCAAACCATAATCCATCTCTCTCTCTCTCTCTCAGCCACTAATTGTCAGGCCATCTTGCAAAAACACATTTCTCCCTCTCTCTGTGTCACATGGGAGCGAGGTCTACATCAGATGTAGAGGCTGTTGGATAAAGATGAGGAAGATTATGGGTTAGGGGGCGTTTGTGGTTGATTGGTTGGTTAGTTGTTGTTGTGTGTAGCCCCTGTTCGCCCCCTGCTGGTGATGGAAACAGCTGCAACCTGCAATCAAAGCTGGTCCTGAGCCAAACTGATCCAGGTGACCCCCCCTCGCTCCACCCACATCACCCGCCCAATTACTGCAGTGCACTTGTGTTCGGCCAAACACAGCACAGCAACACTGATTTATTTTAGCATTTAACATGGTTCAGTTCAAGTCCAATGTGATCTAAGTCTGGGGTAAACAAGCACATTAGCTATGTCTGGAAAGGTTTATGGTATATTTCAATTGTGCAACATTTACTTCAGAGTTAATTCCTCAGTAGAAACAGACATTTCTATGGAAAAAAACAATGTCTATAACACCAGTGTTGGTTTGTCTGGTTCTCATTTGTGTGTTTCCTCTCGCCCACTGTCTGTCTTGTCTGGAAACACAGAGATCTGTTTCTGTTTGTGCCTGCAGCTGCCAAAGGACGGTTAGCCAAAACTCTAGAGGTCTTCTCCTCCACCACCCAAATCCCCCACTCTACTCTCCTCTACTCTCCTCTCCTCCTCTCTCTCCAAACTTACAGAGCAACGATCATCTTTCTCTAGCTTTCTCTCTCTCTTTGAATCACACTTATTTCAATTTAATCATTTGGTTTCATGTTCTGTTTGTTCCATATTAAATCATCCACATATCTGTTAATGTATGTTCTGTCTTTATGTAGATTCTTAGGGAAATTAATCAAATTGTTCTTCTTTTAAAGTGAAATAAGGAATTTCCAGCTGAATATTTGCATTTGCAGTGTCTGTACAGCCTGTTGACCTGGTAAACAGATTGAACTTTTCAGTTGTGCAGCTCCTGTGTCCCTCTCAAACCTAGTTAGTTAGTTGTCCTAGTTACAGCACAGTGTCCAACTGAAACTCAGACAGACAAGCATCTGTTAATTCTGAAATGGCATGACAAAAAGATTTGTTTCCAGACAGCTAAGAGGCTTTAAACATCACTCAGTCCATGACAAAAGAAACATAGTTTTTTGTTTTTTTGTCAACAAAATCACTGTCATTGAATCTAAAACCATACATTTGTTGAACCAATACTGTGTTAATCATCACCAGTTTCACCCAATGTAATGTATCAAATAGGGTTAACAAGATGATTCTTTTAGTTATTTCTCATTTCTGACATGTTGCACAATCGGTTCTGAAGAGAGTAGTCGTCACCTTTGGCCCCTAAATATATGTGAATATCACTCCTATTACCAACAATATTTCTAACCTGAGGAAGCTGCTGAGAATAAAAGAAAGAATACATTTAGAAAAAACTAGATTCCCATCAGAATTACAGATCTGTTTTCTCTATATCTATATCCAGCTGCTCTATATCCCATTCCTGTTCAGAAATCATAATTTCCTGGATTATTGTTCTTTGCTTAGTTCTGATAATAAACAGCCAAAGTGTTAAAACCTCAATGTTGAAGCAGGGTCAGGCCAAAGCAGGAACTGTTTGTTGTTCCAAGGTGACTCCCATCACTGTCCATCATCTTCGATCCAAGTCACAGTGAATCAATGACATTTTTGAAAACCCTGACACTTCTTGTCATTGATATGATCCTGAAACTGTTCTTCCTTTCTGTGAGGCAACTTCCAACTTCAGCTAGTTCTGCTTGTAGTTTCACAGTAGTGTTATATTGGAAGAGTTTAGACAGCTTCCTGTATTGCATCCCTCCTGAGCTCCTGTGATTATCTGTATCTTCCACAGGGTTACCTCAGCTACCCTAATCTGTTGGCAAAGCACCCGGCTCTACATAAAAACACAGCCAGGGAACTTTACCTCTGTCACTATGGACATTTGTGTGTGCTTTTTGATTTGTTTTCCAATCGCTGAATGTGGAGCTCCTGTGCGTCTGTGACTTTTGCAGAAACAAGATCTCTGTGCCTAAGAAAGGTCATATCGCAGGAGCCGAAGTTTCATCCTAACCTATAAGAATCACACATATCACACAACCCTCTCCCATGACAGACCTTTATCCTCTAGCGGCTGAAACACAGGGAAAGTTGGCACTAATGAGACAGGCAGATGGCCTTTATGTAGCTCTTTAGTGGTTGAAATCCTTCCATCGAAGCATAAAGGGATCGCCGTGGGCCAATGTAGCATTAATCTAGCACATGACCATCAGCTTGGAGGAAAAAAAAATATATTTTCATTTATGTTGAGAAGACGGAGCACATTAAAGAAGTCTATTCTGATCACACAGCTGTCGACACACAGCTGGCAACAATTCGCGCTGCCTTCAGCACCAAAGGACAGGATTAACATTTTCATATTAGCACCTGGTGAACCATGGACTTTAATATTGTTGCTGGGGGTCTACAGGATAATAATGAAGAATTGTGACTCAGGTAGTGGGGGGGGGAAGTAATGATGGTGGTAGAATATTTCCTATCCATGTAGCCCATTTCATGTTGATGATGTCTTAAATTTGATGTAATAAATTCCTACCTGAAGAAAGTGGAGACGTTTTTCCCTGGGTCTCGTTACAGTTTTATGAGCTCGAAGAATTCAGCCCCATTGACTGTGTCACCACCCAATTTGTTCCAGTTTGTCAGCATGAAAAAAATGCCCACTGCTGAACTCTCAGGCAACTGCTGAGTGATGGGGATGGGTAGTTTGACTTAATAAAAAGAACAACTTTGACAGTGCTGTCAGGATTTAGTGCGGGTCAGCACGGCTAACATTTATTAACACTCCAAATGTAGCTATTATAGAGTTTGGCTGATTTTAATGGGCTGCAGGTTTTTACACCACCACAGAATAAGTGATCTTGTGACGACCTAAAGGATGAGGTTCTTTCACAAGGAGGTTTTGTTTGTCTATGAACAGGATTATGGGTAATATTCTGGGCTGATTTCGGTGAAATTTGGCATTTCCCAGTTACAAAACCTGCAAATGACTCTTTTTCTTTAAGCAGCTATTAGTGGCTCCTGCTGGTCAATGGAATGTTAATAGCCGAGTGAGCAATTGACAAAACTTTGCCCTGGAGATTCAGTTCAGCACCATCCTAATAGTTTTGGAAATATAGCCACACATATTGGTTGTGCTGCACAATTTGCATGTCAGATAAAAGACGTTTTGAGCATTGGCCTTGGGGAACGTATACACGCTCCAAGTGTCCTTCTATTTTTACATAACTTGTGCCATTTATGCCTTACATTTAAGTTTATTAGTCAGTTTGCAGATTGCACTACTTGCAATGACGTTCTTTATTCTGAACGAATCTGTTTCACTGATGTTGCTTTTGGAAGAACACAGACAAAAAAAGCTTTCATGACACTGGTTTACCAAAAGAACATACAGTACGTTTCATGGGAAGATGTTAGTATCTTTTCAATACAGCTCATAATGATCATGGGAGAACACAAAAGTCTTTTCCTTCTTCCATCTATAAGACAGTCCCCAGTGTCTGTGAAGCAGATCGTTGGGCAACAATGTTTCTGTCTAATCACATATTAGCATCTGTTTGTTTCTGTCTATCATAAAAAAGAAAAGAACTGTCAAGACAGACTTTCTTCATTTTAAGGATTTTACAGCATTTAAGAGAATGTTCACTGCTGCATAACACCCTGAAAGCTTAGTGAAAGGTTAAAAGCTCAGCAAATTCAGCCTGGGAAAGAAAAAAACACAAGTTTAAAGTGCCACTAAATATACAAAGCTCTAAAAAGAGGTACAACAGTGAAATCATGTGGGGGGGCTTTGTTAGAAGTGAGTGTTGGGCTGTCAAGGTCAAGATAAAGTAGATGAAGATGGTTGTGTTTGAATAGTTTCAGTCCCACACTCATGCAGGATGACAAAGGACAGTGAACTTGTTTGGATTTCAGCAGACACTTTGAAAAAGCGAGTGGTCTTTGGGTTTCACAAGACATCGGGAGAGATGCTACGGATCAATCAGAGGGTGTTTAAGTCCCTGGCAGAGTCAGTGTCCTCTCCTCAATTCGCCCAACTGCTGCATTGCAGATAAAAACCCTCCTCTGCCAGACACCTTTTGCACACAACGAAGAAGAGAAGCTAAAGAAGCTTAAAAGAAAAAGGAAGCTTAGAAAAATAGTGTTTTGTTCTCAATGTGCTCATACATTAAAATATATTATTATTGGGTGATATTCCGCTATGTTTTATATGAAATTTAATGTGAGGTGGATTATAAAGAATCTTGCAAAACATTCCATATATCTTATGATAATGACTCAAGTATTGTTGATGTGTTCAGCAGTTTTCATTCACAGAAAACCTCATTTTAACATTAATTAGCTTAGTCAGACAGTCACAACTGATTCATTGTGGGAGTAAAAAGTCTTCAAACCATAATAAATGTAACTCAATTGCAGGAAATGTGAAATTTGGCACAACTATCTTATATTTACTGGTTAGTTTCAGGAACTGTGTTTTAAAGGGTCATCTAAGACGAACTTTGCAAATTAGCTTCGGTTGTAAATGTTGTGATATGTGGCACTAGTACTTGTCCTACACAAATAAACATTTTATAGTTAAGTAAATAATACATTACACACATGTTTGGAGGTTCAGCTGTGTTAAATATTCATTATTAAAGCTAGTGTGTGTCTTTTACATATAAATGATTGCCAATCCATTCCAACTTTTTGCCAAACGAGTTCACACAATGCTGATTAAGCCCATCAACACCAGTAAATCTCTCTGTGTTTCCCAGTATACAGAGATTTCTAATCTCTTCCCTGCTGGCCGGATGAAAGCACACTGTGCCTGCTTCACGAGCTGAGCATGTGCACCAGTGACTTCCAGTCCTCTGCTGTCTTGAATTTGTTCTTTGAGACTCTCCACGTGTTATCAGGCAAAATGGATCAAATTCTGATGGTGAAATGAGTCATTTGGGGTTGTACTAACAATTTATCCACTGTTTTACAGCCATAACAATAATGATGGATCAGGCTGCACCTGGAGGTAGGGCTGCAACTAATGACTTATTATAATTGATTTATCGATCCATTAAATCATCAGTCAATGAGTTGTTTGGTTCATGTAAAATGTCGATCACTGTTTCCCAAAGCAGAAGATTCATCTAAAGTTTAGTTTTTTTGTCCAGACCAACAGTCCACAACCCAAAGATCATTTGTTTAATATTATAAAAGAAACCAGAAAATAATCAGATTTGAGAAGTTGGGACATTTTGGACATTTTCTTTTTAAAAATGATTCAAAATGATTGATCAAAAATCTAAATAGATGGTGTTTATATAATAGTTGGCAACTAATCAATTAATCAATACATTAGCATGTGTCAGCAGTCTTTTAATAATTTCTCTCACTGCCATAGGGGGGATACAAAACGTACTGTACAATAGCTTTAAGATGGCTTATTATGTAGGAATCCACTGAATTACTACTACTAATAATAATACTATTAATAATAATAATGTTGTGCAAAATGCTACTGAATAATGAATTAGTCATGAAGCTACCATTACTACTACTACTACTACTAATAATAATAATACTAACACTGTGCAACATGCTACTGATTGATCAGTCAGTCATGTAGCAAAAATAATAATGCACCACTATTTAAACCTGCTTATTGTCTTTATATTGTATGATATGATGTGTTTTTTATTGTTAATGAATCCTCACATGCTGCAAGTCATTGTCAGTTTAAATGGTCAGTTAATACTGTTCGATCCATCACCAATGTGTTCATGTGCGTCACGATGATCAATGTGCAGCATGATTGGACAAATGTCCAGTCAAATGCAGAAAGTGACAGTACAAAACGTTCAGTTAACAGTAGTTTTGGACAGTTGTCTCCTGAAAATGTTCCAACTCCAGTCCATGAAACAATGTGTCTGATATATTTACATCCGATGTGTTGTCATTTGTGTCATTTCTGGAGGCTGGGCTGAGTGTTTAATAGATACATATCCATGTCACTGTGATTGCACTGTGGCAAATAAAGATTGATTGATTGAATTCAGATGTAGAAAACCAGTCTGTGTTTACTCAACGGCGGTACAGTACCACTGTCCTGCTTCACTCCTGAGCTAATTATCTTCCTGGCTGGTGAATGCAGCAGGTAAAACACAACGCTTCGAGAGAGTGAATGAGGCTCAACACTTAAAACCTTAATGGGCTGCAAGCTTATCCCTGAAAAACAGCATGTCAGACATGCCTCAGAAGCAGTCGCCTTTTTTTTTTGATGGGAAGACTTCACAGTTACAATCACAATAATTATTCTTGCTGCTCACTCTGCCTCACAGTAACAGTCTGTCAGTTACTGCTGTTTACGCCCTAACAACCTGTGATTAGCCATCAGTGCTGTTTGAAAGCTGTCACTGAAGATAGAAACGTTTCCATCTACAGTACGCTTCACCTAGCACTCAGCCTGAACAGGCGTGAATAATCCTGTCTTAATTCTGCAGTGATACGAACAGAGTTGTTGGCTTTGAAAAAGCAGATACGCTACTGAGCTGCATCGCTCTTAGTTATATTTCAGCACGTAAAATCCTCTAATTGCAAGCAATTTGAGATGTGATAAAGAAGTACAAAATACAGGTGTCTGCGTTTATTCTGGATGACAGCAGTTAAATTCACAAGTTGCAATAACCATAGGCCTGTGATTCAACCATTTCAACTGAAATGGCCCCCAGCAGCTTGATGAAGGGGCTCGAGTGCCCACAAAAATTAAAAGGTTACGAATAAAAAGTAAAAAAAAAAAATCGAATTGAAATGGGGCTCCCAGATGCCTGAGGCCGCCACTGGCAACAAGTTAAGAATTTAAACGCTCTAACATTTCCAAATATTAAGCCTGATGTCTGGCCTGATTGTGGGGGTATCACATCACCTAATACAACATCACATTTTACTTGATAGGTGACTTGATTTGACTTGATGTGACCTAACAAATTGAGGACCTGACACTTACATGATAGGCCCCTCGGCTCAGGACGAGAACAGAAAATTTGAAAACTTGTGACCAGTGAGGCTGAACTAGCCTCACCTCTGGGTGCTAGTGTCGCTCACTGACTGATTCAGTCACCCAGAGGTAGGAGCTGCCCATTTCTCTTTCTTTTCTCCTTTCTATGCATGTGTGTGTGTGTGTGTGTGTGTGTGTGTGTGTGTGTGTGTGTGTGTGTGTGTGTATGTGTGTGTGTGTGTGCCCAAGAGAGAGAAACACATAAAACACACAGAGAACATACAGTAACCCAGAGGTGACAACCTGTCTTCAGCTCATCTCACTTCTTATTTGCAGCTGAGTCACTATGAGATGCACAAATACACACACAAAAACACACACTATTACTAGACACTGTGCACAACCATGAACCCTGAATCATGCAGAAGACAGAAGTACTTCACCCAAAGAAGAAAAGCAGGAAATCTAACAAGGACCTAAATTGCAGCTAATTTACAAACATAAATATCTGACATAGTTGTCATAACACAAGCATCAAAGTCACCATTAACCTAAATAAGCTACAAAAATGATTCAGTAAACACTCAAGGTAAGGCAACTGAAAGCCAGATAATCGCATGCCAGCATATTTGTTATTTCCTATCACATACACACATGAGGTGCGAAGGCCTGATGCATCAACAATGTGAGAGAGAGGGTGTAGCTAATTATCATAAAAATTAGCTGTGAGTGCAGCAGAGGCTCTGTACGGCACGGTGTTAGCGACATGGTTGCGTCAGCACAGCACTTCCTGTTTACTGGTTAGACCCACAGCAGGTGCAGACACCAGATAACAACACAAAGCATGCTGGGAGATAAAAGCACCGCTAAATGTGCTTGGGGGCCTCCTTAGCACCTGTTGCTGCCTGATGTGGCACCATTCAGTGCTGCTGCTGCTGAGATTGGGAATCCCTCAAACACTACGCACATCCTTTCATGAGAAATACTGTCACCAAAAACTACTCAATTACAAGTAAAAGTCTTGAATTGAAAATGTTACTTAAGCTGAATAGCATTAAAATGTTATATTATATTATAATATACTATTCATTTTTAATCACATAATACCTATAAGAGTGTTTTAATGTTTTCATTTATCAATGTGATACCAATTTGAGATACTAAGAGTATTGTTTTATGTTTGTATATCACAGGTTACCCAATAAACACCAATTGGCAAAAAGTACAAGTTCATAAGTCCAGAGATATGGTGAATTAAGAATAAAGCATTAAAGTTTTTTTATTATATCTGTATAAAAAATAAGCATAGTGAATTTATCTTTTAAATTAAAGTTTAAACACAGTAATATAAAATGTCCATTCTAATATTTGGCACCTTTCACAGTGAATAGCAAATTTAAAAAAGAAAAGAGTGACAGTTATGATAGATATATATTAGAATTATATTATATAGAATTAAATTATATGATAATATATAAACAGTATATTCACTTTGTCAAATATTAAAATCTTAATTTAAAAAGTAACTAAAACAAATAAGTATAATATAATAGAAAGTACTATATATTTCCTTCTGAAATGTGGTGGAATGGAAGTAAAAAGTAGCATCACATGGAAATACCATCCATGTGATGGGGCCAAATCTGGCCTGGCACCTCATTTTCTGTGGCCCCTCAAGAGCTTTCACAGACTTGTGTGATTTAATGAAAGATGGGAAAGTGAATAAATGTTTAATCTTAACAGACACGATGGTCACTTCGTCTTTGTACGACTTTGTTAACTCCAAAATCTTTTTCTCAATTGGCCACGAAGGTTGTTTAAAAATAGGAAAGTTCACATTCTTCCTCATTTTCCTTTGTTGAAGTACATCTGTCATTACTTTCTCATACTTTCTATTCTTTAATATTTAGCATAGCAACATGAAACCATAGATTCCAATCTTTGAAAAATCCATTAAATAAATAAAATTGTTAATAGTGGATATCAACATATTCTTGTGAGTCGATAGAGTAGATATTTGTGATGATTTTCAATGTTTTGCTGCAGCATTAATACAGTATACATTAATAAAAGATACAATTATCTAACATATATAATAATAATACATAGACACATATATATGATCTTTACAATTGGCCCTTTGAGGGAAACCAGAACGCTGATGTGGCCCGGGATGAAATTGAGTTTGACACCGCTGCCATAGACTGAGTATAAATACGAATAACTCAGAATTGTACTTAAGTACTCTACTTAATTAAATGTACTTAGTTATTTCCACCACAGCAGGCAACAGTACAGCTACAGATGTTTTAGACTCGGTAAGTCATAAGCAAATCAAGATTTAACACTCACCCTAAGCATCACATTTATATTGTTCCCCTTACAGTATATTTGTGGTTGAAATATCACATGTTAAGGAGAAATGACAGAATTTTAAAGGGTGTGAAGAGGGCCGAGGCCAAAGAGAAGGGCTCATAAAAGAGCAAACCACAGATTTGAATCCTAAATAAATCAGTAGAAATACTGGGGGTAAGTCGCAACTTAGCAGGCTGGTGATTTAAGGTTTGTTGTTCTCTTGAGGAAGAACATATTTCCTTTTTCAGTTACAGGGTCATGGTTCAATAGAGAAAATACAATCAATCAATCATCAAAACAGGCTTATGTGGAGATATGTAAGAAATATATACACAATATATCTAAGAGGCATATTTATAGTGTCTATACTTACATACAGTGCAACCAAAAAGTATTAGGACATTGTGTGACAACACATTTTTCATTATTTTGGCTCTGTAGACTAGACTGGATTCAAAATGAAACTGTGACGATGAGGTTAAAGTGCTGACTCAGCTGTAATTTGAGGGTAAGATGAATTGTGTTTTAGTTTCAGGATTTCAGAACTTTTCCAGTCAATGACTGGCTGAAGTCTCAGAGTCACACTCATCAGCTGAGGAACTGAATACTGAACTGTTGATAGTAACTGGTTGATAATAACTGAATTGAACATAAGTATTTGAGATAGTTTTATTTTTGTATTTGTACTTGAGTATTTCAATTTGATGCTACTTTTCTCTTTTGAAACTTTCAGAGGTATATATTGTACTTTCTACTCCATTACATGTAGTTTAGTTGCAAACTAATTTTCTGATCAGCATTTTATACATACAATCAGTATGATTTATGAAACACATCTAATCTTTACCTTCCTTTTAGTCACAAACAATATAAAACATTAGACTTTCCTTAACAATGTACCATATGTGCACATAATATATATAAAAAACATGTTTATATTCTATTTTATATATATATATATATGTGTGTATATATGTTTCTTTACCCTGGAAAAGGTTAAAATCTTTAGAGCTGAGATTTGAGTTCTCTGCTGATTCCACAAGTTCAAAAGCAATTTCTGAGTCCAGCAGCAGCAGCAGCAGCAGCAGTAGCAGGGGGTGGGGGGGTGCGGTTTGCTGTAACCTGTTCTACCTACAGTGTCTACCTAAGTCTTCATTGGGAAGATCACTGCACCCGTGGGACTGGCTTCATTAAGAGTGAGTGCATACTTACACTTACACACACACAGATCCCTCCACTGTCCCATAAACATCTGCATTTTTACAGCATACAGTCCACTACACCCAACATCCACACTCACCTGACCATAAACACAAAATTTCCTGACTTTGCAAAAATGTCCTCACTGAAGTTTCAGTACAGAAGTTGTATATGAAACACATCCTGCACCTCTGGAAACATAACGTACACTTACTGCTGTTACTGTAGATGGAATAATTGTTCTTCTATAGTCCAACATCCTGGTTGGTTCCCGGCCAGGATGAAGCTATAAATGTCTGTGCATATGTCTGTCGGTGGAGAGTGTGCCTGCCCTCGCTACAACAGGCTAATTACGTTTCAGTCTCTGTGATAAATGTAGTTTGCTTTGATTTACTTGCAGCTGCTCTTGTTGTATTCATAGCCTGTCTTTCCCATATCTCTCACCCCCCCCCCTCCCCCCCTCTCATACACACACACGTTGAATTCCCCTTGAGAGCAATTATCATGGAGTTACACAGTACGTACTTGTGTTATTAATCTCTTCACTGACTTTGCCGTGACAATACAGCACTTTCTGCAGTTATTTACAGAACAATTCGTGGACAATGGGTTTTACTGCAGCCTATAATTACAGGCACGAATAAGCTGACGTATAGAAACCTGGCAAAGCAAGAGTTAGCTTGTTATTGGGCAGGTGGGGTGGGGAGTGCAGGGAGATGATTAAACTCAATGATGTGGAGAACTGGGGTAGAGCCTGAGCTGTGTGTCACAGTCAATCACAGATATATGTATGTTAGAGACTTATACTGTGTCATGCCACTTAATGGCTCATCCCCACATGCACAAAACATACATGAAATGTAGATAATCTACATATTCCTGACTATATTATGCATAATCCTGACCTGCAGTCGCTGTACAGGGTTTTTCAGCAGGCAGATGACACATATCATCATCATAATATTGATTTCAACCATAGCTCAGTCCTAATTACTGCACATACTGTCCATACAAGAATCCCTGCCCTTTTTATTGGTGTAGCGTTCCTCCTCATTAACCAAGCATTTTATAAGAATGCGACAAATGCATAGGTTGTACAGGAAAGAGCTGACTTCAACCACACAATTCATTTTTTTATGTGAATCCTAGAGTCTGTCTGATGGTACAGATGGGCAAAATGAAGGACATTTTGTTTTCAGCTTGCTTACGTTCACACAGGTTACAACAGTCTTTTCCTCAGCCTGTTTCAATATGACAGCCAAATATTATTCTGTATTTCAATAAAGGGTTTTAGTGATTTTAAGATGTTTTGATATCTTATCCGTATTGCAATATCAGGACTCCGATCAGTCCAAAATTCATTCTGCACCATGGCAACGACCCCAAATATTCAGACTCATGAAGAAGTATCTACCAGATGGTGCGACCCCCACAGACCCTGATCTCAACTTCACGACTCCAGTCTAGGACTACATGATGAGGCAGAAACAACTGCCAGGTACCTTTAAAAACTGCAGGTGTAGAACTGGCTCTGCTTTAAAAACTAAGTGTGCTGACACCAAATATTGATTTGATTTAAGTTTCATCTGTTTACTCCAAATAAATCGATACATAAAAACTGTTCATGGTGTTATTTTAGACAGCATCCTCACTTTACTTTTAGTACCTAAATCCTTTGCACAGTCCTGTATATAACAACTTACCTGAAGACCACAGCCAAACCAAATTAATGGGTGGAGCAGCAGACCTCAGCTCAGAATGTGTGGTTTTATTGATTAGATGATATAATAAAGAATAGTTTTTTAGACATCTAGCTTACTACATCTTGCCTTTCGATAAAGACACATTTCCCTTTGCCTATCCAATGCATTTCTTCTCTAAAGTCACACTAAAATAGTTAAGAAACATTTACACACATTGCGTGTTATTGCATATATCTACATTTGCTTAAGTGAAGTAGTACCAGAATAATGGTGACTTGTTTACCTCTGCCTACTCTTTGTAATTAGCTTACCTTATGAAAGAAAAGAAAATTATCAAGAATATTTCAAAGATAAAAACACAAGTGGGTCCCCGTTTAATTTGGATTATGCATTAGAATGTAAGATAAATTGTTTCACACAATTCCAGTGTTCAACAGCTATTAGTGGTAACATGCAAGGTAATCTCTGCTAACAGGGCAGGGGAAAATTAGTGCTGGCGGGTGATAAACACAATTTTTCAGGAAATGAAAAAAAAATTTTTTTCAACATGCACATATTTGTGTAACCTGCATAACATTATTGTAATTACTCCAGCCTTCATAAGTATTACCACGAAAATCTTATGAAGTCTACATGAAATGCCACTTTACAATATGCCTTGAAAAGTATTACCAGATAGCAGACATTGAAACTATTGAAACTATATAGAATTAACATTGCATTGTCAACATTAAATCATTGAATCCATGTTGGATTTTGATGTTGATTCAACATCAGTTTTCACCCTCATTTGATTTATTAACACCAACAGAATTTCAATTGTATTTCAGTTACTGTGGATATTGAACATTGAAAGTGCAATGTAAGTACAGATCAATGCGCTCTCAATTATATTTGAATTAATAATACCGGTAGAAATAGTTCAGCAAGCAAAACTAATACACATAAATACTACAATCTATATCCTACAGCAAGGATGTCATAGACAACCTTATTGTTTGGATAAGTCATTTTTTATGTAGTAAAAATAGCAAACACACACATACTTTTTACTTTTAATGCTGTGTTTGTAATTGTGTTTGACAGTCAGCTAATTACACAGTTATGAATGTACCACTATAAATTGAGCTAAGGAGTTAAAAGTGTAGAGAGATTCTACCTGCCATAAAAATTTGTTATTTTTTTATTTTAATTATTTTTTTTAATTTGTTATTTATTATTTATTTGTCCTATGGTAATTAAATGCTGCTTCCCTGTGGTTTAGGGTTGTTCACCCCGAGGAGTAGCAGAAGTCAGTCCACGATGTCTCCCTGGTAGATTCATGGATGTATTATAGAAGTAGATACTGGACTGAAAAATGGCCACCATTCATTCCAATGGAAGTTGCTCACCTGCATCATGGATGTATTATAAAACCTGGATATGGTGCCACTCGCTCAGCAGCACGCACGACTTTTCCAGAGCTTTTCTGGCTGTTTGTTTTTTTCATTTTACACTTTTTAGACATGCGAATGTGGTTGTGTAGGATATGAGACTGACTATAAAGAATGAATGAGTGAATAAACAACGAGGTTGCCAACTGTCATGGTCTTCTCCTTCATAAAAATACACAGCACACAACAAGAGATAGTACAACCCCTCTGACAGCAGTTTTGAAGTTTGCTTGGAGTGAGATTGTTTTTTTCCCCGAGGGTGAATATTCATAACTGAAATTGTGTTTTTGGTTGTTTTGTATTTCAGATGCGCTTATCTAGGAGTCTGGTGGTGTAATAAATGACTATGACTACCTTTACCCAAGCAATACAGAAGAGGCTAACCTACACTCCAGACCAAGAGAATTAGGCTAAATAATATTAAATGAAGTTAGAGGTTTTCTTTTTCTTTTCTAAAATCTGTGTATTTCTACTACATCCAAATTGACCTCCAAATTAAATAATATTTTCTAAACAATTCTGGCTGTAGATAAAGAAGTTTATAGATTATAGCATTTTAGTGTTTTAGTTTTCACTTACTTAAATATTTCTCCTGGTATAATAATTTCAATATAATTGAAAGTGCATTGATCTGTAGTTACATTGCACTCAATGTTGATACAATATCCACATTAACTGGAATACAATTGAAATTCCGCTGGTTTATAATTAATGTTGATTCAATATTCGTTTCAATATTAACTGAGGGTGCAAAATGATGTTGAATCAACATCAAAATTTAAAATTCATTCAGTGATGTAATGCAGACAACGCAACGTTAATTCTACATAGTTTCAATACCCATCTGCCATCTGGTAATACCTCGCAAGTCGTATAGTGAAGTGACATTTGATGTAAACTTCAAGATATTCATTAAATATTTACAAAGGCAAGAGGGATTACATTAATGGTATCCAGGTTACACAAATACAGACCATCTGAATGTAGGCTAGTTTACCTCCAGCAATGCTGATTTGCAATTTTTGGACTTTTATTTTGAAAAGGTGTTCTGTTCTGTCTTCCACGTTAATTAAATGTTTGTTATGAATGTGGAGTCATGTCTCATGAAACAGTCATGTGCAGTTTAGGACAGCTGCTATGAATGTGTTGTGAACTCACCCGTCCAATAAAGTGTTACTACAGTTCATAGCCATGTGGTCTGCATAGTATTGACCAAATCACATTTTGAGTTGCTGTGGTTACATGCAAATGACGAAAGCTGCACAGAGGTGGAACCATTGGCCAAAAGGTGTCTCAGAACTTCTGGGAGTTAGAGTTTGTTGAGCTTTTTATTAGCTTGTATCTCTGGACTTGTGGGAATTTGTTTAGCTTTTTATTAGCTTTTATATCTGGACTCGTGGGAGTTTCAGTTTGTTTAGCTTTTTATTAGCTTTCATAACTGGACTTGTGGGAGTTTCAGTTTGTTTAGCTTTTTATTAGCATTTATCTCTGGACTTGTGGGAGTTTGTTGGACAGTTACTGACCGACTGAAACGGAAGCACAGAATTATTAGAGCTCACTCCCAAAGGCTAATCTGCATCAGATGATAGCATTCCCAGATTGCCTATAAAGGAGCCTATCCTATAAGAAAAACTACTAACGAGCAAAAATGGATGTATACAACATGTTTTGTTTGAATATATGAAACCATGTTCACATTCATTAAAATAAAAAGCTGCTATTTCCAATAGGTTTTCACAGGCAGCAGCATGTCAGGTTATTGAGAGGTAGAAGGAGGACGAGGATATGGGAGGGTAAACTACAGGGTTTTGGAAAGCAACAGAGAGGGATGAGGTGAGATTGTAACAGATGGCCTTTCTCTGGACTTGGTCCCACACACACACACACACACACACACACACACACACAGTATTCTAGTGAGAGGGTTAGCGTTGGCGTATGACAGATGACCAGGATATTAAGCTTCCTGTTTATTTGCAACCGATAAAGTGTGAAACCTTTCTATGTCTAGGGGCACTGATCTGTAACCCATCGTTATATTATTACAGGTGTTGCTTATTATTATTGTCATTATGTTATGACCACTTGGCTCAAAGTAGGCACAACATAAAGGGAGACCACACCGTTTCGTTCAGGTTAACCAGTTTTATTCAATGTATAGATTCTAGGGAGAAAATAAAGAAGAATAAAAGAAAGAAAAGAGCTCGTGTCGGCCCATGCGGGGCCTCCACGTATGAAGAGAGCCAACACCACCAAACCTCCCAAGCCAGCAGCCAGAGAGCGAATGACAACTTTGGGCCCATTTTTGAACTTCCCGGCCCTTTCTAGCACAGGTGTTGTAGTTTTAGACAGCGCCCCCTTTGGTCTGGAGGGACAGAAATGGTCAGGTTAAAGTTAACTATTCAAAAGGAGAAGTGCGCACCCCCAGCATGGCAACGCTGGGCGTGACATCACTCCCCCCCAAAAGACAGAGACCTATATAAGGGACTCTGTTCACCCTACAGACTACTGTATTAACTATAACTAAAGACAAATCTACCAAAACAAAAAACATCAATTACCAGTTACCATTTACTCTTAACCTTTTTTTTTTTTTTTTTTTAATCAACACCCACCCCAACAACAAAACACAAGCACGCATCAAAAGCAGTGACCTCCCCCCCCCCATACATGCCCCCCCAAAAACCCTGCTCTACCATGCCTTCCACCCAGCACGTCCCGGCGCCTGGACAGCGATTTAAGGGCAAAAGACAGAGGAGCAAAGAGAAGGTTCTGGAGAAGAAAACACCCTACCAACAGGCACCAGGAGCCCTAGACAGCGCGTCCGCTATCACATTGTCAGACCCCTTAATGTGCCGTATTGACAGGTTATAAGGCTGGAGAAATAGAGCCCAACGCATTAAGCGCTGGTTGGCATTCTGCAGGGAGGACAGAAAGGTAAGAGGATTGTGATCAGAGAAGACCACCACAGGATGCACCCCACCACCAACATAAACATCAAAGTGTTGGAGCGCCCATATAAGAGCCAGGGCCTCCTTTTCAATAGTGGAG
The DNA here is from genome assembly GCA_030544235.1 of Lepturacanthus savala. Taxonomy (NCBI): domain Eukaryota; kingdom Metazoa; phylum Chordata; class Actinopteri; order Scombriformes; family Trichiuridae; genus Lepturacanthus; species Lepturacanthus savala. The sequence continues at coordinate 32,953,949 of CM060462.1, read as the reverse complement.
TAATTAAGTTGGTGACGGTTAAACTTTTTAGAAAAATAACAGACAGGTCTGTCAACCCCAGCCACATCCTTTTGGAGTAGAACTGCTCCTGTCCCTACATGGCTAGCATCGACCTGAAGCTGGAAAGGGTCCTCCAATCTAGGCGCAGATAGGACAGGAGCAGAAGTTAAGAGCATTTTAGCATGGTCAAATGCACGTTGACAGTCAGATGTCCAAACAAACGGCACTGAATTTTTCAACAAATCCGTTAGTGGTGCAACAACAGAAGAGAAATTCTGGCAAAAGTTTCTATAATAGCCTATCATGCCCAAAAACCGCATCAACTCTTTCTTCGTCACAGGACGAGGAAAAGCATCAATGGCCAGTACTTTCGCCCTTATAGGCCGGACTTCACCCTGACCCACCACTCGGCCAAGATAAACCACTGTAGCCTGCGCAAACTCACACTTGGCTAAATTAACTGTGAGAGTGGCTGCCACAAACCGCTCAAACAGCAACCGAATCCGGAGGAGATGATCTTCCCATGTCTCTGAACAACAAACAACATCATCGAGATACACAGCGCACCCCTCCAGTCCCCCCACCACCTGATTCATGAGGCGTTGGAAACTGGAGGGTGCGTTGCGCAACCCAAAAGGCATCCGGGTATAAGAATATAACCCATTCGGTGTCACAAATGCAGAGATCTCCTGAGCTCTAGGAGTGAGAGGCACTTGATAGTAGCCTTTAAGAAGGTCAAATTTACTGACATATCGAGCTGCACCCACCTGATCAACGCAGTCTTCAATACGGGGTAAAGGATACGAATCAGGTTTTGTAACCACATTAACCTTCCTATAATCCGTACAAAACCTGTACGTGTTGTCGGGTTTCTTAACCAACAGACAAGGAGATGACCAACTGGAACTAGATGGAACAGCCAGACCATTATCTAGAAGGTACTGCACACTATCATCTAGGCATTTGCGTTTGTCAGGGCCAACACGGTAAAATCTCTGACGAACAGGCTCTACATCACCAACCTCTAAATCATGTGTAACCCATGATGTACAGGAGGGAACATCTGAAAACAAACAAGAAAACTCTAAAATTAAGTTCTTTAACTGATCTCTTTGTTGGGGCTCTATATGACTCAGGACCACATCCAACTGAGCCAACATCTCAGAATTATTTAAATGAGCATGTAATACTCCATCATCAGGGCCCTTCATGTCATCATCTACCTCAGGGACTTTTACAGACCCAACTACCCCAACAGGCACTTCTGTTGCACCACCAGCTGAATGAACAGATGTATAATATGGCTTGAGAAGGTTAACGTGACACAATTGCGTTGAACGCCTACGTTCAGGTGTGGCAACTAAATAATTAGTTTCGGAGACCTGTTTAACTACATTGTATGGTCCAGAAAACTTGGCAGCAAAGGGAGAACCAGGAATTGGCAACAATGCCAGAACCTGATCGCCTGGGCTGAAAACACGAGTCTCAGCCTTACGATCGTAGTGTTTCTTCATTTTTACCTGAGCTGCAGTTAAATTATCACTGGCCATTTTACAGGCCAAAAGCAACCTGCGTCGAAAACCACACACATAATCAGACAAAGACTTTGGCACCTCTGAGGGATCAAAATCACTAGACAAAACAGACAAAGGGGTTCGAACTTGATGACCAAAGACCAACTCATTGGGACTAAAACCAGTGCTCTCCTGTACTACTGCTCTAGCTGCCAGTAGTAGCCAGGGCAATCCATCTTCCCATTCCCGACCCATCTCCACGCAGTACGCACGCAGCAGAGATTTCAAGGTAGCATGGAAACGTTCCAAGGCTCCTTGGCTTTGTGCATGATATGCACTGCTCAAATTATGTCGAATGTGGAGCTGTTTCAAGGCAGCTACAAAGGTCTTTGATGTAAAATTTGAGCCACGGTCACTTTGAATGACCTTAGGAAGACCAAACACAGAGATAAACTGAGACAGAGATTTAACAATCGACTTTGTAGTTATAGATCTTAACGCATATACAGCCGGGTATCGAGTGGCTTGACACATCACTGTAAACAAATAACTACATCCAGACTTGGACTGAGGCAACGGACCTACACAATCAATGATCAGATGCTCAAAAGGTGTGACAACAGACGGGATTGGCTTTAAAGGCACAGGCTTAACAACAACATTTGGTTTGCCAGCAACCTGACAAACATGACAGGCCTGAACAAACCTAGCTACATCCCTCTTTATGCGGGGCCAATAAAAATGCTGCAGCAGGTGATTATAGGTTTTCCTCACTCCAAAATGTCCTGCTGCTTCACCGTGAGCTGCACGTAGCACAAGCTCTCTAAACTTTTCCGGCATCACCACCTGAAAGATCTGCTCTCTCACAACGGCATCTCCTTTAGGTGACCACCGTCTCAGTAACAAGCCATTTTTAACAAAATAACTGTGGTCCAAATCATCAACACCACGGTCAACCAAATCAAAATATTTCTTCAAGCCTACATCCTCTCTCTGAGCTTCAACAATGTCAGACTGCAACAAAGGGGCTGGCAATTTTGGAATACACACACGCGCAGGCGAGACCTTACCTACATCAGATGACTCTGCATCACATGCACGTGCCATGGCGCGCGTCACCGCACAAGCCGTGAACACATCCGGAAAGTCTTTTTGACTACTGTCCACTTCACCATGTTGGACGGCCGTAGTCATAACTACCGGTGAAGGTGAAACCTGTTCAGGGAAAACACAGTCACGAGCCAAATTATTCCCCACAATGACATGTATTCCCTCTATAGGCAAAGAAGGACGAACAGCAATGACTACTTCACCATTTACAAAACCAGAGCAGAGTTGAATTTTATGCAATGGCACAGGAATAGACTGCAACCCTATTCCTTTCACCAATACCACATTGCCCGTGTCCGATACAGATGAGAATGGCAACACAGACTGACAAACAAAACTCTCTGAAGCGCCTGTATCACGCAGGATTTTCACTGGAACACGTTTGGAGTCATCCACCAGTGAAACAAATCCATCAGAGACAAAAGGTGCATATTCAACTAAACTAGGTTTAACGAAATCAGATGTAGTCACTGACGTATCAATTGAGGCTGTGCACTGACCCCGATCAACCTTTTTCGCGGGCGCTCTTCTTGAACGTTGCTTAGACCGTGCAGGTACCGACGCGGCACAGAGACCGACCTTGCTCGCATCATTTTTTCTTTTATCACGGTCTAACAAGACAGGGCAATTCCTCTTCCAATGGCCCCGACCAAAACAATAATTACAATCCTTTTCAGGGTCGAACCCAGGTGGCTTCCCAGGTAACACACTACTATTGGTATTGGCATCCACTCTAACACCGCTAGGACGGAACCCCCTGCGATTTGCGTCAGAATTAAAAACACGAGATGGAATTTTATGCGTTAGAGAGAAATTATCAGCTAGAGTTGCTGCTTCAGATGGAATGTTTGTCTTATTTTCGTTAAGATAAGTCGTTATTCTATCAGGCAAAGTATTTTTAAACTGTTCCAGTATCATTAAATTACAGAGCCCTTCAAATGAATTAACATTTTCAGCTGTAAGCCAGCGGTGGAAGAAGCTAGACAAGTCTCCGACCCACTCTGAATAAGTCTGCTTGTCAGATTTTTTCCAAGATCTAAAACGCTGCCTATACGCCTCAGGTATGAGCTCGTAAGATTTTAAAACGGCCTTTTTAACAGACTGGTACACTTTCCTCTCTGACGCAGGCAAGGCAACAAATGCCTGTTGCCCACGGCCAATCAACAAAGTCTGCAACAGCAAGGTTTTATCATCGTCGCTCCATCTTTGTTCCGAAGCGATGTTTTCAAATAAGGAAAAAAAGACATCGGGATCACGTTCATTAAACTTAGGAAGAAACTTTATCATGCTGGCCAACGACTGGGGAGCGGACGCAGCATTGCCGAGTTTACCCTCCGCTACCAGCTGCAGTCTCGTGCGCTCAACCTCCCGTTGTTGTTCAGCCTGTTTAAGCCTCTCCGCTTCCAATTCCCGTTCCTTATCTCTCTCCAAACCTGCCTGCCTAAGCCTCTCAATCTCAAACTCGCGTTCCTTTTCTTTCTCCAAACTTTTCATTTCAGCCTCCAACTTCATTTGTTTCATCTTAAATTCATGCTGCAGTTGTAATATTTGGATTTGCTGGTCATACGACAAAGACGAACTTGCCAGCGGAGTCTGATCAGTAGAGCCGGAGTCACTCATTTTCGGGTGCCCGCTGGACCTGCTAGGAAGCACCTGCATCTCTACTAGCCTAGCGCGGACCTCCCGAACTAAATCCTCCTTTTTAAACGCAGTCTTTGGCAATTGAATGTCATAATGATCAGCCACACTAATCAACTGATCTTTAGTCAGCGCCGCAAACAAAATCTCGGAAGGAGATTCCAAAAACTTTTCGAGAGTACTCATCTTCCCGCAAAAGTCCACAAACAAATACCAATACACAAAAATACGCGCGGCCACCACCAATAAAATGCAACTGGCTTAAACATATACCAAAGCTGGCTCCCAAACAAAAGTAAGCTACTTACCCAATTAATCCATCAAGAGAATGCAAACGTTTTACCGGGTGAAGCGCAAACGCTTTACCGGGCGAAGCGGACGGACACTCGCACGACAGGACGACAACGGAGTTTCCCCCTAAACATTTACCCCCCACTAACTAACCTATCTTCACACTGAGCCCCAGAGCAAGGATCATTTACTCACCAATACCTATTGGAGCCGTACCGTCCTGACAAAACGCCATTCCAGCCGGATTTCCAAGGCGGTGCCCTCGCCCAGGCTTCAGTGACAGCAGCTAACCCAAACGCTAACGCGTTCTAATTGGGGAAATGAAAAGCTCCGCAACACGTCATCCAGCAGCGCAAGCACAGCGCACTTTCGACACTCCCACCCAACAATCAAGGGAGAAAAAGAAACAATGCGCTCAAATTCAAAACAATTTATCAAAAAACATAATCACATAGAAAACAATACCTAATTCTAATTATCCTAAGACAATTTTAACCCGAATTATCAAAACGATGCAACTCCCCAACAATTACACACAATATTATCGCCAAAAGGTGATAAACCAATTCTAAACAAATTAAATATAATAATAAATGATAATCATAATTAATCAAGTTTTGGGATGAGCCCCCATATGTTATGACCACTTGGCTCAAAGTAGGCACAACATAAAGGGAGACCACACCGTTTCGTTCAGGTTAACCAGTTTTATTCAATGTATAGATTCTAGGGAGAAAATAAAGAAGAATAAAAGAAAGAAAAGAGCTCGTGTCGGCCCATGCGGGGCCTCCACGTATGAAGAGAGCCAACACCACCAAACCTCCCAAGCCAGCAGCCAGAGAGCGAATGACAACTTTGGGCCCATTTTTGAACTTCCCGGCCCTTTCTAGCACAGGTGTTGTAGTTTTAGACAGCGCCCCCTTTGGTCTGGAGGGACAGAAATGGTCAGGTTAAAGTTAACTATTCAAAAGGAGAAGTGCGCACCCCCAGCATGGCAACGCTGGGCGTGACAATTATGAGTGGAAATCAGATGTATAAAGAACTAGAAAGCAAAGCATATACATTTAATACAATTTAATACAATACATTTTAAAAAACATTTTTTTATATTGTCATTGTTTCTAATCATCCTTTAAGGCTAATCTATTATTTTCAGCTTTCCAAGTCACTCTTGATGAATATGATCAGACTTAAAGTGTTCCGTCATCATCATTGTGCAGTTTTGTACCTTGTCAAACAACAGTAAAGAGCAATTAGCTTGTTCATTGAAAAGCTATTAACATAATACTAATTGTAGCTTTGTCTTTAATCTCTTGTGTATTGTTGCAGAAATGGAAAAAGCTAAAAAGCAAGCTGTACACTGCCAGGGTGGGAGATTACTAGAAAAGGTGCCTGCTCAGGCTTTTACTACAAACCAACTCCTGTTAGAGACTTTGTGAGGAGTCTATGCTGAAGGGAATGCTCTAAATTATGATGAATCATTCCCCAACTTCTTTTGAGTTTTAATTATATGCAGTGATGAATGAGGTTGCCAGCAAACTTGTTTTCACCCAAAGAAATTTGTAATCATTACCTGAAAGAGAAAGAAAGATTTCCTGCAATTTTTCTGGCCAATAACTTATTAATTACCACCATTTGCAAAAATATCATCATCAGAATTGGGGAATAACAACTTATTTTCACTTTGTTACAGGTTGTTAAAATATCAATTTGTTTGGTAAGATGACACAGCAGCTTCTATTAATAACACCACTTGACTTTTTTTTATTCAGTACAATTATGATTTATTTCATTCTTCTAAATGTAGATCATCTTTCCTCTTCATTGTAAAATTGCTACTAAACTTAAACACGACAGCAAAGTGCACAGATTTCGCGAAACTATTCCCATTACTTTTAGGACTTTAAATCCCAGGACCTCTGATTAATTGATTGGGCCCCACTGCACACTGCTTTAGCAATTTTTAACTTGATTAAATTCATTATACAGCCACAATGTCTAATACACTTAAAGGAATTATTGACGTTGCTATTGTGAGGGCAGGAACACCAGCTCAATTAATTACACGTTTCACGGAGGAAAAGCACAAATGAAGATCATTGGCTACTCTTGAGCCCGGAAGAAGCTTTTTTTTTTTTTTTGCACATGTTCAATTTATCAATTACAGGTAGTGAACGGATAATGATGTAATATATGTATGTATATGTAATATATGATGTAACATCAATAGAGGAGCACATGGTACCATATGTGTTGTAATATATTAACAGCGCTGTTGCACTGTGACTTAAACCCTCAACCTGTACTCAATCAATCTTTAAACACACAATATGTCTAGTTCTCTCAATCAAAAGACATAGATGTATAGATGTTATAAGTGTATATGTATAAGTAGTGTGGGATCATCAGAGTTGTTGTCCTCATTGTTAAATAACCACTGTACGGTTTAGTGTCCCCCGGTTAGGATTCCTTGTGTGTTTGTTGTTCTGGAGTTATTTACTGGAGATAAATTACCCACAGCGGTCTTCCCATGTTCACAACTAACAAACCCGGTGATTAAAACACTGAATGAAAGGGTTTCATGTTAAAAATTCTGTATTTCTTGGATCCAGTTCCAGACACAGAGGAGCTGCGAGTCAACCAGCCACGAAGACGATCGTCATCTTGTGCTCGTAACACCTTGATTAAAATGACAGATTTCTCTAGGTTTGAAAATTGTCAGGCACAATTTGGTTGTACACAACTCAGCAAAATATATAACATCCATCCTAGTCTTGGGCATTCAATGCCAAGTTACTTAAAACCTAGCTGATTGAGAACCTTGAATAATCAGTGAAAGCATTATGTAGTGACTTTATGGAATTTATGAGATGAACAGTAGTTTGAGTATACAGTATCTGAGCTGTGTTATGTAGTATACTGTTAAAAGCGTTACATCCATCATTGAAGTTTCATATATTTTAAATGTTTGTGATTTACTTTGTTTTGTCATAAAAAGTAATAAATATACTTTAGTTTTACTTAAGATTGAAAATTGTAAATATAACAAATTATTGTAATTACTATGGGCACAGCATATTTGACTAATTTTGTCTATGTGAAAGATTATAAATGTGAGTTAACATAGAAAATTCATGGCAGTCCTTAAGTAAGAAAAGTAAGTTGAGTTTACTGACTGCCCCTGAAGCTAGCAGCACATATTTGTTACAGCATATCATGACAGACACAGAAAACCCTCAACTCTTAAAGGGATAGTTCAATATTTTTGACCTGAATAGCATCCCTATCATCAGTGTCGTACACTCACACTGACTTACCCCCGACAGTGTCCTGTGAGCCGAGTTCTGGTCCGGTTCTGGTCAAATCATTAGTAGTCCGGCAGGTTTCGGTGGGACACTAAAATAAAACGTCTTTCTTCTCATACAGCATGTGTTCAAAAGAGTGATTTATATGCATCACAAAAACAATATCCATGAAAAAGTCCCAGCTCTTAATCACTTGGTCCTACTTTCTCTCCCTTCGTATCCCTACGCGCTGCCGCAAGACGACCGGAGCTACATCCGTCACAAAAAAGCAATAAAAATGAGGAGATTCAGGCACATTCAGCAAGTGTGCCCCATTTTTACACATATGTATATTATCTTTACAGCTTGTATCATCCCAAGTCTCCCGGAAGTCCTGGGAGTCTTCCTGATATTGATAGTGCACGCTGTCATCCTGCTGACTGCTGTGCAATAGTCAACACAACTTTTTTCAGTTGTTTGGCGGTGTAGGCATGTTGATATCAGCATCGCTGTTATGAGCTATGAGTTTGATGCTATACAGATTCATGTCAAAAATACCAAACTATCTAATTAACAACTTGCAGAAAACATTTCTTCTTTGGAAAAAATAATACGTAAAGTAAAATAATGGTCTTCATTCTACTTGAAAAACCTTAAAATTATTTCAAAAAGTCTAATGTCATCTCTAACGTTACTTTTAGTTAGTTAGATGAAGAAGAAGTTAGATGAAGGTATTAGATTTTAAAGTATATGTTAACATCACTTGGTGTTGATATTTCCTCTATGTGGTTTAAAATTACTCTGGATGTATGTAGTGTTTAAGCAAATTCCATCCTTGATCAACTCAGAATCTGAGCACCTTGACAGCATTTTAAGCATCTTTTAATGCCATTTGTTTGTCAACTGCAAGAAAAGTAAAGGAATTTATTATAATGTCTAGTCTCTGCAGGGTATTTGAGTGCTGCCAGCTCATGCACAACTGATCTCTAATAAATCCAGAGGGAGAAATGGCCATGATGCTACAATATATTAACTGGCACCATAAATACATAATCCAACCAAAGCTGTCCTTTACTTATATTTTGATCGATTTTTCCCGCAGGCTGTTTTATCTGAAGGTCTTTCTGTGTCTTTTCATTTTAATTGGCCCAACATAAGGGGAATTATGTAAGTCAGTGAACCTACAGAGATATAAACTTGTCTCTTTGTTTGAAATTTGTTCTGTACGGCATTCATTTTTTTTTCTAGTGTTTGCTTGTTGTGAATTTTTGGCCCCTTTAACTGGCTTAATCTAGCCTAATCTTTATAAACAGATTCTGTACATGCATATGAAGATCCTGCATACATAATATGCAGAATATGGAGGTGAGTGCTAATTAGTTTGCAAAAATGTTCCAGTTTCTGTCTGTAGACTGCATAGTATTGACCAATCATCTTTGAGCAGGCTGTGGTTGCATGTCTTTGGATTTAAGGTTAGATTTAAGTCTGTTCACGATTAAGCTTTTTATTAGCTTTTTTTTTTTTTTTTTTAGCTTGTACAGCTCTCAGACCCCAGCAGCTCCAGTAGATTCAGGGAAACGTTGGGACCTGCCCTGAGAAGTTAATCCATCGTCAGATGATAGCCAATGGATTTCAAAATTGAATCCCCTAAAATCCAAATATTCTCATTTATCAGCCCCAAAGGAATAACCATAGGATATGGGGTTGTTTTACACAAATTTAACTTGTCACATTTGTTTTGACCTGACGGATTCACATAAAATACAACAGGTTTCCCAAAAACAGGCATGTAAATAAAGGAGGATGAGACTTTTTAGTTTCAGTTTTTGCAGGAGAGTATTTATTGTGTTTTTACTGCTCTCAAACCTAAACATGGGTCAAATAACAGTAATTCAAGTAAGAATCTCCAGATGGCTATAAGATGTATTTACAGAGATCCAAACAGTATTCCCTGTACAATGTCAGTCAGCTGCTTCACACTCAATTGAGTTGAAGTGTGAATTTGTGGTGTGAGGCTCTTCTCTGATGAACCAACTACTGCTGGGTGATAGGAAACGTGTCACTTACTGTGCAGCGTTTGTGATTCTTCCAAAGGAATGTTGCTACCTACAACTAGTTCCTAATATTGCAAATGCAAAGCTTTCATCAGCAGGCTTTGTACTGGCACTGGCTGAAAACTACACATCAGCAACCTCACAAGATTTGTAGCTCATTTGTTTATTGGCCAATAACTGACGAATTTAGACATTTGAATCAGGGAACTTCCTGCAGTTTCCCAAAATCACTCACTGTTAGACAAGTAAAGTTCAGTACAAACTCTGAATTTAAAACCTTACTGGATATACATGATGCCATTTGCAGAAAATTTAAAACTAAGAAGAACGTAAAGAGGCATGAATGTCAGCTGTCTTTCTTTCCTCATATAACAGTGAACTGGTGGAGGAATGGTCATGGCAGTCAGGGAGAAATTGCATGATATGGAGATAATGTTGAAGCTGCACTTTCCAGATGTGTTCCAGTTCCCTGAGGATGGTGAGAACAGAAAGTATTTAAATGTCCCAATGAAGTGGAACAGATCTATGATGTGTGGTACAGTGTCTTTGATAAAAGAACATGCAGGATGAAGAAAGCGTGTCATGAGCCAATTAACTGGTGGGTCAGGTAGAACGTAACACAACGGAAGGAAGGATGAGTTGAACGTGATCTGTATCTTTATTTTTAAATCTTTTATTCCGTTTCCATCATGTTGATTATAAAAAGAGTGAATCTATTTTCAAACCATTACCATTCATCCTTTTTCCAAGGACTGGACCAATTAAACTGTGTTTGGCTTAAAAAAAAATAAATAAATAAATATTGTAACAGAAAAAACATATTTCATTCGATTCAAATATTCATATATATATATATATATATATATATATATATATATATATAAAACACAAAATGTATGTTAATGAATATGACTTTTTAGATTATTTTTAATGTATTTTACCATTGAATATACTATATACATTTGTGTACATGGACACAAGACAAAGGGGGGACATGAGGAAAAATGTGCAAAGATAATGAATGTTTGCATTTGGAAAATAAACAGCAAACACAAACACTGCCCAAGGCACAAGAAGACTTTAAATGAGAAGCCACACGTCCGCCTGTTTCAGTTTTTTGTCCTGATGTCTCAGACACACACTCGCCTGTCTGCAGACTCTCAGACTTGTAACAGAGGCTGAGGAGGGTTTCGACAATCCAAGAATTCAGAGGTTCAGTGGGACTCTTCCTCTGTGCGTGAAGCATGCAGTGCTCTGTGGAGTGGATCGGTTTTGCCCACCGACTGTCATGTTTGTCGTTGCATCTTCTGCATCAATGAGCATCTTCTCTGTGAGACCAGCACTGACCATTGAACCTTGTGAATTTTAATACACTCCTCCTTGACTGAACTGTGTGTCACGCTGGTTGTGATGCAATTATTCTCCTTGTCACAACAGCTCCAACAGGCAGACCTCCTTGTCTGCTCTGAACTCCCGGCATGCTTGGCTACTCACAGCACAATGTATTCGCTTATGAAAGTAAAATAAACTAAGAGGCACTTCCCACCACAGACTTGTTGATGCTCTGGCAAATGCACAATTCAGTAGAGTCTGTTGTTTGTTGCATTCATGCCCTCTGGGTGTGAGTGCGGTCAGATGTCATCTACAGAAATGATAGATTGCATGAATGGATTGCACTCCTTCACTAAGGTCACATATCGTCACACATCCGCAAGCAGAAACTGCTGCCAACTACAAATCATCAAATCACCTGACCACAACTGCCACAACACGCCTTCTTTGTTCTAATTATATCATGCCGCAGCCTTTCTACAAGCAGATTTTATGCAAAAACATACATACTTAAATTTTACAAATGTGAATGCATACAGAAGGATGTTGTGTGTAAGCAGGCAGCAGGGCAGACATTCACTGCAGTGGGTTTACATAATAATGTTACAGATGCGTGTGTGTGTGAGAGAGAAAAGCTGAATTTGCTCATGGGCTTCGGCTGGTTCTGCAAATGCAAAGGAAGTCGGGTCGTCAGGGCCCGGGGAAAGGACATTCCTAGTTCCACTTAAACGGCAAATGATAGGAGAGGGCTGTCCCAGAGGAGTGCCCTCCCACCCGTAGCTGTGATGGCTGCTGACAGGGCTGTATGCCAATTTTATTAGATGTTACTGGATGGAAGGACTAGTGCTAGTAAACTAAAGATTTCAGCAGCACAAAGACAAATGTACACATATACAGAAAATAAACACATTTCCCACTTTGTGTCACTAGTAGCTAGTGTAGCTCTCATCCTGCCTATTTTAACACAGATTTTAACATTGCTATTACTATTTTAAGCCTCAAGGCAAGTGACCTGGGAGCTGAAGTTACAGGTGAATGCATTTAAGGACTATCAGAACACAAAACACACTGCAGCATGTTGTAAAACTCACTGGCAGCATATTAAAACTGGAGAGCTGGTGGCAAACGTGACATTCGTCATAACGCTGACTAGGAGGTGCAGAGCTCAACACAGCATTCACTGTACAGTGCAACCCCCACACACGTGTGTGAGATGACATCACATATTAGACGTCACAGTAAAGAGCACATATACATTCACATAGTGCTTACCAGGACAGGCTGGAACTAAACAAGACAACTGCAGTTAAAGTGGCTTTGACTCCTTGGAAGATTAATCAATACTCATGCATTTTTCTCACCTTTGCTTAAACTCTGCATAGCAATAAACACCAAATACTGCAGTTACTTCTGAACACATCCGGCAAGTCTATTTACATACTGCAGGATGTACTGTATATATACAGTATTTGTGTACATTTGTTTGTACACATCTCAATATTATATGACTGTTGTAGGGCTGTGAAATATCTCACATTATCTATTACATGCATTCAGTTTCCTGTAAAATGACTACAATTTAAAAAATCTAGTTACTAAATTAAGAAAACGTTAGTTACGCTAAATATGCACCTGCTGCAGTTTATTATTGACTGATTATCCCATAGTGAATTTCTTGAAGTTGTCTGCACATTCTCCAGGTTTTATTTTGTCAAGTAGCCGACGCTCACCAGCAAATGTTTATTACAAATGTATGTACTGTATCATGCATTCTGTCTGGGTGTTGAAAGGACTGTTTATTACGAATCACTCTCTCTTCTACCTTCTCTGCCACCATTCATTCAGTCAGCCTAATGTCCGGTCTGATCTGTCAGAGACATTATTGATTTGTCTCATCTGGAGGCCCTAAGCTGAATAAGTTTAAGGGGCCCTGTTTCTATAAATCGCTAAAAATGAATGCAATGAAAATGAATTTAAATTTTTTTTAAAAGTGATAGATCATCAAGTGATTTGATTACTTTAAGGAGCACAGAACCAGTTTTTGATTGACTGCATAGTAGTATGAAACTTTTAAAATATGTATAAATCAATAATGAATATGTTTTGATAATCAGACCACAGAAAAATGTGTTATTAATGTTGCACTATCTCCATTTAAACATGTAAAGATTGATTGTGTGACCACATATCTGAGTTCCAAATTTCAGGATGCGTTCAGGTGCACCTGGAAAACTCAGAAACTATATCACGACTTCATGGAGCATAATGGTGAGTGCTCATACTGAACTCTCTTGTAAAAAATACAGGATTTAAATCATGCTTTGTTGGATGGATTATAAAATAAAATAAATTATGAGACCCACTGTTTAATTAAACATATACATTTTCTTAAGGTAAACGTGGACTTATTTTGGTAAAATTCTAACTTAAATAACAAAAATGTGATGCAATGATCATTGTTACTGTCATCTGTTTCTTTTTTCTTGTTTTTCATAAAGCAAGCCTCTAAAGCATACCAATATACTGTAGACGCTCAGGGTCACTGCTAGGTCAGCTGATCAGTCTAATCAGTAAATGATGCATGGATTTGGGCCCTAAGCAGTTGCTTAGTTTGCTTCTGCCTTGGGCCAGCACTGCTAACCAGCAATCTGCATATATCAGGTAGATTTATTATAAATAAACACAAACAGCAGCAGATCAATTAGTGTGTTGACCTTTCTGCTGAACTGAAACTGATTATTAAACAGCCCCATGAAACATATTGTTCTGAGAGTCAATATCTGCGTGGGATAACTTGTATTTTTGCTTAATGATGACAGCTTTGCAGGTCATGCAGGTCTTTTTATTATTCTTCAACTGTCCTAAGGAAATATGGCAGCATTTTACAAATGAACGAAAACCGATTATAGTAGAAACAGACTTCGATGACAAACTTCCAGTGGAGAAAAGGGAACAATGAGCACACCGGTTAATTAAGTAATAGCAAACAGACTGACGTTTCAACACTACTTTGTCTTCATCAGAGTCTAAGTGGACATGACAAGGATGAGGCAAATGGCAGTTATAGACAACCTACACCAGGGGTCTCATTTATAAAGCAGTGAGTAGGATCCATACTAAAAGTGTCTGTGTGCAGATTGTGAATCCAATGAGCCTTTCTGCAGAGCACTGAGTTGATAATGTCATCACTTCTAGGAGAGGATGAAAATTATTCTATTCCCCAGAACTGTAATTATGCTATAGGGCCGTGGTTGGCCTGTATATAATGTCAATGTTTTGTGTACGCATTGCAGTCTTTCAGAAATAACGCGGAAACGTCACCACTGCGCTCTGAAACCCATTATTTCCAATGGCTTGTGCGCTACACTGTGACGAATACCCACATGGCCAATAGAAGCGAAGCAGCCACCCAGGCATGAAAGGCAAAGTGGAGCAAAAGCTGATATAAATTTTTCTTTGTATCAAGACCTTGGGAGGGAAGTCCTGACATTTCAGACAAAATAGCAGGTGTGCTAACAGTGTTGGCAGCAAGACCGCAGATCTCATTACAACTTAGGGTGGTCATCATGATGCCTGGACATCATGGTCAGAAAGGTGGAGGAAGGGGAAGTAATATTTTAAACAAAACCTTTAAAAAGTGTTGCATTTATGTGTGAATTATTTCAAAAATGGAGAAATTTCTAATGAATACAGATATACTGTACACCATTTTGGAAAATAATTTTTTGAGATACCTCTGTTTCGTAAAGTCAAATTTCCTCAGTCAAAGACATTGAACTTTGGTTTGACTGATATCCCCTAGAGTAAATAATAAAGACATTTTTGAAGATTTCTAAAAATGGAGTTGTCTGCTTTTGCAAATGAGGTGTTCATATTTTCAAACACATCATTTATCCAGAGAATGGATGGCTACTATGTGTCATAAAGGGTTTAACGATAGATTGAACTCAGAGTAGTGACGTTTTTCCTCCTGTAAAGTGTTAGGTCTAGACAGTGGACAAAGTTTCATGCTGTCTTCTCGATCACGTCTCCATATGACCAGAATATAACCAACATATCTTTTCCACAATGCAATCTTGGATACAAATGTGTCTTGCAGTGGGTTATGAACAAATTGCTCTTCCCGAAAAATCGATCGGATCATCCCCAAGCTTGAAAAATAGTCCATATCGCCCAGCACCAAGAGGGGAGTATGAAAGGGTTTTCAGATCATAATTTCCCTCCAGTTTGATGTATGAAAAAAGATGTTTAGCCAGGGGAGACAGACAGAAATACTAATGTTAGCTTTCAATCTGATGTTGAGCATTACTAACCCCCTCCCTCACCCAAATTAATGGAGGAAGAAGACAGGGAAGCTCGGCCAGCGTATGTTGTAATCCCAAATGTCAGACTATATATATATCAGCCGAGAAAAACACTTCCAACAATGTCTTATGTTTGGTAACTAACTCCCCACTGGCCTTTGCTGTTGCTGATGGTTCCACAGTGTACACCTGCATGTTTAAGGATTTGAATAGAATTTTATAGACCCAAGGGTAAAAAATCAGTGTGAAAAGAAAGGAAGACAAATGAATGAGCCTGATGTGGAAATATACAAAAGGCTTTTGTGACATGCATGCATTTACATGTATAGACACTGGGAATCCTCCTCCTGATCAATGGTATTGGCCCATTTATCATACCTCACTCACTGCATCATACATTAAAATTTTTATTGATTTTGCAATGCAAACTGTAACTGGGGATATAATAGATGTGGAATTTAAAGTAAAAGTTACTATTTTATATGGCAGTTTATAATAAATTTCAGCAGAGAAATTAAAGGCACAGTGAAATTTACAGTTTGGGGACTAACTATTGTATTGTATATTGTACTCTGGTGGTTTCACATTAAACAATAAATTCTTTCCAAGGACACAGCACTTAAATTTAATATCACATATGTGATCGTTTTTAGTGGTCATCTTTGGAGTCAATAAAAACTACTTTTTTGTCTCAAGTTATTTCATTTCATATTCAGAGACCCAAATGGGCCAAACAATTGAGGTGGGAAGATTATGGTCATGAAAATTATGATGATGAGGATTACTAGAGTCTTCATCCTTAGGCCGTATGACTATTTACATTACGTCAGAAGTTCCTGGTGTGTGGGTGCCGGAGAAATGAGACCGGGCGGGGGTAATCTGGGCTGACACTCGCCCCCACACGTTTCTCGAAACTCCATTGCATCAACATTTATGTGATGCCACGTACACACTCAGACACAAAAAGACACACAAACAGCAGGAGTGCAAAGTGGATGAAAACAAATTACAATGTAAAGAGAATAGGATACAAATAGAAGAGGGTTTCACAAGCACTTGGGAGATACGCTTTTGCTAAGATCTAATTTAAAACAATGCATTGACTAAGCAGCAGGATTCAGTTGAGGGGCTTCACAGCTGCAGCGTAAACGGATTTGTAACGCTTTATAATTCGGCTCATGGTAATGTTAAAAAAAAAAAACAGTTTTCCAGGGATGGGAATAGATAAGAAGCAGTGTTTACAGGAGACCAAAATATCAAGATGACAACATTTCTCTCAGAGCTCCCTTCAAAGAACCTGATAGTCTTCACCAGTGCTCCTCCCCCCCCACTCCCTCTCTTCCAATGCCTCCCACAGCTTCACCCTCCTAAATGCTTTCCTCAAATCCCTGATGGCAGACTATAGTGCTTCTCTGTTTCAGGAAGGATACTCCAAACGGAAAAGATGAATTAATGGTTTGAGGATCATTGCTCCGGTTTCATGTTGCCTCCATCTCTGCATCCTCCCCCACAAAACCACAGAGAACACAGGAGAAAGATACAGATAGGGTTTCAGCTCCTGATGCTATTTACATTGAATATTCTACAGCCATGATAGAAGCCTCTAGAGGCTGCAGCGTTTACTACAGAAATTAAAGGCTAGGACAAAACAATGAGACAGTTTAGCTGTAAAATGTAAACTCTCCCAACTCCTGAGGGAAACACCTGGCCATTTACCTCCTAGACATTCCAGTGGTTTCACAACTTATTGCTGTTTTCAAATCTAAAGTTTGTTTATTGTGTTCCAAATCAATAGATGAGTTTGTAAAATCAAAATACAGCTGAGTTCAACATCGTGTTCACACCTGCCCAAAAGAATTACATTCAGGTGGAAAACAAACCAGACTCTCTGTTGGTGCTGAGCAGGTAGCGTTAGTGGGTTTGTCAGTGTAGCGATTGCCTGCTGTGTCTCAAAATAAGGTTGATGTGGGCACAACATGGGTGTGAAATGAAAATTAACTATCCCAAATGTAAAAAAAAAAGCCTATAAAACGCATTCAAAGCTGCTATAACAAACTGGCTGTGATTTTCTAAACTTAAATATGTAATTTCTACAGATTAAAACATCAAAAAATGATTAAACCTTTGTTAAATTATAGGTTTAGTTGTGTAGTTTCATTGTGACAAATGTTTGCAATGTTTTTCAAAGCTAGATAAATTCATCATTTAATTTTTTTAATTATGTTTCCTCCTTTTTTTCTTTTTGAAAAGCTGGTGACTCTGTTCTCTGTTGGATACAGCGAAACTGGCTATGTTGAGCTACAGATCATTTACTAGTATTTTGAGCTATGACAGTGACGTTACAATTTGGATTTGAGATGTCAATTAATGACTGCGCCCCTCAAGCGTAGATAGTGTGAGACGTGACAGCAGGGTGATGTATCAAGGCAGCTATAGCAGTGAAGAGGAGGAGCCACCTGCACCCCTATGACTGAATTGGGACTTGCTCTCCCCCTCTTTCCTCACCCCTTAAGCTTTATACATATGATGTGACATTATTTATTTAGTCCCACAAAACGAAAAAATTTTACAACCTTTGTAAGCAAAATTCAATAGTTTCAAGGCCTTATTTTGAGAATATTATATTCAGTGTTTTTTTATTCCTCCTGTGACCCCAGGGTAGCCTGTAGGTTTGAAAGAGAGATGATATTAAGATTGTGAGCTGCAAGATATACAGGATCTGCAAAACTTTCACACTATGATTGTGTAGAGATGGATGGGTGAGGTGTACAGTGAGGATAGATGGTGGAAAATAATTTGGTGCGGAACCTTTTACTGGCTTGACAGTTTTGCAGCAGCCGCCATTGGACGCTGCCTCACTGTCTCTTATGTCTTTTGTAGGTTAGATAAGCTCTCCAGCTCATGAACAGCCTCTGAATGATGGGCAGGATGCTGTGATAAGCAGATATTACAGCATCTGCGGCTGAGCTGCATTTTGATCAATGGATGTAAAACAACCACACATTCATACAAATTACATGCATAAAAAAATGGCAATGGCACCTCTGTACCATGTATTCCTTTACCTCTTTGTAAGGAAATCGCCATAAATATCTATCAAATAGGCCATTTCTGTTGGTGCTTGAAAGTGAGCAGTTCCGGAATGTGGGATGTAGAGATGAAAGAAGGCATGGCAGCGCAAGATCTCATGTTCATTAGAATAGCGTTTCTGTTAGAACTGTAACCGACTCATTATTATTATTATTATCTCTTTCAATGTAAAAAAGCACAGAATTTCATTCTACATCATGTTTAGCAGCACTTAGCACTTGTGCATTCAATAATCTTAGTTAATGTGAATAAACTGAGATTGATTTTTGTTTCAGAGTGCATGAATAAAAATAGCTCATTGTCCCATCACCTTGACAGAGCTTATCTTCCCACTAGGGCCAACAAACTGTTCTGCTTTCACCATTTCTGCAATCACATAATAAAGGTTTGCCCCTGTGAATCTGCCCATGTTTCTCTGGATCCCACCAATAGAGCCGCAAAGATTAGTCGATGAATCGATTAGTTGCCAACTATTACATTAATCAAACAAACAAACAAACAACAAATATTTTAAAATAAATTAATCAATTTTGTCATTTTTAAGAAAATGTCCAAATTCTCTTTTTCCATCTTTCCCAATCTGATTATTTTCATTTTTTTTTTTAAGTCTATTATAATATTATACTGATCCTTGGGTCATGAATTGTTGGTCTGGATGAAAAAAGTCATTTTAGGTTGAATCTTCAGCTTTGAGAAACATTGATTGCCATTTTACACCATTACCCAAACAACAAATTGATCGATTGTTTCAATAATCAATAGATTAAATGACTAAAAAAATAGACATCAGTAGGTCATTATTCTTAATATTTTAAGGGACCTTCCCTGCATTTTCACAGGCAAGGTCATACCATACTACAAACATGTACTTTCCTCAAATCATTTTCCTTATATATTTATTCTAAAGGCAGCATGTCAAGCCCTTTTGCAGCAGTCGACTTGATCCATTTAACAGGGAACCATTTATGCTCAAACTGCCTCATGGAATGAGCACCAGATATGGCTGTTACTTCTGAGTCAGTATCCAGCAAACAGCTGGTCTTCACACCATCTAAGGTCACATCTATGGTGAAGCAGTTCCTGAATCCACCCTTAGGTTTGGTTCTGTGCTCCTCCACCTGGGACGATGTTGCTGTGATTGGTCTCACTGAAGCTGCACTGGCAGCTAACTGGGACTGACTAAAAGTCCTGACCCTTGACACATGGTTGCATCGACATGCACAGCTGGTGTTTCCTGGCTCCCTGCAGGTGACATGGATCGGTCTTCCCTCATCATTTTTTACTGGAAGTCTTCGAGGCCTTTTCTGAGGAAGTTCAGGCTACTCCTACATCCCTCGGAAGATCTCAGGGAGAGTCAAGCTGCCTCACGAGAGCCATACTGTAAGTCCACTTAATATAGACCAGATGTCCAATGTGGTGTGGACCAAGTCTGGGCCAAATAAATTTACCATACACTCACTGTCTGGCAAATGGAGGGCCAGGTCCGGGCTGAATTGGGGCAATGAAGTAGAGGATATAACAACAGCTAAATTTAGGCCACATCTGGCCCACACAACACTTGCCATAATCCATATTAAGCCTGGCTCATTACATTTGGGCCACATCTGGCCCAAAATACATCCAGCTCATGACACGTGGGTCAATGTCTAACCTTATTAGCTACAACACCTTGAATACAGTCAAATCCACCTGGTGCATATGTGAGCTAGCACTGTTTTCCAACTTAGAAATCGACAAGATCTTTCAGAACTTTTGTTGTGACTTGTTTTTGATGTCTAATTACTCAATAAACTATACTTAAAACAAGCTACTACCTAACAACGATGTGTAGATGAGCAGTCACGAAGAATTCAAAGATGAGACAGGATCAGCTGGTTCGCGGTCCAACAGTGGTTTATTGGAGAGTTACAATTCACCATAAATGAGAAGTAGCCTGGGCTAAGTCTGAAATCGAACTAAAAGTTCCCTTCTTTTATACCGTTTGGGGCCTGAGGACGCTCCGCCTCAGGTCCCTCCTATTATTTGGTAATTTCACATACATTTTCCACCATTATATGTTATCTATTGATTTTTACCCAAGGCTAAACAAAGCTTTGCTTGTTTTTTAAAAACATTACAAAACTCGGGTTCCACAGTTGTGGAGCCTTCCCATTGGCCATGATGCTGAGGGTAACAGGCGGGATTCTCTCAAGCGGTTAAACACGTACTTTCAATCACCTTGAGAAAAGATCGGTGCTTTCCATGATGGCTGGGATGAATGGTGCTTTCCATATTGTCAGCACAAAATGTGCATAGACACCATTGATATGGACACTTTCATTATGTTTTGAGGTTACACAGTTTGATGTCAATACCCATACTAGATATATATTGAGCTATATTCTCTACACTTTCAGAGGGAAAATCTAAACCGAACCATTTGTCCTCCACTGGACAGATTGATCAGATTCAATGGTAAAGACAGAGTCAAAATTTGTGGTTGTAATAGCTTGGATATTCTGTGTTGCACACACAAGTAGAGAATTAGTGTCAACCTCTGAGGGTAGGCCTAAACGACCTATCATTTTAGATCAAACAATGATTTCAGGTAATGCTGTGAAAAGCATGTTGTGAGTTATGGTATTTATTGTTATAAAGGTAAGATGTAGGATGTCTTTGATGCCTGTAAATGTTGTGCATTGATTTGAAGAAAATCGTCAAGGAAATCAAAATATCTGCCAGAAAAACCACAATTTTTTCCTAAAATCATTCAACCCTATCTAAGGGTACTATTTAGATGGCACAAAAAAATTACAGAGCACAGAAATGCAGTCAAGAACTAAGCACATGATGGTAAAGACTCACCTGCACAACTCAACTTTGTTGAATCTGGAAACAAGGTTTATTCCAAATAAAAGTCAGTACACGGGAAGGCAGTCAATCTAATCAAAGGTATCCAAAATATCAGTCAAAAGGCAAGATCGTAAAAAAACAAGCAAATGTTCAGAATACCAGAAGGTTATGACTGTAGCTGTGGTAAGGCAGCTAGAATATGAACTGTGAAGAACAATGAACTGGCAACAAGACAACACACAAAGGGGAATATATACATGTGCTGCTCATATAATTAGATTTTTTGATCCAAAAAAGTTCTATAAATATTGGTCATCTGAAAAGTATAAACGTGAAAAGTATGTGCATGTACAGCTCTTGATACTTAGTTGGGGCTCCTTTTGTCTGATTCTCAGGTTATGAGAGCCCAGAATGCTCTGATAGTAGCCTTCAGCTCTTCTCTATTGTTTGGTCTGGCATTTTGCATCTTTCTCTTCACAATATCCTATAGATTTTCTATGGGCTTATGGTCAGGTGAATTTGCTGGTAAATTAGGAACAGGGATACCATGGTCCTTGAACGAGGTTGTGGTAGCTTTGGCACTGTGTACAGGTGCCAAGTCCTGTTGGAAAATTAAATCTGCATCTCCATGAAGTTGTTCAGCAGCAGAAGGCATGATGTGCTCTAAAACTTCCCGGTAGACAGCTGCATTGACCTTGGACTTAAGAATACACAGTGGGCCAACAACAGCAGATGACATGGCACCCCAAACTATAACTGACTGTGGAAACTCAACCTCAAGCAATATGGATTCTGTGCCTCTCCTATGTGTCTCCAGACTCTGGGATCTTGATTTCCAAAGGACATGATTTCCAAAGGATATGCAAAATTTACTTTCATCAGAGAATATTCGGTGGAAGTTTGGACAAATCAGCAGTAGTCCAGTCCTTTTTGTCCTCCTGACACTGTCTCTTGGTTAAGAGTGACTTGACACATGGAATTTTACAGCTAAAACCCATGTTTTGCACCTGTCTCTGCATGGTGGTTCTTGAAGCACTGACACATTTTTAAGTGGGTTTTGTTTCACAATCCTCCCCAGGGTGCGGTTATCCCTATTGCTTGTACACCACATTTTTTCCATTCCTTCCCTTTGCCTCTCTATTAATGTGGTTGGACACAGAGCTCTGTTGTAATTACCAACATTAAAAGAAATGAACACTTAAATATGTCAGTCTGTATGAAATGAATGTATACTGTATACAAGTTTTTAACTTTCTGAAAGATATTACTGAAATAAATCAACATTTTCATGATATTCTAATTATATGACCAGGACCTGTAGAGGACTGATTAGATACAGGTACAGGAGACAATCAGGGCTCAGGTGCACACAGACAAGGGGCAGACAGTAACCTATAACAGAGACACAGTGGAGCACTACAAAATAAAAGACCAGACATGAATCTTGAGGGAAAAATCAAATACTTAACCAAGACATGACAAATGCAGGTGTATTCTGTGTGTTTCTCACACTGCAAGAGTTAATTTCATACCCAGTGCCTGCATCATGTTGGTAGCAATGACAGCCGCATTGAAAATTGGACCAGGGGGAGTATGGACATGCCAATGTGCACAAAGCAATAAGACCATGCATTTGCACCATTCAAAGACCTAAGACTTTGTTGAACATATTCCTGCCAAAATTTTAATTACACAGAAAAAATATATATCTGTGTGTGCATCTTGTTCACATGGCTTTGGTAGCTCTTCAAATAAGACTTAGCCAAGATTTGATGAATTCTCATAAAATTCATTCATGCTGAAGGGTCTGGCTGGGAATTCCGAAGTACTGGAAATGGCTAATGGGATGCTTTTGTTGTGATTCATTTTCAGCAGTCTACCCATTTGTCAAGTCAGAGACATTATATTGGATTGTTTTGTTGTGAAATTTCAATTTTTGTAAAATCGAAAAAAGGCCTTGAGCCTTGAACACAACAAAACACAACAGATAATAGATAATGGTGTCAATGTTACCATTGCTCCACACACCCTCTTTCAACTGCTCAATGTTCTGCATCGTCTTACACTGGAGCTGGCTGCTTTTCTAGAGAGTTCCCTGTATTTGGGAGCCTGTCCATGTCCTTCAGTAGCAACCAGGCATGACAGGACTGTTTCCAAGGAAACAGTGAGACATTTGAAGCATCTCAGAAATGGTATCCAAAGCGTGGCTGGGTGTGTCATTGGTAGGGGTGGAAAAAGACTGAGTGTGTTCAGACATGCCTGTCAATGAGTCTCATTGCCTGGGTTTTGTTCGGTGGAATTTCATTATGGAAAATCCATTCCCTGTTAAGGGGTTACAGCTGGCTGTCCAAACAGTGCAGATCAAAAGTGAAGTTTCAGCAGCTTATATCCATCACTATTATCATCACTGCAACAATGTCATTGTTACAGGTATCAGTCATTTATTGGGTGCAATTTAAAGTATTTGTTGGGAGGCAAATTTAACATTTTAACTTCTGAATCAGGAGTTATTTTATTTTTAATCCACATAAGACAAAGGATACAACTACTTTGATTCCCTTTAAAATTCTCTCATCATTATCTCCCACACCTCCAATTCGTCATGAAATAACCATCATTATCAGTTTCATCGCATCACAGTAACAACATATAAGAGGCTAAGACTATTGTGTCTGTGGTGGTGAAGTTTTCCACTGCACTTGTGAACAAAAGGTATACCAATACTTCCACATATCTTTACTGAAAATGGCACAGAATTACACATAAAACATAAAAACTCAAGTCTGTACTATTATACTGAGCTGGAAAAACAGCCAACAACCACAAACCCAGAATTTAAAGGGATAGTTTGGTATTTTGACATGAATCTGTATGGCATCCCTATCATCGGTGTCGTACACTCTTACCCCGAACAGTGTCCTGTGAGCCGAGTTCTGGCCCGGTTGTGGTCAAAACGAATGTAGTCTGGCAGGTTTCCGGGGACACTAAAATAAAACGTCTTTCTTCTCATACAGCATGTGTTCAAAAGATTGATATATCCATCATATGTATCATTTATATGCATCACAAAACCAATATCCATGAAAAAGTCCCAGCTCGTAATCACTTGGCCCTACTTTCTCTCCCTTCGTATCTCTGCACGCTGATGACCACAGCTACGATTTGTGCCTCAAGA
The DNA here is from genome assembly GCA_030544235.1 of Lepturacanthus savala. Taxonomy (NCBI): domain Eukaryota; kingdom Metazoa; phylum Chordata; class Actinopteri; order Scombriformes; family Trichiuridae; genus Lepturacanthus; species Lepturacanthus savala. Next base: position 32,929,325 of record CM060462.1, on the reverse strand, counting down.
CAATCCTGTCTCGGAGGTCTACAGACATTTCCTTTGACTTCATGCTTGGTTTGTGCTCTGACATGCACTGTCAACTGTGGAACCTTATATAGACAGGTGTGTGCCTTTCCAAATCATGTCCAATCAACTGAATTTACCACAGGTGGACTACAATTACATCCCAAGGATGATCAGTGGAAACAGGATGCACCTGAGCTCAATTTTGAGCTTCATGGCAAAGGCTGTGAATACTTATGTACATGTGATTTCTTAGATTTTTACTTGTAATACATTTACAAAAATCTTAAAAAAAAAAAACAAACAAAAAAAACGTATTTCACGTTGTCATTATGGGGTGAATTTAATCCATTTTGGAATAAGGCTGTAACATAACAAAATGTGGGAAAAAGTGAAGCGCTGTGAATAGTTTCCAGATGCACTGTAGTGAGCAACTGTGCATGGAATTTAACTCTCTGGGGAACCATGTCATAACCCTGACAAAGCCATGGCTGATGTGTTAAGATGCAACAAGTAGAAAGGATGACAGATAAGACATGTGTCTCATACTGTCTCATAAACATTACATGATTAAATTAAAACCAATATTGATTGCCATGTCATATTTATTCTTGTGAGTAAGAACTCTCAGGAGTAGCAATATCATTACTTGCTGAGACATAAAACAAATTAACTGTCTTAATGTCCTCCCATGCTCATTAGTTCACTGGTTCGATGAACTGCATCTGGTAGACAAGAACAGTTTTTTTTTTTTTGCATTTGAAAATGATAGACTTGATTTGCATGAGCAAAAGTAGCATAAATAGTATATGATTAAAATAGAATCAACTTATCAATGTCAATGTCTCTTTGAGATGACACAAAGTAGCGATGCATCTGCCTGAGACATTTCAGCCTGTCATAGAGTCACAGGTGTATAGGATGACATCCATGCCATTCTCCTTGGCAGCCTTTGAAGTGCTAAGTGTGTTATGTTAATTAGGAACATAGAGTTTCTTGCCAGACTGAACAGACTATCAGCAACAGAAAAATGACAGTGTTTGCTGTTTGTTCAGACGCACTATTATATTTACGACATTGACCTCTTGCTATGTAAATAATTACAACCTTCTCTCAGTAGACTTTAAAAGAATGCACTTTTAAAATCTAGGATATGAGAATTTAAGCATGTACACCATTTGACACAGGTTATACTATATAACACTGATTTAATTTAGGCATCCCTGCAGTTTCCTAAAGCTGCTATAATTAATATATTTATATATATGTATATATATATATAACCAATGGACCAGATGACTACCTGGAGGGCATCACTCATGATGAGGTCATAGATTATCATCTAACTCAGTTCAGCAGTTCTGCACAATTTTTCAGCTCATTGTTTGATTTTACTGTATTGATTCACTCTGCGGGTTGAAAATGAATGCTGTTGATTTCTTGCACACAGTTAGAAAATGTCTATTATCCCCCATTCTTATCTGTCCAGTTAGCCTGCAACACTACTTTAGGCTCCCCCTTTTATCATTTATATGCAGTATATGAATATATCATTAAGTAAGGGCTCATCAACAAAATGATTTTGATGAAAGCGTTGGAGGCGAAAAAACAGTTGCCTCTGCGGATTCTTGGTTTTACACTAACATGTGAGATCAAACTGATCAGTCTGGTCACTCAACACTGCTGAGATAACATTATTTTGACATGTGGATTAATTGTTCACATTTCACCTGCGTTGCCAATGAGCACCATAATGTATTACACTCTATAGATGAGTTGTGAGTTTATATTGGAATTTCAATTCTCAGCACCTCACCCGTGAGCGATCAATGATGCAGCAGCACTCCTGAAAACATGAGTCAGTTCAGAATTACTGTAAATGTGTGGGAGGTGAGACGCTAACTCGTTTGGGGTCAATTCCCCATCGTGAGACATCATCACTGTGCCCGAGGCATGTTCCTGGTTAGAGGTGGCATTTTCTTTATTCATTATTGCCGCCTACACTTCCTCAGCTGGATAGCAGGAGATTTAAGGAGATTAGAAGTGATGTAATGTTTTGTGACATCCTATCCTCGACATCCTAACACAGGGTGTAGGCAAGAGACACGGGATCAGTCATCACTCACACACACATACACTTTGCAAAGCACAGGAATACACACATTACCACACAAACCTACACTAATATATTAACAAGAGCCACTGACATGACACCTAGAATCATTAGGGACTTTGGAACCAATCATATATAGAGCAATGATAAATCACAATTCCCTGAGGAAATATTGTTGCTTTATTATTAATGAATAATCAAACAGGGTTCCAGCACTGTTTATTGAAGTTATGTTCAGCATCACAGGGTAAATCCTCAATTGTGTCCATTTAGGCTCAAGTTCTTAAAGCTGATGTCTTAGTGAATAAATGTTTGACACACAGGCTGAGCGGCAGCTTAAACACTTTATTTATTTCCTTGTCTGTCATTGTTGTCATATTCTTCAGATATAGATGCTGAATTTTCAAATGACGCAACAAACATCCAGAATGTCAGGTTTAACGGCAATAAAATGCCTGACATGACGGAACAACAACATTGGCGATGATCAGGTGTCTCCTGCAATTTTAACAACTCCAAGAAACATTGAAACGTGCTGAAACCGTGATATTCAAGGTATTCCTTTATTGCAGAACAATAAACTGTCCTCTGGAGACTGGGCTGATAAGCGAAGCCTTAATTCTGTGAAAACCATCTACAAAGTCTTCAGGATGGACTGGAGACAAGTTGAAACCTGGGAACTTATTTCTGTGAAGCTAACCAATTTCCTCTTTGCCAATGCTATGAAGTGGCATCTAACCATTACTGAACAAATTTTACCCTATGATGATTACCTGAATATGAACGATAAACTGTTTTTGTTTTTTAATTGCTATCATGAACAAATTATTTCTTTTCACAGTGGACTTAGAGTGTTGGCTCCACATGTCTCCACACTACATTGATATTACTTGGAAACTACAGGTGCTGTGATTTATTGAAAAAGACACAAAACACCAATATTGATGTTCAATTTTCCCCTTGGGCCAATCCAGTGTTGCGTTTCCCTGAAAATCAATGTTTGACCCCTGGCCTATTACCTGACTTTCAGCATGACTTTGGGTGGTATTCTCTATATAGCTGTTAATATTAAAGCTTCCCTATGCTGCTATCACTTCACTCGTGTGGAAAGCTTTATTCTCTTCTCAACCTAAGAGCTTTACCCGACTCAAAGAGCATCCAGTTGCCCAACAAATTTAATTAACACCCATTCTTTTAACAAAATGGCACTAACCTGCATACTGGAAATTTAAATATTTCTACTCCCTAAAACATTTATTGAAGCACTAGACTTGTTATTTTCACTAGCATAAGCTATGACTGCTCAAGTACTCCACTGCTGCTTTCATGTCATGACAGATATTTCTGATTTTAAATTCCTGTGAGCTGCGAATTAGAAGAAAACATCCATGACAACAACTTCTGAGGTAAATATAGGCTAAGTAGGGATATGCTGGATATGACATTGCCCGTCTGGTATCATTCAATGCCTGAAAGTGTCAACACAAGCAGTAAATGTAACAGTAAATCCACTGGTGTCAGCAGCCTAAGCCATTTAAGCCCAACTGGATGTGTTCCAACCACCTTTTTACAAGAGACTGCACTACTGAACATAGTTATGTGCAGCTGTACTGCACAGTGAATATACAACTGAATCATTTTTGCACAAAGCTAGTTACTATGATAGAAACATTTTATTGTAAGGGATAGTGATCATTGAAATAAATAAGTATATAAATAGTAATTTAACTCTGAAATAATTTAAAGAACAGCCTGAAATAAGTACATGAAATAAGTATTTTCCTTCATATAAAATAGAGCTATAATATGTATAGTGGAGGAAGCATCTTGGGAGAAATATAAACACAGAGGCACACATGCATTTATCTGCATCATTAAATAGATGTGGAGAGGAAACAACCATTCCTTGTAAAGTATCAATAATATGTCAATAGAGAGTCACAAACGCTATCAATCTGTCCTTCCAATTGCCAAAAGACTCAGGGAAGATGTCCACTATGTCAAAGATTTACAGCTTTAGGGTAATTCAAAGGGTGGATCGTCTTAAACCCTGAAACAGGTGGCATTGTCAGAAATCATTACTTTGCTTTAAAGCTATAGCTCAGGCGATTTAGTATGGAACCTATGAGGCCTACAAGTGAGGTAGCAACTTACCAGGATTGAAAAGAAAATTATAAGAAATTATAATATGCAAACCCTTATTGACTGCACATTATGTGAAAGGGGGAGCAAAATTGTCAGTTTATTTGCCCCCTACACCAGTTCTATTGCCAAATCTACATAAATCTTTCAATCATACCTCAACCAATGTAACAAGCTCTGACAATGAGGCAGATGCACCTTCTTGATAAAAAAAATCTCCTCCCTACTCTGACACTTTCTCTGAAAATGATGCTGAATTGAAAGTGTAGTCTGTATGTGAATAGTTTATGTGCTTTTTCAAATTACTTTGAAGTTGTCCATATAAAAAATGAGTATGGTAACCGCATTATTGATATATTCGCTTTGATTATTTAAATGGATGTTAAACTATTTCCCTGCAGTTTTTGCAGGCCGGTCTCCAGAGGGAAAGTTGATGGTGTATGTTTCTGCAAAGCACAGGTACTGTATGTCGACTGTCAGTGTTGCAGAACATTTTTAGCAGACATTGCATTGCTTCTACAGGTCTAAAGGTGCTTTTGGACCATAAATGCATGCATTTCTTATAAAGAGACGTAGCCACGAAAATTAAAAACTAAAATATTAAACTGGGAAAATGGCAAAATAGTGTTTATTTAAACTGTTTAAATATGACCATGACTGTTGCCTATAAATCCAGAAATGGAGACAACAAACTGAGAAAAGCTTCTAAAATAGGACACATTTGCTAAATATGGTAAACGACACAATTACCTAATAAGGAATGAAACATGCTATGTTGTTGCACATGGTCCACATACTGTATTAAACACTCACATGGATCTGAAGAAGAAATAATCCGGGGATATTAATCCCACCATTCCTCTACAAGTAGGAGATGTTGAGTAATTCCAACCTACAAACTGAGGATTTACGCTGAAACCTACAAACATGTGTAACAAACATACACAACTACACAGCCTACTATGTACTGTAGTGTACATGTGGATGCCTGAAGGCTTTTACACACACACACACACACACACACACACACACACACACACACACAGCTTACTGTAATCTGCAGCTACAGCTGCCTCTGGCACTAATGAAGTCATGCTGTTTCTCCATGACGAAAACTCTATACGACATACCATGAATACACCTTTCACACAGAACACACATATGCTGTAAACATGTGAAGATAGAAATATATACTGTATACCTAAGACCTCATTCCACATATCTCAATTTCTATCTTCCAATTCCATCCTTTATCTCAGCCTCTCTTGTCATCCACCTCCTCCTGTGTGTGGGTGTATACTCATACGCTCTAATGAATGTGTATCTCTGGCTGAGCCATTATGTCCACATCTGTCTTTACATGTATGCATACAACCCTGCTGCCTAGTCTGCACTAGCTTCCTGTGTGTCTGTATATGGGAGCGAAGGTCTCAGAGGAGTCCTCTAGCGACAAATAATTGTTATTCTCCTTTACTCCTCCATTAATCAAAGGAAGAAAATGAGAGCTGAGGAAAACCGTCTTCCTTTTACTACGTTATCACAGTGTGAAATGGGGGGAGTAGAGTTGAGGGATTTCAGTTTTTATCCTTGGTTTCTGTGCGTGTCCGCTTCTGAGTGCATGTCAGCGTTTGTGCAGAGTGTTTTAAGTGTGGCTGAATTTTAATACACACACATACAAATGCGTGGAGCAATGGATTATACTCTAAATGGTTATTTTGTTTGTTGTTGATATGCAATGTGTGGTGTGTTTGCAAGCATGACAACAGTGTGGGTGTGTTTCTCAGTATTTGAATGTTTGCAATTTGGCTGGATTTGCTCTGTGAGTGTAATATCTGTGCAAAAGAAATAAAGTGTGTGTCTTCATATGTGTGTGTGGTCAGGCTTGTTAATATTCTGCACAGTGTGCAGACAGCCTCCCAATGCAGCGACACCTGGTCATGCCTCAGAGCGTCAGGCCTCTGTGGGACACCTCAGAGCGGCCTTCCCGACAGCCTGGCTGTCGGGAAGGCCGCCCGCCCGCCCACCCACCCACCCACCCACCCACACCCACACCCACACCCACACACACACACCCACACACACACCCACACACACACACACACACACACACACACACACACACACACACACACACACACACACACACACACACACACACACACACACACACACAGCAAATTTCAATGCCTTCAGGGGTGATTATTTCATGCTGTACATTTTTGAGTATCACTACATGTCATGGATCTACTTTACATTTAGATGTCATCATTTAATTGCTTGACATGAACATGCAGCATATTATTTGACGACTTGGAAGCTATTTGGAGAAATAAAAACAGTTAATATTAAAGACCTGATGTTCAAATGTGTGAGAGCCTTGTACAACAGCAAACCTGACAGCTGTGTCTTAAGTACTGACATTAATGTTCTGTCATCCGCTAATTCAAATTAACGACACCGTGACGCTACACTGGGAAGTCAGCCCTGTCACTTGGAATAATCCCACTGAAAAGTAGATTTAGCCTTTCAGCTAATTCAGCGCTTACCTTTTTAACCATGCAGATAACCCTCAATGAAAATATTTAGGTCCTCCGTCACGTTTGGTTGCTGATCTATCACCAGATAAAATAGCAGCGGAGGACTGAAAACACTCAGGAAATTACATTCATTATATAAATCTTTTATATTGTAGTTTGTATATTATTTTGCACTTTTCCCTGACACTTTTAATGTTCTGTGAAGCACTTTGAATTGCCTTGTGCTGAAATGTGCTCTATAAATATTCTTGCCTTGTCTATGATTTGTCAGGGGACAATTTAAATTGCACTGTCTGATTCATATTCTCCTCATCTCAAGCACAAGAGAGTTAAAATTAATTGCGCAATATTATATAAATAACATGTAAATCGATATTAGAGGTGATTTTCATTTTGTGTGCAGATAACTGCAAATGAAGAACAACAGCATTACAGTTGGAGGAACAAACCAAAACAAAAATGGCAGTGCAGAACTTTTGTCTCCCAATTCTGATGGATATCAGGAAAAGTAAGGGTCGCAAATCATGTAAGCTGGTGATCAAGAATAACTATGTATGGTCAGATAACGTTGTCCTCAGATACCCCTTTTTGACCAAAGCAGTTCTATTGCTGGCTCGGGTCACTGCAGTTGCTGGTTCACAATTGGTTCAATTTGTGAACCAGCTGAAAACGGGTTTGGCTTTCCATGGCCTGTTGTTACTGTTCTGTTGTTACATGTACATAAACTAGCGCCAATTTACAAGGGAGGCAGAAGAGGCTGATCCAACATGTTTGTATTCATCAAAAGAGTTTGAAAAAACACCAATTACGTTCCAGGAGACAGGTAATGACCATCTCAACATTTGTTAGAAATAAGCTAACACTTGCCAGCAGCCGGCAGAGCACAGCTAACTTGCAACATCAATGAGTTTCATCAATGTTAATAAAATCTAGAATATCTCTACAACCACAAAGGTTATGGAAATAAATCTACATGTGAGGTGAAGTTCAATGATTAATAAGATAAGAGTTCAAAGATCAATGCTGCCCCTGTGCAGGTATTTCAGGCCATGACACACTTTCTGACACATGGGGTGATTCATGGTATCCTAGTAATGTTAGCTTAGTAGCGTTAACTTTAAGCTTCACCTAGCAGGACACTCCTTTCTCTCCCAGGATGAGCTTCATTCCCAGATCAGTGTTATATAGCACTGTTAGCTCTCTGAGCTCTGTGCTGTGGAGATGAATCACCTCTGAATGTTCTGCAGGAAAGGAAGCAGATGTTATGGAATGAACATGTTTTTTTTCATGGTCAATGTGAGCTAAAACAGCCTATCTGGGTTGCAAAGCCACAATGCCAGGAGGTGGTTGTCTGGTCGAGTTTGACTGTTTGTGCAGTTGTTGCAGAGGGATTTACCTGGTGGTGATAATCGATATTGTCTGAACTTGTTTGGCAAGGGTTTGTATGGATTGGGCATTCATTTATATGCAAAAGTCACATACTACAGCTTTAACAACAATAGAAGGACATTATTAATATTCTTATCACTGAAACAAATTTGCCAAGTTGCAGACGCGCACGCTCGCGCACGCTCACACACGCTCACACACACACACACACACACACACACACACACACACACACACACACACACCTCAGTGTAGAAGGGTTTATAAGCCTTGTTTTCTGTCCATTCTTGGCTTTCTGCTCAGAGTCACACCACAGAGAACTTCCTATCTGGCAGGAGCACTACACTTCACATAAAAAAGATGACTTTGATGTTATTTATAGATCTGAAAATCATTTTCTGCATATTAGCACTTTGAAAAAGTTGGTGAAAGATGACGGGTGATAAAACAAGACTAAGTCTGGTGCTATGAGGTGTGAGGGATCCACTATACAGGAGATTTAGCCTTGCTTCGTAAAAATTTAATCCTGTGATTGAGGAAAGCATTTCCCAAATTTCCAGAGAAATCAAGACTTGCGGAACAGTAAGATTATAAATTCTAAAAATATATATATATTATTAAAAATTAAATAGGCTTTGAGAATTTGTGTGATTAAATTAGGAAGCCAAACCTCAAAATTAAACCCACTGAATAAAAGAAGCCTGAAATTAAAAGGCATCTGAAAAGAGAATTAGACCAGTTTCAACTTTTTTTTCCCCTTTTTTTAATTTAAATTAAAATTGTATTATCTTAAGATATAATCCCATTAATTCTGACTGAGTAAAAGCCACATAAAAGCTCCAGTGTGGTTTGTTTTAAGAGCACAAAGTACATACTGTAGGCTCCAGGGACTCTTTAAGGAGGATGCTGCTTCACCAGAGAGGTAAGCTTCAGCATGTCCACACTGCAGCAACAGAGCTTATATCACCACACAACAGGGTCCATTAAATACCCTGAGGGCTAGAGGCCACCAGCACAGACCTTCCTGTGATGTTGAAAACCAAAAACACTATTGTCAGTGTGCAAAGCCCTCGCCTAACAATCCAGACTGTCCAGTACCCACCTGACTCTTTCTCTGCTCCTCACATGCAGACATCATCAGCTTCCTCTCACAGAAGTGCACCAACAACAAATTCAATACGGCATAATGCTTGTATTATAAGCACAGGCTATGTTCTTTTTTTTTAGTTTTTCACTTACTTATGTAACTGCTTCTTCTGGCTCATTCTCAGCAGACTGAAGCAACCACGTGAAAACCCTCTCTCAGGTCTACAGCATTTATTTCTTGGCACAGCACTGCTGTTAAACAAACATATAAATGTGGTTGGTGGTGATGCTAAATCATACAGCACCTGCCCCACATCAGAAATCATCAGCAAGCCAAAGGGGGATATATATCATGTACTTTACAACTATTTTACAATGTGATCATATAGTTTTGTTCAACAGATGAAAATAAATTACTATGAAATGAAAACCCACTTAGACAAGGTACATTCTGTTTTTACATCTTGTTTATCACAAACGGCCATGAACCCATTTTCTAAATCTATAAGAAAAAAACATTAAATAATCAACAACCAATAACATTTCTCTTTATAAAACACACAAACATACCCCTTAAATGGGCCTTATTATAAAACACTTTTTTATGCTTTTGCTTTTGGTGCTTTTTTGTAAATATACAGCTCACTGGTCTTACAGTTCTGTAACTCATTACTACAGTTGTAGACATTGTAGACATCTATGGTCATGAATTTATTCTGCTCATGTTCACAACAGCTGCAGAGGACATTGATTCCAGTTCCTCTTCACCAACAAACTCTGTAAGCAAACATACTGTATACTTTTGATTTATTATAAATAAAGAACAAAGTAAACTGTACATTTTCATAAAACGTCTGGAGAGAACCAGGAGTTAGCAATTAGTAAACTTACACTAAAATAAAGGGTTTAAAAGAGACCTGTGAAGTAAACAGGTGATTTTTAATGAAGAGAAATATTGGCACATATTGAATCTCCATCTGTTTCTCTGTCAGTGATTTTCCTTCTTCTTTCCTCCACCTACTGTGGAGGAAACTATAACTGCCTCATATTTCATATTAAGACTGTCAAGTTTCCTTTCGATATTTGAATACTCTTTAGTTATGAAAAATGTATATTCTGCTTGCTTAATTCAACATTTGAATGTGGAATTGTTGTTCCTCTCTTTATTCACTCTATAGCTCGCTCCACCACTGTTCTTTCTCTCTTTTAACTTGCTCTCTCTATTTTCTCTCATCTTTTTAAAACATATCAGAAAGATGACTTTCCTTTGAACCTGATCAAATGAAGAGAAATGATCTCCCTCATGGCATGGTTGTCTAATCCCTATAGATTTAATCTCCTCTGACAGCAGCACAGGTATTTTAAATATACAAAAAAAAATTAAGAGACCAATTTCCCTCCACTTGAAGACCATGCATCTGAATTGGAGTTACTTTCCTCTTTTTAGAGCATAAGAGAATACTTTTCTCTGAATCGCAGTACATCTCTGGTCTCAGCTGTGCTGTGGACTGTGATCTGTGCTGTGAAGTTACAGAACCATAAAGCTGAAAAAGCTTCATGGAGAGACTGGAGGGGGATTTTAAGAAATCAAACTGCCCCAAGTTTTATTCATTACAGCCATATGTTGACTAGGCAGCATATTTATGGATGTGTATAGTACAATACAGTGTATATGTCCATGTCATATGTTAATTTAAAATATGAGTAGATTTGGTTATATACATAGCATAATAAATAAACAAAGATGATTGATGTTCACACTGTAACTTGATACAGGAAAAAGAGGAAGAAGACTTGAAGCAGGTATGAATATCTTTGAATAAAATATTTAATTAATTATTAGAATTCAGAAATATGTCTAAGTATATATTTGTCACTCTCTACTCTCCCCTCTGACCTCATAGCTATTACTATGCAAATGTGACAAGCAAATTGATAAAGAATACATGAGCAAAACATTTTTTCCTGTATACATTGTAAGAATAATATTGGGGTCACAGCCTTATCCTCTTAGTGCAGTATCAGTATGAGAACAGCAATTTTCGCTTAGATCACACTGAAACTTTCATTTTCCAACACTGCAAACTGAGATTAACTCTCACCGCAAAGAGCGTCGATATCAGAACACCAGAATAACTGCTCTTGGGACTGTTCCAACTTGATCACCCTTAAAAAGAGTATGTTCAGTGGTTCGACATTTTTGGCCTACATTCAGTAGAAAAGTTACAGGAGTACTGCCTCTTACCTTATCTTAGGTCTTTAATATATGGCCCTTTAATGTTTCAATCAATATTGCCTCCTCCATCCTTTCTCTCTATCAAGAAAAATAGCTCACCATAAAAGAGTATTTCTTTCTGTTAATATTTGTGTTATAATATCAGTGTCTCTAATTAGAATAAAATACAAATAAATTCAATTTATTAAACTTTAAAATCTTGCCTTGTATGTACCCATTTAGAACAGTGGTTGCAGATGGTCATTTAATGGTGAGTCAAATACATTTTATATGCTTTTTTGGGAAACAGACACATTTGTTTGTTCCTTCTGAAGATTGTTTGAATTATTACGTTTTTGGTTTCGTTACAACTATCATCAAGTGGAAACCTGCAAAGTCCTGTTTGTGACAAAAACTAATGCTTCAAGGCTTGGCAGACGGCAATGTTTTGATATGGCTTCGTGGCAGAGTAATTATTCCGTCTCCATTGATCACAAAAGTCCTGCAGCAAATCAACACTTTGTTGAAGGACCATGAATAAAGTCAAATAAACTAAATATTCCTTATCATTAGTGCAAAAACAGCAGCTCGTTGAGGTGCCATTGTTGTAGTTTACAACATGCCTGAAGGATGCTGTCTGTATTGTTTCCAATACTGACATCGGTCTTCCCAATACACACAATGGAAAGGGTTGCGATCTCAAAAGATTATTATAATTATAATTAATTTATTCATCTTCTATACTCGCTTATTCCTTATTAGGGTTGCAGGGGTCTGTTGGAGCCACTTCCAGTGTATTACAAGTGAGCGGCAGGGATACACTCTAGATGGTCGCCAACCTATCATGGGGCACACACACCATTCACTCACACACTCTCACCTATGGACAATTTAGAGTCTCCAATTAACCTCAGCATGTTTTTGGACCGTGGGAGGAAGCTGGAGTACCTGGTGAAAACCCAGCAGACACAGGGAGAACATGAAAAATCCACACAAAAAGGTCTCAGACCAAGGAGGTCTTGAACCTGTGACCTTCTTGCTGTAAGACAACAGCGCTAACCCCTGCACCACCGTGTCACCTATAACAATTATATTATTGATATTAATACATTTTATTTGTATAGCTTTAGAAAATTTAAACCCATTGTAATGGGGGAATAGAAAGAGCATGTAGGAAAATAAAGTCAAAATAACTAATAAGTAAAATGAACAGGTGATGCTGGCCAGTCACTCACTAGAAAGATAATGTTAGTCCAGATAGTTCTTATATAAGTGATCTAAAAACACCTCTGCCATCAACACACATTTGATGATAACGGGTGTTGATGGCACCCGTTATTCTCTGAGCCATGTTCTGATGACGTGTGGAGATGAGAATACACATCACATCTTCAGGATTCCATGTTGCCCAAAAAAAAAAAACAATACCCCCTTTTTGTGCTGAAATCGTTGCATATAAACGAGGCCCAATTCTCTGTCATCACCTGGTGGATATAGATATAGACAGGAACACAGGCAGAGGCAGAAGTAGACATAAACGTTGGTATTCACACAGAGACAGAGACAACTGTCTCAAGGAAAGAGCTCTATCAATAGCCGGACAAAGTATAGTATACTTCCCATCAGTTCAGTCCTGAGGGAGGAAAAGAGACGGAGCAAGAAAAGAGAGTGGATCAGAGTGGGAAGAGACAATAACTCTGTCTCAGCTGATCAATACCCTCTCACAAGATCGATCATCATGGTCCCTATCAGCCACTAGCTGAGCAACATAACCCAAAGCCTACAATTGCAAGGCCTTACTTGAAAAGGCCTCAACCGTGACCCTCTGATGACTCAGTTTGGACGTCTCTCCAATCCACTCAAGCATTTGGCTGAGGAGTCGGAAACTGTTTCAGTATGCAGAGTTCGAAAGAAACAACAACCGCCTGCCAAATGTTGGTAAATATCGGCTGTTAAAACTTGCCTTCATGATGTCTTTAATTAAGCCAATAATGCATGTGAAGAAGATACATTAAAAAAAAACCCAGGGGGACAAATTGGAATTATGGATCTGATGCTTAGATTGCTAATGGATTTGGGTTTGTAGCGTCTGGCGGATGCACTGAGAATCTTATAACCAGATAAAACAGCACTGCAGCAGCTCTGCAGCTCTGCTGTGCAGGCAGAGAGACACAAAGATCAATCAGCTGTGCTCTAATCACTGCCTTGCCATGAAAACAGCGTGAGAGAATTTACAACTTCTTTCTGACCAGGGAGGATTTTGGCTGATTCTATCATTCCACCTCCGTCACCACAGCAGCTAGGTCAGAGCACGATGCAGATGCTATGGTTCGATGCCAGCGCCATCTGACCATTGTGCATCTAGCAAAGAGAAATTACTAGAGTTTCTCCATCAAGCCATTACTGTAAGACATCACATTTGGCCCCTGGAGGATTTACTCACTGTGACGCAAAATAGAGTCAAGAGGGACGACAGTGGAGCAGTAACCGGATCCACTGTCACAACAGCAACCCCAGAGGAATATCCATAATTAGCTTGAGGAAATGCTCTGAAAGCATTTTCATTAAATCAACATATAGAATGAACAACATATTGAGATCCAATATGATAACTAATAAAATCAGCTCTGTGTGATCACACACATGCATTCATGTCCCTACATTTTTTGTTTGACCATTAACTGTAGATCAATATCCAGGGCTTCATGGCGAGGGTCAAATTTTTGGATAATTTCAACCAAAATTTGGTGACTTGATAAACAATTATCTCCTTTTCTATGATTTTACCTCAATTTTACCTCGTCTCTGAGAATAACTAGATTTTAACTAAGTATAAGTAAAAACACTTTTCACAGAGATGTGAATCTTGCAACAACATACAGATCACTACTAAACTGCAGAGTAACAGATTTATCTGACCAATGCATTGTTGGTGATATATGAGCTACAGACTCATATATACTGTATGTTCCCACAGGATTCTATTTTTAGAGAACATATCATCTATCATTTTTATGCTGACAATACGCAGAGATACTGAAAACAGGTGATCCCTTTTGAATTTATTCTGAATGACCTTGGGGATGTAAATACTGAAAGGCTAAAACTTATCCCAGTTAAGAGAAAGTGATGCAAAGTGTTTCACGTTTGGTCTCATTCATGGTGTAGAGCAATATAGAGCTTATTCCTTTATATGTACATAGAAGTAATCCAGATGGAATTTGTGATGCTTTAATCATGCTCATCTCTAGCTGTGCAGGTACAGTATGTGTATTCTCTGGGGTTTCTATAGTTGGGGAATATGAAGAACGACAGCTTCTCAGGTCTCCCCTGACTCTACACAGTTGTCTTCAAGGCCCAGTTACACAGTTGCTTATATATAGACTTTTCATTTCCAAATATCTCTGCAGTGAGGTAAAATTAAACATTAACATAAAACTTGAATGAAGGAAAGACATTCCCTGCTGGGCTGCTTTCAGATTGTTTTTCTTGCTTAGGATGAACAATAAATGGAGTGCATTTGCATCGGGCCTTTCTAGCCATTTTGACCACTCAAATCACTTTACACTACAAGTGCACATTCACCATTTGCCGCACACACTTTAGGAACCTAGCCATTCACACAAATTCATACTAGGATGGCACAACACTCGGGGTTAAGTACCTTGGACACACCAAAGACATCGACATGGAGCCCAGAGGAGCAGGGAATTGAACCGATGACTCTCTAATCAGTGGTTGAACGCTCTACCTCTGACACGACTACAGCCACCGCAATGGTTGGTCTCTATCTGAGTGAAAGGACCCAGAAGTACCATGATATGAGTGATTTGAATTACAATGAGACAAAAATGACTAAACATTATCACATTGTTATCACATTTTTTTTGTTTGTTTTTTTAATTATAATGGGGTCAGTATTTTATTATTATGGTTCATAATTATAAATATGATTCCTTTGATATTATGATTATGGCTGTTTGATCAGCATCAGATTTTTTACTTCCACATAACCAACACAGCTCTTTTTGGTTCCTCTATTCAGCACACACACTTGTTTGGTACAACTGCAAAACAGCCCAATCTTAAACAATGTCCCATGACGTTACGCCGCTCTGTGTTCCCAACATTTTGTATATTGCTACACACCGAAATTTGGGTAAATGAAATATTTATATCATGTAAAAAGAAACAGGTATTCAGTATGAAATGGTACAGCACCCAGCCCTAGTTTGAATTATCCAAACACTAAAGCAAGAAGCTCTAATATTCCCTAAATTAGTTCCTTTAGCATAGGTTAGCCTGGACCATAGAAAAGTGGAAATGCTGTCCCACAATGCCCTAGGGCAGCAGTGTGTTTCAGCAACACCTTCTCCTGACTCATTCCTCTCATCTTTCCTTAACCCTGTGATGTTTAGGTTAGGTCAAGGAAAAGCGGTTAGGAAAAGGAAGTAGGACCGCTTTTTATCCGATCTGGAACAACGGGAACATTAATCATGGTATCCATTACAAAAACTACAAAAGCCAAAGTCAGCAGGACAGTCCAGTGGAAACAGATGAGCCCTAATGAGGGAAAAGAGGGTGTAAGGTGGAGAAGGAGTTGAGCCAAAAGGCGAAACTCCCGATTTAGTGGTGGTGGTCTATGCTACCCTCACCTATGGTCAGGAGGTTTGGGCAGTGACCGAAAGGGCGAGATCAGGAATACAAGTAACTGAAATGAGTTTTCTCCGCAGGGTGGCTGAGCTCTCCCTTAGAGGTAGGGTGAGGAGTTTGGCCATCCAGGAGGAGTCAGAGTAAAACCGCTAAAAATCAACAGAAGCCAGATGAGCTGGCTCGGGCATCTAGTGAGCAAGAATTAAGGATGGGTATGTTGAATTTAATTTGGAAAACATCTCACTGTCTTCATTTCCTGTACCCATATCACAAAATCTCCAGAGAAAACCTCCTGACGTTTGGAGACACCACATTACTCATTCACTAAATGTATGCCAAAGAATCAGCTAATACAGGTGTTGCTTAAAAAGCATTCACCTGCATTAAGGACCCAGTCCCTCTTGTCTCAGATCAAAGTTGAGGAGTCCAGTTTAATCATACACACAGCACCTTGCTGCTGCAGATACTACTCTGGGGAAATCTAAGTGTTGAATGTGAGATGTTTCAGAGCCTATTTCTGCTCGCCGAGCACATCTCTTCACATCAATCAACATCTCTCTGCCCCCTGGAGTAGGCTTTCCTTTGCCCTCAATCAGTCACACATAAACAAATATACATGTACACACACACTTACACAACAGGGCCCTGAAGTGCGGCTTTCCCATCGCCCCTGCACACACGAAATAGCATGTCAACTCTCATTATCAGCACTGCTCACTGCTTGCTTCAGGAGCTTCTATTTTGGATCTGTTTTCCACTTTGCAAGTGAGCACACAAACGCAGGCTTTGCTTACACTTCATTTCAATATTATCTGATGAAAACTGATCCTATGGATCTGAAGCTGTTAGAAAATGGATCTTGGGTGTGCAGCATCTGTGTTCATTTAAATTTGTGACAGCTTTGGTTTTCACCTTCATCTTAAGGTAAATTAGCAGGGAATATATATATTTTTGCAAAATTTGAAGGCTGACCATCCGTTAGCGAATTAGCAAATTCTAATCGGTACGCGTCTTTGTTCTAAAATAATGTTGAAATTACAAATGTGCCACCCTCAGTGAAGGATGGAGTACACGTTGTTCTTTATTTTATTCTGAAGCAGGGCCTGCTTGTTCTACTACACATCAACTGTGGTGATGAGTCCCGGCAGTAAGGCAGGACCAACCCGAGAAACACAGACAAGCAGAGCGATAAAAAAGCAGAGAGATAAAAACAGCATATGGCAGGAAGAGTGTATACAAGTGAAAACAGTGACAAATGCACTTCATTTCTCCACAGCACATCCCATGTCGCTGATAGTGCTCTGAGACAGGTATGTGTGACCGTGGTGGAACAAACAGAGAAAAAGAGAGAGAGTCATGGAGACAGGCGGAGTCCCAAAGGGAGAAAGAGGAAGATCCAAAGTGAGAGCAAGATATACAGAGACAGAGAAAGAAAGGGGTAAGCGCTGGTGATTCATGGGGACTTTTACTGCTTCAGAAAGGTGTCGGCTCCCATCACAGTTCAGAATCAGTTTGGAAAAGCACATACAGTAGCAGGTAATACTACCTCCTGCTTGCTTTAGCCTGTGTTCTCTCTCCCCTACTCTCATCCGTCTCCTCTCTTCCTCTCAGACACATAAATTAGATAGATACAAACACACACACACAGAGAAGATTAAATTTAAAAGAGACTGTCCCTAAACAAGACAACCAGAAAGACAAAAAGCAATTGAAAATCCTTTATAGTTTTTTTTTTCTTTTTTGATTCCCTCACACTTTGTCTTCAAAGAAAGGCCAGAATATGACAAAAAGTTGTTTACAAAGTTTGTCAGTCGTTGAAATGAATAGGCCCGACTGAAGATTACAGAATGAACAAAAGTGGTGTGTGTGCAGCAGGTGCAGAGAAATCAAAGACCAAGATTTCAACCTTCACAGGTAACCTTGCCTGAAGGGAAACTACAACAGAATAATTCAAATTACCCTCAGTGAGTGGCAGTGTTGAACAAAGCGAAAGTTGTGAAGGTAACTATGGATCTGTGATGCAAAAGGCCGACCAACCTCCAGTCTGAAACTGAAAATAGGGCTGCTCCATTATGGAAGAAAATCACTTATTTTGTTCAATGTTGAAATCATTATTCAAATTATTATTTTTGGTTACACAATGCATTTATTCAGCATGAGTGACTGTGCTTTGGTTTGAGATGGTTAAACATTTGTTGTGTTTCCACATGGTTTTTACCTTATAGCAAATGTTGTTCTGCTCTTCAATTCAATTCAATTGCCTTTATTGTCATTGAACATTGACATGTTAATGAAATTTCCATTGCAAATTTCTTCGCCAGATTCTTACAACCCAAAGTGTTCTCATAAGAGATCGTTTCCTATCCTTTTTCTCAACTAAACATTCTACTCTCCTTTTGCTATGTAACTCACTCGCATTCACTCACACTCACAATTTCAGAAATTGTGTAAAGCAAAATGTCAAAAATCATTTCAACTTGAGTTTGGCGATCATTTTACATGCAAATCGAAATCATGATCAAATTTTAATTAATCACATAGTCTTAACCAATTAGCCACAGTCTTGTCCTGATTAGAGCGCTGCACTTTTTATCTGTGTGAAACAGTCAACATTAAAACTTCTTCAATTAGCTCAGAACTCAGCCACAAGACTATTGATCAGGGCCGAGTGCACTCTCCATTTTTCACCTGTGCTGGCTTGTCCTTCTAACACTGGATATCCTCTCCCTCCACATTACGCCTGGTCGTTAGACAGTAAAAATGAACTCTTAAAACCTTTTTATTACTTCATGGATCCTTAGGTCTTCTAACCAAATGCTATTAGCTGTTCCAGCATCTGAAGACTTAACGGCTATTCAACCCTATTTAAAATTCCAATCTTAAAACTAAGTGTTGTACCTTGCTCTTACATCTATTGAGGATAACTTTATTCATTTATAATCCACTTATATTATTTATTGATTTTATTATTTTTAGAATTCCTTTTTTTTTTTTTTAAAAAAGCTTTTATTAATTTTCATCATGTTCTATAGACGCCTGACATGTTGACTAACTGTTGCCTCATCTTTCTGCCAGATAGGTATTGATAATAGTATTGATAAAGTCTCACATTGTTAGGGGGTCAAGAAGAGTCTCCAGTTTGGCATCCCCCTTAATATCAATCAATTGGGAAAGTAAAAGAGTAAGAAATAAGTTGATTTTTAATTTGCATAATTCTCTTTGATATTTGTAATCAATGAGGGCAGAAAATATACGAAAGGAACTGTGTTCTGTTGGATTGGCTGGGAGCGCTTACATATCTGTCAACCTGAGTGTAGTTGGAGGAAGGTGATGAAAAACCCACACACCGATAAAAAGGAGCTCCCTGAAGCCCTCAGGATGAGTGAAGAATACTTGAGGTCAGCCATAAAACTGTAATCTACAACTACAGTATATCACACAGAGGAAATTGTTATTTTACTGCTTCCTCTGTACCCTCTCTGCTGACAACAATGTCAGGAGCTGTCTGTAATGTGCCTGCTGGTATTCTTTAGTTTCACAAAGCAAAATAAGAAAATAAGCTATTACTTTTGCATTGCTTTACTCTGAATCATATTTTTTTTAAATTATAGTTAATAATTAAAGTAATAACTGTATTTTAGATTTAAATTCTGTTATGCAATAAACACCTTCACACCAAAACTCAGTTCTCCATTCACACATGAACGATCCAATTATTTCCCTGGAAGGAGGGAGCCAGAGTCGTTTATCTGGGAAATCTGCTCTGGCAATTTTCCAGTTCAAGACCTGTAACATTACAGGGAATTTGAAAGGAAGGGGAACAATTGAACACAAGCAGGAACATTACTACTGGAGGCCAATTAAAGAGCTGCATCTGTGTGACAGTTCACTCTTATGAATTGGCATGAAGTGTTCACAGTATTTTCCTGGGAAGAAAGTGAGAAGCTTTAGATCATTTCCCCATCAACTTTACTTTACAAAACACACCGAAATGGAAGATTGGATTTGAGAGAGTCTCAAAGCAAAACAACCAGAAAGACTGAGAAATGAAAAACCTTCAGAGAGCTCTCTTGTCTTCAAAGAAGCCACAATGTCTCATATAAGTGACATTGAAATAAACAGGCTCTACTGAGGATTATGGAATTAACAAAGCATTGTGTGTAGCAGGTGCAGCAAAAATCAAGGACAGAGATTTCAACCTTCATAAGAAAACTTGCCTGAAGGGAGAATCCATAAGAAGAATTCAAATTACTTTCAGTGAGTGACAGCATTGTACAACACAACTGTGCAAGATAGCGATATTCTTATTTTCATCATTATATAACTCCCCAAGTTGATTCCATTATTTTCAATATCCTGCAATACATACAGTCCTGTAAATTGATGTCCACATTTATAGAAAGGATCCCTCAAAACTGTTGTGTTCACACAGAATAACTAGTTAATGTTGATTTCTTCTGTTTTGTTTGTCTTGGGTGCAGGAACTTTGTGGCTGGTGGCTCTTGTTGATTTCTTGTGATTATCATTGACTCAGATATTTCCCAGAAGTTGAAACGTGAACTAGGGCTGCAAATAATGACTATTTTGATAGTTAAATGCCAGATACACACATATACAGATACACAGGCCATGGCATGCTGGAAAACAGTGTGAGTACTGTCGCAGGACTTAGGGATGCACCGATATTGGGGATGGGGGATGATGGGGATGAAAATTTGTGGCCGAAGCTAAAGCCGAATAATAGAAAAACGCTTGACCAAATACCAATTACTGAATATTAAATGCAGTTGTTATTTGTTTTTTTTTAAATATTTTTTATATTATTTATTTTTCAATACATAGTCTAGAATAAATTTTCTCCAGTAAGCACACATCTGAGAAATACCCTGTGCAGTTCAGACACAAGTGAAAACAAAAAAGTGTTAAGAGCTTAACATTTTTTTTAAATTATAATTTTCATAAAAAGAATAGTCACCAGTGGTGCATTAATAATCGCACAGATTTGTCTGTTTTCACTTGGGTCCATGCAGTGTTCAACCGTGACATGCTGCTGTTTTTGTGCATTACCTTCTTTGTGATTCCATTTGCTTTGGCCCTGTCCCTTGCAAACTTTTTCGCCTTTTTAAAGAGGTCGGCCATGAAGGAAGTGGACACGTTGTGACCAGCTTTCCTTTTATCTGTGCTGCCAACTCTCTCTCATACTCAGATGCTGGGGTGTTTGGCTTTAAATGACAAATGAAAGCATTTGTGAGTTCAGCTCTGACCCCCAGCCAAGCACTGCAGTGACTGCACTGCAGTCCAAATCCGGTAAGCAAACTGATAAATAGGGTTTTGATTTGATATTTATATTCTGATTACAAATAAATTCATAGTACTCTAATTGCTGCTATCTGCAGGATGAGTACTTCATTGTGCATTATACACAACTAATATTCAATATTATACGTAGAATATTCAGTGCATTCTCAGATATCGTAGAACTGGTGAAGCCGGATCTGTACAAGTCTGTCTTTGATGAAGCCGTCAGATTCTTGGAGCAGAGCACCTAGGACCTTGGACCACTACCCTATTTCTTCATGAGAGATGAGGCTTTGAAGATGATGTTCAACTACCCCCAGGTTTGTTGTTGAAGATTTGGCTTTCTTTACTCTCAGTGCCTTCAGGAACTTCAGGAGGCCAGATGCTCGCTATGTGACAGTGAAGCACAGCGGTGCAGCTGACAATTCTCTACAATGCTATCAGGATTGGATCCAACAATGCGACAAGAGAGGCCACTCAAGTGAGGGAAAGACCACCTCACACTTCTGCCTGGAGCGTGCTGTGCCCTGGCAAGGGTGTAATTTGGTTATTATTTACCCAATGTCTCCCTTAAGAGTCCTCCACACTCCTGAAGGGCATAGCTCATTTGCACCGGCAGAACCAAAACTGTCTGCATCAGTACTGTGGTCTGCACAAACACAGGCATCATACAGTACTGTATATAAGTACAGTATATACCGTCCAGTATATACAGCTTGTGCATTTTAAGTTAAATTCTAAGTTGACCTGTTGGATAGCATTGTAGCATTGTATAGTTATATTATATACAATGTTATATAATAGTTATATGCCATTGTTTTCCAAATAAAAAGGTTTCTATATCTATTACTCTCAATATTTTAGGTTACATTTTATAAATATGGGTATGAATCATATACTTAGGTAATGCATGGCTTGTGATGATTTTTATTCGGGACTTATGATGCCTTTATATAAGTAAGCAGTGCTTAAGTAGATGATCTTTACCCTTATTATAAAGTATTAACATAATTTGTATATTGAAGATGTTTGGTATATTTGTACATGAACTAGATTCAATATTTAAGAGGGCTGCAACTAGCGACTATTTTGATAGTTGATTAATAAATCAAATATTGAAGATTCAACCTAAAATGCCCTTTTTTGTCCAGACCCACAGTCCACAACCAAAAGATCAGTTGGCTATTATAAAAAAGACTGAAGAAATCAGAAGATAATAGATATGAGCAGCTGGAACCAGAGAATTTGAACATTTTCTTCTTTATTCATTCATTCATTCATCTTCTATAACCGCTTATTCCTTATTAGGTTTGCAGGGATTTTCTTCTTTGATACAACTTAAGTTGATTAATCGATTATCAAAATAGTTGGCGATCAATGTAATAGTTACACTTCTAATACTTACAATTTATTTTATTACTATATTACAGTACCTGCATTAGCAGTGCATTTTCACCACCACATGCCTGATGGTGACGCTACAGCAATCACTTTACTAACCACTTTACTTCCTAAACTTTGGAACTTTAGGGATGGGGGATTGAGACCATGTTTTATTAAGGACCTGGTTCCACATTTTTCAAAACCCCAAACTGAATTAGTTTGAGGTCTTCAATGCTGCCATTGAGTCTAGTGGGTCCTATAACCATGCCATTTAAATCAAGTCTCTGGTGCACAAGCATACACCGATTGTCCAATAATAGCTGTGGCAAGCACATCCAAAGTTATTTAAAAGTAGTAATCCAATGTTGAAATCTGTATTGAAATCAGCAGCATGTGGAACAAGGTTCCATAAGGAACACTAATACTACAACACATTGTACTAGAGTAACGCAGGACAGGTGAATAAAAACTTGTCTTGCCTGTTGCCTGTTTAAATCGCTGCAGGGATCAGACTTTTCCCAGACAAGCCTTCCTGCATTTTAATGACCTGTACTGAAAGCAGTGGGGTGAGGCACTGATTGCATGGGTGGGTGATGTCCTGTTCTATTGTATTTGGGATGCGTGAGATGGCCCTGTGGAGACAGATTGGGTGTAGGGAGACAGATTATTCCGGCGGCAGTGTTGGAGATGCAGGTGAGTTTAGGGCAACAGTTACAGTGTTTCCCACACACAGATCATTCTGTGGCGCAGCTCCACAAATTGATCCGCCTCTTCTTTTTTTTTCTTTTTCCAACCTAATTCTCTCATTCTTATTCACATGCATAGAGAGTGAAGTAGAGATCAACAACCGCCCATACCCCATACAACTCCTCCCCCAAAACACTAAGTTAACATATTGAAAATACAGGAGCAGTAGTATATGCTGATGGGCTGGATAATGTTTTGATTCAGTAGTAGTAGTTTGTGGTGTCAAACATAAAGTCCTTTCAATTTTCAGAAAGTCTCTGCCGGCCCTTTTTGAAAATGTCAGTCGTGTGTTGATTAAAGTTGAGTTTATTGTCCAAAGTTACCCCAAGGTAATTATTATGTTAAAGGTCTGGTCAGTAAAATTGTTTTTCAAAGCAAACATTTTTATGGTAAAATACATATAATTGATTTCCTAATCACTAACTTACTGAAAGTGAAGTAGAGACATTAACCAATGACTCACAGTTAACAAATACCAGTCATGTTAAGACGGTCAGCAATAAATAATTGTTAGCAAGATGAGAAAATCCTTTCTTTTCAAAATACAGTTTTAAAAAGCAATCATCAGGTCTCTCAAAATGTACATTTTGTGTTCATGTTGGTTTCTTGTTATTTAAAAGTTCATTTGATTTTTTTTTTTTTTTTTACAAAATGACAATTTTGTGTGATTGTTTGACATGAAATGTCAAATGGTGTAACTGAAGGATACATTTTAAATAGATAATCCATCTACAATATAAAACTTGTTGATAGCATGCGTTTCCATTTTTTTACAAAACCTATTTAGGAGAGTTAAACTACCTAGTACCAAGTTTTTAGGGCTATATCACCTTTTTAATCACTGCCCCCCCCCCCCCCAAAAAAAAAAAAATAATAATAATAATAAAACAAAATATTGATAATGGTATTGTAAAGGGGTTTGATAATGGTATCTACATAAAAAAATGAACAATCCCCATTCATATCAAGTTACCATGAAATCTTGACTGTTGGGTTACATTCTCTCTCTCACTCTCATCTTTCTCTCTATCGTAATGTACTTAGGCCTCAAGAGCCCTTCTGGTCCCTGCAGAGATATAGAAACTTCTTGGCAGGGTGCCTCCCTGCAAGCCTGCACGCTTCACCTCTGCTGCTACAACTCCATCCTGGGGGAATGTGTGTTAGTGTGTGTATACAGCTACAGCAGGGAAAAAGGACACGCTGCATTTTGCTAAAGCAAGGTGCAAAACATACACAGATATTTTATGTTATGAAAAGTACAAAGTGTAAAACACATCAACCTGCAATAATCTCATGCTTCTGCGAGCACTTTTCCTCATGTACAAGTCACAGCAGGGGTGTCGCTACTGAGAGGGGATTTCTGAAAATTACACATAGACCTGTTATGGCTGTTATTATCCAACACATATCTGTGCATAATCCTCTACATTTCTGTTGTTACGATGTGTGGCTTCAGTTACTTTATTTTATATGTTAATTATACATATATTTAATTTAATTTATGTATATAACAATTTATGTAATAAACAGCACATTAAACTAAAACATACAAACATCAAAAATATTAATACTCCTACAGACATTTGTCTATATGTCAATTAAAGATTATCATCGCTACAAATTTTAATTGGGAGCATAAAGCTGTGTACACAAAGGTGTAGCTTTTAAATTCCCATGCTTCATTCTACTTTCTTTTTCCATTTGGGGGAAGAAAAAACACAATCAGGTCTGTTGTAATCAGATAAAAGCTGCCTTGTGATCACATTTATAGACACTGTATTTCTGTTGGACTGCCTTAAAGTGTAACTGTCACATACCCGTCAACCTAATTGTAGTGGGAGAAAGGTGATAGGAAATTCACACACAGAGATAAAAAGAAACTCCCTGAACCCCTCAGATTCAGTGAAGAATACTTGAGGTCAGCCATAAAATTGGAATATATAACTACAGTATATCACACAGGGGAAATTGTTATGTTACTGCTTTCTCTCTGCCCTTCTGCTGACAGCAATGTCAGGAGCTCCCATAGTGTGCAGCCATCCAGTATTAGACTAGTTCACCTTTCAACTTTACTTTACAAAGATAGTTAATATAGTGTGAATAAATGCAGACAACACCTTGACCTAATAAACCTACATTTTATGAAAAAGAAGAAGAAATATCCACATTGCTCAGGTTAGTAATATAAAAGTAAAGTGCTTAATGTTGTAGGAGCGATATTAAAGTTGCTGAGAAGCAGCCTTGTTGACAAATGAGTCATGAGACAGTGCCACTGGGTGAAACTGTGAAAATCACAATTTCTATTAAACTTCTTATTGTTCAGTTATTTGGAAAACAAGTTATACTGCAGGTTATTTCAAGGGTATACACCAGACAATATTATCTATTTGTATGATGCAATTCAATCAAATATCACAAAAAAATGGGGTGGAAATTGAACTGATACTGTCTGCATGGCTTGATAACACAGGAGCTACTGGGAGACAAAATATAGCTTAGATATTTTTATAAATGTCTGAATCTATCCTTTACTATAAATTCCTAATTTTCTTATGTTTATGGCTAAAAGCTGAAGAGTATGTACTATATATCATTTATGCAGTATAATTCTAAAGGGCACTGAAGATACACACAACTTTTTTGCAGTCTACTGCCTTCTATATGCTAATGTATATGTAATATATAATGCTGTTACATCGTAAAACACTGAGTGACTGCGACGGATTCGGCCATGATTCACTTTAGCTGACAATATAGTCTTGACAAACTTTCCTTCTCATTAAACATTTTAAATTAAAATTACAGCAATTCATTAGAGGCAGGTTTTTGAAAGAAAAGTCATGCCTCATTTCCTCTTGTGTGTTTAACTGGGGAGACACAGTGTTAATGTATCACATCCTGGGGGAGAGTATAACTTTGATCTATCAAAAGATGAAGCCTGATTATATTATCAATGTTCCATTAATATTGCTTTGACTGAGGCAGACATGTGTCCTGTCAAGGCAGACACTATGTGGGTTCTTCATGTTAGAAATTTGCATCTTAATCCATGTCTCATAAGTAATATTTGTGTGAGTAGACAAAGATCTTGTAATGTGGACTATTCTATTACATTACGAGTTTGATATATATATAAATATATATCGTATATATATATACACACACACCCATTTCATTTTGCATACAGTGAATACATTCAAAAGTAAGGAACAGAATGCAGATGCATAAAGCTTTTCCATGTTATCTGGAATGTCTGTAAATGGCCTTTTTGGCCTTTTGCAGCATATATCATCTTTTCATGAGGCAGCTTGAAAGGCTTTTTAGCTATTGAGTAACAGTGGGTGCTTCTTTTTTTCCCAGTGTAGTGCAATACAATATTCTGCCTGACGGATCATTTTTGCCTTGGACACTGACAACTTTGTATCAACAGGAAAGAGACTCAGAACACAAAGACCTGGATCTAGATAACGGTAAAGTAACATCTGATAAGAATCTGCTTTGTTTTTGTCCAAAAGATTTGGATCTTTGTGATGTTCAGTGTATTAATGCCCTCACCTCTGAGCCACAATTTCTGGTATATTTTCATCAATTTCATCATCATCGATATTAGGGTAGAGTGGGAGTAATATATACTTAATCCACTTAAATTGGAAAAATGTCAACCTAGTATTAACAGGATAGTGCTGAGCATTAACCCCAATCTTACTCTGAAATATCAGTATCCACATCACTGCACCAGGCTAAGCTTCTTTTTTTTTTTTTTTACAGAGGATTCCTTTGTTTTGTCTATAATTAATTGATACAAACAGGATATCTGACAATGGTCTGTAAGAAAATCCAAGAGAAGTTGTTCAAGACATGAAAGAGATGGTTCACTTAGTGATTGCTGTGTCACTGATGAGTAATTGTTGTGGTTTCCTGGAAACATTGATCTGATGACCACAAAAAAGATTTAAAGTTTTAAATGCCCAAACTGTGTTTTGGTTTTCAAATTCATGCATCACTTTAGATTTAGGAACGCAGATAACAAAATATATATGTGTAGGATATATGTGAATATATTTTATCATTTCCATATGAACATGATATATAGGCTACAAGACCAAACAAAAACATGTTGACAACACCTTCACAGCTCCGCGATCCCATCGACCCCAACAGCAACATCTACAACAACAGCACAATTACAAATAACATGCCCATGGAACACTCTGCATGCAAGATAGGAAATCACCATCATCCAATACAAAGCTAATAAAAGAGGGCGTAGTACTCCCATGATGATACACCAAACTACAAAAGAAAACAACAAATCCTTACATTTCTGTTAATCAAATGAAGTTCATTCTTATATGTTTAAAAATCTGATTTACATGAAGAACAATATGATAGATAGTCAATACTGCTAGACAGGGATTTATTGCAGTATTGACTAAAGTTACAAAAAAATTACAATGAAAATCCATATTTGACAAAATTTCCGGCACTCACTGGCACTCAGGACTGCAGACAAAGTCGCTAGATTGACTTAATTGTACCACATATTAACTGTGGCAGGCTCAGGCTCAAGTAAGACTTTGAATAAAATAGAAGCAAACTTTAATTCAGGAGACGGAGGGTTGGGTAAATATTTATATTCCGATGGGAGATGAAATTCATTTCCTCAGAGATACAGTGGCGAGAAAAAGTATGTGAACCCTTTGGCATTTCTTGGATTTCTGCATAAATTGACCATAAAATGTGTTCCAAATTTAATGTCACAACAATGGAATCGTACATTCTCCACAAAAAAATATGTTTAGATTTTTATTTATTGGGCACAAGATGTAAACATTCACATCACAGGGTGGAAAAAGTATGTGAACCCCTAGGTCAATGACTTCTACAAGAGCTAATTTGAGTCAGGTGTCATCCAACATGGAGTTCAATTAGTGTAACGAGTTTGCAGGAGTTGATTCAAGCTGTCCTGCCGTTTAAAAACTCATGCTAGTTTTGAAATAGCTGTTCAGAAGATGCATTGTCTGATGGGAACCATGCCCCGCACCAAAGAGCTTTCTGAAGACCTGCAAGCAAGAATTGTTGAGCTACATAAGGCTGGAAGGGGATACAAAAGTATCTCTAAAAGCCTTGATGTCCATGTCTCAACAGTTAGACAAATAATCTACAAATGGAGGGAGTTCAATTCAGTTTCCCCAGGCGTGGTCATCCTGCAAAGATGACCGCAAGAGTACAGTGCAGAATGGTCAGTGAGGTGAGAAAGAATCCTTGAGCATTAGCCAAAGCCTTACAAACTTCTCTGGCGCATGCAAGCATTTCTGTTCATACCTCCACAATACTTAAATGTCTGAACAAGAATGGATTTCATGGGGGACACCATGGAGGAAACCTCTGCTGACAAAAAAGAATATTGCTGCACGTCTGAAGTTTGCAAAAGACCACCTTGATGTTCCACAGCAGTTCTGGGACAACATTCTTTGGACCGATGAAAACAAAAATCGAGTTATTTGGCAAGAACACACAATGCTATGTGAAAGTGGCACGGCACAACAATATCAGAACATCATCCCAACTGTGAAATATGGTGGAGGGAGCATCATGGTTTGGGGCTGTTTTGCAGCCTCAGGGCATGGACGGATTGCTGTCATCAATGGAAAAATTCATTCCAAAATTTACCAAGATCTGATCTGCAACTACAGAAAACATTTGGTTGAGGTTATTGCTGCAAAAGGAGGGTCAACCAGCTACTAAATGTTAAGGTTCACATACGTTTTCCACCCTGTGATGTGAATGTGTACATCTTGTGCCCAATAAACAAAAACCTAAACATATTTTTTTTTGTGGAGTACCGTATTTTCCGGACTATAAGTCGCTCCGGAGTACAAGTCGCACCAGCCATAAAATGCATAATAAAGAAGAAAAAAACATATATAAGACGCACTGGAGTATAAGTCGCATTTTGGGGGGAAATTTATGTTGTGAAGCAGAGGTAATTAGGGGGCAATTGATTGTTTATCCAGTGGGTGCCGCTGTGTGATCATTGTGGCCGGCAAGAAGGTTTACTGAAGAAGAGTGAAGTTTCCGCGCATGCTCGAGTTGTTCTCCCCGGGACTGGAAGGAATGTATTGTTTTTGTCTCTCGATAAAAAGCGAAACTCAACATTTGCGTTTGTGGTCCTTTGTTTTGACAAGTTACCACAATTTATTTGATAAAATCCAACACCAAGAACAGACAGATTTAAAATTTAAATGACAAACAATTTAAAATAAAAAATAGAGGCAACAACAGGCTGAACAGTATGCTGACGTTACCTAACACAACTGAGAACGTGCCTGGTATGTTAACATAACATATTAAGAGTTATTCCGATAACTATAGCATCAATAACATGCTAAGAAGTTTACCAAAACCATCCGTTTCACTCCAAATATCCGGTAACTAAAATCCAATGAAATCTTCATCCTCGGTGTCACTTTTCATCTAACTCCGGAGGTAGAAGACGCGATGCTTCCTCTTCTACATCAATGACATCAGACGTCATATTTTACTACTTGCAGCTCGTGATCTGCAGAATATAATTTTCTTTTCGGTGCCGTGTTTGTTAAGCCCTTCTCAGTTGTTTTTAAAATTATCAACACAAGCCTAGAGCGCCATCTTTCCGTTTAGTGTGAAAATAACGTGAAATGATATACCGGTAATAATGTATTAATAATTTCACACATATAAGTCGCTCCAGAGTATAAGTCGCAACCCCGGACAAACTATACAAAAAAACGTGACTTATAGTCTGGAAAATACAGTATTACTTTAGGAGAATGTACAATTGTATTGTTGTGACTTACATTAAAATCGGAACACGTTTTATGGGCAATTTATGCAGAAATCCAAGAAATGCCAAAGGGTTCACATACTTTTTCTCGCCACTGTAATAAGGGAGAGAGACTTTCAAGGTTTTGGTTCAGTCACAGCAAAGTTTCTGCGGCCTCTGTTTTTGACCCTGGATCTGGGAACCTCCGAGAACATTTGACTGGTCAACCTCAGTGCTTTTGCTGGACGACTGAAAGTTCAGTTATATAATTTGCTGCCAACTCATTAAAAGGGAAAAATCATAAAGCAGATAGGAAGCCAATGGAGCAAGGCCAATAATGGTGCTATGTGGTCACATATTCTTTTTCCCAGTTCAAATATATACAGTACAGGCCAAAAGTTTGGATGCAACTTTCATTTAATGTGTTTTCTTTCTTTTCATGATTATTTATATTTTAGATTCTCACTGAAGGCAACAATGACTGAACACGTGGAGTTATGTATGGCAAGAGTGTAGAAAGCAGTAATCAGAACAAAGGGTGGCTAATTTGAAGAAACTAGAATATAAAACATGTTTTCAGTTATTTAACCTTTTTTTGTTAAGTACATAACTCCACATGTGTTCATTCATAGTTGTGATGCCTTCAGTGTGAATCTACAATGTAAATAGTTATGAAAATAAAGAAAACACATTGAATGAGAAGGTGTGTCCAAACTTTTGGCCCGTACTGTATATGATCTGGATCTGCTGTAATTACATTAGTTTATTCTATTAAATGATAATCCCTGCATTGTACCACTGATTAGACCTGGTACCAGCTATATCTGGTTATTTTTTATCATGTTATTTATTTATATTTAGAGGTTAAATTCCCCCTCCTCCACCTACCGGTGTAGAATATTTTAAGATACTCCCACCATTAGCATTATTATCCAAGTAATAACAGCGCTTTAATTATAATTAAACACTTACATATTGAGTAACTCTTTACATGCTTCTATTGAGTCTCTCTTCTAATCAGTGAAATTGTAGAAGAAGGTAAACATCACGGGCTGCTCAGATTAGTTTCCCCTAGGAAACCAAATCATTTTCATTTTTCCAAAAGCAGCATCTTTCTCTAAAGAGCAAAAACTCTGACCTGGATCTCTGGACACTTCTCTTGCTGATGGCTGTTCTCCCTCAACACCAAACAGTCTGCTCCTACAACAGATCAACACAGAGAAAAGATCAAAGTAATCTAAGACGATTTTTTTCTATATATTTGGATTTCTGGTATCGCCCGGGCCTATCTCTGTCTCCAACAGGCAGGAGGGGGAGTTCTTTAGCAATTTTCTGCCATTTTAAGACAAAAATACAAACCTGGGATACATACTGCTTCCATATTATTGTAACTGATGTACTGAAAATAAAAATGTAAAATGGTTTGTAATCACTGTGTTTGATGTTGCTGAAAATTACAGAAAAATATCAGAATATATAAGAACAGTGTAATAAGGTTCTATGATACAGATGCATCTCAAACATCAAAATATGAAAAATTTGAATATTTTTGTCAAACATTTCAAAATATGAAACTCATTAATTCTTAATTCCACAGAGTGAATGATTCAAACCTTTATTTCTTGTAATTTTGAGGATTATTGCTTATAAATAATGAAAACTCAAAACTATGCATCATATTCTAATTATTTGAGATGCACCTGTGCTCTAGTAATGTCAAAATACAAATTAGCAACTTCTTACTTTTGGCAAGTAAAAAATTTAAATGGCAAGTAAAAATTTTGATCTACTAGCCACTTGTTGTCTGTGTAGATTCTCACTCATCCAGGTCATTGTAGTCAAGGGGTTTAAAAAGTAGGCAACTGGACTTTTTCTTTGAGCTTGAAGACGTTTCACCTTTCATCCGAAAGGCTTCTTCAGTTCTAGCCTGATGATGGAAACCAGGAGCTATATCTCTGGATCACAGAGGGTGGAGCTATAGACCACACCTCCCATCCCATAACAAAGGGACATACTAGCCACTTGTTATACTGTTTTAAATTACACTCACCTTTCTGTACAACATTTTAACCAATGTCCTGAAAATCAGTTGTAGGAAGGCAGTTTCCCTGGACACCTTATTTAGATGCGGCTGATATTACATTTAATGAATTTACACACTCCAGCTTTCTTTTTTCGTTTTGCATTGTGATCCTAAAAAGACTGATTTCACCTTTTCACCAACAACAATCTAATCTTAATTTAGCATCAAAGTCTCAATACATAGAAATTACTTTACATTACATCAAGATCCTGTCTGAGTAGGAACAAAAGCACAAATTCAACTAAAATAGATCACAGTCTGTCTTCTCCGGTTGGAACAAGTTTTTTAGTGCGTTTATACTTGTGCTACTTGTGCTATATTTGTGCTGAAATTGACTTCTTTCTAAATGCCATTTATATTGCATTTGCAGTGAAATTAGGAAGCCAGATCTGTATCACTGCTCTGCTGTGTGTGTGTGGTTATATTATCATATGAGATATATATATATATATATATATATGTCATAATATATTATGTTAGATTAGATGAAGCCTTAATTATCCCTGTGACCTTAAGAATCACCATTGGTATGTAACATTGCAGCAAAGATTAAGATTAATGCTGTCTGCACGGTACATACTCTACCATGGTTATGGAGCAAAAGGCAAATAATGTGAAACAAACACTTGATATGTTAGAATGAGTAATATTGAACTGATGTACATTAGTTAATCACATGTGAACACTGATTTACAGTGTGTGTATGTGTGTGTCAACAAAGCAAAGGTTAATGTCTACAACTGAATAAGGAGACAGAAACAATTGGATCACTGCAGAGAGACAGAACGTGTGGAAACGAGTGTGTTAGTGCGACAGATCAAGTCCTCAGAGCACAGTGGACAATGAGTTTTCCAGGGCAGTATCTGGTATATTGGCTTTTCAGTGAGGGAGCTGTGTGCGTGTGTGCACGCGCGCCCACACACACATCACTGCTAGTGTTAATATTGACACTGGCAACAAATAGATTTTTGAAAATAAATCTGCATTTCATGGGTTGAAAGTAGCTCATCATGCCATCTGCTCCTTAAAATCAATCCAGAAAAGGCAGTGCTAATGTTTTTCAGGAAATTTATATAATTGGTAAAATAGTTCCTCCAGTGCCCACCCCCAAGTGTGAAACAGCACAGACAGCTGGGGAAATCTCTGTCTGCATCACAGGTTAGTTTTGTGGCTTCGTGCTTCATCCTGTGATGTTAACCCGTTACCTCTCCAGCTGTCTGTTCCTGCACTTATCAGCTGGTAAAGAAGACATGGTTTAAAATGTTAAATGGCGGTGTAACCGGAGCTCAGGCCTCCACTGCTGTTAGCTTGTGAAACTAAAATGGTCTTGTCAGTCAGTAAACTAGGTGGATCATGGCTTCAGACAGCCTGCAGCATGTCAGTTAGTGCTTTGGGTGTCTAATACAGCTCGGTACTACTAAGGTCCTCCACCGCACTAATGTCTACTTAAGGGAAAGGTCCTCTACCTTTATATATTAATATCTCTTTTTTTTAATTTACAATCTGTGTTAAAAAAAGAAAACATAAAATGATTCAAAAACGTCCTTACGACTAATTTGCCTGTGGTAGCTAAAGGTAATGGAGCGATGTTGGTGGATGTTTAAGTTATAACTTCACTCAGTTTCATAATTTAAGCCATAGCTCGTCACATGCAATTTAAACACTTACCCAGCAATGGGGTTGGAGATTCACTACTTTTGCAAGATGATGAACATCAGTCACTTTCAGCCTTGACAGCTCATCCAAGCACCGGCTGTAAAAACAGACCCATACAGACTTAACTGAGTGACTCATCCCCAACTGTTTTAGAAGACATGGAGGTATCAAAATTATCAGACATGATAAAACACTATATACACAAAACCAGTACTATTAATATGTGAAAATGGAAATGAGACAGTCCCCACAACAATTCAGTTTATTATAGAAGACTCACGTTTCTCAATTATGGAAAAAAAAAAAAAAAAAAAAAACCCTGTCGGGCCAGGACTCAAGTCAGGACTCAGATGCAGAGATGGAAATCAATGTCTTTATTTAGCAGCGCAGGAAAACCTCAAATCAGAGTGGAAACCAAGTTGGCTATAAAAAATTACACTATCCTGACTAAGGGGGGAAAAAGGGACAAACGAAAAATCACTCCGAAACACGGGACGCTATAAAACTTTATCTCTAACAAAAAAATCTCTCATAAATGAGGAACGAAAAACTGCTATGAAACGTAGAGTTATAACGGAAAATTTATATAAACAAAAGCAATCACTCACAGGGAGGAAAAAGGGACGCTATAAAACATCTTTGAACTCAAAATCTCGCAAAAGTGAGGAAACAAAAAATGGCTAAGAGACAGGCATACCGAAATAACACGCTTGAACAAATAAACGCTACAGAGGAGGAAAACAAAAGACTATAACAAAAAGGGGGAAGGCTAGCCAAGTTACAAAATTACAAACAAAAATTCACTCCAAAGACGATCCAGGCTGGCGAAATAACAAAGGCGGCTGAGGCACTGGTGAAGGGCTTATGAAGACAAAGACACTCTGGCACAAGACAAGGGGAACACAGACTATTTGAGCACATGAGGGAGGGGAACAGGTGGAGACAATCAGGTAATCAGGGGAGACAATCAGACAGGTGACACATGAGGAAGGGCAAGTGACTTGAAATGAGAGGAAAATTAAAATTTCAAAATAAAACAGGAAGTGACAAGAGAAAAACCCCAAGACAAGATAAACCTCACCATGGTGTGACACAATCAACCCTATGAATGGTTGCCATGAATGGGGAAATATTCTATAGATACCAAAACTGGGGATTGGCTTCCTTATGGAGGCAGCCTCAAGTGGCAATTTGGGGAACTGCAATTTTTTGTTGTTGTTTTTGTTTTGTTTTTCACACTTCCATATTGGCTTAATTATTCAACCCTGTAGGTTGCTGCTTGGTCTGAGTCAGCTTCTGGGTCCGATTTACCACAATCCGTTAAAGAATCTGGCTGAAATGGACCCAGATAATTTTGATGCAGTTTGTTACGCTCTAGCCAGGCAGGGCTCTTCAGTAGGGCAACACGAGTCCTGACCTAACCATCCGTGAAGTGAGTGACTCACTGCATCACCTTAACACCAGCGTCACTCAACTCCACAGCCAAGTGGAGTTGTCCCCAAATCCTCTGCTGCAGTCTCTGTCTCTGCCAGTGAAATAGGCAGGATTAGCTAGTTAGCTAGAAAAACAGGATGCCACAAGGTTTTTATTGTGACGTGTTCAAGGTCTGGTCAGTTAGGCGTATTAGTATTAGTAGAAGGGAAATACAACAAATGATCATCTAACTCTTCAACTGATGGTTCACAAAGTGATTATTTATGAGCAAATACCTAATTTATAAGCTACAAAAGGAAACACAAATTAAAAGTATTTCCATCTTTTCCTATTATTATGACAGGCTTAATGTCATATATCCTTACACTATTCCACAGAAATAAACTCTTGTATTATTAACCTATGACTGATAATATATTGTAGGTATTATTCCAGACATGAAATATCCCTTTATAAGAAATAACCCCTTTTAACCCTTTTTAGCTTAAAGCTGTAGTGTGGTACTTTTATATATAAATCAATACCTTCACATCAAAGTATTAACCAAAGGAGTTCAGGTTAGTCTCACTGTCTTAAATAATGCAGTCTTATGGTTCTTATAGATCAGGGGTGTCCACAGTTTTTCTACTGAGGGCTAAATACAGGAAAAAAAAAAAAGGCTAGAGGTGACGTATTGACATGTGAATACTGTGTTTTTCTAACTCACCTTTATTGTGAAGAACATTGCACTCAGTGGGAGCAGTGACGCTGTCCTTCGTATTGAAAGATGGCTGACAGAGAAAGTTTGGTGGTTGAGACACAAAGGACTTCACAGAGATGGCCATCAGTCATTCTGTTTTCAGTCTGATTTTGTTCTGATTTAACAGAGAAAATGTTTGTTCACATATGCATGTTGAGCCAAACAGGCTCATCATTCTTTCTGCGTGGCGTCTCGTCAGAGGAAACTTGGCATTGTCCAAACTCTGATAGAAGTCAAGGAGGGAGACTTTTGCACGCATCATAGATGCACTCGCCCGTCATGGCGAGTTTGTCCCATTTCTGGTGACTCACGGTAAAATGTTTTCTTTGTTTAATTTTGTTTAGCGGAGAAGCAGCATTTCCGCGGCTGGATGCATCTAGTGTTAAAACTGAGAAGTGCAACAGAGTTGAGCTAAAGCTTCTTGTGTGGGCCATATTCAATTATATTTTCAGAATTTGCTGCAGAGAGCATACAATTATATATATTATATATTATTATTATGCTCAGAGAGCATACAATATATATATATATATATATATATATATATATATATATATATATATATATATATATATATATATATATTTCTATGGTGGGTGGGCACATGCATGATATCTGTTTTGATGGCATCCTTTAGAAATAATGCTGGTAGTGTGATATATTAACATATTTTTTGGAATAGTGATGTTCTGAAGTGATGTGTGATCTTAGTGGCCCAATTTACCTTAACCCCCCAAGCTAAAATGGGCCACATGGTTTCAGCTAAAATGGGGCTAACACACTGTGTCACTCACAAACATGTGTAAGACATTTTGTTCAATTAAAACATGTACAGCAAGTCGATTGTTGTGTGAAATTAGTGCAACTCAAAGTAGTCACTACTTTTGCTGTTTATGTAACATAGCTTGTTACATATGACTGGGTGCTAGCTTTTTTGTAGTGGTGGTTTGTGGTTTGAATCCTACTTAAAGGACAGAGACTTCTTTGTGTTCATAGGTAGCTACACATCTGAACATATAGACATAACATAAGGTTCAATTCTGGGACCTCTACTATTCAACATTCACATGCTCCCATTAGCCAAAATTATGGAAGAAAACAAAATAAATTACCATAAATATGCAGATGACACACATTTACATAATCATCAATTAGCTTGTTGTTGAAATAGTGTTGCCTAGTGATAGTTTAGCTTGATAGCTTAGCTTGTATACATAGATTTTCTAGTCTGTGTGTGTTTGTACAACACATAACTGATCTGTTCTTGTTTTAATAGCAACAATATGAGTTTGTTTAATGCATATTAAAAGGTATGTGTTTTAACTAACTGTGTTTTAACATTAAAACTGGTGATGAATTCATTTTGATTTAAAATTTCCTTTGTCATTTGACTGGCCCATTTTACCTGATAAGATGGCTCATTTTACCTATCATTTTCCTCATACAAATAAAATCGGCAAAATGGATATTTCAAGATTTGCGGGGCCTAAATAATTATATTTATTACACAATTCCAACGCAAAATGATCAGGTACAGTCATTATTAATCATAAATATAGATGGAAAAGGTATATTTGGTATTGTGTTATTGTCTCAAGCAAAAATGCCAAAAGGTGGCCCAATTTACCTGATGCCAGCTTATATTTCTTTCTAAATTGAAATGATGATTACAGTAAAATGTCTACAAATGACTAAACCTCTGTTACATGTTGTGTTGAGTACTTTGATTAATCTAATGTTTTGGAGTTTTTTATAAATTTATTCATTTAATGTAAACACAGCGCTCTGGCTAACACCAGGCTGAATATCATGTACATTGGGAACCATCTGTTAATTTGTTTGTATTGGAGGCATTATTTTTGAAAGCCCACAGCCATTTATTGGGCACTACAAATGTCTGTCAAATGCATCTGTCCATAGCTTATAGCCAATCGTATCAAACATACCTGATGACCTACCAAACACAATTAAATAGTTTAGCACCAAAACTTGCTAGTTTTTCAAAATAAACTTGCGGTCTAAATTACTTAGAACACTTTCTAAGGCTGCGTCGAAAGCTAAATTACTATATGCCACCATTTTTTATCCACAGTTTCAACAAAGTTGCTTTTGTTAGGCTCCCTAGATGAGGGGACATTTGGGGTCCTTGGTGTCCAGACTGAATTTCACAGCAAAGTGAATTCCTGTGGAATGAAGGATAGGTATACCCAGGTTAGCACAGGTTATCATGGACACATAAATTATACCAAATACTTGTGTGTATGTGTCAGTGTTTTGCTTATCATTAATTTACTTTTTATCCAATTTTAAGCCCCATTTTGACAAAACACTTTAGAACTTAGTTGTTGTAGGGTTTTTATGTTTGTTTTTTAACTGCATTAATGGTTTTAGTCCCGGATGTCTGGAGCTTAAGGTATTAGAGCAACAAGCTAAGCTAGCTGGGTTAGCAGCACCAGACTACCTCAAACAAACACATTAACAAGAAGCTGCA
This sequence comes from Lepturacanthus savala, assembly GCA_030544235.1. Classification (NCBI taxonomy): domain Eukaryota; kingdom Metazoa; phylum Chordata; class Actinopteri; order Scombriformes; family Trichiuridae; genus Lepturacanthus; species Lepturacanthus savala. The sequence continues at coordinate 32,890,557 of CM060462.1, read as the reverse complement.
ATATTTAGTGGTTTTACCTTTATTCAGTCAATCTGTTTGTGTTGGAGAGGAGGAAACAGCTGCAGGTAATTCATAAAAACACATTTGAACATATGAATCTTGAGTAATTTAAGACAGAAGCTAATTATGAAGGTAGCATTTGCCATGACTCCGCTATGTCATGATGCCATGGACACTGTTTTATCTAAATTGCATGCTATTTATTTTACTTAACTTTTAGTTTGTTTTATTTCCTATTTATTTCTTATCTTTTAAGTTCCATTTAATATTTTAATGCGTGCGCTACCTTGGGTGAACACTTATCACACTTATCACTAAACATTAAACTAAATCATCATCCCCCACAACCTATATATATATATATATATATATATCGTCTGGCCTCTATGGTTTCATTTTTAAAACTGTATCAGAAATTTCAATTTTAAACTAAAACAAAATATAGTAAATCAGAACTATGTGCCAGAACAAGAAATAGCTGTCAGTGGTTGTTTCCAAATCCCTGCACTGCAAAAGCATAAATATGGACATAGCAGGTACCTGCACACTAGCAGATTTATTTAGAGAGACATCTTCTCAGCCCAAAAGGCAAAGCTCTCTTCCGTCACTGAATGACTGGGCCGTGGAAAAGGTCAAGAAATACAAAAAGGAAGAGCCATTGGCCATTAGTGGGGATCAGGTCAGACGACGGGGAGAGAACCAGATTTCAGCTTGAAACTTCCCGCTAACCAGGTTCGCCTGTAACAGCAGGAAGTACTAAAGACATCATTTAATTTGCAGAAACTCTTGTCTGAGCAAATTGATCAGCCATTATTGCATAAAAAACAGCAAATTAACAATAAGGTCCTTGCTATGAGAAATATTTTAATTTGCATAAAAACCCATAATAGAAAAAATATTTTGATTACATCTTTTTCTTTATTATTAATATGTTTTTTGTACAGTTAGTCAGTCATTTTCTATACCTGCTTATTTCTCATTAGGGTTGCAGGGGTCTGCTGGAGCCTATCCCAGCGGGTTACAGCAAGAGGCAGGGATACACCCCAGATGGTCGCCAGCCTATCGTGGGGCACACACATCATTCACTCACACACTCACACCTACGGGCAATTTAGAGTTGTCAATTAACCTCAGCATGTTTTTGGACTGTGGGAGGTAGCTGAAGTACCCGGTGAAAACCCACGCAGATACGGGGAGAACATGCAAACTCCACACAGAAACCAAGGACCAAGGAGGTCTTGAACCTGCGAGGTCTTGAACCTACGACCTTGTTACTGTGAGGCGCTACAACAGCGCTAACCCCTGCGCCACAGTGTCGCCCACCTTTTGTACAATATTTTATTATTAATATTGTACAGAAAACTGTACTCTAGGCTACTAAATTTGTTGTGATGTGTTTGTTGATCATGCAAATAAACATAACACAGAGCAGTGTAAAAACAAAACCCTGTGGTGTCCGTTAAAAAGTCAATTAAATAATCAGTCAAACTAAATTACTGTGGGGAACAAATACAGCCTGAGCATCATCATCATTCACTTATCATCATCATCATCATCCCCAACTTCCATCATCAGCAATGTGATGAGGGATGTGAAACAGCCTCCAGAGAGGCAGCAAAGAAGTGGCAGTATTTTACAAAGAAAAATACCTTGAGCTCTATCATGCAACCAAAAACCAGCCTGTACAAGGCTGGTTTGGGAAAACGTCTTGAGCTGCTTCAGCAGTAAAGTCAAGGCAGGACAATGAAGCCCTCTGGTGGACAAGGAGAACAGAGTCACACCAGTGGTCTGCAGTGGCTTCTTGCCCGATCTTTTGTAGATTCTAGTCACAGGTAGCATAAGAAAGATTGTGTCCATTCTATTGCTTGCAAAAAATTCTATTCGACTTTTCTGTATAACTTGAGAAAAAAATTGTCTCCACAAACATGATTTTTGTCTAAGATTAGGATGTCATTTCAATTTTCTCCAGAAGAAAGCTTTTCCAAAAAACGATGGAGAAAATACAATTTTTTTTGCTTTTCACATTAATTACAAGCTAATTATTGGCTGCTTAGGTTAATATTTCATGGTACATTTCAGATTATAAACTTAAAAATCTTAGAAATGGCAAAGCCAATAAGCTGCAAATTTTAGGTTCCAATATATAACACATTTCAAAGTGATTAACAGTATTTAGAGAAAAAATGACATGGTCATGAATGTAAATAAATTGTAAGGTCTGATTTACAGTTATTATTAAGTATACCTTGTTATGTGCCAATTTCTTCTTTTTTTCTTTTTTCGTAACTCTTTTCTTTGATTTACATGTATTATCATCTCTGAAAATTTAAAACTTACTCTATGCTGTAAATGTTTATTATGTCAATAAGCAGAGCTGTAGTAAAAGAGAAAGACAACCTGTCAACAAAGGTTTGAATCAATCATATCTCTGATACAGAGTTCAATCATCCAAACCTTCAAACAACACACACCAATAGACTCAATACCAACAGAAGAATACATTGGTTTGACATTGGCAGGGAAATCTGGCACATATCACAAACAAAAAGGATCTTCAGATCTCCTGTAGCTATTAATGATGAACACGAATTAGAATTGGAATCTAAGTGTGGGACACACTGTAAATATCACCCGTTGACAGGTTTTCTATAATGCATCTTCTTCTCATCTGAATGAATTATTTTCTTCATTTATAATGGTTCATTAGAGATCTTTCTTTCCTACACCCAGCCCTCAGTGCCATATTGAAATGCCTCCCTCTTCCCTCTCCTATAAAAGAACAGCACTGAGCTAGTAAACATAAAAACAAATACACAATCCATGGCACCTTTCATATTTTTTTTCCATTTGCAGTTAAAATGCAGCAAAACACAGAAAATATCCCCAGAGACGCTAATACCCTGCTCATTATATCCAGAGAAAAATAAAATAGTTGGTTCTGCAGTATCATGATCAGTGTTGCACTGTATGACAAGCAGCTCTCCTTGGTGGTAATTAAATGCCACTGCAGCAAGCTGTAAACATAAAAATGAAACAAAGCCCATAAGACACCCAAACGTCCCTCTTATTTGCCTCAATAGCACAGCGTTGTGGCCAAGTAGTGGAAGGCAGCGTCTTTTTGGGACCAGAAGTGTTTACACTTTCATATCTTGAACAACATATTGATCCCCCTGGCACCAACTGATGACAATTTCCCTGAGGGCATCACAAGAATAGAAGAGTCATTCAACACAAAATTATATTTGGAATGAATGTGTCATATTGGCTTCCAAAATAGAATCTTCATTTTTCGCAAACCTAACAAGGGGGTGCTTCAAAGAGCATTCACAGACCAATCTGAGGTAGTATTTTACTGTTTAGCTGCTGTCTTACCTTGTGATGACTTTAGGTGGCACTACCACACTGCTTATGATGTCTTCCTTCTTTTTTTGACTCAATGACTTGCTGAGCATTCCTGGTATTATTTATTAGCTCTAACCATCCATTTTGGTAGATACATTGAAGCTCTAGAGCTGCTGAGGGTGCATATTTGACCTATTTAAACCATTCATCTTCAAATCAGATGCCTGGAAGCTGATATTGCCAGCTTGTTCATTTTGGAAATAACTAGAAACATCTTTGTGGAGTTTTACTAAACTCAATGCTCAATGCTCAATTGAATGCACAATTGATACAGTATGTAAATTAGCATAACACACATACATCTCTGATTTTGATAAATTTGACATCTTTGAAATGTGTGCATACTTCAGGATAAAATGTTTATGAATCACTCTGGAATAATGCAGAGTTAAAACATAAGCTCTGGCTATATGTGCTGCAGGCGTACAGTAGTGTTTACATTCTGCCCCCATACGCTGACATTTGCTCAAGAAATTAATCATGCATGCAGACACCCATGCATATTCACAAAGCCACCAGGAATCCATTCCCTGGGAGTCCTTAACATACAGGCAAATGTACGTTCAAAGATGAGGCAGTCTCAGGCATACACACATGAGATCATTACACAAGCATGCATGCACACACACACACACACACACACACACACACACACACATACACATTGTTCTCAAGTGCACTTTATGTCATTGCCTGAGAGGCAATGATAAAGTGTTTAATATAGCCATTCACTGTGTTACTAAATGTCATTTATACTAGCAGGTGATCATGTTTTTCAGCCTCTTAACACCCTAAATGTTGGTTAGAGACATTAATGTCAGTTGATGATTTGATAACATGAATATGAGTGTCCTATTTTGACTGTTTTTTTTCTCATTTTTTCTAATTTTTAGATCTCTATATGAATTTTAGATGTATATAGCTGTATAAAACCATATCATTCAATCATGCATCTGTTCCACAGTAATTCCACACTCAACTATAACCTTGACTTGTCAGCTTTAATATCCTTAAGATACTGTATATATCTTTCTATATTTGCTGCAATACTGCCCTATACTGCCTTTTTTATTTTCTATCAAAATTATTATTATCAAATATTATGTTGGTCCACAAAAAGAATTGTATGTAAAAAGAGAAGCTACAGAAACAGGAGATAAAGCAAACAAATTAGAAAACAATTGCTGTAGTTAAATCTCTGCTGCGCTGTAAAAACATGGGTGAGAAGGGGTATTTTATTATGTGAGGGCTGAGAAGTTGAATTTAATACACTGTGGCTTTGCATACATGCTGGTGTAGGCTATGTAAGAGTAGGTGTAAATCTAGTTTTGATTTTCTCATATATATTGTGGATGTCTGAAAACCCAAAATATCAGTGGAGTTTGTTAGTAAAACAAATGAAATATCAGCTTTGAAACAAAGGATCATTTTCAGTCTCACATGGATATATACAAACAATGTATTGCTGACATTCTTTTTTCAGTTTAAAAACTATACGTTTTAGGCCATGCAACATGCACTTCGTCAAATATAAGAAATCAATTTACAGATGAAAAAAGGAGACGAGAATCTGCTGCTAGCAGTACACTCATGCTGAGACTGGCATTTAATTAAAGGAGAGATAGTGTTCTGCCCTTAGTGCCGGCATCAACTAAAACATTGTCTGTGTAGATTCTCACTCATCCAGGTCATTGTAGTCAAGGGGTTTAAAAAAAAGTAGGCAACTGGACTTTTTCTTTGAGCTTGAAGACGTTTCACCTTTCATCCGAAAGGCTTCTTCAGTTCTAGCCTGATGATGGAAACCAGGAGCTATATCTCTGGATCACAGAGGGTGGAGCTATAGACCACACCTCCCATCCCATAACAAAGGGTCACATAGGTCACCCTTCAAGGTGTGAATTTGGATGAGAGTCGTTGTGGTAACGACTCTCATTCCAATTCAAGGTGTGACTTGGAATGAGAGTCGTGGTCACATGATCCAGAGAGAGAGTCCTGCTCTGATGGTGAAGACCAGTTAAACTTCCTGGGATGAGATCTCAAGGCAGGATGGTATGTAGCAGATAGGTTATGACGCAGTCCCCTCCTCTGTTCAAAGTAGGTTGTTCCAAATGGACATAGATGGCCTCTTTCACTCCTCTCTCAAACCACCTGTCCTCCTTATCTAAGATGTGTACATCAGTGTCTTTAAAGGAGTGTCCCTTTTCCTTCAGATGTAGATGTACTGCTGAGTCCTGCCCTGATGTGGTGGCCCTCCTGTGTTGTGCCATGCGTTTGCAGAGTGGTTGCTTAGTTTCTCCAATATATAGATCCGGGCACTCTTCACTGCATTGTACTGCATAAACCACATTGTTGAGATTTTGTCTTGGGGTTTTGTCCTTGGGGTGGACCAGTCTCTGTCTGAGGGTGTTACCAGGCTTGAAATAAACTGGGATGTTGTGCTTGCTGAAGATTCTTCTTAGTTTCTCTGAGAGACCAGATACGTACGGCACTACCACATGATTCCTTCTGTTCTTCTTTTTGTCTTTCTGTGTTTTGTTTGTCGTTACCACAACGACTCTCATCCAAATTCACACCTTGAAGGGTGACCTATGTGACCCTTTGTTATGGGATGGGAGGTGTGGTCTATAGCTCCACCCTCTGTGATCCAGAGATATAGCTCCTGGTTTCCATCATCAGGCTAGAACTGAAGAAGCCTTTCGGATGAAAGGTGAAACGTCTTCAAGCTCAAAGAAAAAGTCCAGTTGCCTACTTTTTTTTTAAACCCCTGACAACTAAAACATTGTTTTTCAAAAACTATATACTGTAAAGGTCATCAGTGAATCAGTAGTTATACTCGTCTGCTTTAGTTCTGCTTCAAGAGTTCACTTTATATTACATACTGTATCTAAAACCAATGAACAATATTATTGTTTCCTGTGTTGAGAAATAAATACTTTCAGTAATAATTGATTCAATTCATAATGCAGTAGAAAGGGCAAAAAATTGATTGACTGATTGTAGGACAATACAAGACTAGGCCATCATATATGTTCAGGCAGGTGGTGAAGGATGGACATCTATGAAAAGCTTGCTTCACAACAGAAATTTGGAATGTACCGTAATGTACTGTACTGTACTATGCCGGTACTGGGAAAATAAAGTTAAAGTTGAGGTCAATGTTATGATTTACCTATATACACATCTCAAATATCAGTTTCTAACCGTCCTTTCAAATCTTTACCTTAGGTCAAATTCATCAAACCCATTTATGAACTCAGTCAGCACACAATGTCTTAAACTGCTTCCTGTAGCAAAAATGCATTGGCTCATAGCACAGCAACACAAATTGTACTTCTTTATTAGATCTGTGATTATATTTGAATATCAGTTATTAGAAAAAATTAAAAACACCTGTTTCCTTGAAGATATATGGAGACAATCTCTCTGTTTTTGCTGCGATTGTGCAGTTCTGCCACTAAGTGTAGCTGTAGGTCCATAGTTGAGTTGAACACTACAGTAAAAGCCCTGCATGCTGAAACTAAAAGCAGCAGGGATCTCCAGTGACCCGCTGGTCATTGTGGTTCTGTGGTGCAGAAATATGTCGCACTCAATAAAATAATAAGCTGTGCAGTAGATTGGCAGTGTGCCACTCACTTTACATTCACACATGTAGACACACTCTTACCTGTGAGGAAAAAAAAAACTGTTTAGTGTTGAGTAGTAGCTCCACTGTATAAGATTGGTGATGTGCCAAGAGGGATGTAGTGTGGCAAACAGTTTGACTCAAACATGTGAAAGAAGACAATCAACAGTAACAACAAACGTGGGATTTACCAGATGATTTTATAGATTAATGAAGGTGTAGCCTGACATACCGTTTTAATATTCCTGAAGAAAGAAATCATTCTTTAGAAAATACATGATACACTGTTTCATTTGAGGAAAAAAGAACACTGGCTTGTTGTGCAAAAAGGGGGAAAAAAACATTAATAATAATTAATATAATTATTAGTATTAGTAATAGTAGTAGTCATAGAGATCATAGTATTAAATAATATCTAATAATAATTATTATTGTATAATTGAAATAATAAGATTATTATTAATATATTACAATGTAAGCAATGTAATCAAAGCAGAGGTAACACATCATGGCTACTATTAGATATTTTGATTTATTCACTCAAGTAACTCAACAATTCATTTCTGTATAATCTGTTTAAATGTCATCAGTCTAATTGAAAAATTTGTGAAGACTTAGTTAGAATTTTAGTTTAAATCTTTTGAAGAATTAACTAACCGGTTAGCTGCGGCCTGTCCTGTGTTGTAAGTCCACCTTGTACCTCAGGGGTGATGTTGAATCACTGTAACATCTGGTCTCAGTGCTGCCCCATATTGAAACTGGAAGGTGCTATGACTTTCACTATAGGAATGTCAATATGTCATTCTATTAAGATTTAATATATATATAATAGGTGAGAAAATAACCATTTAGATCACCTGTTCATCCAACTTCAGAAAGTTGCGATGATGTCAGACACACTGCTAGTGACAGCTGATCTGTGCAGCTCTTTGCTAATGTACCACTGGCTCTGAAATCTCTGTAGCAGTCTGATATCTTGACGATGCCATAACACAGATTTACTGTAAACTGTAAGGTTTGTGCTATATTCAGTGAGTGACACCAGCCTGATAGATAGATAGATAGATAGATAGATAGATAGATAGATAGATAGATAGATAGATAGTTGTGTGCATGCGTGCGTGCGTGCATGCGTGTGTATGTGTGGAGATATGCTAAATGTACTTTTAAATCAAGCAGTTTCTCAAATGTGTGTTGCGCCTAAAGTAAAACGGAACCCAACAGGGATATGTGTTTCAGATGTAACCTTTTTAAGACTAAATTACTTTGACACACAGAAAAATATTGAGAAAGAGGGCAGAGGGGGGAGAGAAGGAAGGAAATCCTCTGTTTACTCTGCTTGATCAGACAGCCATATAGTCATTTAGTCGGCTCCTAATTGCTGAGTAATCGTCTGATTGTAACCATTTGCTGCTTGCAATCTGTGTTAGCAAGCAAATACTTTAATCAGGTTTATATCAAACAGTAGCCTGTAAAAACATGACATTTACAACAGAGCGCTATAAAGCTGTGTAAGCCAATCAATAAGCACACACACACACATACACACACACACGCAAACAAGCACAATGCATGATTTAATGTCAGCTTCTCTGCATGGAGCCGAGCCAAGCAGCAACACAACACACCCACTAACTCTTCTCTCTCATCTTCCATTTCTTCTTTATCTGTTTCTGTGTCTCTTTACATTCACTAAACATAAAGAACATTAATATCAAAACTTAAGTATATGATAATGAAGTCCAAATAATAACAATAATAATGAATGAATGAATTAACTGACCTATTTCTAATTGTCTATAATTGCAAGTATTGTCTTCCTACAATAATATGATGGCGAAGAAATAATGATCAGAAATTGTCCAATACTGATGGTAAACTACAAGTTTATATATATATATATATATATATATATATATATATATATATATATATATACACCCGGACGCTGCTTTGTATAACAGTGTTTATATATATATATATATATATATATATATATATATATATATATATATATATATATACTTGATATTTGACATATTTGACTGGGACCTTTCTGTGTGGAGTTTGCACCAGGTACTCCAGCTTCCTCCCACAGTCCAAAAACTTGCTGAGGTTAATTGTTGACTCTAAATTGCCTGTAGGTATGAGTGTGTGAGTGATTTGGTGTGTGTGCCCCACGATAGGCTGGCGACCATCTGGGGTGTATCCCCGCCTCTCGCCGTAATGCACTGGGATTGGCTCCAGCAGACACCTGTGACCCTAATGAGGAATAAGCAGGTCTAGAAGATGACTGATTGAATATTAAATAAATTAATGATCAATATGTGAGTGAGAAAAAAAGATGAATGTGTTTACACACACACACACATACATACCCGGACGCTGCTTTGTATAACAGTGTTTTTTTCTCCTCATGTTAGCTGCTGAACACATCTGCTGGAGCCTCCACAGCCTCTCAGTGGTAGTTGTGACTGAGGGATGGGGAATCAGGGGGGACTTTTCTAACTGTGCTTCATTACCAGTTTAAACCAGCAATTTATGTGATTGTAACCAGTGTTTTTCTCACCTCCACCTCTAAACCTCTCAGACCTCCGCTTAATTCTACATGTGGTTGTAGTCTTGCACCACGATAGCAGACCCCTGATATAAACTGCTATTGACTGACATGGCATTGAGGCTCCCTGGATGATCAATCAATCATATGTTCCAGGCTGTTTGGCAAACAGCAGCTCCTTTCATGTCATTAACTTTCCCTGCTGGTTATTGGATGAGCAAACATACTGTAGTGTGCGTATTCCGCTGGAGCACCATCATAAAATCATACACTTAGCCCTCTGCACTGATGACTCAAGCCATCAGGTAAAACACAGCATTGTAAAGTTCTGTGGACCTAAATCACTGCTTTATGGTGGTAAAACATTGAGCATATTGCTTTTCTGTCAGTTTTTTCTGCAACTTTATCTCTCGTCTGCCAACACAGATAGTCTACAGCTGCATAATGGAGCGCTGTGTCTCTATGGTCAATGTATACGACTGTTTTCTGTCCGTGTGTCTCTCTTTGCTTTTTGATTGCTTGCTTGTTTCCTCTGTCTGAAATCCCCCTCCTATTTTAACAAAAAGGTGTAAAATTGCTTTAGCTGTCTGAGTGCTGTTGTAAGGTAGCAAGACTTAATCTAATCGAGCTGCCATTTGTCCAAAGCTAACTGGAGTAGGGTTCAACTGGTTTGATTCACATTATATCCTTGATGCAGATGCTGTTCATCAGATAATGTGCTGTCTGTGGCTGTTGGACACCACAGACACAGCTTTTCCAAACCAGAAACTCACCTGTGCCCCTCATATTGCTATAATTTTACAACACCCTTGGAAATGGAGGTTTTGCTATTTGAACGGCAGTGTGTTCTGTCTGCAAAATAAAGAGAATTGTGTATTGTTTTGAAAAAAAGTGTGGTTTATAATTGAAATCTGGGTCTAAAAGCGAGAAATGTGGTGTCATGTCATCATCTTGTGCTTTCAGATGAGAACGACATGATAAAAGCAAACTTCTATCTGTCTTCGATGAAAATAACCTCAAAGGATGTGCAAGCCATTTTCCTAATATTAAGGTGGGGGCAAACTAGTTTGCACTCTGTACTATATTGTGGTAAAACACAAGTGGAAATTGGAAATTTTTACAAGTTCCTGCAATTTTATAGCAAAAAAATATCATATAATTACATTGCAATTTTGAGAAAAGCTGCTCTAAAATCCAACATTTCTGTTCACAACAATCACAAAAAAAATTCAATTTTGGAGGACTGATAAGAGCTCAGATCAGAGATCTGTGGTCTAGACAGGGTGAAGGTAGATTCCTTTCATCATAAGAAACGTTGTTAAAATCTTTAAATATTGTAAAATCTAAACATTATTATGACCTAATGGCTTAAACATACACACCAATGCAAAATATCCTCATCAAATCAGTGCAATATATGATTTGATATCAGTTTATAGCTGCGATAGGAGCACAAATGGTCATGTTTGAATAGAACTGCACTTCAATAGAAATATGATGTATTTATGATTTGGGGGCATCAACCGTGTGTAAATGTATATTGGTTTTTGATAAATTGTGAAGTTGTTGTAGTAGTGAACTTGGACTTTTTTTTAACCCTTTGTGTAAACAACAACTTTCACCGTAGTTTGGCTTTCTCTTCAGTGCTCTTTTATTTCAGCTGTTTGGCTTGGAGTGTGAATAAAGCAAATGGTAGATTGTAGATATATCTCCTATTGTAAAAAATAAAAAAATAAATAAATAAAATAGATTAAAAAAAAAGAAAATACCTCCCAGTGTAAATGCTGCAATTTGCCTCTCAGCTGGTAGAGGCAGCTTTGACAACGGCTAAACAGCTCTGAGGCACAAAAACAATCAATACAGATTCTCTGCTCCATCCCGAGCCCACCTGCTCTCTGCTCCGAGTCCCACACAGGGAGGCAACCCCCACCTCCACCCTCACAATCACTGTACATGTGGACTCACAAAGACACACGTATGCAAACACACACACACACACACACACACACACACACACACACACACACACACACACACAGCCGTCCTCTGTCACATACCAGAGTTTGTAACATTCCAAATGTGACTCTGGCAGATGAAAAGCTTCACCTGGCAAACACTGTCATCAGGCTTCCCCTGGACTATTGTACATTTATAAGGCTAATGATTCCTTCCCTTGCATATAGTGGAGGCAGAGGGTTGAGTCTTTCAGTCTTTCAGTATGCACAGCACATGTCGCTCTGTTCCCAGACTAGCTCTCTCTCTCTTCGCTCCTGTTATTTGTGTGCATTGCTCCAGTTTGACGCCCACTTCCAGGATTACAACGCAGCTCGCCATCAGACGATCAAAGCAGACGGCAGATACACACGCAGATTCCTCCGTCGCGCTTTGAGTATACACTTTGACTCATCTTTTTCATATTGCGATGTTGTTGATGCACCCATGTCCATACTCAAGGTCCATTTGATGCATGTGTCAGGCATGAGGTGGAGGTTTAACTGATTACATCAAACTCCAGTGTGGTAAAAGAGCACAAAGGTGTCAATCTAGGCCCTGTGATGGGAGATCAGTGGAACAGTAATGCAATGGTAGTGAGTTATTAAATGAATAAAGAGGCAGAGCTGCCGAAGAGTATTGATTTTTCACACCTCCCTGAGGCTCCGAGGGCTTTCAAGGCAGTGGAAGGACACACACACAGCCATGGACACACATGTATGCACACATATACAGGCACACATACGGATGGAAAGAGAAAGGTTTAAGAGTGAAAGGATAATGACCCCAGCAGTTGCAGTCTCACTTAAAACACAGTTTGGGCTCTCAAGGTTTCCCACCGGGCACCGATCGCCTGATAAAAGGACTCATTTGGAACCAGCCAGGTTTTGCCCGCCCCAGCTATAATGCACTCAAGTTTTTGCACAATGCTAGCCATGCTCACACACACACTTTAGTACATGTAGAGAAGCAATATCTACGCTCATAGCTGCTTCCCTTTGCCACCTGGGGCTCAGGAGGGAAAAAGAAATCAGTTAAAAACCTCTTAATCATAAAAAGATGAAGCGTAACCGGTTTAACAAAAGCTCCAGTGTGATGAATGGGCCTTATCTAATTAAACTGAGCAATTTACCCTGAAGGTGAATGAATACCAGAGGAACCTGCTTTCATTCAGAGTATCGAAATACTATTTACACTTTGCTAATTCTCAAAATGCACATTATTTGCGTATTATCTCAATTGAGGCACAAATCAATGAGTTACCTAATCCTGCTCTGCAATGAAGCGGGAGTACAGTGAAGTTGAAGTGCTCTCTCCCCACTCGTTTGGTTCGACCACACTGGAAGTGCACAAGCCGTGCTGTCTTTGTGTGTCATTTTGATGAATGCTCAGGGCATTTTCACAGAGTGCAAATGTGAGGAAGCCTAGATCTATCTTGATTTCAGAAGTCCATCGGAGTCCATAAGGGGAGGGTCAATGTCCATCTGTTAGCTTGACATGACACTGAGGCTGCACAAAAGGAAAGACAGACCACTGACCTCATACTTGTATTCCGGTTGTGTGTGTTTGTGTTTGTGTGTGCGTATGTGTGTGTGTGTGTGTGTGCATATGCGTGTGTGTGTGTGTGTGTGTGTGTGTGTGTGTGTGTGTGTGTGTGTGTATGTGTGTGTGTGTGTGTTTGTGTGCCTTTTTTGTGTGTTTATAATTTCTACATAGATCCAATAGTATAAAGACATGCATCACTGTCTCTCTCCTCCTCTCTGCTTTCCCTTCATACATTGGATCCACTTGCAGACATTCTTGTTAAGGCCTAATGATCCCATTCTCTGCATCCTTGGACTTTTAAAGTGATCTGGCCTTTTTGCAATAAATCCTAAAGGGCCCCTTGAGTGCAGGAAAATGTTGAACACGTTAAAGATGCTGGCAATTTCCAGTGTCTTGTCCTTATGAGATTCAATTTTATTGATAAAAAAACCCTTTCTCAACAATGGCCCTAATGTACGGTATTTTCTTTTTGTGCATTGTGGCAGATGTACACAGGTCTCTCAACTCCCATGCCATTATACTTTGGTGTGTGACAAAAACCTATGAGGATAAAATCCTGTTGAAAGTTTTCAATAGGAGAGTTTTCTCTCATCTGTCTTTTATGGGGCTGTTAATGCTTTTTGTTGTTTGTTGTGTTTGGTGTTTTGTGCATATTTCTAAGGAGCCTTTTGTTTGACTCTGATAAAAAAACCTGTAATGAAAAAAGATAATGCAGACTTAAACATTTCTGATGACGATGATTAGTTAACTCGAAAGATCAAGTCAGTGACAGATTAGTCTCCGTCTAAAAGAGTGACATCAGTTAAAGAGCAGAGTGTCACTGCCACTGTAAATGCTGGACTTAAAACAATTTGTCATCATGAGTGATACTAGAAATGCATTTCACCCTTGAAGAGAGCAGAAATTTCAACTACTTCAACACTTCACAGCTGAAAACAGAAAAAAAATTCCATAAACGATTACGTCCTGTGTAACCTTGCAGACACAATGAAAACTCAGATGTACCTGGATAACTCAAATAGTGTTTCATGACAAATCTATATATAAAGATCTAATAACATTTTAGTTTATGGAAGAGCAGTGACCTTCCTTGCATAAAATAAAAATCTGAAAAACATGAAAATGACAGGAATATGTTATACATCAACTGATAGTTCTCACTGAAGAAAAAGGTTTGAGAGGAATAGTCAGATGTTATTTGCTCATAAACAATAACTATAAGAACCTGTGTTTACACAGAGGATTTTTTTTTCTGCAAAACTTAACTCAGGTATTTATGAACTGAATGTACTGGAACATGCATTATGTTGCTTGAATCAGTGTTGTAAATAATGGAGAAACCAGAATTCCACAACAATAGAAAGCTGAAATCTGTTCCTCCAGTAGAAACTAAATGAGTCTGTGTAGACTCACAACTTGATTTTTACTCTAAACATGTCCTCATATTTCAATAGAAGATTTACTTTTGTTTTTAGTCTGAGTCACGGTGTCCATTTCAGATTCAGAGGGCAGGACTCTTCCATCCTGATTTCTTGACAACAGTTGGAACAACAATTATTGACCAATTGGCACAATGATGAAAGGCCTCACACCACAACACCAATGAACCGTAATTTTCCCAGATTTCATCGCAGCCTCCCATCTAGAGGTTGTCCGGGGAGATTCTTGAGTCTTGGCCGAGTGTATAGCCGCTGCCAGCATGTATTGCTTTGTTGTTCTGACAGTAATTACAGACATTGGAGTGAGTTGTATCCACAGGTGCTGTATATCTAACAACACAGAGGAATTAATGCAGTTAGCGTGGGCTGCTGTAGCACCGTCTCCTGCTGAGAGTGTAACCCAACAGGCCTTTAATGCAGAGTGGAGCTGTGAGGAGTGCCAGCCCACAGTGAGCTGATTCAATCCTCCCCTCCTGCCTGTTTTAACACAGGATCCTTTAATGCAGCCCTAACAACATTTGGGGAGTATTTTTAAACAAAATGAAATTGCCGAGGCGCCATCTCCGTCTGCCCCAGTGTGGCATGGGATACAGTTCCCCCCAGTCAAGCACACTCACAGAGGCTGCAGGAATTTAAACTCCTACTAATGAAGATGGCGGGGGAGGGGTGCTGTTTCTCCACTATAGAATTACATTGTCATACAGCACTATAATGCAACAATGTCCTATATGTCAGGGGGGTTCATGCAGTGTGGCACTGGCTCTGATGCAGTCTCCAAATGGGTGTGTCTTCAAGATTTGCTTAAGTAGTTATGCTAAAGAAATTGAACAGAAGAGAATGATTTAACAAAATTACAATCTGGTCTAAACTTTGTGATCCAGTTGACACTCTCTTAAAGCAATTTGCCAACTTCATACTCCTGTTTTGTTGTTTCTCCCCCATGGTTGTGGATGTGTGGGTGTGAATGGGCAATGTTTCGAAAGTGATGATCAACAATTTTATATGTTCAAATACCAAGTGTGGAGGATATGATCAGGCCTTGAGGCAAACAAATGTAAAACATAATTATTTGTGATTGATCTCATCTCGTCTTCTGTTACTTTATCCAAGGTCAGGTCATAGGGGCAGGAGCCTCAGCAGGGAGGCCCAGACTTCCCTCTGCCACTTCATCCAGTTCTTCCAGGGGGATCCCAAGGCGCTCCCAAACAGATGTAGTCAAAAGATGTAGTCTCTCCAGCATCTCCTGGGTCTCGCCCAGGTCCAGAACACCTCACCAGGGAAGCGTCCAGGAGGCATCCTCACGAGATGCCTGTGCCACCTCATCTGTCTCCTCTCGATGCAGAGTGGTTCTACTCTGACTTCTCCAAGGTGACCGAGCTTCTTACCCCATCTCTAAGGGAGAGCACACAACAGAGGAAACTCATTTTGGATGCTTGTATTCACAATCCCATCCTTTCAGTCACTATCTTAAGCTCGTGATCATATGTGAGGGTACGAATATGAGGGTAGACTGACTAGTAAATCAAGAGCTTCGCTTTCGGCTCAGCTCCTTCTACACCATGATGGATTGATTCAGAGCCCACACCACTGCAGATGCCGCACCGATCTGCCTGTCAATTTCCAGATCCATTCTTCTCTCACTGAAAAAACAAGATCCCGAAGATATCTCTCTCTCTCTCTCTCTCTCTCTATATATATATATATATATATATATATATATATATATATATATATATACGCAGGGGTTAGCGCTGTTGCCTCACAGCAAGAAGGTCGCAGGTTCAAGACCTCCTTGGTCCGGGGTCTGGGACCTTTCTGTGTGGAGTTTGCATGTTCTCCCCGTGTCTGCGTGGGTTTTCACCGGGTACTCCGGCTTCTTCCCACAGTCCAAAAACATGCTCAGGTTAATTGGCAACTCTAAATTGCCCATAGGTGTGAGTGTGCGAGTGAATGGTGTGTGTGCCCCACGATTGGCTGGCGACCATCTGGGGTGTATCCCTGCCTCTCGCCGTAACGCGCTGGGATAGGCTCCAGCAGACCCCTGCGACCCTAATGAGGAATAAGCAGGTATAGAAAATGACTGACTGATGACTATATATATATATATATATATATATATATATATATATATATATATATATATATATATATATATATATATATATATATACATATATATATATATATATATATATATATATATATATATATAGAGAGAGAGAGAGAGAGAGAGAGAGATGTATATATAGATATATATATATATTTCTTAAATGTTACTTCTTTTTCACTTTTTCACTTACTTCTTTTTCATATTTCATATGAACCATCAAAGTGTCTTATTTAAATTATTTATTTATTCCTGTATTTCAATTTATTTGTTATTTCTGTTTTCTTAAGGACAAAAAATTGTTAATATAAAAGATGAATAAAAAAGAACTAAAGTTTCTCTTGCAGAGATCTGTCCATGGTGAGATCTGTGAGATATGTACCATGCTATTCAATGTGCTGAAATTGTGTCTGGAGAAGTCCAGGTTAGAGCCCTGCACTCCCACAAGAGTCCTGCCAGACGCAAAACAGTGCAGCGCAGGACACATTTTGAAAGCTCACTGCAGGTGAGGTGTGCCTTTGTGTAGAGGCAGCAAGAGAGCGAGGGAAAGGAAAAGGTGTAGTAATCCATTAAACAGTCCCTCCATCTACGGATTAGGTTAGGCCATCAGGAGATGGCTCCTTCACTCTGAGAGAGGGCCGAGGTGTGGGTCAAGCATTTAGTAATAAGCTCAACTGTCCTATAGTGACATGTTACCAAGGTTACAAGGCTGACCCTGTCCTAGCAGCACCTCCACAAGTTCTCCAATCCCACAACACATACTGTAACACAGGTGACACTGTCTACATGCACACACACACACGGATTGTTGCACATTTTCCCCACTACTGTAACTCTATCTTTCTGCATTTCCTTTTTGTTTCCCTGAATTCTCTGGTTTGTCCCGACAAGACCTCCCGTCCTCTCGTGGGATGATGGTACAGTTTCATGTGGCCTTTCGACACTCAGCAAAATAAAAGCCTCTGCATTAAGAGCACTGCCAGAGGTCAGTTTAGGTGTCTGATATCAACTGTGTTATAACTGCAGGGTCATCTCTCTTCTCAATGGTCGGAGGGACTCCAGCCTCGACCACTAGCCTCGGTGACCAGCGATTGTAAGACTGGGACCTGCAGAATGCTGATGCACCATTTGTCTGGGGCATGTTCTGGTCCACATGATGGATGACATGTGCTGATGCACAGGCTCTAAGTGATTGAGGAAGATTGAAGACACCCAATTCACTTACAGTAGCGCTGCTCTCCTTTCTATAACCATGCAATCAGAGCGATGGCCACGTGTAAAATGCACAAGTATGTGTTCGATATACCACTGTTGAGATTCAGTCTTCACTTTAATATGCAATAACAGATTTTCTGTACACTTTGCAAGTTGTGAACCCAACATTGAAATATTATCACCTTTGACCTGTTAGCATTAGCAAAGCGAGAGAAAATAATGTTTCTGGTCATGTGGTAAATGTATGTCTATGTTCCCCTATTTCATTTTTAGCCTTTTTTATTCACAATCTGAGGAAAAACTGTTAAAAGCTCAATTGTTTTTGCCATCTGGTCACTAACTTTGTCTACCTACAGTCTAGTGCTGGGTCAGTAGTGTAGTGTAGTAGGAGGGTGTCAGAGCCTTTTCACTGAAAACGATGCTGGTATTGGGGGACTAAAGTGAAAAGTAAGGTCATGGACCAAACTACATGAATGAGCTAAAGGAGGGGAATTAAATTCACTTTAGTTCATGTCCTACATACAGCACAATTTGATTTGAAGTGGGCCGGACCAGTAAAACATAAGTGTATAAATGAAAGCACATACAAATTTCTCCTCCTTTTTTCTGTAAATAAATACATTATAAATATCTACATTATTAAGTGACCTTCACTTTATAAAACAGTACAAAAGACAAAAAAGTACAATTTCAACAATATCATGTCTCAGTTATTCCATAATCAGACACTGTCTACTGTTACCTTTCAATTCAAAACATTTACTCACTGAACAATATTTACTTTTTCACAAAGAAGGCGAAGTTATCTCCTGCCTTACAAACTATTTACAAATAAAACATTTGTATCACACATTGTACAGCCATCCAGTGGGCCAGATTGGAGCCTTTATCAGGCTGGTTCTGGATTCTAAAACACTCCATGCTCCACAGAAGCATAAAGGTTGGGGAACTGTAGAGTGAGCTGATCATTTCTGTGGGTCAGTCAATACAAGTAAAGCTTTCACATCAGTCATGTGATCCACTGTTTTATCAGGCAGTTTTGAGTTCTATTTTTTGTAGTTTTTTTTAATAGGAGCGGTGCTCCTATTGTTGCTGCACAACAGAATTTTTCTGCAGTGAATTGTTGAAGAAAATACATCACAATCCCTCTAACACACTACAAATAATGACAATAAATAGTTTAATCAGATAGAGGTTACACTACAAATCCTTTTTAAACCATTTTTAGACTGACAAAGAAATAATGAGCCCATCTCTAAAGCATACATTCATTTTCTTTATTTAATATATACTAAAGTCTGCCCCACCTCCGTCTACATTACTATATTTCCTGTCTCAGATTCTTTAATGAGGAATCGTATGCTGAGATGGGCACTTCCTGAACCAAGTGGTACAATATACTATGCATCCATTACAGCAAGAAAAAGATGAGCAAGTATTGATGATAAAGTAACAGGTCTCATACTTTGAAGCGTAGAGAAGAGAGAAGAGAGAGGATAATCACCTATATTTGGTTGTTTTTCTCTTTAGGAGGCTTCTTTTCAGAGTGTTGAATGTGATCGTCCATGAATGTCATTTTGTCATTGATTTTCTCCTCAGAGCCGGACTTATTTCCTTTTAATGAACCATTGAGTAATTCCAGTTTGCATGTGTTGACGGAGGATGATGAGGCATGAATAACAGAAGCATTTTGGTACACAGCAACCAAACAAAGATATTTTCCAGATAAATTGAAAATACCATGATGTGAGCTTAAGCATGAATCACTATTCAGAAATACTTCTAATGGTGTTTTGTAACCTCTGTATTTCCTAAGATAAATGTTAATATATATATATTTCAAAGTTCCAGATTCTACAGTTCTGTCTTGTATTTTTTTTCCCTGTGTGTGCTCCACAAAGGCATAAAGAGCCTCTGTTGAATGTTTTAATCCTTCTTTCAGAGTGTTGAATGTGAATGTCATTGAATATCCTTCATGAATTTACTATTGATTTTTCTTTTCCATAAAGCCGTTTTCCTCAGGCTATGTGCCAACAACAGGTAGCTGGTTCAAACAGGGGGCAGTAAAATGAAAACTGCATTTTAATTTTTTTGTCACATAATCCTTATAAAAAAAGAAAATACCTCCCAGTGGAAATATAGATTATTCTTCTATAGATGCATCAAGAGACATATTATCATGGTCCTTTTATGTATGTCTTATTGTTTGCTGTACCTGCTTTCTCGTTTTTGAGACTTGACTATCATATGTGTGGGGGCATATTTTTTGTGGTATTTGTTTGAAATATAAGTTACTTTCTGTATTTGTGCAGTAAAAAAATACAATTTGGGCAGAAAGCGGACAAACTAAGGAGGGATGAAGAAAAGATAAATGGTGTGAGAAAGATGAGTGTATTTTTAGCTGCATATCTGTCACACGTCTTTCTGCCTTTGATGGCTGGTGTCCATCAGATCTCTGGAGCATGGCGGCCTCAGCCTTGAAGCTACATTGGGGAGATGCACACAGGCGTATGCACACACACACACACACACACTTGAGGCGCTTCTTGTAGAAGATCTGGCAAAAACAAACATAGAAAGGAAATTGGAAAACGTAAGATGTGAAAAATAATTAAAAGAACTTGTTTTGTAAAACAATATATTATTTATAGAAACACCACAAACCAAGTTAACCGGGTAATAAACAGTAAACAAACATAGTTTTCTCCTGACAGACAGTCTCCAGTATCATAACGTGACAGGTCTTCCTGTCTTGGTCTTTAGACTCCGGGGGTTTGTCAGGCAGCTTGCCTCCTGGGAAGAGACTGAGAGTCTGGACACTGGAGAGGTATAGATCCCCTCTCCCTGTCAACCTGCTTCATTAGCCTCATACACACACACGCGCACACACACACACACACACACACACACACACACACACACACACAAATAGACACTGTAATGCATACTCACATGTACACAAGTAAACAATTTAAACCCTTTAACACATCCAAAAAGTGCTGCATGCAGATAAAGCTAAACAATTTAATCAATAATAATATTAAATAACAATAAATAAAAGAAAATAAAACAATAACAAACAAACAATAACAACAAAGAAAATTGTCAGGAAAAACAAGTAAAAATGACAATATTAAAGTAAGTAGCAAAACATATACCAATTCTGAATGAATCCGAAAAATCACACTATGAAATTGAGTTCAAATCTTACTGAAATTAGGATTGCTATCCCCAGCCCTTAAATCTGTTGCTTAAAACCCACTGAGATTTTTTACAGGTATTTGGCATTTTTAATCCACAATTTGGAAGAACTGTAACAAACTTGCAGAGAAACATGATGCCACTTGATTTGGGAGCTTAGGAATAAACCTTTTACCTTTTCCATCAGCACAAGCCAAATCACCCCATGTCGATTTGCACTTCTCTCTGGAGTTGGGCAGAAGCACGCCCACCCCGCCTCCTAGCAGCTTTAACATTCAGGGACAATCTATTGTCATCATTCAGTGATGATTCAGCAGCGTGCAGTAGTAAAAACGATATAGATCGAGATCATGTCTCCAATTTCCAAACAATATATGGTAGATGCCATGCAAAATCTTAAAAAAAAAACAAAAAAACTGAGGCCCAAGTTTGCAGAGTAGCAGGATTGTGTCTCACACAGAACTACACATTCGTCCTGGAGAATACAAATGTCTTAGTACAGTTATAATATATATATATGATGATCCACAGGTGTGTGTACTCTTGATGATAAGAGAAGTTGGTCAGCAGCTGTGAGGAGACTTTAAGCATGACATCATATAGTATATGCATCAAGAAAAAGAAAGAGAGAGTCAGAGAAAACTTATAGAGCTCGACATATGGTCAAGTTTTACTTTAATTTCTCTGCAGTATTACATTTATATATATATATATATATATATATATATATATATATATATATATATATATATATATATATAAAGGAGCAGGCGAAGACTGAATGGAATATTAACAAGAGCAAGACGACAATGATGGTTCACTATTAGCCAAATGCAAAAGACAAAACTCATAAAATAATGAGCGAGGAGAAGGCGATGGGACAGAAACCAGAATGTACGGTTTGCAGCTCCCCTCTACATAGGACAAGAGGCCTGGTTGCCATGGTGATGCAGTATTTCTCCAGTATTGCACATATTGATTCACAGAGGCGTCAACAGCCAAGCAGGAGTGAGGAGAAAATGTGTGTGTGTGCACGTGTGTGTGCGTGCATGCGTGCATGTGTGTGTGTGTGTGTGTGTGTGTGTGTGTTGGGGGATGGGCTGAAGGGGAAGAGGAAAGAGAGGGAGAGCGTAGGTTGGAATAGGATCACCAGACAATGACTCTTGCTTCTACACACACACAACACACGCATATGCAAACACAAAAACACACACACACATAACCCAGTATATCTTCATCATCTCTTTACATCAGCATTTTTGTTTTTTAAACTATAGATTGATATTTTGTGTTAAAATTCTTCTTGTGTTACCTCAGAAATACGGAAATACAGAAACACTCAATGTAAAATTTAGGTGTGTGGGTGTGTATGTCTTTTGTGATGTTAGTTTACACATAAATGCACGCTGACTTTCTCTGAGCCACAGAGCAACAGCTCGTAGGCATACACCAGTTAAAGCAAAAGATCCTGCCTGAAACAGGATTCACATATGTTATTCCGTGTATGCTTGACAGTTTAATCAATATTTGTGTGCATGAAAAACTGTCTCCTAAAGCCGGAAACCAGAAAACCAGATCTCCAGTCTGTGATGTAATCAAAAGACAAAGCTCAGAACCATTTTGCCGATAATTATCTGAGAATGATTTAGCAAATACCTTCAGAGGTAATGTTTCACTTTTAATGTAAGATTGTTACCTGTGCAGGTTGTAATGTGGGCACTGTATTACATTATTTGAGGTATTCAATTGTTAATTAAAGGCTAAAATAAACATGTTAAAGCTGCAGATGTTTAAATATGATACATGATTAGAACCTACACTATCTTTAGTAAATCTTTAGTAAATCGATACAGTTACAATCGTTGGACACAAACTGCATTATATCTGAGTAACTGTAAACACAAAGCACCAAGCACGACAGAAAAGTTAGATGAGGCACATTCACTCTCGCATGTTTGTGGTATTTAACAAAAATGAAGACCATTAAGATGGCGAGCAAGCAGAGATGAAGGGAGCAGGGAGACTGTTTGAAAAGCTCCATGTATGTGAAAGCTGAATTCCTTGAACGCTGTTTGAAAACTGTAATCCCAGCCAAAAGGTCAAAAGTCTCAGCAGGTTTTTTATTTGTGTCTTTGTGCTGCTGTTTTAAGCCCAGAACACGCTTTGTACTCCGTTCAAAGAGCAACACGAGGGGTCTGTGAAGGGATTAGTCTGAATGATGATGGTGGAGGCAGCGAGGTGCGTGGGCGTGTGAGTGCGCACAGACGCACATGCTGCTGTCACATCAAAACCTTGTATCTGGGAAAGTAAACTTTTTAGGAAATAACAAAGTCACGTACTGCTGAGATGACAGTTGTGCTTGGAAAACTTTTTTCTACTGCAATATGAGAAATTGCTCTTAGTGACTGCTTGAATATAAATGAACATTTAGGGTGATATCAAGTAAAATGGGCTATTTAAGGTTTGGGGGTCCCAGTCTCTGTGGAAATTAGAGCCAATGACTATAAGAATTTCAAAATGTTGACATAACTGTGCTTGATAAGAAACAGGTGATTTGATTAGTGTATGGTTTGTATGGTGGGTGAGACAATACTTCAAATCCAGACTGCACCAGAAATGGGCATGGTTAGTAGCCTGGCATCCCAAATATAACTAAACCCATTGTACCTGATGAGATGGCCCATTTTAACTAAAACCACTCTTACAAAAAAGTGGCACAGTGGATATTTCAAGGGCCAAAATAATTATATTTTATCCCATAATTCAAACACAAAATGATCAGAAACAGTGATTATTAATCATGAATATACATGGAAAAGGCCTATTTGGTATTGTGTTATTGTCCCAAGTGCTTAACCAAAAGGTTGCCCAATTTACCTGATATCACCCGAAATGAAGGTCATTTTTGACTTCACACTTGCTAAATAGTTGTTGCCCTTTGTGCTTTCCTCAGGTAAACAGTGGCCATTGGAGGTCATAGGAAATGGCTTGCTTACTTCTTAATAATCTTGCATGAGTGTGTGTGTGCTTGTGTGTTATAACTGGCTGAATTTTTAATCAATTTTCAAACAGTTGTCATTTTCTACTATAGACCAGATGTGCTGCTGGGGACATTTTTACACACAAGAAAGGCTGTAGAGATGAAGACATGTTTAACTGCAAAGACGACCAAATTCATGTACTTGTATACGCCAAGGCCAATGAGGAAATCATAAAACAGACCCTGCAAGAAGAGACCGCAGAGAGTATTTCCAGTAGGTATGAATGTGTCTTGGTGATGTGATGAATGTAAGAACTAGAAACCTCAGAGAATGTCTAGACCTGATTCTTGTTGTCCAGAATGTAAACATGAAAAAAGTTACAGATGAACCCAGACACACACGTTGTTAGCAGTGCTGGATTAGTGTTTCGCTGTAATGAAGACGCAAAGACACAAAGCAGAGTTACGCACATACTCAGACGCCCACAGAGCACAGAGAAACACAGTATACACAACGTTAGCCCAGAGGTCCTCTGGCCAGGGATGAGTGTTGAATTTAAGTGCCTCAATCACTTTCTCAAAAACACAACTAATCCTCTGTCTCTCCACAACAAACACACACACAGAACACCCCTTCCCTCTCTCACACTCTTTTGCCCTCTTTCCTACTCTACATTCAACGCAGCATGCTCGTGACTGTGAGACGGAGAGCCTAGCCTATGTATGCATGTGTGCGTGTGTGTGTGTGTGTGCCTATGTGTCGTGTTAGCCCCAACAGAGGATTGCTGCTGTGTGTTTCAGCTCAAGGTCTCAGCCTCCGTCTCCGGCTGTGGTCTCAGCTCCTTCCAGCTGCTCCTGAAAGCTCCACTCTGCCTGAATGAGCTGCTAACCTTGGCACCAAATCAATATCAGCCAAACTCTTTGAAGAATCACAGATGGAACCGGCCTCACTGCTCGGCGCTCTCTGTGCTGTGTGATCAGTGTGTATGTGTGTGTGTGTGTGTATCTGTAATTGCTGCCAGCCTCCCTTTCCTGCTTGGCCTGCGCCCAGAGTTGCACAGTGTGATGGTGGAGTATCTGCTCCCATTCATGATTGAGGGCGAGGTTTAGCTTTGGCTAAAGACACCCTGACACCCACGGCCCATCATCCCCTCTCAACAAACACACACAAACATTCATCATGTGCTTTGCTTTCATTTCAGTTCCTTCATTCTTTCACTCTGAGGGTCAGAAAGAAGGTGACGATGCCTGCATTTCTTGTAGCTGTCTTAGTCCTTGGTTCAAACACACGCACACACACACACACGCTTCCTGTAACCCAGCCTAGTATTATCTGATCTGGGTGTTGCTGAAGCTGATCGATGGTTGTGTTGAAATATCTCAGGGTATGATGGGATGCTGCATTCACACAGGCACGGAAACATATCAATACCCTGGACGCTCTGACCCATCAGCTCTGTTTCCAAATACAATTAAATAGCTTCTTTTACACAAATACACTCTGTCCACAAGCAAACATGTATACCGATAGATACACACTTTAAATAGATTTTACAATTGATATACTGCACAAATGCCAGTGCTGGCATTATAAACTGATACACAGATTAAATGGACACATTAATAAAATAGTGTCGAGGCCAGAGTGGGAACCCAGTAAAACAATTTTACCTTAAAGAACGTTGCAAAATAATGAAATTAAACAGGGAAATTTCCGGGAAAGTCTGAGGACAAAGAGCAGACCCAGAGCTGGAGAGAAGCGACTTGCAAAGATCACATGTCAACACAGGTTGTTCAGGCGACTTACACATGACCACAGAGTTTAAACAAAGCAGATTTATCACAGCTGACTTTCCCTCTAAAATACATTTAGCCTCATTTGTAGACATTGAGCTCTGGAACCTGCAGCACCCTGATTTCACACATTTGAACTAGCAACAAAGTCTTGATTTTTCAGCAATTTAACCCTCTACGCCACTATCGACTAAGTCAACAAGATGCTAATTATGTCAAAAGGCCAGTTTACATGCGCTCGGTTTGTTTCTGCCACTTATTAGTAATTACTTATTAGTTTGTTTACTTATTACTTATTTACTATTGTCAGGTTTTTCTAAGGATGGTCCCAAACGCAGATAGGATGCAAAATAGTCTTTTATTATTTAACTGAGGAAGCCTGGGCAGGTAACAAAAATACTCTTAAATGTCCAAAACAAAAGGCAAGAATCCCAGGAAAAAACTCCAAAAACATAAAAGAAACAAAAGGGCACAAACAGGCCAGAGTCACTACTGGAATGCAGGCAGGGAACACACTTACGGACGACGACAGGGAGATAACCGGACAAAGGGACACAGACACAAACAGGTTTAAATAAGGCAGGTAATCACCAGACAATGAGGAACAGGTGAGCAGGCAACAGGGAGGAGAACAGAGGGGGGAGGGGCAGGGAAGACCCATGGGACTCAAAAACAAAAGGAACACACAGATCAGCCAACAGGAGGTGACAGAGTCTCAGTCAGTCATGGATCCTGACAGTACCCCCCCCTCAACGTGCGCCTCTTGGCGCAAACACAGGGTGGTCGGGGTGCTGTTGGCGGAAGTCTCGAATGAGGGTCTTGTCAAGTATGCGCCCCGCAGGTTCCCAGGACCGTTCCTCAGGTCCATAGCCTTCCCAGTCGACCAGGAACTGTAGGCCCCGGCCACGACGTCTGACGTTCAGCAACTTCCTGACCGTGAAGGCTGGGGCCCCATCAATGATGCGAGGGGGGGGGGGTGCTTCAACAGGGGGAGACCAGGAACTGTGTCGGACGGGCTTGACCCGGGAAACGTGGAACGTCGGGTGTATCCGGCGAAGAGGTCGGGGCAGGTTCAGCCGAACCGCAGCTGGACCAATGACCCGTTCGATCGGGTAAGGGCCGATGAAGCGTGGCGTTAGCTTTCGTGACTGCTCCTTCAGGGGCAGGTCCTTCGTGGAGAGCCAGACCCTTTGTCCCCGCTGGTAGTGTGGTGCCTGGACTCTCCGCCGATCTGCCGCTCGCTTGACCCGGGAGGATGCTTGCAGGAGGACTGTCCGAGTCCTCCTCCAGGTGGTTTGGCAACGTCGGATGAACGCCTGGACCGATGGAACCGCCACGTCACCCTCCTGTGAAGGAAACAGAGGGGGTTGATAACCCAGGCAACACTGGAAGGGAGACAGCCCCGTAGCGGCTACAGGGAGTGAGTTGTGGGCATACTCAGCCCACGACAGATGTCGGCTCCATGAGGATGGGTTCTTAGAGGAGAGGCACCGAAGAACCCGCTCCAGGTCCTGATTGGCACGCTCGGTTTGTCCATTGGACTGCGGATGGAACCCAGACGACAAGCTGACCGTGGCCCCAATGCAGCGACAGAACTCCCTCCAGAATCTAGAAATGAACTGGGGCCCCCGATCAGACACGACGTCCAAAGGCAGCCCGTGGATCCGAAAAACGTGATCCACCGCCAGGACTGCAGTCTCCTTCGCAGAAGGTAGCTTGGGCAGAGGAACAAAATGTACAGATTTGGAGAATCTATCAACAACAGTCAGAACAGTGGTGTTACCCTCTGAGGGGGGAAGTCCCGTCACAAAGTCCAAGGCGATGTGAGACCACGGCCGCTTAGGAATGGGAAGGGGTTGGAGGAGGCCTGCAGGTGGCTGGTTGGAGGTCTTATTGCTAGCACACGTGTTGCAGGCAGCGATGTAGGTTCGGACGTCGTCCACCATCTTGGGCCACCAGAAGCGTTGTTGCAGGCCAGCCAAGGTCCTCCTGACCCCAGCGTGGCATGCTAGGTTTGATGCGTGACCCCAGAGCAACACCTCAGGTCGAAGGAATCTGGGCACAAACAGACGGTTAGTGGGACACCCCTCCGGACTGCCTACCTTCTGTAAGGCCTTCTCCACTTTCCTCTCAACCTCCCAGGACACGACTCCAGCGAAGCACCGGGAGGGGAGAATGGTATCCCCAGTGGTCAGTTTTGCGGACCCACCGAACTGGCGGGACAGGGCATCGGGTTTAAGGTTCTTGGAGCCTGGACGATAGGACAAGGTAAAATTAAAACGACTAAAAAACAGAGACCACCTGGCCTGACGAGCATTCAGGCGCTTAGCAGTCCTTAAATACTCCAGATTTCTGTGGTCCGTCCAGATCAGGAATGCGTGCTCTGCCCCCTCCAGCCAGTGCCGCCATTCTTGAAGGGCCAGCTTGACGGCCAGTAGTTCCCGATCGCCCACATTGTAGTTCTGTTCTGTGGAAGACAGTCTGTGAGAAAAAAAGGCACATGGATGCACTTTACCATCCGTTGGGGACCTTTGGGACAGGACAGCCCCTACTCCGATATCCGAGGCATCCACCTCCATGATGAATTGGAGTTTGGGATCGGGAGTGGTCAGGATCGGTGCCGATGTAAACCGACCCTTCAGCTCCTGGAACGCCGTCTCTGCCGCCCTGTCCCAGACGAACCTGACTGCAGAGGAGGTTAGACGTGTTAATGGAGCTGCCACAGAGCCGTAATTACGCACAAACCTCCTATAAAAATTAGCAAACCCTAAAAACCGTTGTAAGTCTCTGCGTGATTGAGGCGTAGGCCAGTCCATCACAGCCTTTATCTTGGCTGGGTCCATCTCTAAACCCCCATTAGAGATGATAAAACCCAAAAACGAGGTAGATTCCTGGTGAAAATTGCATTTCTCAGCCTTAACAAAAAGTTGGTTCTCTAGTAGTCTCTGCAGCACTGACCTTACATGCTGGATGTGTTCAGGAAGGGATCTGGAAAAAATTAAAATGTCATCCAGGTACACAAACACAAATCTATTAACCATGTCACGCAATACATCATTAATTAGAGACTGGAACACAGCAGGCGCATTAGTTAGACCAAAAGGCATGACCAAGTACTCGTAGTGACCGGTGGGAGTGTTGAAGGCGGTCTTCCACTCATCACCTTTCCTAATGCGGACTAGATGGTAAGCGTTGCGTAAGTCTAGTTTTGAGAAAACGGTAGCACCCTGCAACAACTCAAAGGCTCCAGACATTAGAGGGAGAGGGTATTTGTTTTTGACCGTGATGGAATTTAGGCTATGGTAGTCTATACAAGGTCTTAAGGACCCATCCTTCTTTGAAACAAAGAAGAACCCGGCCCCAGCTGGGGAGGAGGAGGGGCGGATTATTCCTGCGGCCAGCGAGTCCTCAATATATGTCTCCATTGCCCGCCGTTCGGGGGGGGACAGAGAGTAAATACGACCTCTGGGGGGGCAGGTTCCCGGGAGCAGGTCGATGGGGCAGTCGTAGGGGCGATGGGGTGGTAGGGATGTAGCCCGAGACTTGCTGAACACCATCTTCAGGTCCAGGTACTCTCCAGGAACCCTGGAAAGGTCTGGGAACTCCTCAGGAACCTCCGGAGCAGACAGGGGGTTCACGGCAGATCTCATACAGTGCGACAGGCAGAACGGGCTCCAAGCTAAAACAGTATTTCTCTCCCAATTAATGTGAGGATTGTGCTTCACTAGCCATCTATGGCCGAGGACTAGTGGGTTAAAAGGAGAGTCAATGAGATAGAACACAATGTCTTCAACATGATTACCAGAGAGTAATAAGCTCACCGGTTCGGTTCTATGAGTCACTTGGGCGAATTCTCCACCGTTGAGGGAATAGACGGCGAGTGGTGTTTGGAGTCTGGAGACTGGGATCCCCCACCGGACAGCCGTGGCTGAGTCAACAAAGCTCTCCTCAGCCCCAGAGTCCACAAGGGCAGTGGAGGTCTGGCGCTGACTGTTCCAAAACACGGTAGCCGGTAGGGTGGTCTGAAGAGGTGGGGGGGTCTTTCCAGGAAGTGTGCCCACCAGAACTCCCCTCACTTCTGGTGGGCACCCTCTTTTACTGGACACCCCGTGACGAGATGCCCCTGCTGGCCACAGTACAGGCAGGCCCTGGTCCTCAGCCTCCGGTCTCGCTCGGCAGGAGAGAGGCGGGCACGGTCGACCAGCATAGCCTCGTCTGTGTCTGGCGGTGGCGGGTGGAGAACAGGGGGGGGTCGTCGAGCCTCCTGTCGGGGAAGAGTCGAGGGAATCCTCATCTGGCGTCGCTGGCCTAGCCTGACGTCGACTCGGATAGCCAGATCCACCAACCGGTCGAAATCTGTTGGCAGGTCATGAGGTATGAGTTCGTCCTTAACCTCCTCCGACAGCCCATGGAGGAACACATCAAACATGGCCTCAGAGTTCCATCCTGCCGAAACCGCCAGCGTCCGAAAGCTAATCGCGTAGTCCGAGACAGACTGGCGGCCTTGCCGGAGTTGTAGAGCCTCCCTCGCCGCCTCTCGGCCCTGCTTAGACCGATCGAAGACTTTCCTCATCTCAGAAGAGAAGAGGCTGAAATTGCCCCGAATCTCCTCCTGATTAGTCCAAACTGCCGTGCCCCAGTCACGGGCCCTCCCCGACAGCAGGGTGATGACATAAGCCACCTTTGCTTCATCGGACGGAAAAGTGGAGGGTTGTAGAGCAAAGACCAGGCCACACTGTGTCAGGAAGGACTGGCACGAACCTGGGTCTCCGGCATATGTCTCTGGAGGTGGAAGACGGGGTTCTCTGCTTGGCGGGTTTGGGCAGGGGTGACTGGGTTGGCTCTCCTGGGCGGATGAGGAGCGCTGAATCTGGGCAGTCAATCCAGCCAACGACGTGGTCACCGACTCCACTTGGTTTGCGAGCGTGGCCAACATTGTCTGGTGGTTGCTCAACATGGAGCCATGTAGCTCAAAGACATGTTTAACCTGTCCAGGGTCTGCTGGGTCCATAGCTGGTCCGGTTATACTGTCAGGTTTTTCTAAGGATGGACCCAAACGCAGATAGGATGCAAAATAGTCTTTTATTATTTAACTGAGGAAGCCTGGGCAGGTAACAAAAATACTCTTAAATGTCCAAAACAAAAGGCAAGAATCCCAGGAAAAAACTCCAAAAACATAAAAGAAACAAAAGGGCACAAACAGGCCAGAGTCACTACTGGAATGCAGGCAGGGAACACACTTACGGACGACGACAGGGAGATAACCGGACAAAGGGACACAGACACAAACAGGTTTAAATAAGGCAGGTAATCACCAGACAATGAGGAACAGGTGAGCAGGCAACAGGGAGGAGAACAGAGGGGGGAGGGGCAGGGAAGACCCATGGGACTCAAAAACAAAAGGAACACACAGATCAGCCAACAGGAGGTGACAGAGTCTCAGTCAGTCATGGATCCTGACAACTATTTACCTGAGCATTTATAGTATTGTGCAATATAGCATACAAAATACCTCCAATACAATATATACATATATAACACAATATACATATAGCAAGTCATTTAAATATGTGACATTTGATGAAAATTCTATAATTCAAGATGGCTCCCACCCTATGATGTAATAATATTCAAATTAGATGGGTAAATTTAATCCCTACACAAACTTTGGGTTATCCTTAATATTTCTCTAATTTGCAGAAAGTTTCTATCTCCTATCAAATTATAGCATTTTGAAATTAAGATGTTAAAATCTAACGTTTTAGAAAAAAAACCTCTGGCAACTAAAGGGTTAAATATGTCCAGCGTTGTTTGGAGTGTACAAATTTTAGTAATCAGGATTAAGAAGATTGGTGCAGCTGTACAAGTTATTTAAAGCCTACTTAAATAATAAATTTAATTTTTGGCTCTCCAATATTTGACCAACATGCAAAAAAATCAGCAGTGCATAGCAACATCCGCTGTTGTTGTCACCTAAAAGATGTGCTGCAGAAACCGAGATGTCACCTAATTAGATCATTCACACAATCTCAGGCTGGAATTTTCAAGTGAAACAAAATACAAACTCATTCTGATGATCAACTAAAGGCTACTTTGAAATGCTAATGCTAATTGAGGACAACACAATTAACTATTTCCCTGCCAAAAAGGAGATATTCCGTCTTTGTTTTTTTTAGCTTAGCTAGTGCTACACACTGCTACAGTATTGCATAATGCCTGGATCATGGTACTATCAATGGACTTAGACTCAGGTCATCCATTTTTCAAAAGGTTTTAAGAAATTGGACACAGAAAGAAGCTGCAACCAGGACAGATGATGGACAGAGATTTAAAACCCCCCAGCAGATCTTCCCACCTACTGCTCGTCTGTGGATTTCTAAATGCAAGATAGTTAGACAGCAGCATTGCTAACTATGTCCATACAATTTTCATCAAGAAATGTTGCTCTTCCTCCTTTCTCCCTCCTCCTCCTCTGTACTTGTGAGTCTACTGCAGCCTGGAAGCCCAACACTGTTGTTGCTGCTGTAGCAGCAAAGATGAAGAAACAGAGCCTGTGGCTCCACAAAGAGACCATGACTTAGATTATGATATGTCAGAGATGCCATTAAGCAATTTAAGGTCCAGGTTGTGTTCTCCACCCTTACCAGAGATGATAGAAACCTTTTCTTTTAAGCTGTTACATGGAAAAAAAAATACAAAACTGAAGTCAATATTCTACTTGAAAATGTCTTTGAGAAAAATGCAGTTTTCTCCGCTTTTTGTCTGCTGCCGGGAAAAGTTGAGTCAGTTAAGGGGATGGTGTTCAATAAAAATGTGAACATTAATAGGAAATAAATATATAAAGATACTCATTCCATTTAATTACCGGGACAAGGAGAAATGATAAAGTTTGAATAGAGCATGAACATTCATCTTTTTGATGGGAGAGAGAATAATTCATTGTAAATCTTGATGTTTTGATACGTCAAATTAAATTTGGATATTGGATCAGACAAGAGTCCCCGGAGGAAGTAGAGAGATGATTTAAGACACTCTAATCATTTGCCAGTTGAAACTATTAAACCATGCCTTTTTGATTTAAATAGTCAAAGATTCATTCTAAGCCCATTAGATGGTGGCGGTGCTGTGTCCTTAAAACAACATGTGAGCAATTTAAAGAAAATCAGTGGTTTTCATCAAGCTAAAGTTGTCTATAAGCTCCAGTGTTTCAATAAGGAGTTACTGGTTGCAGCTTTAGGTTCAATAAAAGTCCTTTGTAACAAAGAATAGAGGAGACTCAGGCACTTTTCACTCATCAAAGATACTGAGGGAAAATTCGTCCATCTTCTGACTGGAGTCTATTGATGGGAAGGAGAGACACACAATAACAAATATACGTATTCCTCTGATTGTATTCCTCCATCAATTTTTCTTTGTCTCCTTCTTTCTGCTCTCCTCTCATTTCTTTCCTCTTCCTCCTGTCCTCATTATTTATCTTTAGTCTATTCTATTACCCCCTCCCCCCCAGTTCTTATGCCTTCCTGCCTTCTCGTATTGATTTTCATTTATAGGTTTTCATCCTTTTCACTCCCATTTCTCTGCACTGATGGCACCTTGTAGCTTGCCTCTCACTCTGCCGCTTCCCTCCGCATGCCGTCCACATTCTCATGCCGTTCTTTTGTTATAATATCAGATACTCCTGGACTTGGCAATATGGAGAGACTGCGTCAAAGAGCACACACCACGGGTAAAGACGTCTAGGCAGCTCTATGCTATTCAGAAGCCTTAAAGGTCACCCTCTTTATGCATAGGAGAAAAGGAGCTGGTATGGATCCAGAAACCTTTCAGCAAAAAGAGTATACCAGCAGATCAAAAGATTTATTATAGAGTATATTCATTGCAGTAAAAGGACTCAGTCATTGCTTTATGGATGTTGATGTGACTCATATCAAGTGTTG
The DNA here is from genome assembly GCA_030544235.1 of Lepturacanthus savala. Taxonomy (NCBI): domain Eukaryota; kingdom Metazoa; phylum Chordata; class Actinopteri; order Scombriformes; family Trichiuridae; genus Lepturacanthus; species Lepturacanthus savala. The sequence continues at coordinate 32,856,766 of CM060462.1, read as the reverse complement.
GCTGTGACTTATGAGTCAAGAGGTGAATTGGCTCAATAAATACATTGTTGGAAATCCGTGCGTCCACCATGCAGATAGTCTGAGCACAGAGAGGTGGTACAAAGGGAACAAATAAAGCAAAACAAAAGAAAGAAATCAAACTTGTCCCAGTGTTACTCAGCATGCACCATTGATTCTTATTCCTGCCACTATTTCAGACAAACACTGAACTTTGTATTTGGAAAACATAATGTTTTGCTGCACAGCTGGCAAACTTTAACCAACTATGTATTATGTCTTTCTTTCAAACATAAAAAATAGCAACAAACAAATGCAACACATTTAAGATTATAACAAAAAATACATTAAATACAAAAAAGAAATTAAAAGTATGAAATAAAATAACTTAAGCAAAGCAAATATAACTAAATGGTTACAAAGAAATTGTTAAGGTTGGAGACATTACAAATTGACTGTAGAAAATGAAAAATTGTTTATGCAGTTCACCAACTTGACCAATTGTTACAGGAAACTAGTAGCATCCCAGGACGACATGAAAATATATGACAAGAAAAAATCTACAAAAGGAACCTTGTTTACCTCATTAGATCGATCGCTTTCAGATTGTGTGCAAACTGGACTCCATGTTTGTTTTGACTCTCCAGCCAACGTGAAAGCAGCAGAGTATCAATGGAGCAAAATGTCAACTCAGAACACAGATAACGAAATGGCGTTTTCGGAAACGTACACCCTTATTCTCCCGTTCCTTACGCAAACACGCTAATATCGATGCTGGTTATTAATTGACCAGACAGAGACTGGTTGGAGGAAGCAGGCTGTTTCACCCTGATAACGACGGACACTGTCTCTGCTCCTCAGACTCTCAGCGGCAGAAAGCAGAGACTGTCCTGGAATGAGCTCATGTTCCCTTTCCTCAGTGTGCAAACTATCATAGATTCTCAAGACATTACAGTACATCTGTGTTGAAAAAAAAAGAAATTCATGGAAAATAAATGATTCTTCTAAAATAACAAAATCATTCGCCTCCTTCTTGATGTAGCTTCAAGTGTAACATTGAGAATTTCACACTTCAGATTCACTCTCAACATCACAGCCCATTCTGAGGATGCTCTCAGATTTTCTTTTGCTTTTGAAGACCCTAATACAATTTCATGGAGCCATTTGACAAACTACATTCATTTTAAAGACAGAGGTTACAATTTCTGAGTGGTCTTATTAGTAGATATTTTTGTATGAATCTGGTGATCTCAGTACTATTTCTACACTGAACATACATCTGAAACAGCCCTGAAAGACCAAAAATATATGTGCACTGCTTATTTTTGTCAATTTCCTTTGTGTTCGGGACAACTTAGGAAAGTTGAGATTGGAAAATTCTGCAAAACTCCACACTCTGCACAACGCATGTCATTCTGTATTTATGGCTCAGAAAAGGCTGTGGATATGACAAAAGAACTATATTAAAGATCTCATGTTATACACTTCTTTTTGTACTTCTTTTTTAAATTTTTAAAAGTTTTTTTTTTTATTTTTTCTTATCCAGAACAAGACATGTTTGAGACATGGTTTTACATAAACCATCTCAATATAGTTTGACATCTCGTTGGATGTCTAGTAAAAACAAATCTGCTGACATAATCGCAAACCACCCCTTAAAATCGTATTTTCAATGAGCTTAGAGAAACTTTCCATCTACAGCTGATTAGTGTGAAAACAACCTTCTAGTGTCAAACTCTGCACATACATCATTCTGCACAGTGAAGTTCAAACATTTAACAGTAGGAAAGGAGAAATATGTATTTTCAAGTGGGAGGGGACCTTTTAAAAAAATGTCACTCATGACACTCACTGTTGCCAGAAAATGACCAGCAGTCTCCTGTGCTTAATCCACCTATTGACATATCACTATCTAACAATCCAGCCATCCCGTTCCTCCTAATAAAGAAACCTCTTTATATTGAGTCATCTAACCTGCGTCATAATTACTACGGCAGCTAGTTGGTGTAAATGTAACTATAGGTCATGAATTTATGATTTATACTGTCATTTTCTATGTGAGGTGAGGAACTTAGATCTATTTCATTCCTGCACCTGCATTGGTATGTTGGATGTAAATCTTAAGGTGCAGAATCATCCAAAACTGTATTATCATCATCATCCATAATTGGCTGGAAAGACAATGTTTCACCCACACATGGTATTCTTCAGGGAAAGGGAAGAGGTGAGCTCAGCTGTATATACAGATCATTTTTGATGATTTGTAACTACCCAGCTTATAAAGAACTGAGAGAATCTGTGTCTGCTCCGCTGAGATTTTGTATGAATATGATTACTTTCATACAGAGATCCACTGCAGCACTCCCTTACTCTTCTGCCCTGCTGCAGGTCCTCACCTCCACTGCTACTTTGCTATTTTCCTCTTACTGATTGAAAAAAATCAAAAAGTGTCCAGTAAAACAGGGGTCTTTGCCCCTGTAGCCTGGCATTACAAGGAGTCCTATTATCCTCAGTGATAGCTCTGAGACATGAGCACACACACAGATACACACGCACACATGAACAATGGCACATCGATCACACATCACTACATTCTGACATTCTGAAGACGCCCATACACACACACACGCAAACACACATACATGTGCACAGGCACACACACACACACACACACACACACACACAGCCACAACAAAAACATTGATTTGCCCCCATCCCTCCTCATCCCTCTTCAGAAAAACACTGCCAATCTTCACCAGGCTGTAATTTTATGGCACAACAAAATGAAAGGGTAATTTTAGCAGGATAGTGAGGCACAATCGGAGATAAAGGGACAAAGTTTGATGTCTGAAAGGCCAGTGATGATGATAGCAGCCCTGCAGGGAAAGAGAAAGGAGATGGAGAAAGGCCGTTTGACGAGGCTGACAGCCTCACGCCTCGCTACCCAGCTCAGCACAGAAAGAAAGGCGCTAAAACACTGCAATTTAGATAGCTTACTGGCCATTGTCAAAACACAAGCGCAATCTGTAGAGGGTTTAACAGGTTTAAAGTCATTCAGTATAGGGAGCCCCACCACCACCTTCTACTCATTACTTTCAACTGCCAGCTTCTGTTCATTTTATTAACGTGCACCTATGCCGAGCGTACAAAACATCACTCCTACTAGCTCATTTACTGAAATAGGCAGAGTTTGGGTTGGTTTGTGTTAAGTAATAATAATATTATTAATCAGTTACTCATAGGTGTTGAAAAATATCTAAAAGAAAATATATACATATATATATAAATATATTTTATTTATTATTATTATATAATTTGCAGTATTGTAGAGAGGGATGAGAGAGATGAAACACACTGCATCCGCTTGATGATTCAATTAATTATTTATATATATATATATTGCATATACATTTTGCATTTGTTATGTTTTAATTATTTTATATTAATAGCTATTATTATTTAATTTGTTTTCAAGTCAATTTCCACCATCAAATGGAAATAAATGAAGTAGAAAAAGCACATTATGAGATATAATTTACACAATATAAGTATAGTGAGATATACCATGAACACAGTGTACATGTCTTTATGTCCTCTATAGGTTCTCTGTGACATTATAGTGTGTTTAAACGGTTCCTCATCTCATTATTCAGTACACTATACAAGTTAAAAGTGTTTTTCTTCTGCCCCACCTTTGAGAAATGAATGTGATCTTTGAAAACCACAGGACAAGATCATGTCACAAATTATACTTTGGCATATGAGTGTCCAGAGGATTTTATTGTGAATAGTGGCTGCAGATTCTTGCTCTCTTCATCCTCCAGCCAGATCATATCAGTTTATTGTGTAGCACTGATGTAGAGAACCCATACTTTTTATTGAATTTGAAGAAAGACCAAGATAGATTGATAAATTTAAATTGAGGCTTTGGTCTGTGGTTTGCAGAGTGGAAGATGTCCAACATTTTACACTTTTCCTGCCCTCACACACAGAAAAGGATGCTCATTTCTTACTGTATTGATAAATACACTCTGCAAAGCCAAGAAGTCTCTGTCAGTTAGTTCGTTGTTCCTCTCTTTTGTCTTTCCTCTTGAGTCATTCAATATCTGCTCTCTGTTACTGAACATCTCCCACATAAAGCTGAAAATCCTGCAATCATTTATTATACTTCTTTAAAGCAAATGTGCTGGTATTACACTGATTTACGTTTCCACTGCCAGTTTTAACGTGCCGAGTCGCACTAAGTCGAACTCGATATGAACCACTGCTGGAGTTGTGCCAACGTGCAGATGGGCTTCATCAATATTCAGGGACCCTCTAACATCACCATTCAGGGATGATTCAGCTTCTTCTATAACCATTCCGTCATTGTTTCTTCATGAGTGGTAAATGCTGAGTCAAACCTAAGTCAAAGGCCAGCACATCTGTGTATTTTATCAAATGTCATGCAAAGACCTGCACCTTGCTGCACATCTGTATAGTTGTCATTTATGTCACAATTACAATCTCTGGGCTGGAACAGTAAAGCTCTGGAGTTAGTTTATGCCAGGGATTCCCAAAGTGGGGGTGCGCAAGCTAAAAAATGTGATGGCATTCAGAGTGTTTTTTTTTTTTTTAATTTTTTCAAAGTGTGATTTTACGACACAATAAAGTCATCTAAATAAATGTTTTATTTGTCATATTTAATATCAAAAGCTGACATTTTAATGCAATAATTCATTAATTTCTTGCTATTCAAACTGCTTGTATGTGTACAGCTGAGATTTAGGTCACTTCCACACCTCACCAAGTGGACTCGGTTGGCATGTGGAGCTGAAAGTCATTCCAGCAGTCGAGTGACTGGAGTAGCGCACACATTTCCGCACATTTGCGGAGATGTGGTTGAAGCAAAGACTCCACGCTGTTATTGTGTTGCAGGGAAAAAAACGTTTGTAAAAATGAACACAGCATATGAAGTAGTTGTTGGGATGATGTTTGTTTGTTATTTATCAGTAACACACGACACGTTGAGTTCTTTATAAAAAGGACCTAATCATAAAATAAATGATGAATAATTGATATACTATTTAATAAAAAACCTCCTGATGTTCAGCTCAATAATGAGGACTGTATTCTCTCTGTGAGACGGAGACACTCAGAGACAAAGTGAACATCAGCGGATCAGAACCATCTCTCCCTCCATACAAATGCTGGTTCTGAAATATAAATAAATATAAAATGTACATTTGGTTCTGTGTTTGGTCTGATGAGTATTCACACTGTATAGAACCAGACCAGGATAGAACCAGACTAGGACAGAACCAGATCAGGATTCACTCGATACGAACCGACACCCCCATTTTCAAGTGGACCAGAGTTGGTTTGTTTGGACTGGACCAGAGTTCTATGAGCTTTCACATCTGGACAAAAGAAGTGGACTATCTAGGGAAACCAACTCTAGTCGGTTTAAAGCAACTAAATGAGGACTGTGAAACGCCTCAGTGTCACATCCTTTGAACAAGATGGATGAATGATCATTCATTCAAAAACATCAACCAAACAGCAGCCATAACATAATATCATCAGACTTGTGTTGCAGTTTTTGTTACACACGGCTTTAAATACCCTGCTCGCTCCAACATACTTCCTGCTGCTAAGCCTGTCATCTCCTGCTATACATTTTACTGTGTTGTATTATTTAAAAAATTGTTACATTTCAATTTAATTCAGATTTTCTTTTGTTAATGTGATCACTTGATGATGTGTTCTGGTTGAGCAAAAATAAACATGCTACCTTAAGAAAATTGAAGACATTTTGTTGCGTTTTTTGGAAGGTGTGGGAAATAGAGGTGCGTCGACCAGGTTGGGACATAGATGGGGGTGCACGGCTAAAAAAGTTTGGGAACCACTGGGTTATGCAATAGTTTCACATTATTTAAGCATGTGCTTTGTACTTTTATCGTTAAATGAAAAGTATTTTTTTAATTGATGTTGATTTTGATAACCTGTCACCATATATTGAGTTTAACTGGTTTAGTTTTAATGTAATAATCCCCCTTTCATCTAAAATTTTGGGAAAAACAGAATAAGGTTGCTCCATCTATTAATGCATCGCTGAGTTTGTATGTAAAGTCTCTCTGAGCTTCTTCATAAATATTTACTGCAACAAGCAACAACATGACTTTCAAAAATGACTGTTTAAAAAGCATATAGTAAACCTAACTGCTATTGTTTTGTGAATACAGGTGTGACTTTGTTTTATTTCTATCTGCAAACCTGATAGAATATCTGCATTTAAGAATGAGTACTATTCATGCCGTTTAGTGGGAAGGAAGCGATGAGATAACCAGTTATTTGATCATTAGGTGGTGTGATGATATGGTGGGATGAGGACAGAAATGGATGGTGGGAGAGATGGAAATTTGGGGGAGGGGTCACAGTTTAGAGGTCGTAACCTTGAGTATTGATCAGGTTTTGTCATTTCCATGGCGACTGGAGGCCCCCTCTCTCTGACCTGCTGGAGTACATTAAACCTGAGATCCATAACGCTTGTTTTTTTCTCTTGGTCTCTCCCTCACTCCTTCTCTCCTTTCCTCTGCTTCTCTATCTCACACACATAGTGTGACACACCTACACGAGGTGCAAACACACTCATCAGTACACACATACACATACACACGCATACACACAGCTGCTCATCCAAGCACAGGAAGAAACTGAATTAAACCTTAAAAACAATCTGGACCTGCAGAGAGGACAATTCATCATGATCTCTGTGTGTCAGAGGTGTGTGTGTGAGTGGGTTTGGGTTTGGTGGGGTGCGGAGGTGGAAGAGGGTGACTGCAACACTCCAGCCACTGACCAGTCCACACACACACACACACACATACACACACACACACACACACACACACACACACACAAACTGTGCTCACTCCACAATACTGATCTTTAAACACTCATCCACATTCCAGCCAAGGTCAGCATGATTGTAAATGAAGCTACATATCTAGCCAGTAGCATGTGTGTTTGTGTTTGTGTGTGCGTGTGTCTGTGTGTGTGTGTGTGTGGCTGACGTAGATGAAAAGCGCATTAACCAAAACTGGGAAGTTAGAGATTGGCTAATTCAACTTAATTCCATTCTTACTTCTCTTATTCCAGCCTGGCACTATTTACTTCACAACAATTTTCTTAACCGTCTTCTTCTCTTATGCCCCATCAGGAGCTGCACTAATTTCTCAGCTCTTATTGCCCTGTCTGTCGCTCTCTTTTGTTTTCTCTATGTGCTCATCTGTTTTCTTTATTTGCTCTCCCTCTCTCTCTGTTTCCATCACTTCTGGAAGCAACTGGGACTGAAGAAGGACTCTGTAGTTTGTCCCGTAGGCTGGCAGAGGCCCGCAGAGCCGAGGGGCAGCCTCTTTGTGAGGAAATGATTTTCTCGGTGCTGAGGAGGACACTCCAAATCATCTCCAGCAATCTCAGTAATGGCCCTGAGACGCTGCTGCCTTTGTCCTGTAATGGTGACAGATGACTGGCTGGGCAGACAGGGGCCGTCCAGACGCCTATCGAAGGAGCGAAAAAACATCCACGCGCACACACACACACATGAACACACAAACGCTTGCATAAAACGCCACTCCACTAGCAGGCGGTGTGATTGCAGGTAATTGTCTCTTCTCTGGCTGTGGTGTTAGTGGTTATCCTTAACAATCACTCTCAAAGAGGACTTCTAACTATCGGTCCTTTCAAAGGAAAGATGATTCCACTTTACAGTCACGCCTGAGCACCTCACCTACCTCCTACAAAAATTAAAGCTTTAAATGTTCGTGTATTAAAGTGGACTTCTCCTCAAACCACAGTATCCGTAAAATAAAAAAAACTATAAATCAGAGCTTAAACTATGAGCACATTATATAATATGTAGTATCAATAACTGTGGATGAACAGATTATTCAACATTTAACTTAATTTCACAATAAAAGATTAGCTAAGTCATAACAAAAAATAAAGTAGTAGTAGTTTTTTAAAAAGGTAGAAGATGAACATGTGAAAGGCAAGTACACCCTAAGGTTGAAGAAAATCATAAATGCAAGTATGCAACACATACAACACATTAAAGTTAGGGTCTACAACTTCAAATCAGCCATAAAACTCCAATGGAAGCTCCTTTCTGTGTTTCTTCTCTGTAGCTCTGCCCCACACTGCTGCTCTGCCTGTCATGCATGTGCAACAACCTAGCACACCACAAACAGTTACAACAACAAAACAATTAACCCCAGCCAGTTGAGCAGTGTCTGTTTACAGTTAGGATGATGCTTAACTGCTAACTGCAGCACAAGCAACCTATCAAAACACTCACTAACATTACAACACATTTAGATATGAAAGAAAAATAAAATTAGCAGCTTACCAGTTGATGAGATATACTGACAGATATACAGCAACCTCTAAGTCTAACTTCAAGGTTGACTTGTAGTTCTCTACTTTGTAATATTATTATTATTATAAATTCTGACAGTAAAAGAAGTCATTTTGTGGTGGTTGTGTGATGCAGTAAACAAATAATTCAATAATTTTTTCATAGCTTGATAAAACATTAAATTTTAGTCATGCTACTAAAATGAGTAAATCCCCCTGCCTCTCGGTTTAGTTGGATGTTGATTTTAAAGTCCACCTCCACTCAGAATGTTTTTTTTTTGTTCCTACCATTAAATATTTGAACCTCATGTCAGTGTTCAGTGTTTCCTTCAGCTGCATTATTTGTGTCATCACAAATAGTTTGTCACAAATGGTCAAATATTCAATAAGGGTAATGTGGAAAGTTGAAGTTTCCAACGCACAAACACACATCTTCAGTGAAGTTTGAAATTAAGTCAGTCAATAAGCAGTCTATACCTGCTTATTCCTCATTAGGGTCGCAGGGGTCTGCTGGAGCCTATCCCAGCGCGTTACGGCGAGAGGCAGGAATACACCCCAGATGGTCGCCAGCCAATCGTGGGGCACACACACCATTCACTCACACACTCACACCTACAGGCAATTTAGAGTTGCCAATTAACCTCAGCATGTTTTTGGACTGTGGGAGGAAGCCGGAGTACCCGGTGAAAACCCCAGCCCCCGGACCAAGGAGGTCTTGAACCTGCGACCTTCTTGCTGTGAGGCAACAGCGCTAACCCCTGCGCCACCCTTGAAATTAAGTGTAAGTGTATTTGTATATTCATATACTGAGGGAGAAGGAGTAATAGATTTACCATAATAATTCCTTTTTTTATAGGAAAACCAAATCAGATACTAAATATAATTTATATTTTCTATATGATAAAATTAAGAAGTATGTTCTTACTTTTGTAATGATGTGTCATTTCTCTTACATCAGGAACAAGAACCGTAAGCATAGGGACCCCCCAGGGCTGCGTGCTGAGTCCCCTGCTGTACACCCTCTTCACCTGTGACTGCATGGCTCCCAGAACACCACCAGTATTGTGAAGTTCACAGACAATACTACAGTCATCAGACTGATCACTGGTGGGTCGGAGCATACAGGAGAGAGGTGGAAGGACTTTTTTCTTCATGTCAGGACAATAATCTCTCCTTGAACACAGAAAAGACCAAGGGGATGATCATTGATCCAAGGAAGAGGATAGTGCAGTACACCTCACTGTGCATAGGAATTGGAGAGGGTGAAAATGTTCAAATTCCTCAGGACTTACATAAGTGAGGACCTCATCTGGGCTCACAAAGCACAGCAGAACCTTAAGAAAAGCCCAGCAATGACTGTACTTTCTGAGAAGGCTGAGGAAATCCGGTATGCCATCCAAGGTTCTCGGCACTTTCTACAGGTGTACGGTCAAAAGCATCCTTACCAGCTCCATCACAGTCTATTATGGAAACTGAAATGTCAAGGATAGGAAACCTCTCCAGCGAGTGATCAAAGCTGCAAAGTCCATCTCTGGGGCAGCCTTACCCTCACTTCACCCCTCCCCCCTACACTCCAGAAATGAACTTCCTGATTTACATTTACACATCCCCCTCCCCCCACCCTCACATACCTTCACACCTCAACACCCCACATACACCACTGCTGCTGTTACTTTATTTCTGTATATTTTAGTTTTAATTTTATTTATCTTTTTTAGTACATTCGTAATATTTTGGTGTTTTTTAAGTTATATCTGTGTGGTTAGGAGAATATAGCGGCAATATACGAATTGTTCAGTGTGACGTATGTTTTAACTGGGCGGATGACTATATAATCTTGAACCTTGAATCTTCTCATCCAGAATTAAATACACATCAGACTAAGGTTAAAGATGCCTTGTGTGTTGCTATGAGGAAAAAAACCTTTGGTGTGATGTTGCTGTGTTTGTAGTCACCCCCTTGTCTCCCTCGCCAGGATTTAAAAGGACAGTTTTCGATCAGTGGTTGAGAACATGAATAGAATGGTTTGATTTGTCCTAAAGTCTGACTTTTGGCCAAACAAGACTCAAACACATGTCAGGGACAGAATCAATGGGTGTAAATGGAGAAAGCCCGTTGTGTTGTTCTGGGCCTGGTAAAGAAAAGGTGTGAGATGTTCAGCCTCAGTCCCAGTGGTCTGATCTGTTTCAACCTCTGTCTGAGCATCACTATGCTTTAGATAGAATGATAACCATTGTTCCCCCTGCTCTTGAGCCTTAAACTAAAGAAGGTGATGCATGAATCTCGAGATGGAATCTCCCACACTAAAAAAACAACTTCCAGCCCTCCCTTTTGCCTTTTTTTTATACTTATACAGAGTTTGGAGGGACACATTTCTGATGGTGTTCCTGTCATTGAAAATCAGCAAGGTTTTTCTCTGACCAGCTAGGCCACTGATTTCACAGGTGGAGACAGGTACCTATATGTCTGAACACTGAGTCCTCATCAGACTTCCTGCTGTCTCAGAAGAAGATGAACAGTGATGGGCTCCATACTGCAGGTGGCTGTTCAGACAGGAATATAGTAAACCGTAGTTTGGGGACTCAGCCACTTGTGGCACTGCTAGTCTTCATTTAATGGGAGCAACAAAAAAGGCATTAGAGCAGTTTCTTGATTTTTGTCTGCTAAAGTTTAAGTTGCTACTAGAGCTGATTAATTCATTAGTTGTCAACTATTACGTAAATTGTAAAGTATTTTGAATGATTAATCAATTTGAGTCATTTTTAAGAAGAAAATTAACTGGTTCCAGATTCTCAATTCTGATTATTTTCTGATTTCTTTAGTCTTCTATAATAGTAAACTGATGATCTTTGGGTTGTGGACTGTTGTTCTGGACAAAAACAGACATTTTATGTTGAATCATCAAGTTTGGGAACCTGTGATTGTCATTTTACACCATTTTAGGAACTAACCAATAAATCAATTAATCATTACAATAATTGTTAGATTAATCGACTATCAAGCATCTTTAGTTTCTACTTTATTTCTGTTAGTAATGCATGTGTATAAAGCTGCAATGATGTTTGCAATTTCTAAATGATCCATCATCCATGTTTCAAGTGAGGTCGTGTGTTGTTTTCTCTCCTGTGTCCACATCCACACTGAGGTTTCTTAGCTCTGCTCCCTGTGTTTCTCTCACCTGTTCTCCAGCCACTAATTAGTTCAGTCTGTATTCATGTCCATTTTTAAGTTCAGTGTTTGTCAAGTGGTCTTTGTGTTTTTCTGTCTGTGCCATGGCAACAGTTTACACATTTGAAATAAATAAATTAACTGCCTTTTGATCTTGTTGGCTGCTTGTCTGTCTGAATGTGGGTCCACTCCAGGATATTTTCACATTCATCTGTTGGAAGTGGAGAGTTTCGTTCTCTTTGCCTGTGAGCATGAATTGTGACATTACAAATAGTTTATTACAAATGGTCACTTATTCAACTTTCATAAGTTGAAGTTTTAGGAAACTTGAAGCCTCCAGTGACAAACACTGACAGTCAAATAGGAGTGAAGTCTTCTGTGGAGGTTGAAACTAAATATACTATATTTTCATATTTATAGAAGGGAGGAGAAGGAGTAGGTGTTTTAAAGATTTATCATAATAATGACGCTTTTTTAAAATCTGATTATGATTTATAATTTATGTATATAATGCTGCCAATAATGTAAATGCAGTTTCTAAATTTCTGGAGCCGTTCTAGTTTATTATAACCCACTTTTGATTCTGCAATCTAATATCAATTGTTACAGCATGCTTTGTAGTCTCACTGTAGGTTATTGTATATTGTGGCTAGTGAATGCTATAGCACGTATTATGAGTGAGCTATTATTAATAGCTATTTTGTATTGTTTCATTTTTCAGAATCACACACACAACCTGTATGCTGTTCATACTGAATTAAAGTGCATTACATCGACCAACTGCCTCCAGACTCATTATTTTCCATCAAGTCTTGGGGGAACAGCTTAGTCCATCCTTACAGATGCACACCTCGTGATTAGAAGTGAGCAGCCAGTCTGTAATTATTGAGCCTCCAAAACAGCAGCAGCAGAAACGCACATACAGCTCTTATCAATGCTGGAGGAGATGGAGGCTGCAGCTTAACAGGGTGTTGCTGATGTGGTTAGTTAAGCATCAATCCCTTTTTCAAATGTGTGAAGATGTAATGCAATTAGTTATATACACTTAACAGCATAGTTTGCTTTGCATGATAATTGGCTATAGCACCAGCAAAGATTAGAGGCTATGAGTGTAATCTTCACTCTGCCGCTTCCTGTGCGCTGTTACTGGATAGGAAGGATAGGAAGGATAGCTGTAAAATTACAGCTATCCTTCCTTATTTTCCTTCCCTTCTTAGTTTTTATGTGAATTTATGCTACTTAAAATTTTTGGGTGAAGTGGAGAAAATCAACTCTTTCATCGTGAAAAGTGGCAGCAGTGTAGAAGCTTTATATAGAAGCAAGTAAATATATGATTTCATTTTTTTGATTTCATTTTCACTAATCACAACAGCACAAATAATTGACATCTCTAAATAGGTATTATTTATCCAAACATGAAGTGGGGGACAACAGAGCTAATAGTTTGAGGTGTTAGAATAAAGACTTACTGAATATACTGTATGTGGAACTGCAGGAAATGACATCTTAATTATTTTTTATTTCTTGAGCAGCAGCTAAATGCTCAAGATCAGATATAAAATCATCATGCCAGGCTTCATGTATCAGTTTGTGTCCAAACCACAGTGGTTTAAACCAATCAGCATCTTGCATGATCTCACAATCATTAGATAGACAGATAGTTCATCACCTGCCAAGTACCTCCATGCTGGTTTGAAAGAATTTGAGTACATTTCCTTCTTTTCCTGTTTTGCTGTGCATGATTTTGACAGGAAAGAATTGGAATAATAATAAGAAAAAGAATCACCTGCCCCAAACTGCCACCTGGTCTCAAATAAACACCCGTGATTGAATCAAATAAACACAGCTATTATAAAAGGCTATTATCTGTGTTTATATGATGTTCATGTACAGTTCATATGATGATCATGTACAGTTCATATGATGTTCATGTATGTTCATATATAGTTCATAACTTCATATGTATTTAGTGTGTTCATATGTAGTTCATATCTCTGTTCATATGTAATTCATATATAGTTCATAAGCTGTCCATATATAGTTCATATCTGTGTTCATATGGATTTACAATTGACCAGCCCTTCAAAGTGAAGCGATTCTCCTTCTACAGTTCATATAGTAGTTGATGTATTTATAAGTGATCAGACCTGTAAAATGAAGTGAGCTTAGTCCTACAGTTATATGTATTAACATATGAACTTATCATCCTGTCAAATCTTTATTTGCAGAGACATTAAAAAGCATAATTTATTACAAATAGTAAAGATTTGAATAAAAACAAGTTAAAATATTATCAAACGTAACAAGACACATAACGTTGAAATAAATAATGTTTAAAGCTGACAAGTTTAAAAAACATGCAAAGTATTGTGTTTTGTGTAGATCTTTTGATATTGCAGGTCTGTTGAGTGTTTATATCAGCTCCTATCAAACACTGATAAGGTTGTTACTACAGATTCCTGTTGACGACATATTGTCATGCTTACGATGTTATGATAACGGTGTGATTTCATTTAACGACGGCTCGATTTCTTTTAAGTTTTAGACCAAAAGAGGAAGTGTTGCAGCACTATAGCAGACTAATTTTCAAATATTAATATTATTATTCAGAAGTATTGATAAACCCCCAATATTTACTTTTTTATTTGTACTTGGGTATTTTGTCTTGTTGATGTTTTTATTGTTACAAACTGCTGTTCTCAATAATTATTTTATTTCATATTTTGTATTAATTGATTTTTGAAGCTTTAAGCAGGTTATTTCAACTACTCTGTAATGTTATTTTTGTTACTGAGAATTACAAAGAATTAATAGTAGGATGACAAGTAATTACAAAGTAGCTGCTCAACAACTTTGGAGTTCATCTGTGGTTGAGGTCCTGTAAAATGAAGAGTTACATGATGTTTCTACATATCTGTTCTTACATTACTACCTTACTTTACATCCCTCACATTAAAATTCTTGCAGCCTTTGTCCGGTGGTCTTTAATTCCAGAACTGCAGAATCTTATTAGTGCATGTCACCAATAAGAATCAATAGAGCGAGGATATGGTCAATGCCCGGCCCCTCATTAGGAAATACCCACCAGCAGGCCTGAGGGCAGATCAAAAGACCTAGTCTGAATTTTGCCTTCAGGAAGAGATGTGTGTTTTTTTTCTTCCACTGTAGTCACTGGTCATGTTTCAGTCTGTGGAGCATGTAGGTGAAACGCTGTGTGGGACTCCACCCGCTGTTTCTGTCCTCCACAGTGGCTGTGGAGACAGGGTGAGCTGGGATAACTGTATATTGCTGTTAGGCTTAAGTCATTTCAGGTTTTGGAATATATAACATTATCAGCTGCATTTACTAAATGAAAAGAAAACGATAAATGTATTTAAGTGATACGATAAATGTATTTAAGTGATATTATAAAATGGAACAAAGATGTATTCTCTCTGACTTTATCAGACATTAGAACGGCATGTTAAATTTACTTTAAGATGAATGTTTGAAGGGGTTTTACAGAGATGTCCCGTGGATTTACCTAAACAAGGTTTTTAATACAACAAAAAACAATGACATATTGGGTCTTTAAGGGTTTAAATGTAAAAGTGCGTAACACAAATAAACAGCTTGTTTATTTGATTGTGGGCACCCAACAAAGGTTAGATGTGTGACAAGATAAAAAAAAATGTAAATAAATGTGTGGAGATGTAGTAAAATGTTTTTATAAGCTTACCTACAGGGCACACAAGCTCACAAGTACTCACAGTACTAAATAAATGTGAGGGTCTAAGGACAGGGGATGTTGTGTTGCTGTTGTACAAAATGTAAAGCCCATTGTGGCGAATTTGTGATTTGTAATTTTGGGCTATACAAATAAAATTGACTTGACTTAATTTGCTATAACTCCACAGTCTCAACGATATTGAATACATGCTGCATGTTAGAGTTTTGACGAATCCTCAATCATCAATATTGAGATATATTTTGAGGGGGAGACCCCTGGCATAAGGAGGCAACGCTCGTTGACAAGTATAGATGTGAACAAGCCAGTCCTGGCCTATAGGCTCAAAATACTACACAACCCCATCCAAGATCCAGGCACTGTTAAATAAAATGTCTTTTTGTTGAGAAATGGTAACACAGTAAAATGCTGAGCTATTAGTAGAATGTAGAAAAACGTGATACAATATTTTAGGCATATCATCCAGACCTAAGTGTTGCTTAAACTTTACTGTATAACTGAGTGGAATAAGAGCCTTCTCAAGAGGACACTTACTGTGGAACCATGTGGATTAACTGCACTTACAGTATGTTGTAAGTCTATGTGTGTATCGTACGTGTATGTGTGTAGCAGCCCATGTGTAAGGCAGTGGAAAGTGGTTGGGGCCAAATTACTTTATTGGCTGTGGATGAATTGAATAAAGTCATATCTGGCTTTTTGGACTGTTACCACAGGGTTCAGGAAAATTGGTTAGCGGAGCAATCTCGCTGAAATTTTTAAGATCCTGTTACACACTCACCATGCACTCAGTCAAGGCTGTTATGGAAAAATATCCCATAGGCTTGAAAAAGAGAAGAGCAACTTGTAAAACCATGGTAGATTTTTTGAATGTCACCATGGAAGCAGAGGTGATAAAGAGGATAAGACATGACACATTTTACATGTTCTTTTATACTATATATATACTGTATATATATATATATATATATATATATATATATATATATATATATATATACAGTGGGGAAAACAAGTATTTGAACACCCTGCTATTTTGCTATTTCTCCCACTTAGAAATCATGGAGGGGTCTGAAATTTTCATCATAGGTGCATGTCCACTGTGAGAGAGATAAACTACAAAGAAAAATCCAGAAATCACAATGCATGATTTTTTAACAATTTGTGTGATATAGCGGCAAATAAGTATTTGAACACCTGAGAAAATGAATGTTAATATTTGGTACAGTAGCCTTTGTTTGCTATTACAGAGGTCAAACGTTTCCTGTATTTTTTCACCAGGTTTGCACATACTGCAGGAGGGATCCTGGCCCACTCCTCCACACAGATCTTCTCTAGATCAGTCAGGTTTCTGGGCTGTCGCTGAGAAACACGGAGTTTGAGCTCCCTCCAAAGATTTTCGATTGGGTTCAGGTCTGGAGACTGGCTGGGCCATGCTAGAACCTTGATATGCTTCTTACGGAGCCAGTCCTTGGTTTTCCTGGCTGTGTGCTTTGGGTCGTTGTCGTGTTGGAAGACCCAGCCACGACCCATCTTCAATGCTCTGACTGAGGGAAGGGGGTTGTTCCCCAAAATCTCACAATACACGGCCCCAGTCCTCCTCTCTTTAATGCAGTGCACTCGTCCTGTCCCATGTGCAGAAAAACACCCCCAAAGCATGATGCTACCACCCCCATGCTTCACAGTAGGGATGGTGTTCTTCGGATTGTACTCTTCATTCTTCTTCCTCCAAACACGCTTAGTGGAATTATGACCAAAAAGTTCTATTTTGGTCTCATCTGACCACAAAACTTTCTCCCATGACTCCTCTGTATCATCCAAATGGTCATATGCAAACTTAAGACGGGCCTTGACATGTGCTGATTTAAGCAGGGGAACCTTTCGTGCCATGCATGATTTCAAATCATGACGTCTTAGTGTATTACCTACAGTAACCTTGGAAACGTTGGTCCCAGTTCTTTTCAGGTCATTGACCAACTCCTGTCGTGTAGTTCCGGGCTGATTCCTCACCTTTCTTAGAATCATTGAGACCCCACGAGGTGATATCTTGCATGGGGCTCCACTCCGATTGAGATTGACCGTCATGTTTAGCTTCTTCCATTTTCTAATGATTGCTCCAACAGTGGACCTTTTTTCACCAAACTGCTTGGCAATTGCTCCGTAGCCCTTTCCAGCCTTGTGGAGGTGTACAATTTTCTCTCTTGTGTCGTTGGACAGCTCTTTGGTCTTCGCCATGTTACAAGTTAAAGTCTTGCTGATTGTATGGGGTGGACAGGTGTCTTTATGCAGCTAACGACTTCAAACAGGTGCATCTGATTAAGGATGATACATGGAGTGCAGGTGGACTTCTAATGGGCGGACTAACAGGTCCTTCAGGGTCAGAATTCTAGATGACACACAGGTGTTCAAATACTTATTTGCCGTTATATCACACAAATAAATTGTTAAAAAATCATGCATTGTGATTTCTGGATTTTTCTTTTTAGTTTATCTCTCTCACAGTGGACATGCACCTACGATGAAAATTTCAGACCCCTCCATGATTTCTAAGTGGGAGAAATAGCAAAATAGCAGGGTGTTCAAATACTTGTTTTCCCCACTGTATATATATATACAAAATTACATTAAACAATAAAGTCAATTCAAAATCAAAATTAGCATCAATAATCAACACAGTCAGCACAGGTCTAGTAAAACAAAAATAGCAGCAACAAATAAATCAACACTGAAGCACAAAAACAAGTACACTAGTATAAAAACTAATGAATTGAAATTGAGCCTTTGCTCGGGTAGGTTAACCAAAAGCCTGTCTGAATAAAAAGGGTTTCAGCTGCTTCATAAAGCCTTCACAGGAATCAAGTGATCGCAGTGATAGGAGGAGAACATTCCATAAATTAGGAGCAACAGCTTGAAAACCACGGTCACCTCTGCTTTTATAATGGGTCTGAGAGGCAGCTAGTAATGATTGGTTAGATGATCTAAGAGCCTGATTTGGTGCATAAGGTAAGGAGGGAGGTCAGAAATATACTATGTGTTTGGCCATAGAGCTCTGAAAGCTAGCACCAGGATTTTAAAATGGATGCCAAATTCAATCGGAAGCCAGTGAAGAGAAGGTGCAATTGGAATAATATGTGATCTAGGGCTATCAATAAAAAATCTGATCGATAAAAAATATAAATCAATATAAGTATAGTAGTGATATTCTTTTAAATATTTGGGGCATTTTATGCTAAATGACCTACTTTTAATATGTAAATGTAGAGGTCGTCATATAGTTAGAACATATATTGATATACAATATTTCATATCAATGTATAACAAAGGTTATTGATAATTTTTAATTATCTATTTTTAAAGATGACCAGGAGAAAAAAGGCTGAATGTGACGATTCATCTTCTATACCCACTTATTCCTCATTAGGATCGCAGGGTCTGCTGGAGTCAATCCCAGCACAGGTGAGAGGCAGGGATAGACACATCTTGGGGAACACACACCATTCACTCACTCACTTACACCTATGGGCAATTTAGTGTTTTCAATTAACCTCAGCATGTTTTTGTACTGTGGGACGAAGCCACAGAACCCAGTGAAAACCCACGCAGACACGGGGAGAACAAGCAAACTGCAGGCAACAACGCTAACCCCTTCGCCACTGTATCGCCCTAAATGTGTAAACACTTTATACAAAACTTGATTTGATGTAATTTGATTTATGTTTGTCTGTTAAATGTTTGATTCAATGACTGATCCATTATCAAGGGATATATGATGTTTATAAGACAAGGAGCACCATTGGTTTATTTTTTCATGTAAACCTTGAGTGAATCTATCAATATTATTTCTTCCACCAAGGAGGTTATCTTTTAGCTGATGTTTGTGTGTCTGTTTGTTAGTCTGTCTTCTAGAAAAATATGTCAAAAAGTACTAGCTGTATTTTCATCAAATTTTGGGAACGGTACCATGAATCATTGATTAGATTTTGGTAATGAGCAGGAAGAAATCCTGGTTTCTGGATCACTTAAAATGTTTCGTTGTTTGGTAACATTGCAGTAAATGGACCTTCAAACAAGCACCATCGTTTTGGTGCCACCTGCTGGTAATATCTGGCACCTGCATATCTTATTTTCTTCTTTTTTCACGCTACGCCAGAGACACTAAGAGAGGACTTTAACTACACCTAGAACAACAATGTTGCGTGGGAGTCACAATATGCTTGGTGGAGGTGTGTGCTCTCGGAGTGCTTTTCTAGTATTAAACTATTTTCCTATTGTATTGATGATGTGGATTTTAACAGTATATATTGTTATTGTTTTATTGTCCAGGTCTAATGTGATCTCCTATTACTTCTAGTTAAAAGCTAAACTGCTGCATCCTGGAAAGTTTGGAGATGATTTAAAGATGTTTGATTAAAACAGGTGAACGTGTAAGAAATAAATGAAGTTAAAGAAATAAGTGAAGTAAAGAAATAAAAGCATGATGACCATCTCTAATTCAGGATTGGTTACCACAGATTTTAATGCAGCAACATTAGTGCAGTGATCGTTTGGAAAAACAGGCTAATTGCTTGGCCTGTTCAGAGTATGTTCCACTCACAATGTGTGCTACTTTGTATTTGTACAGTATTCTTGAAAACCACATATTTGATAGACTTCACAGATGATACTGTAGTCGCATGGGTCCTCAGCAATACACCCAACAACTCAGGAGTCAGTTGGACAAACGGTTGAAAAGAGATCAAGATATGCAAAAGGAAGTGATACATGCATATAGATTCCTTCCTTTATAGTAAGAGAATGTTCACTCGTTAACTGCAGGCTTTGTGAGAATAGAAAGAAGGATCTAATGTTGGCTGTGGCTCAGAAGGTAGAGGTAATAATCAGAAGATCAGCGGTTGGATTCCTGGCTCCTCTAGTCAGTGGATGTGTCCTCCAGGTTGGCGTGGTAGCCACTGCCATCGGTGTATGAGTGAAGCACTTTATATGGTCGAAAGAGTGCAAAGGCACAACACAAATGCAGTCCATTAATGAGTAAAGCAAATGTAGATGAATTAACCAAACCCTCTTAGTCACAAAGTGGAGCTTCAACTGAAAAGAATTCAACTTATCCCAACAGAAAATAGCCCTAACCCATCTCATTACAGTAAGACCTGAACTAATGTTCAGGTCTTAAAAAGACGTTCATTTGTTATATATTAGGTCTAATAATTATTGTTGAATCAGTGATTAAACAAGAGCAGGCATACAATACATGTTGCGTATACTATGCTTGAGTATATGGCTGTGTGTGTTTGTGTGTGAATGTGTGTGCGTCTTTGCAAGGTGGGTCACTTGATAAATGATGCCAAAGTAGAATAGACTGGTTCAGATGGCTTCAGCCTTGTAAAGATGTGACAAATGACGGAACAGAAAGTATTGATTCCAATCTCTTTCTGGTGCAGTGTTTCACTGTGAAGGGGGCACACACACACAGAAACACACACCACATACATACATATATATATATATACGTACACAGTTGCATATACAAAAAAAGAGCACAAGGACACACGAATACCCATGCACTGAATGCATTCATGTGTGTACATGTATAGAATGTGTGACAGGTATATGAGAATATGTATTGTTATGCATATGGTGTGTGCAGAAAAGAGGCTGGACTCTATATGCTGTCAGTGACATGTGTAATGTACTGTACATCAGTGCTTTGTTACACGCAACCGTGGTCTCTGTGCATGTGTTTGTGTGTGCCTGTGTGTTTCCATTGTTAGTAGTTAGTGTTCGGATGCCAGCAGGAGTCCCCGGTCACACACATTAAAGTCTCATCTTGCTGTGTTTTAAACCAGCTGTGTTTCTCCACGCTGTCAAGAACATTCAGTCACTCAGATGATATTTGTATGTGTATGTGTCTGTGCGTGTGTGTGTTGGAGACTGTGTCAGGCTGTTGGGGGTGTGTGCCATGTTAGCATGATCACACAAGGGGGCAAGGGTCAAAGACCGCTAACCATAAGTGTGTGTGTGTGTGTGTGTTTTGTTTTTGGGGGAGGGGGATAAAGAGGGAAGATAGATAGATAGATAGATAGATAGATAGATAGATAGATAGATAGATAGATAGATAGATAGATAGATAGATAGATAGATAGATAGATAGATAGATAGATTAGATAGATAGATAGATAGATAGATAGATAGATAGATAGATAGATAGATAGATAGATAGATAGATAGATAGATAGATAGATAGATAGATAGATAGATAGATAGATAGATAGATAGATAGATAGATAGATAGATAGATAGATAGATAGATAGATAGATAGATAGATAGATAGATAGATAGATAGATAGATAGATAGATAGATAGATAGATAGATAGATAGATAGATAGAAGATAGCATTGGGAACAGAGGTTACCTGAGGAGACTGAATTTGTCCTTTTTTGGTAACTGTGGGGTTTCCCTGATACTTGAAGGCAACATTAATTATTTAATCAACAGTGTCCTGTGGTTGATTGAAAAACAACCTTCCAGCCTTCTACTTGCAACAAAGAGTCCCCTGAGTCTCAGTCAGTGGACTAATGCTTTCTCACAGTGGGATTGATGGATAAATGGGTTCTGTTTATTAAAAGTAGAAGTTGTGCACAATGACATGTTTTTCTGCAAACGATGTTAATGGTCCAGATCTAAAAAACACATTTAAATTGTACTTGCTTTCCTCCTTGTAAACATTACCTGATGAAGGTTTGAGGTCGGAACCATTGTGATATTAAATATTTTGCTAGTGATTGATAGTGTGTGGGAGTTGTTTTCTTATTTTATTTTTTAAGCTATTAAAAAAATTAAGCAGATAAATGAAAATCTTGCTGCACTGATAGTCCATTCTAAAAGTACTGTAGAGAGTCGTGGCACCTGAAACCTTAATCTCTCTCTTCTACATCAAAGTAGTTTGAAAAAAAAAAAAATGTATTCAGGTTTTTTGGAGTTTTAAGGGGGTTTTATTTTTTTGGCTTACACTAATGTATCATTGTGCCGTAGCCTATTGTATTGGGCTTTGGCTGACCTTGACCACTTCCTGTTGCTGTTTATTGGATTTTACTGGCTACAACTTCGCGTATTTATGGATTAACAGAGAGCAGAATTCAATTCTGAATCCTTTCAAACTCCAAAATCTGACATATGTTATTATTGGATCATTTCAATTTCAAATGTTAGTTCCAATGACTGTTCATGGCTTCCCTCCATGTTGGTTGGCGATTAAAGCCTGGGAGGATAGTGTTGGCTACAATTTGGTCGTATTTGTCAGCGTTCAGCACAGGGTCAGTTCAGGGGTCAAAGGCATTCAGAGTACCAAACATCCCCATCCTCCTTACCACCTCCTGCTCTGCAGCACCGCCTCCCATCACCCTGGATCACTCACTCCCAATCAAGCCTTTCACACTCACCTCTCCTTCCAATCTCTATGATGTGTGTGTGGCACCCAGGCATGCTGTAACACAGCTCATCCCCCTGATGCTCCTGAAACTGCTGCAGGGAGCGTGTGCCTGGGGGAGGGGGGGTACTTCCGACCTTTGACCTGGGGAGAATTGACTCTTCACTAGGCCTGTGAGGTCACTCACCTTCAACCTCTTAGGTCTTCCAGTCAAAGCCAGCCAATCACTATTGTCTTTGATTCCCTCTCTGACCCTCTGCTCGGAGGAAAAGAGGTTGGGTTTACAGGCGTTGGTGTGGGGTGGGGTTAGGGGGGTCTGCTGACCATAAAAACATACCACCCTGCTGTGATGGAGCATATGTTGTAGCGTCGGCCAATATCACTGCTGATCTGTAGGGTTTCTGTCACAGCAGCCGGCGGGGACAAGCCTCAGCTCATGCGTGTGCTAAACAGGATCACAACTTACCAAGTAATGTGAGGTGAGAAGTGTGATCGGTGTAAATTGGCATAAGACCAACCAGAGGCCTCTGTCTGAGCTTAAGGCCCCTATATGAAACGCCCCCGAGAGCCTCCAAGTCGGGCTGTGCATCCCTGCCTGCAGCCTCCTATTGGTCTGGTTAGGTCTCTGGGAATGGAGTTTACTGGAAAGTGATGGAGAATCCTTACGGTCATGACCGTTGGTGTAATCTAATGACTGCCCACTCAGGAGCAGGAGGAGGAGGCCACGGGTGGAGTGGACATGAGGGGGGGATGGTCAGGAAGGATGGGTGATTGGGGGTTTGGCAGGAGGGAGGGGGATGGGTGATCTTCTGTCCTCAGAACTGGCCGGCTGGTGTTGACCTCTATTCGATCAAATCAGATAACCAGCTCTCAGTCAAAGGCATTGTCTTGTCGTGTGCCACTGAAAACCTAATACGCTGGATCCACAAAATATTTCATCAATTATTTACCACAGAGAGCATATAATTGAGATTAACCTCAGTCTCTTTTATGCTGGTTTGAGGATGTTTATACTCCTTCCGACTTCTTTTTTTTCCCCAACTCGATTGATAGTTGGTGGGTCGGGGCGAGCTGGAGCAACTTATGTTTACAGAAGCACCATTCGAATACACAATAAATAAATACCCATTAATGATGGTCAAGACTTTTCTGTTTATGGTAGAATATTTTCATTATTTAGTGGTTATTTTTATTATGTGTAATGGATGTGTATGGCTTGGCTGTGTGTGTGACTACCCTGCCGACCTCCAAGGATTTATGGGCTGCAAGTGTGAGGGCTTTGTCACAGAGATAGTATATCTGCAGGACCCATTGTGTTAATGCAGTGTGTGTGTGTGTGTGTGTGTGTATGTGCATGCGTGCATGTGTGTGTGTGTGTGTGCGTGTGTGTGACAGGGACTAATTCCATTAGTGGTCTAGTGCTACAGGAGATGAGCAGGGATTGACAGAGCTGCAGTCATAATGAATTGGCTCTGGCAGCATCACTCAGCCTATAACTTCTCTCTCTCACCCCTCCTCCATTCTTTCTCTCTCTCAACACACTCTCTTCATCCAACTGCCTCTCGATAAACACGTCCTCGTTAGGGCCTGGCTCGCTAATCACCTCTCTTCATTACAGCCGCATTCGCTTAACCAGGGCGGTTTCATTACAACCGCTGCGCCTGCCCGGCGAGCTACCTGCATTTGCCAGTTTCCTCTCTCTATTACTGTCAAGACAAATTCACAAAATGACTTATTATCTCACAGCCTAACCTATCGTATTTTGCTTAAGTGAAGTGATTTTCTGTTTTACAGAAAATAAAACAAAATCACCTCACATTCCAGTAAATTTAGGGAAAAAAATCTTTTTTGAGCAAAACCTTGAGGAGTGGTTGAGATTGTTACTAAGATGAGAATTACTGATCCGTCTTAAGTGAGCCCCCTAACCCCTTTCACTTTTATCAGCAGATGTCAAGCAAAACACAGGAACTTGGCTTGGCCACAGTGTCATGATTGATGACCAACCTACCTTAAAGGTTCATGGCTTCAGTTGCTCGGCCAATTTGTAATTTCCCTCTGTGCTACACTGTTACGTTCACAGCTCTACTGCTAACTTCATACTCTCTGCTCTGGTCACCATCACATACATGTACGCTCTTTCTGCCTCGACTGCAAATTCACTCCCATACAACATACTTCTACGACACATTTCAGCTCTGCTATTAAATTAGTTAAAATCACCTCAAGGAAAATCAGTCATTGACTATCCCTTTAATCGTTGAGCTACTGATTCATTGTGTTGACTGAAATAAATCTAAATGTACTTTACCTAAATGAAACCATTTCTACTCATTCACATTCTTTGGGATTGTAATACTGTTTGTTTTATCTGGGCTTTAGTTGCTCTCTGAGTCTGAGACTTAACCTGAACATATCCTCCTCGCTCTAAAACGCTCACATAAAGGAAAGAATTGTGCAGTTGATTGTGTTTGAAGTGGATGGACTACATAGGAGCAGAAAGGCCTGAGGACTAGAAACCTGTGGGCAACATTACTGACCTTTATGTGGAGAAAGCCCCTGCTCCTGTATTGGGGGAACCCCACTGGTTGCTGCAGAGCCATCCGACCAAGTGATAAAGGAAACCGTGGTGGCGGGGGGCTCTGAAAGGGCATACAATGTCGATACAGGAGGAGGAGTGGTCTTCTGGACCCCTACCAGCACACTGAAGATGAACACACTCTGGGTCTATAGGTCTTTATCTGAGCATCTTGAATTGTTGTTCTTTGTGTGCTTTGTGTGGTGTCTGAATGTGATCCAATGTCACAATCATCTGAATGAACTTCATGCCTGGTAACAACTGATGCAGATGGTACTTTCTTCAGATTGAGCTTTTATAAAAAATGGAAGATTGCCATGTTACATGCCATGTATAGAAAGTCAGCTGCTTCGTGAACAGGTGAAGGAAACATTTGTGTACCCATCAGGCCTCCCATCTAGTCCACAGACACCACAAATTAAAAGACGGAAAAGTTGTTGGTTAGTGATGCTTTTTTATCCTTTTCAGTTCCAAATTTATTTTACATTCAACGTGTCAGAGCAAAATTAGTGGCAATAGCCCAAATGGTTCCTAATTTTATGTGTTTTTTGTCCAATTATCTTTCATTTTGTACAATTTTACATTATTCACTAAGTAATTCAGCATTTCTCAATTGCTTTATCCCTTTATCAGTTGATAGGCAGTGGCACAAACAGGCGCTGTAGTGCTTCGTATAAATGTAGGTGCAGTAATAAGTAATAATAAAACATATTTTTTATGTATTTTACAAATCATTGCTTCAGATACTGAATATCAATACTTGTCCTCTATTAACTGCCAGGATGGGAGTCATAACAGTATGTATCTACATACTGTTGCTGCTGGCGTATACGTATGTATACACCATTGCAGCAGCTTGTCCACTGGGGTTGTGCAAGCTATAAATCAAAATGTGTTCAGCAGTATTATTACAATTAGGTTAAACCTGATCAGTACAGACATTTCAGAGACCCTATGCAGTATTTAAAGATGAGTCGATATGCTCTCATGGAAATATATTACACCTCTGTTGTTCTCATCAAGTTGAGGTTTGTCCTTCTTCTTGCTGTATTTTCTACTGTACCTGTCCTCTGTTACTGCCTGATGTCGACCATTCTTCTGATCTTGTCATTTGCTCTTTTATGAGGACATTGATTCTGTAGGTCAGGTCTGCTGACCAGTCCCCTCCCCCCCTCAGAGACTCTTTCATGTTCCCAGCAGCAACCTGACACCTACTCTGGACCTCAGCAGTCAGCTTCCATAATCCATACATCACACACACACATACACACGCTCAGGATAACACACACACAGCAACACGCATAAATGCAAACTGTGAAGTTACACATATCCTCTCCCAGGCACATGTATGGGCATATCTACATCTGCAAGCAAACTTTTAACATACACCTGGACAGGCAGAAATATTAAAATGTAATTGACACTTTGCTGGACACCAATATTGCAGCACACATTGATCAGCCAGGTTGTTGTGATGTATTGGTCATACTCAAAGCAATTCTCTTTACACTTTACTGACAGCAGGAAGATTGGCTTTGACAAAACACAACTTTTCTTTTCTTTTTTTTATCCATGTTCAAATCAGTAAATAGCTGTCCAGAATGTACAGTGCATGATGGGCAGACTTCAGACTGCTGAAACCATTGTCCATTGGCCTTTTTAATGGAACCCAATCTAAACAATCAAGATACATAATTGTAATAAAAAAAGGTTTCGGAATAAAAGATGATCGAAAAGCAACTGTAATAAGCAATCTTGTAAAAACTGGGTGTGAAATTGAAGGTTCTCTTCAGAAGATTCTCCTGATATTGTGTTTCTAAAGATTTAATGTGCATAACTGTCCCAACTGCCATTGACTCCTTTAGTGTAGGAGTGAACAAACTCTGAAATGTTAATGCTAAACGATTTTATGCATACACAACATATATCCTTTTGTGTGCTGTGAATCAACTGAGAGAAAAAACACCAAGAGTAAGTGAAACACCAAGAGGAAGTGAAAGCAGTGGGAGAGAGAGAAGACTCTTCCTGGTCTTTTGTCATTGTATGTTAATTGTTAATTGTCTCTTTAACTACACTTTCCGGTTGTGGAGCAGGTGTGGAGCATGGAGTCTTCATGCTGATGGTCTTCCAGCAGGTCCATATATGAAGTACCTTGTTAAGCTAAGGTGGTCGATAGAGTCAACGGTGTTTGTGTGTCCTCATTAGCTGCAGGATGTCCCTCAGTAGGAGAGGGGAGGTAAGGAGGCCCTCATCAATGATTAGGTTGCGCATGTGTGTGTGAGCGTTTGTGTGTGTGAACCATCACATTGATCGATCTCACTCATAATCTCCCATGACCCCCTAGGCAGCATGAATTACACCAGTGGGCAGTGTGTGTGTGTATGTGCATGTGTGTGATTGTGTGTGTGTGTGTGTGAGGCTGAGATAGTAGGGGGTGGGGGTCTCTATAATTACAGCAGATGGAGATATCTAAGGGACCTGCACACAGGGGAAGCTGAGTGAGACCAAGTGGATTAACTAAAGAGAAAAAAGAGGTCTAAACAGTGAAGGAAGGAGTTCCTCCTGCTGTAGAGTCAACTCTCTGCACTGTGACCAGTTTGCTCATCTTGAAAAGACTGATTGGTGAAAGCTATAATCCTGTTTCTGATGGTTTAATCTCAAATATCATTTGACATATGAAGCTGAGAAATGTATAAACGATGGACAAGACGGTGAAGATAGAAAACTTTGTGTGTTTGTTGCATTCTCGGTGCATCACTGCCTTTATAAAAATAATATTATTTAAAGGTATTATTTAAAGGAACTCTGTGGAGCGTTTGGCAATTATTGCTATGTATGAATGTTCCAAGTAATGTTTTATGAGTGCCTCCCCATATTATACAGTATGTATGTTGTGCTCTTTAGCACAAAGATGCATATGAACAGATATAAGCAGACAGCTGCTGTGGTATCATTTTTATGGCTGTGACGCGCTGAAGAAAACAAAATGCAAGGCAAAGACATAATTTTGATGTGCTATATTACACTATTACATAATAGGTATTAGGACATATTTGTGAAACATATTAATCATGTCTAATATATACCTCACTCATGTATGGAGCACATATTGTATTGAATGTGATCACACTAGTTGTACTGGATAAATTAAAAGTATGTTACATTTACATCACACTTTATTATTTTTTTATTAACCTTAAGAAGGTGATTAAGAAAATAATAAAACAGGCAAGGATAACTGTAAAAAATAATAAGGCTCAAAAGAATTAAGGAAATATTGGTGTAAAATTATGAAGAATTAACCTTATTCAATTGCCAGCAAGCTTACTTGTTACTCTGCTCGAGACACCTGAATATTCTTTTTTCCCCTTTTGGACACCAACGAGACTTTAAGAGAGAATAGACTGTTATAGAAGTGATCTTCGGTCAGTTTCAACAGAAGATAATATTGGATCCACTGGAACAAAGAAAATGTTTACTGTTAAAAGTCCTTTACTGTTAAAAAGTCCTTTAATGGTTGGGGGGGGACAATTGCTGGAGGACCATCAACTTTATGGCTTCATTAATAACCATCATCATGGTTTTTAAAAGCAATGTTGACTCACATGGGAAACTGGAAGCAAAGAGCCTCTTATGTATATATTACAGTAACTTTAATTTTTTTGTTGATTCTCTTATGATAAAACTGAAATTTATTCCCAGAATGACACATTCAAATTGAATCACAGGAAATTAAACAATAATGCTTATGGCAGAGAAAAGACAGAAATGAGAGTCAGACAAAGAAGTTAGTTTTATTACTTTTTTTAATATAAAAAGAGTGAGCTCACGTCTTCTCCTGCAGTCCTTCAGTCTGTCCTGTTAATTTTCTTGGGGAGGAAGGAGGTTGGAGTTATATGAAGGTTGTCGTAGGAGTCGGCTCATACATCAAACAAGATGACCTTAGCCTCTGTGACAGTCAGGACATAATGTTGTGCAGGTGTGTGTGTGTGTGTGTGTGTGTGTGTGTGTGTGTGTGTGTGTGTGTGTGTGTGTGTGTGTGTGTGTGTGTGTGTGTGTGTGTGTTACTGGTCATAACAGATAAACTTGTTTGACTGAGAGTGTTCTCATACCTCAATTAGGCCTGATTGTGTATGTCACACTCAGATGACCTTCTCTTTTTGGCTGGACTGCAACAGCGTGAACAGTCCAATAAACACAACACTGACCAACGTGTTAACACTTCCTGTAGCTGTTGTTTCAAATTAAAAGCACTCTCGTCTTGCCCGCTTTGACCGAATATGCTAATGAGAACGTGTGAAGCAAAACCAGGAAGCTGTGGCTGCAGAATGGGATATCCTCAGGTATAGGATTACACTGGCTGAAGATTATTATTGATTTGCTCATGGAGCTGTCAGTTTATGCTCAGCTACCGGGAGCAGGGTGACTGACAGGGACGGGGTTGGGTGGCCCACAGCCAACCAGGGGGAACCACTCTCCTGGATGAGCTGGAAAGATGGAGCGAGATTGAGAAAAGGATAACACACAGGGATAAGGGTAATTGATTATTGTTTCAGCAGTGCAGGAGAGGGAGAGAGAGAGAGAGAGAGAAAGAGAAAGAGAGAAAGAGAGAGTTGAGGATGGTGAGAAAGGTGACGAGACAGTCAGTGCATAAATATTGCATATAGGATGAAGACTCTACATATTTGTCCGTGATCATGCATATATGTTATCATACATTATACATATTATATTGATGAAAGTTTTTCATATTTTCTGGTTAAGCCTGTTTTTTGTCATTGTGCTTTTATTGACATTTTGTCACTTTTATTTTTATTTATATTTTATTTTATGTTGTTAAAAAAAATTATACTAATCAAAATGTGATTAATAAATAGTTATTGTAACTGTGCTTATAATTCAAAAATTCTAAATGCAAATTAATGTGAATATTGACAAGTATGGAAATACATGTCTGGACATACAGCACAGGCCAAAAGTTTGGACACGCCTTCTCATTCTATGTGTTTTCTTTATTTTCATGACTATTTACATCGTAGATTCTCACTGAAGGCATCAAAATTATGAATGAACACATGTGGAGTTATGTACTTAACAATAACTTGGCTATTTTGAAGAAACTAGAATATAAAACATGTTTTCACTTCTTTTTTAAGTACATAGAACCATAAACATGTTCATTCATAGTTTTGATGCCTTCAGTGAGAATCTACAATGTAAATAGTCATGAAAATAAAGAAAACACATTGAAGGTGTCCAGACTTTTGGCCTGTACTGTACATCTACACTCTAGTCATCAGTAGTCTTTAAATATGGTGCACTATAGCAAGCAGTGAATTATCAGGCATGTCTAGCTGCAGATAGGTGTAACTAATTTACCTGATCATTCCATGTAAGTGCATCAGTAACAGGACACTCACACAAAGACATTATTAATGCCTTTTAGTTGACCAGTTAAACCGTCTACAGTAAGGACAGGTTTTCAGCTCAGGATTGTGAGCAGCCAAATCTTCCCAACCGCCGGACATGCAGCTGCATCAATATACAGAAACATGCAAAGCATGCGGATAGGATTTAGAGGCTCCCACCTCCCCTGAGATTACTGAATTGCCATAAAAAGACACTGAATACACATAGAGAGAAATGAAGGAGTAACATATTGTCACAGCAGAGAAAATAACGTTCTTATTTGTGGACTGGAAAACAGAAGTGTATCATTGCCTCCAAAGAAACCTAAGATGACTAAAGGCCCTGCACACACACACGTATAAAAACTATCCAAAGTTACACAGTTTAATTTCTAATTTATAGAGCACTTTCCAAAAAACACTGCTGGAAATTGCGTACAGAAATAATTGTATAACATACAGTTGAAATTGCAAAATTGGATAACATACATACACACAGCAAACATGAATCCAGACAAACGTAATTAAACCAGTAGGCACTCAGACATTTAAACTTGCAAACAAAACAGCCAAGCCCTGAAACATTAAAGTGAGAGACGTCTCACCCAAACAACTTTTAACGTGGTATGATCATTGGTGCCAGACATAGTGGTTGCTCCATTTCAGAAAACAGACGCCCTAATTGGATTTTCATGCACTAAAGTGTCTAGTTTTCTAAAAGAAAGACATGCAGTTAGCTGCTGCTCTGGTCCTTTTATTGTCTACATTTGAGAATATTACACAGGAAGCAGACATTTACATTTCCTAGAGTGACTTACAATGAGTGAAAGAGTAGAATGAGAGGTAGATATGATATATTGAAAGGAATGACACCTTGTCCTCATCTGCAGAGTCTCTGATTGTATAAATCTAGTTTGTGTGATGTCTCCAGCGTCTCTAGAAATCCTGTTCTGTGCTCGCCACTTACATATAAGCACTTTAATCAACCAGCATCCACTGATGGGCAGCAATACACACACAGTTACAAACACACACACTCCAAGTTTCTTCTTCTCACTTCTTTTATACTTGCTTTGCCTTCACTCACTTGCATACACAGTGTCTCTGTCTCTCTTTCTCTCGCTCTCTTCGCCACACACAAACACACACACACACAGCAGCAGCACCTACACATACACACATGCACCAGTGATTCTCTCAAAGTGCAGACGCAGGCAGAAACAGTCACTCTGATATTATTAGACGTTGCACTTTAGAAAGCCAGATGATTCATGTTTTTATTTGAGAACCATAAAACAATAAAGTATGATTGCTGCACAGGCTACTGTTGCAGCTTCCTGCTGCGAGACAAGTCCGAGACCAATAAATGACAGTGTTGATTTCTGCTCACACATTACTCTTTGCCATGTAAAATTATCCATATTCATCTGTAGAGACATAGCGAAAAGGGCTTTTAATAAAACACTGACAGATGTATTACACTAATAAGCCATAGCGAACATACTGGAAAATTGAAAAAATGCAAACACGCTACACAGTTATGCAAATCTGATCTTAGTATTTTAATGGTCTGTGATAGAGCTGGAATAAAAGAGAATGGTGGGAAATATTGAAAATGGAAAATTGGACCACAAAGTGTGTGATTATTGTTAACAGAATTGGGAACATATTACTGTTAAAATTCAGTGCACAGTGCAGCTGGCTTGAACAGATATCATAAATTTAATATTGTGATATTGTCCAGTACAAATATCACGATATATCATATTATCAAGGTGTGTGTGTGTGTGTGTGTGTGTGTGTGTGTGTGTGTGTGTGTGTGTGTGTGTTTGTGTGTGTGTGTGTGTGTGTGTGTGTGTGTGCAGCATAAGAAGAAGCATAAGAAGCTTGGATTAGCCCCAGGACAGACAGTGTAAAACAATTTTAAAAAAGATATTTTGATATTAGAAAATCACATATGATATCAGATATGGCTGAAATATTGTGATATTGTAGTCCATACTTTATGAAAGAATTATACATAGATAATTGAATGAAAATACCATACTTTGTAAATAGTTACACCAGCATTAATTGATTTTTTTTAGCCACTTGGGGAAGGTGGAAATGCAACACTGGTGTTTCATTACCTAAGTTGATGAATTTAACACATCAAAACAGATGTTTATTGCATAATACATCCAGCAGTTATAGAGCAACATTATCATTTAGTTGGAGTTGTGTTTCTGTCCACCTGGTGAATGTAAGTCCAATATTCACTCTCATTTACTTTTTTTTGTTTGTTTGTCTGTATCAACTCCTCTGGGAAATATCTGGCTCTTTAGCCCCTAACTGCTCCACTATGTTCACCAGCTGCTCGTTAACATTGATGGCCTGTTTGGTTCAGAGCTGAAACTTGCTATAAAGCTGCAGAAAAATGAAGGGAGCTGTAGAGTCAGGTCATAATCATCTGTTGGTTCATCAAACAAAACCTCTGACATTACACGAAGGTTTTTGATGCATTGTTATTACACAAAATATTGATTCCATTTAAACTATCATAGGTTATTGGAAAATTATAATCTTCTACTCTTTCTCTTGTGCGTCAGCTGTCTGCTGCTGCAACACAACAGAAGAGGAACTGAGCTGAACTGTATTTAAGAAATATTCTTACATACATTGTAGCACCTTTAGCCTGAATCAATTCTTGCTGCAACACAATGCAACATCATGTGGTTGGATGCTGCGTGTGCTGAGCATGTCTATTTAAATGTAAATTCCTGGCAGCAAATTTGTGTTTTGGAATCTGATCTGCCTTCAAACTCATTGATCTATCACACAAACTGGCCTTCCTGGATTGTATTTCATTATCTCACCAGTACCTGAAGCAACACGATCCTATCACTGCAGCGACTTGCAGCGGTTAACTGTTTTTTTTTTTTGCAGAAGTCCTTCTTCAACACTGGTTTCTCTCCTACAACTTGACTATAAAGGCCTTACTCCTGGGAATCATGGAGATCCTTCTCTTTGTCGCAGCTTCTTCCAGCATCTCTGAAACTCCATAAAAGAGGCCATCGGCTGTTTTTGTCCCAGCCAAGACGATGAGAAGAGAAAAAGAGACACTATCTCGCAGACAGAGACTTTCTAAAGGCTTCAAACCTATAATTTTCAATGATGGAGCCACTGGGGACTCAAAGAACCCTGTCACATTTCAACCAACTCTTAGTTCTTGGAACATTCTCTGGAATCCATGACTTTTCTTTGCTAAAAAATGCTGTGAAAATTGTTGTATCATGAACTACATTACAACAGGTGGTCTCACATTGTAAAGGAAAGAAAGAAAGGAAAGAAATTATGTATTATTGTTATTATTATGTTATTACAAGAATAAAGTTGTAATTCACAAGACTAAACTCATAATAATACCACAATATAGTTGTAATATTCCAAGAAAAAAAATCTATGAATAGGGCAAGGGCAAGATCGACTTCAAGCCATTTCCTCTTCCACAAAAGAAACAATTTCTTCCATGTTTGTGTGTTTTTTCTTCCAAATACGCACACTTGTTTTTACAATGGTTTCAAAGTCCTGATATTTATAATTATCTAGTGTTGTTGACTCAAACGACAAAGCATTTTCTTATCTATGAAACCAATATTAAAGTATAACTTCATATGAGTTAATTAATAAGAGTTTATTCTCATAAAATTACTTTATTCTCACAATATTATGACTTTATTCTTATAATATTGCAACTGTATTCTTGAAATATTATGACATTATTGTCATAATATTATAATATTACAACTTTTTTCTTCTTAATATCTTCTTTCTTAATATTGAGAATAGATTGTGCAATAAACATTTCATTTGGCCACTTATATAAGAAAATTGGTGAAATTGAAGCCACTGTAAAGCATGTAACTGTTTCCTCCAGGTTTCCTCTCCCTGCACACATTATTTACAGACAGCTGGTGGCTGTCTGCCACAACTCAAGGTGTTTGTGTCCCCGCCAAGCATGCACACACACCTACACACACACACACACTGAAAGATCACTACTCCTTACAAACACCACTGAGTGTGTGTCCCCCTCTTCTTTCCAAACGACCTCTGGCTCTACCTCACTCTGTCCCCTTAGACACCACTTCAGCGGCACCTCCTCTTGCTGTCGCTCCTACAGCTCCTACGTGTGTTTATATATACGTCTGTGTGTATTGGAGTGTGATAGCGTGCACATCCCTCTCACATCTGAAATATGGCTGTGTCTGCCTGGTCTGTATATCTTGACTTGTCCCTTCAGCAGAAAACCTTGGTCGCTGCTGATGGAAGAAGCACCACCACAAATAGCTCTGAGACAGCTAGCTCACAGGCCAAATGAAAGAAGTCTGCACTCAGTGATATTTGTGGACTGTTGATCAATTACTCGTAGAAGAAGGATGCTGTATCAAACTCATAGATATAAAAGTACAACATTATGAAATGAAGAAGAAGAAGAAGAAGAAGAAGAAGAAGAAGAAGAAGAAGAAGAATGATTCATGATAAGCATGAAAGGCTCTGTCCTCAATAAAGATCAGAAGCTGTGGTCACCTTAAATTACAGTAGAGTTTGTTTTCGATAGACATGAATAATCAAACATAACGAGTATAGCCTATGGGATGGATGGTGAAATGAATTATTCTGCAGAGATGTTTTTGTATGCTTCCGTGTTTCTTTTATTTAACCATTATATACCATTATATATTTTAAACTGAAATCCACAATAAGCTGGATTTCTAATAAGCTGAAAACACTCAAATTTTTTCAGCCACTTTTCCAAGTGTTATTCGTTTTACTGATGATGAAATGTTTTTTTTCCTGTAGTTATCTGGGTTCCTATATATACTTTGTTTCCTACACAGGTTAAGTAAATTCAAAATTTCTAATTTTGTATCTGTGAATCTGTTTTACACTGAGTCTTAGAAGACAGACAACTTGTCCAGGATGTACCCGTCTCTTGTGCAATGCATTCTAGGATAGTTCAGGATGTCCTCAGTCCTTAGAAAGATTTTTTTTAAAAATTGATGAAAGCTTGGATTGTAGTGAGTGATTTGTCTTTTGCATTTGATTGCAATATTGACAGATATGTGATGTTCTTTCACAATGACTGAAGTAATGCCTCAAAGGAGGCATGTGATTTTGACATGTTGTGAATATAGTGTGCTAGCATGTGTTGTCAGACTGTTACAGGGTCTTTATTCTTTCTTGTGTGTTCAGTTCGTCAAACTGACATCAGTGACATGTTGAAAATGGTTCAACCCTTAGTTTTTTTGTTTTTTTTTAAGTGTGCTTGTGTTTCACTGCAGCGTGGAATTGACTTTCTCCTCACTCCACATATGCACTGTCCTCTCATTTGTGCCACCACAGTCTGTCAGAGCTTTGTTCAAGAGCACTTGACAGGTCAGCAAGTGTTAACATCTAATGAGAGCATTGCTCAGTAATCTTCAATGTGTCACACAGGCTCTCCAGTAGCACGATGACGACTGGAGGATGATTGGGGAGGATTATGTAGAAAATGGACCCACTCAGGTAAAGTCCCCTCCAATCTCTCACTCTCTGCTCAGAGTGGCCCACAGCCTCACCGCCTGAAGAAATCAATTATCAGTTTCCTCAGTCAGATCGTAGTCTGAGCAACGGTGGAGAAAAAACGAAAGACTTGTGCCTTGTGAAGAGTCCAAAACAAATAAAATCAAGAAATGGAAATTGTTCCATTTGGAGGAGGAGAGTGGCAGGCCGCTATGTGGGATGTGTTTAATGAAATGCAGGCCATAATACACACACACAACCACACACACACACACACACGCTAGGGCTGTCAAGATAACGAACCAGGGCTTCAGATACCTCCCATGGCTGCTGCAGAAACAGGATGCTCCAATCAGCCTCAGGCAATTCTCTATGTGTATTTGTGCATTTGTTTGTGTCTGAGAGTGAGTTTGCATGCATGTCTACATGCATGTTCATGCACCTGTGTTTATCAACTTGTTGCATCTCATTTTTGGTGAGAAAACCGGTATGTGCATGTGATGTCATGGGTTTGTTTCCTTTTCTTTTGTGGTAAGATCTTTTTTAGGTTAATCCCTTGTTGTTACAACTCAGCAGTGCTAGAGGGAGCCCTCCTCCATTTCACCCACCAACAGCAGTTCAGGACGCAACCCCCCCTGCCCATCTCTACTGACCCCCTCCCCTTAGCCTCCAGGCAGCCAGCAGGGCCACTGGGCCAAGGCCAGTCGAGCCCTTCTGCCATGGAGATGGGCTTGGATGCCCCAGGGGACCAGAGAGGGACCTGCCTGAGCTGTGGTCAGCCATGGGTGGGACAAAGAGCGGAGATGCTGAATGCAATCTGACCCTGTCACTCACTCATAGGGGCAGAAAGAGAAAATACAGTGGAAAACAGGGATCAAAGAGAGAGTAGAAGTAAAACAGGGAAAATCGACAGGGAAAGAGAAAAATGGGGACACAGAGAAATATAGAGAGAGCAAGACAGAGGCAGCAGGGCAGAATGGATCCATCAATATGGTAAAAATGGAAGAAAAGAAAAAGATTCAAGTCAGGAATTATTCTGGGTTGGTACAAAAAGACCTCACCACTTTGCAGATTGGGTGTTTAGTGTAAAAACCCAAGGTCTAAAGCATGGCTGCAGTCTGAGCGCTGAAAAGCCATTCTCTGAATTCTGTTCTTTAAATGGGGAGAAATATTGATCTGGCTCAGCTGGCCCTGTAGTGCTGTGTGTGTGTGTGTGTGTGTGTGTGTGTGTGTGTGTGTGTGTGTGTGTGTGTGTGTGTGTGTGTGTGTGAGGCTTTGTCTTTTAGGGCCGAGTGGGGGTGGTGGTGGGGTGTTACCATGGATACAGCCTCAAGCACCCCCCCCCCCCCCATGCACACACACCCCACACCGTCACACACGTGAGCATATACACACATAAATACATACACTACCCCAACCAAGGTTGGAAATGTGAAATACACAGTTAAATACACACACACGCACAAACACACACACACACATATATTGAAGCTGAAAGATGTAGAAATTTCTAAAGGCGTTTCTAGACGTGTCACACTCCTGGCTGTACAGATAAGGATAAAAACTGTACCCTGAGGCAACTCAAAGCTGGCCCAAAAGCACTTTCAGGTACACACACACACATTCACACACACATACAAACACACGTACACACATGCAGTAAGGTAAGGATACAGACAATCACAGTGAAAAAAAACTGCAGAACACTAATGTGCGACACAGACTCATCGCTCATCATTTCCTTTCAATTTACCCTCTTTGTCTCTTCCACCCTCGACACTCCTCCTTCTCACACACACACACACTCACACACACATACACAATTTTGTGCTGTATCCATACAAGACATTACATTTCTTATACCTTTACCCACTATGACCACTTAACACACACACAGCCCATGTATTTTAACTCCCAGTAGTTTTGTACTTACAAAATGCATGTGAAAACCAGTATACATGCACGCACACAATGCCCCCCCCCCCCCCCCCCCCCCCCCCCCAACACACACACCTGTCTGCTGGGAATGAGACATGCGGAGAGGAGATCAGAGTGGTTTACTGCCAGGTAACTGATATAAATACCCCTCATTACAATGGTGACAGGGGTTTCTTCTCTCCTCTGGCTAAATAGCATCATTAGAAACAAACACACACGTATACACATTGGTCACAACACACATGAAGAACACACCTGCAGACTAAAGAGGATACA
Source organism: Lepturacanthus savala (assembly GCA_030544235.1). NCBI lineage: Eukaryota > Metazoa > Chordata > Actinopteri > Scombriformes > Trichiuridae > Lepturacanthus > Lepturacanthus savala. Next base: position 32,818,314 of record CM060462.1, on the reverse strand, counting down.
CACAAAGACAAAAAGTAGATGATTTAGATGCAGGTATACAAATGCAGATGCATGATGTGGGGAAAAAAACAACATGGTGCAAATATACACATTTTTCAAATAAAAACACATAGAAACAGATAAATATATGGAGCTTTTCTCTTTTATCTGAATGATGATGATGTTGATAGTGATAGATCGCAGAGGGATTCATAGGATTGCTATAAGGCAGGAAGTCGCAGTACTGGCTGACACAGGGGGATCAATATGCCCAGGGTCAGTTACAATATTTAGGGTCACATGGACTCCAGGACCAAAATAAATCAGGATGGGAAATATTGTTGGGGTGGCTGCCGGGATCGGCCTACAAATGAAACAAACATGAGGGATGATAGAGAAGAAATGAGAGTAGGAGAGGAAGGAATGGGAGTGTCAAAAAAAGTTGTTTTTGTTTTTAAAAAAGTTAAAGCCACAAGAAAAAAAACAAAAGGTCATATCTATTATTAAAAGTGCAATTTCAGCAAATGCAGAATTCTATATCTAATTCTAATTCTATCATCAGCATCATATACAGGAGCTACTCAATCACAATTTATTCAGTATTAATGACAGCCCCTACAGACAATTTATTGACATAATAACAATGTAAATCCTAATATAGATGATGTTGAAGTATTATGATCAGTGGTCATATGTAAGGACTACAAATGGATGATAAATCATCAATTACATTAATCAAACTGAATTGATCAATCAACAATCTGTCCAAGCAAGACAACATAATGTGATTTTCTTAAGTAGACTGCTTCTTCAATACAGTGTAGAGGCATTTTCCTCAAAAACAAAACACTTTAATGGTGAGGTAAAATAAATCTGATTACATATTGTAAACTCATTGCGCCCCCCCACCCCTCCGTCTTAACTTAAATTAGATCATATCCCGCTTATTAATTTCTCAGATGAGGAGATATGGTGTTTTTGCTGAGTAATGCTGCTGCTGTCCAAATGGACAGTGCACAACAGCAGCGGGAAGACAGATGAGCAATGAAAGAGCACAATTGTATTTCCTCTTTATAATAAAGCTTTTAAACTTTTAGCTGATTCAAACAACCCCCTCTTCTGTCTCCGTGCAGCAGGAGGAGGGGGCAGTGAGGAGAGAGTGATAGATGGACCCACAGACCCCTTGTTTAAAGCAAAAGCCAGCACAAAGAAAGCTGCTGTTTAGGTCGTAACTGTTAAGACTGTTTACAGATGCTGCGCTTCCCATTTGTCGTTGACTGATTGTCGATTTACTGCCTCCACAGAGTTATATCCATTTCTCTTTGGTATGCAGCACCAATGCTCCAAACAAAAAATGTATTAGCTTACAATAGACTCCTGAGTGTGTGTGTGCCTGAGTGTGAGTGCGTTGGTTAGTGCATTAGCACATACGGTCATATGCAGGCGTGTATTTTTGTTTGTGTGTGCGCGTGTGTTTGCGTAATTAATTGAGGATTTCTGGGTCTATTCAAGAAGAGCTGACCTCTGACCTTCTTAACAAGTAGCAGCTCCGCCTCCCTCTGGCCCCGAGTCTCTCAATCTCACACTGTGTTAAAGGCAATTAGTCACACACTTAACCACGCACACCCTGCCCATTGTTAAGTGACTCCTAAAGTGTGTCAAAGAGGTTTCATGGTTGCCTTAAACAGCTCTCGCCTCCCTCCCAGGCAGCAGGCAAGATCAGGTTCATCACACTTTCTACAAACACAGGAGTCGCTGCACTCAACCTTGGCCTGTGAACCCTAAAAACAAAAGGATGGCAAACCCTGAACACACACACACAAAAAAAAAAAAAAACAGTGAGCAGTGGCTTTAATATTAAGGCTCCAGTTTCCACTCAGAACGTTTCACAAAAAGAAGAAGAAGAAGAAGAGGAAATGCATATTGTAAATAGATAAAATGATTTCCAGCTGATTAACTTAGGTTAAACTACCTTGCAGAACCTGTACCTTTCATTTTCTACTATGTGCTACAAAAATTCAATTTATATTAACATTAAGACATAAGACAGTTCAATTTTTTTTAAAAATAGCAACAAAACAATCAAAACCTTATTAAACTATCTTCATAGTTGTAATTTAATCTCACTCTCAATTTTTTTACTTGACATTTGAAACCCTGTAGACTAGTCTCCCTTGTAGATCTTATCTGCCTCCAGATAATGACATTTTATTTTTGGTCCCTCCAAGAGATGCACATCTGACTCCTCAAAAGCTTGTCATCAAATGGTAAATAGGCTGCTCTTTATGGCACCTTTTTAATCTTTTGACCTCTCAAAGTGCTTCATGCAACAAATGTACATTCACCCATTCACACACATTCATACACTGATGCTGTTGGCTACGATACCGCCTGCGCATTAGGATCTAATTATATAATTATTTACACACTCAGTTGAGGTTCAGTATGTTCCACATGACGACCCAGAGAACCAGGAATTAAAATCAAGAAGCTTCTGGTTTGTGGACGACCCGCTCTAAGTGGCGCTGTGATGTCATTGACTTTCTTTTGGAAAACCAAATATAAGGTGTTATTTTAGGTTGATGTGAAGTATAATCAACCAGAATTTCCAGGGCAAAAAACACTATGTAGGAATTTCTCTTTAAATGAAAACATATATGACTTAAACAACTTAAATACGGTTTTACTGAAGTATTAAACTGAATTCAGTTCAATTCAAACAAAATCCCACTCTGTGCATTTTCTTTACAACCCATTGTCAATTCTGCACAAAAAAAACATAACTCTGTGCAAATATCATTCTGTTCATTTTTCTGAACAACCGACAGAATGTAACATGCAAATCTGTGGAAATAAGATAAAGAACACACTGCATTTGACACACAAAGTGTATGCAGTGAAATCAATGCTGTCTGCCTATGTCTGTCTGTGCATCTAGGTGTGGATGTGCATGTGCTCGAATGTATGGCTGTGTGGATTTCTGATATCCACGCACACACCCGATCCTGGTGATTGAAAGTGTCTACCGATTATTGATTTCCCACAGAGAAGTTGCTAAAAGTCTCGCAGCTAATCCTGGCGGGCTGAACACGCTGTAGATAATGACGTGTAATGAGCTAATGACTTGCTGAAATATTTAGTAGAGCTTCAATAAGGTTGCACTATTAGAGGTGGGAGAGGTCATTAGAGGACCGTCTGAGGAACGGCCCTTCGATTAGTAACACCCAGGGCCCTCGTCTCTGTCAGACATGCACACACTCAAGCAGGCAGGTACACATATGGATAAAAGCATACACACCTACAGAGGCACACATGCAGATGTACACACTCATGGTCAAATATGGGGGAAAAAGAGGAGGGACAAAAAAGCACAGCTGTTAGTATTAGGAGTTGGACCATTGATCGGTCAGCTTTTAAGAGACTGACCTTTTGCAGAGGGCTCTACTGGCCTTGATAAATCTGATCTGGGGGCCATCTGTGTCTGGGTGGGAGCAGCTTCTCTAGGATGGGACTCCAGAGAGGAGAGGAGAGGAGAGGAGAGGAGAGGAGAGGAGAGGAGAGGAGAGGAGAGGAGAGGAGAGGAGAGGAGAGGAGAGGGGAGAGGAGAGGGGAGAGGAGAGGAGAGGAGAGGAGGAAAAGGGTGGCCAGAAATGAGAAAAGGGAGGAAGAGATAGAAGAAAAGAGTAAAAGGTCAAGGATAGAAGAAAATCAAGGAGATGAGAGGAACAGAAATGTGAAAGAAATGCCAGATACGAGGACAGAGGGAAAAAGAAAAATGAAAGAAGAGATAAAAGAAAATTGAGGAGGGGAATGTTGTTACAACATGTTGCTGGACAGTGATTTTTAATTCACCTGTACATGTGTAATGAGTCTCTGACAGTGCACACAGCTAAGCCGCAGTTTATAAAGACGCTGCAGAAAGCCATAATGGGCTATCAATGCAAACAGCTTAATTGCACAATGACTATTGACAATTGCTTTAAACATCCCAGAGTTTGCCAGAGCGAGCTAATAGAGATCAGATTGTCTAAGTTGCCACTTTAATGCTTAATGGTCCCATATTGTACACTTTTCCTGGGCTTTATAATAACCTTAACCCTATAATCAAAAAGCAATTAACATCTCCCACTCTAAAATAAGGGACCTTTAAGACTCCACTCTATTTCTAAATACATTTGCCAATATTCTAATTTTCAATACTCTCATTACTATTAGCTGTTTACCAACCTGACATGAGATATTAGAAAAAAATACAAAGTATATATATATAACTGTTGAATAATTAAATAAAATGGGAAATTGAATTATTTTTTAAAAAAATTATTTTATGGACATAAGTTCTCAGGAAGTTAGGTGGGAAGCTGGACCCTTATTTGCTTTCTTGACCATAATGAGAACATTAATACCATTCTAAACTGAGTGTGGTTCTGTTCAAATGTAATAATTTCTGTACAAGTCTCTGTAAGCTCAGTAATTAACACAACATATCTAAATTTGTTTATTTCATAGAGTAGATAATGTGTAAAAATGAACATGTGTTTTATGTGTTTTATCCAGGAGTTTATTTGTCGGACTATTTATTGGGAATGACTTCACAACAAAACAAGGCTGGTGGGCAGATTTTATTAACTTTGAACATATCCAGACATTTAAGTGGTAAAGATCTTCTCATTCAACTCTTGAAGAGTAAATACATTTCTCAAAATTCTCTGATAAAAGAGTTTTGTGAAAATTGTAAAAAGATAAAACACATAAAGGTACTATTCCAAAAAAAATAGAAAAATGTGCAGACAAAGCCAAGAGGCCAAGAGGCTTATTATGTGCTTATAAGTGACTCTGAATATTACTGAAAAATTTGACATATTCACAACTGTGTAGCGCTGTAATGTAGATTTATAGCAAGGACAAATATAGGATGTCATGAAGGTTTTCCAATTTTAGACTTTATATCTTGGGGAGAATGTTCCCATCTATTTTGTATATCATAAACAACTGTCCAATCTAAGTGAGCAACTATCTGCCACTTGCCAACTATCAGCCTCCATATGCACATCAAAGCCCTGTGAGTGCACACACACAGACACACATACACGCACAGACACACATACACGCACATACACATACACACACACACACACACACACACACACACACACACACACACACACACACTATCTCTATCTCAAACACCTCACCTGCTGCAGTAAAACAACGTTGACTAATGACAAAACCAGCATGTTCCCTTGCAGACCATTTACTACCCCTACTGTACCTTCAAAACTCAGCCTTAACACACGCACATGTGCACACGCACACACACATAAACACACACACATGCTCACACACACCATTACTCTTTCTTTCTCTCTATCTACTACGTTTAATTCCCTTTGGAAAAGACAGGTGCAAACGTTGATTGAGCCTGAGCCAGATTTAGCCCCAGCTCTCAGTGTGCGTCCAGCTGTACTCTCCAACCCACTGAGATCGATGTCCAGCCAGCCAGGCAGCCAGCAGGCAGGCAGCCAGGCAGGCAGCCAGTCAGCCGGGCTGCACCCAGCGGGCACAGGGGCCTATGGCTTTCCCCCAGCCCCAGATACAGCCGCGCTTCACTGGGCTCATTGGGTGGACCGCAGCGGGGCACCGCTCAGTGCCAAGCCCAATCACTGCACCACTGATGCAGGATGTGCTGCAGGCAGGACGGGGAGGGGACCCCGAAGCCTGGACTTCCACCCTTTTTCCCTTCACAGCTCCTGCTAAAATCACCTTTTCCTCCCCTCTTTCTGCATCCTCCTCAACGCCTCCACCTCTATTGAACCCTCCCTCCCTCCACCTGTACTCCCTTCCTCTCCTTGCTCCATCCATCTTGGAGCTACTTTGATTCAGGTCTCTCTCTTTTCCATCCTCCATCCTCCCAGCCCCAGCCGTTCTCCAGCCAACCACAGTTTCCTATTGATTTATTGATTGCTGTCTGCCTGTGGGAGAGCGGCCGCAGTCTCCCTCTGCTCTCCCCTGCATGGATTTGTCTTCCCTTTCCCCTCCTTTCTTCTCCCTCTCTCTTCGCCCTCTCCATCTCCCCATCAATGCAGCAGCTCTGAAACATGAATTAGAGAAAGCAGGGGAGTCCAATTTACTGGGAGAAATCGGATTCACCTTCTCCTATGCTCGCTTCTTCTTTCTCCCTCGCTCTCTGTCCCTTATATACCCGTCTTTTTCCTCCATTTTCTGGGATATCTTCTACGTTTTGTTTTTTGCCAGTTCATCTTCTGTTTGTTTTAATGCAACAACACAGTAATTAGGCATCTGTACTATTTAATTGGGTTGTTTCAGCTTGTGCTGAATTAGAAACAAATCTGTATTAACCCATGTATGGATGTATGAATTTCAGCAAGTAGAGAGAGTAAATACCATTCTAAACATCACATTATCCTTTAAATAATAATAGACAGTGGCATCATCCGAAGTGATATTGATGTTTTTGTGGTCAGATTTGATTTGCACCATGTGTTTATTTTCTTACAGACATGTGTGTCGTGTCTTTGTTTAATATATAGTGCTGCATGTTGCATTGCATCCTGGAATGCTGTAAACTTCAATTATCAATCCACCCCAGCTTCCCAGTATTAAATGAGCTTGTCTCTCAGGCAGAAGAGAACAGAGGCCCGATATTTCCACGCTGTCCCCTGCATCGCAGGTTAGTGCGGGTCAGAGAGGAGAGCATCTGATTATCTGACCTCTGGGGTCAACTCGCAGCTCTGTGTGTTTGGAACAATAAGATCAGCTGTAATGGATGGACGGACAGAATGACAGAGAGAAAAGAACGAGGATGAGAGGACCCTCAATCTATCGAATTACCCTGTAATGCCTTGATATCGTTTGGACACACACACATAGGATTGACCTATGTACACATACTTCTTTACATACAGTAAATCAAAGGTGAAAAGTAACAAAATCCAAGGTTTACCCCCTAAAAAAATTATTTATTTTCAACCCTTTAGTCTTGTAGATATGTTTTTAGTTTGTTTGCCTGGGTTTTCAGATAACTGCATAATTTCTGCCTCCCATCACTGAGGTGTGAGGGGTTTTGTTTGTGGTGCTCACAGCCTTGAATAAAACTACCTTTAATAAATTCAACAGCAATATGTTTTACAGAAACAATGTCCTGGCTACTTCGGATAATTACCTCAGGATAAATAAGTATGATTTGAACTACCTTTTTATGAAAAAGTAGGAAAACGGTTGGTATTATGTGCTTTGGATAAATAAAACTAAATGAATCTGTTAAATATCGAATAAGTTTATAATTTTATCCTCCTAATGATTAAGGATAAATTAGGTTCAGCCACAAGATAAAAACGCTGGTCACATGTTGATAAATCATTACATCACAAACTTAATTAGAATATTATAATTCTGATTATTTAGGTATTTTGCTTGTAATAAATCTCAGAAGTAAAATTCTAACCCTTGGACTTGATGACTTGATGACTTATTAAAGAATCCAAATACTTTTTTTCAGCACTGCAGCAGCTGCCAGTGATGTCTCTGCATGCTGCCGAAGAAGATTCACTGGAGATGCTGTTTCTTGTCCAGGAAAGGAATTCTATAAAAGGACAAAATCCCAAATGGGGATGAACGGGGGGATGATATTGGCAGTTGACAGCAGTGCTTCAAGGAAAGACTACAGCTCTGGTGTTGCCTGGGCGCACAGTGCTCTTTGTATTGATAAAAATCCATACTCCTGAGATGCGTCTGTGTGCGACAGGGAGCGTGAGATTAGTTTCCTGACTGGAACCTAGTTAATTCCACCGAGGAGAAGACACCCCACACCTGAGGCCCTGGAAGACACAGGGCACCGACAGGCAGACTACAGGGGCAGAACAACCTCCACACACACACACACACACACACACACACACACACACACACACACACACACACACACACACACACACACACACACACACACACACTGTGGACACAGGCTAAATGCCAAATAGAAACTCATGGGTGTACTATACACATAAAAATGCATCAGGCCTCATGCACACACACACACACACTCCTTCACACAAGCACGGTCCCTGGGTCTGACGCCACCACCCCAGCAGGAGCAGGGGGGTTAGGTGTCTGCAGGCCAGAGAGTGGCAGCACAAGGACAGACGTCTCCCTGGCTGTCTGGCTGCCGACAGGTCTGATCGATCAATATGCTGCTGACTCTCTCTCTCTCTCTTCCCTTCTGTCTTCTCTCTCTCTTTCTGTCTCTGTTTTTCCTATCTCTCACACTCTCTCAGTCTTTATCTCTCTTTTACTTCATCCTTCTGCCCGTCTCTCATTTTTGACGTTTCCGCTTCACATTTTCCTGTGGCTCATTTGTCTTTTTGTTTGCCTCCTCTCAATTATTCCTCTCTCTTTCGAATCACTGCCTAATGACTGCTGACCCCCACCCTGTACAGTGACCCTATCATCCACCCCCCCACCCCCTCACCCATCTGACTCAACTTAAGATGGGCCAATCTCATTTTCTGGCATTCATTATCTGTTCATCAGTCACTTTCTCCACTGCTTCATCATTCTTTCTTCTTCATGTGTGCACAAATGCAGAAGCGAGCAAGGAAGGGAGGGAGGGAGGGAGGAAGGAAGGAAGGAAGAGCGCGAGAGTGTATTTAACACACTCAAGGCCTTCAACCCCCTGAGCCAAAGCACCTTGTACAATGCAAATTGAATAGAGGTGATATTATTGACTGTAAACTCCATCAGTGAGTGCTTAAGAAATAAACAAAACTAAAATAAGCTTCAATGGTATTACTCACCACTCTTATACTAAAAGACATGAAGCTCACACAAAAAACAACATATGAAAACACCTTGTGTAGCCCCACTACTAACAGCAGTCTGCGTAATGATGAAAGCATTTTGGATATTCTCAAACCTTCAAGGGCATCTCATAATGTGTGTTTCCTGAATGTAAGTTTCTATACAAGGATATTAGCAAAATACAAAAGGAATATGAGAGTTTGCAGAGTATTGAAGATCACATCAGACAGAGTCATTAGTGAATAAAGGCTCATTCACTGTTCAGTATGTCAATTTAAAATTACATAAAATTCAAGAGATTCTTCAATTGTAACACAGTCCGTGTTTGGATTCATATATTTAAAAAAAATTCAAACCTCAAAAACTTCAAAAAAGTTCATTCACTTATTTTAGAAACATTTAGATTAGACACTCACGGGATACTGAAAGTTTCACTGTTTTGTTGTTTCTATCATATATATTGTGTTATAAAATTCTGTAATACATGTTATACATGCTTCACTATGGTATTACATGGTATTACAATACATTACTGTAAAAATGACTAGAAATATGACACCTCAAAGTGTGTGTGTGTGTGTGTGTGTGTGTGTGTGTGTGTGTGTGTGTGTGTGTGTGTGTGTGTGTGTGTGTGTGTGTGTGTGTGTGTGTGTGTGTGCGCTGTGTGCGCGCATGTTTTTTTGGGAGGCTATTGCGTGGAGATTGGTCTCCGTGATGTTTTTTGGGGCATGACCTCACCACCGAGGAGTGCTCACGTGTCTCTAATCTCTTTTAGATGTGATGCCTCACTTTTCCATCATGCATTTTTCCTTTTGGCCCCTGGGTAATAAATTTAATGGTCTAAACTTCTACTACATCTCTTTGCTATTTCTCCAAAAAACTATGCGCTTTCTGTTCTCTTGAACTTTGTTACGCTGGGCCAGGAAGGAATGATTTCATGGGAAAATGTATGTATCGGCTTTGATTTTTGTCTACTTTCTTGCAATATAGGCCGGCTTTAGTGGAATAAAAATTGATTTCTTTTCAAGCTTTTTGTGCATTAGCTTTTAAATTTGAAATTGTATTTGCAGAACCTGTGTGTGATCAATGAGAGAAATCAAGATTTATAGAGGTGATGTAATATAGGAGGAACAGTAATCTGACTGCCTGAGACATGTATTACATCCTGTATATGGACAGTATTGAATGTCTGTCTGTCTATCTATTTATCTATCTATCTATCTATACTTGTTTTCACTCTTTCGCATTTTCTCATATTTCCTCTCTCCAAACTCTTAAAGACTTAAGCCTTTAAGGGTAAATAGATAAAAGCAGTGAATCCATACCCTTATATCTTATCTCCTAATTACTCATCATCATCATCTTCATCACCTGCCTAAAAGCCTCTTTAATGACAGGGTTTGATGTCCTGTTTTCCTGTCTCCAACTTCCAAGCACTTCCTTGAAGACCAGCAAGTGGCCTTTCATAAATACACATACAAATACTGTAAACAGCCGTAGACACACACACACACACACACACACACACACACACACACACACACCTCACCCTCAAGAGTGTCCATTGTGTGTATCTACAGCCTTGAAGAATCTTGAGTAGTGTCTTAAAAGCATGAAGGGTGTTCTGAGAGGGACACACAAACAAACACACACTAATGGACTAGCCGTCAGCAGCAGAGGAAACACACACACACTTCACAGGACCCTTTCTTCTGGCCAGAGGAACACAGATAGAGACAGTCTCGTCAACTTCCAAAGAAGCCCCACAGAGAATCATCAATTTCACTTGTATTTGGAAGTATGTTACAGAATCTCACATTGTGCCTGTAGGTTTTTACACTAACAATATATGTTGGTGATCAACATTACAACCCAATACATGGATGCTGAATGAAAATCCAATGGAAAACATAAATCTGTAAACATTCCACATTGTAGTATGCTACTTTTTTATGACAAATTTCTTAAATGGTTTAAGTTTAAAAATGACTTTTTCTGCAATTATTGTTATTATTTATGGAGCAACAAATTGTGAGGTATTTCTTCCTTTAAAAAATACATCTGCACCCTTTCAATTACTAATCAAAACACCACAGAATCTAATGAAAATTATCTGTAGATTCATCATCAAGAAGTGTAAAATAAATGAGTACATGTACTCAAGTATGGTTTCGATGTACAGTACATCGAAACCATACTTGGGTAAAATCAATGGGTACAACAATGGGTAAAATCTGTCAGTCTTTACTGTTGAGCTGCAGCTTTTCTTTGTTACTGCAAAAAATAATAATAATAATACAGTAACAATTGACGTGAAACAGTTCTACAGTTCTACAGTTCTACTGTTGAAATCATATTTCAGTTTGATAAGGATTTCAGTTCAGTAACTATTCAGTGTGTGAAGAATTGAAGAAATGGGCCAAGAGTTGAAATGAGGATATGACGAATATTTACAGGATCCAACTGCTGTAAACTTTGAAAGCACTGACATTTCCCATGAGAAATATACTTTATTTTTAAACATAGGTGAACTGTGTTGGGTGAGCCTTTTGCAGGAGAGCTATGTTGTTAACCATATAAGCTATTTTGCCAAATGTGCCTGAAGCTTTTTTGGGTAAAAACTAATATAAAATAGTCTGCATAATGAGTACTTTTCATACTTGAAGTAAATTCTGCTGATAATACCTGTGTACTCTTACTTAAGTAAGAATTTAAATTCAGGTCTTTTACTTGTTATTGAGTAGTTTTTGGACAGCGGTATTCCTATTTACTCAAAGGATCTGAGTACTGTCCACCACTGCATAGAAGTAGTCATGTGACCTGTCGTCAATATAAAAATATTGATTATATGCCGCTTTAAATTATAATCTCTAAAACATTCCAAACCTCCCCCCTCTGTGAATTCTGTGTTCTGCTCTGTAGTGATACACACACGGTGACCAGGCAAAAAAAAACAGTTTTCATGTGTCACAGAGTGTTCGGAATTTAATGTAAATTCAGAATTTATTCATATGTTTTCAATATCAAGGCTTACACATATTCTGTCATTGCCTATTTTTTATCTCAGGTTAAACAGACACACAGCATAATGAAGTACAAATTGTAGTTCACACCTTACCCTGTGTCTGTGGCTTTCTCTCAGAATAATGTGTTGACCTGGTTCTTGTCTAATGACAAAGACCTGCTGGAAGATGTGAGTGTGAGAGTAAATTACACTCCCTGCTCTTCTCACTCACTGCAGGCAGCTACTGTCAATTTGCTGTGAATCTACTGGTTATCAAAATTTCTCCATTTTAACCTCAAGATCGTTATAGATTCAAGCGTTTTCTTGCTATTATCGAAAATATCCAAGATATACGGTAGACCACTTCCTTCATGAAGAAATCAAATAAACAGCTCTACATCCAAGGGGTCACTTTTCTCTGGTTCTGTGTATCCCGCTGTCTGTGTATGCATGTGTTGACGTGTGTACTTGCGTGGTGGCAGCCTGCTAGGCTAAGAATGCTGTTGGTGATGGGGGACATTGATTTTTTTCACTCCCCCCTCTGTTTTCTCTGGGATTTTGACAGAATCATAGCACCATGGAAACAAAGAAACTGCTTTGTGACAGAGGAAAACCTTTCATTTCAGCTGGACTGAATGGCGGCTTGCCGCTGATAACAGCATGGGTAATCAGACACACAAACACACATACACGCTACAAAGCACTCACATATAAGGTTAAGGTTTGCTTGTTGCACGTGATTGTGAAAATAAACAACTCAAAGGTTCCTTTTCACTAAGCTGCAGCTCAGACACACAATCACAGCTATTATCAGCCTGTACAGGAATACATGTCAGCCAAAGGGTTATCTCTTACCCTACCTCAAAAATAAGACAGATGCATATACCCCCCCCCCCCCCCCCATAAAGCGTTTTCTTGCTGTATTTTGGAAGATAACTACTGTAAATGAGCCCTTGACAGCAACAGAATTTGTTTTGTTTTTTTGTATCATGTTTTATGCCTTTACAACAGGAGTTCAAGCAACTAAATGTCTAAAATGTCAAATGTGATGGTTTACTGAGAACAGCCAGGTTAAAGCACCATACAGTAAGACAATTTTACAGTATCTTTTTAAGCTTAGTCTTCCAACAAAGCATCTGGAAAAACAACATCCTAATAGATAGGATGCAATACAAACGGTGAAAATCCAGAGTCAGATTGCTCTTCATTAAACGATTTGACCCCAAAATATTAGATTTCAGAGATTCTATTGCATTTAGCATCTTTTCTATCATTATTGAGATGACGAGGGATCAAATCGATTCTGTGTCAAATTAACTTGAAGAACACCAGACTGCCAGGCTTTCTTTGTGTGTGTGTGTGTGTGTGTGTGTGTGTGTGTGTGTGTGTGTGTGTGTGTGTGTGTGTGTGTGTGTGTGTGTGTGTGTGTGTGTGTGTGTGTGTGTGTGTGTGTGTGTCTGTGTGTCTGTGTGTGCGTGTGTGTGTGTGAGAGAGAGATTGTTGTGATTGTGTATTGTTGTGCATGAATTTTACAAATGTGTGTAGGTGCACTTGAATGAAATTAATGTCTATGTTCAGGCATGTTTTTTCATATACAGTTTATTGTGTGTGTGTGTGTGTGTGTGTGTGTGTGTGTGTGTGTGTGTGTGTGTGTGTGTGTGTGTCTGCTGCAGCATGATGAGTTTGTCTCTATTGAGCTGTTGGTGTAATCTGAACAGCTCTACTGAGAGGCTCCTAATGTGAACCAGAACAGACGGACAGCGGTCAGTGGTCACTGAGAACGGACAGTTAAAGGGACAATCTGCTCTAAAATGCACCTCACCCTGCAGAGGTTACAGAGACATGACTGGAGGCTCATTGATTAGAGGGTGCCTCGACCATCAGGCTGCCTCTGGAGAGAAGCCTGCAGGGTGTTGAGCTCTCCGTTACTCCAGTGACTGCTCAGTGATGATCACACCAGCTGCTGAGAGCTGCTGCGAGGAATGAACTTGTACAAGTGCGCAGCATGTTTGGAAAGCAGAGCGTGACTGAAAACCTTGCTGTGGGTGGATAAAAGCTCTGAAACAAAATCATTTGCCAAAACCAAAACTCTAGGTCATGTTTGTGAATATTTTGAGGGTTATTTTCAATCGTAATTAGGATGTATCCATTCAAAAGCAATACAGTTAAAGTATTTGCCTGTAATATCTTTGATCTGAAATTTACATTCATTTATTTGAATTGAGCTTTGAAGCAATCACCTTTGTTTTATAATCATGTATCATGGCCTTTCTAAAGTTATTCACTATGACAATGTTTCTTTAAAAAAAATAGATCTTTAAGATGTGTTTAACTGGAAAAGGTCCCACATTGAAAACGTTTTAGGTTTAAATATATAAATAATATATAAATCCCAAAACTCTGAATCCACAGAGAAATGCACATGAGAAACTATGCTTTAACATGAGCCCCCAGGATTTCCAAAAAGTTGCGATGTTGTAAGTTTACAGTCACCACTCAATGATACAATATGAGAACTTTAATATATGGGTTTTCTTTAGATTATTAAGGATAATATTAGATTAACAAAGTTTACATGGTTTGAGCACACAAAGCCATACAATTCTATAATAAATTTTAAATTAATTTTAAAGATCTGAATATAATGAAGAGGACAATAGTAAAAGAAAACATTATATTTCCACCATATTTGTACCTTTGTAAATTTGCTACAGTAGTGTTAGTGAACACCAAGAGTTTCCTTTCAAAGTCTAAGAACAGAAACATTGTATAATTCGAATGAATTCTGGATTTTTAATTTTCTTTTTGTCAGCTTCTGATTGCAGGGATTTAATTCAGAGCTGCATTGTGTGTTGTGTGTTTCAGCAAATTTAAGAAATCTTGAATCCACTACATACACTAAATTAGCATGAATACAAAGGAATATACCTGAGATTTTGATGGTGGATTCATCTTGAGAGGAGGTTTGGACAGCGTTTGGGGTTTGATGTGCATTCACAGCATCTCTCTGCCCTGGCCTTTCGAGGATGACTCTCATCCGAAAACCACTCACAGCCAAATGTCCCATCTGGTAACATTTCCACGTTTCTCCGCCTTAAATCAATAGCAATAATTTTCCTAAGACCCTCATGTGCGCACGCTCACACACACAAGGACACATGCTTAGGTCTGCTTCTCTTTGTTTCAGCTGCCATTTAATTTGATTGACATTTGTGTGCATCTCCGTCCTCTGAGCAATTGGCTTCGAATGTGCACTTCAGTTTGAAACAAAAACGATATGCCCGTTCCTTGATGTGCACCGCATATCCTTCTCATATTCTCATGTCTCGATTAAATTCATTGATTGTTTCCCCTCCAATATTGTTGATTTGTGGTTCATTTTTGAGCGTTTAGGCTTTCCAACAAATCCATACACCGTTACGATGCTGCGGAGGCACAGGAGCCGACACGCACAGGAGCCGACACGCACAGGAGCCGACACGCACATGCACCGGTCTCCATTTTAGCTCACTCCAGCTTGTAGGTTGGGCCGTGTGATGGCCGACAGTCTGCTTAGAGGTGCAACGCTTTGATGCGGCTTCCCCGAACACGTATGCTAACACACAAGAATGAATACACATGCATACGTGCACACATACTCTCTTTTCTCTCTTCTCACCCTTCCACACATGCAAACACACTCCGTTGATTGCTGTGATTGATTCGGGTTCGATGGAGCCGAGGTAACGGTGAGTGATGCTTCGTTATTAATGTATCCAGATGAGATAATTACTCAGCCCTTCTGCTCCTCCGCTGGTCAGCCAGTTAGTTAAACACGCGTCAGGGATTATGATGTCAGCCAGATTAAATGATCAATTACACGCACACGGCCGAGTGCACGTTCCCTCTCCTTTTCTCTCTCCCGCTACGAAAACACACACATAAATACACACCTGCAGACACGTGTTGTGTGTGTGTGTGGTGTGTGGTGTGTGTTAGAATACTGTATGTGTGCGTGTTGGTCAGTGGCCGTTTGGTCGGGGGCCCTGGCTTCTGACCTTGAGCTCAGAGGTCAGGCAGCAGACGGCTGGCCAGCTGGACATTTCCATCTCAAAGACCCCGAGGACCCCTCAGCCCCTCTTGCACGTGCACACACACACACACACACATACACACACACACACACTCACACTACTTCTATGTTCCCCTCCCTCCTTTTACTTGTATCTCATTTTCTCCTGCTGTGAATGGTTGGATGGTTTATGAGTGCGGAGAAGCTACAGCCATTCATTTCTCCCTAACTGGGGGTCTAATGGAGAGGTCTACGCTGGAAACCTGAGCTCTTACTGAGTAATGAGCCGCCCTTTACTGTCCAGAGTGTGTGTGTGTGTGTGTGTGTGTGGTGTGTGTGTGTGTGTGTGTGTGCATATAGCCCTGAGTGTGTATCTTTCTGTGCACTGCCCAGCCGGCTCTGTGCGGCCAGGCTCTGACCCTGTAAATGATGTCTCTCCTCCCCTCATCCACCGTGGCTCTTTACTGCTAATAACCTCTGATCAGATCTTAGACGGCAGAGCCCTCCGCTGGGCCTGGACTACCTCCAGCCCACAGCCTGCTAATACGCTCCAATCAACCGTGTGCTTCTCTATTGGAGGTTGGTGCGCAGGGATCCGTGGTGGGGACGGGTCAGGCCCGACGCCCCTGTGTAGCCCCGCCAAAGCCCTGCCGACTACCTCTGCCGTCCACGACAGGAGAGAAGGGGAGCAGAGCAGCAGTGATGTACAGGCGGGGTGGGGGGCGGTAGGAGGTGGGGGGGCAGCCACTTCTCCACAGCCTAATGTAGTTAGGGCAGGGCCGATCAGTCATTCCGACCAATACTAACCATGTCGCTGGGCTTCTCCTCCCATCTTCTCCACACAGGAGCCATAGAGAGCAGCACTGTACATTTACCTGCAATTAGATTTGCCCCAGTATCCTGCTGGGAGTGATGGAGGCCCCTCAGTCCCGGACATGGCAACAACTCTCACTCTTTGTGTGCTTGTGTGTGTATGTGTGGGTGTGTGGGTGTGTACAAATTCATATATAGAGAAAGATTGTATATTTATACATTCCATTTTCTTGTGTAATTATGTATCTACATATTCACTTAAAATATTTACATGTTTGAATTTTATGTCTCTGTGTATTATATTGTCTGTCTACCTTTTAGTGTGTGTGTGTGTGTGTCAGTAAGATATTAAGGACTAGTGCTGCTTGGTGACATCCCAGTAGTGTTTGCCTGCCCCTTTGCTGAGGTGCTGGATGGATAATGATTTAACCATTGAAGATTAGTGATCACACGAATACAATGGAGCGGCTGATAGCTGCCTCTGTCTGTTTACTCAGGCCCTACTGTGAACAGGACAGATCACACACACACACACACACACACACATACACACCACATACACACACACAGTTACATTAGTTTAATCCCCTGTCGCCAATTCACTGCTAAACTCAATGTAAGCATGCACACAACACTCAATGGTTGGAGGCAGTATGCGTATGTATGTCTGTGTGTATGTGTGTGTGTGTGTGTGTGTGTGTGTGTGTGTGTGTGTGTGTGTGTGTGTGTGTGTGTGTGTGTGCGAGCACTTGCATGAGCAACTGTGTGAACCTGTGCTGTGTAAACACATCTGCAGTTTCGGAGGGAGGCTCTTCAAAATGCACACACACAGATTCCATTCCCTCGTCCCTGAACCTCTTCCCCTTCCTCCCCCTCTCCTCCTCTCCTCGCCTCTTCTTTCCAATCGCTCCTTTCTTCACTGCTACCCCTCACCCCCCCTTTCTCTGTGATTTACAGCTGCTGGCCCCTCCCCACACCTTGGCAGCACATTAAGAGCATTTAAACTGTGGCCGTTACTAAACAGGGGTCTTTATGGAGCCAGTCCACACATCTCAAGCCCATTACAGCTACATCAAAGCAGGATAACAATGACTAATGAACAATAGATATCATGAGAGACTGTGCCAAATCAGTATTCACTGTTGTAGAGAGGGCTTGTGTGTGTGTGTGCGTGTGTGTGTGTGTGTGTGTGTGTGTGTGTGTGTGTGTGTGTGTGTGTGTGTGTGTGTGTGTGTGTGTGTGTGTGTGTGTGTGTGTGTGTGCGTGTGTGTGTCAAAGCTCCATTTTAATCCCCAATAAAATGTGTATCTCTTTGTATCTGGGGTCTGTGCCTCATGCTCCCATTAACATGGTTTCGGTTGCAAACAAACTAGTCAGCATGTGTGTGCACTTGTGTGTCTCTGGTCACATAATGGAGCCCTTTGATTCTAAAGATTTCCATGTCTATTAAATGCACAGTTAAAGCATAATGGTACATTTTTCTTTCACGACTTGCATCCCTGTCTGTGTCAATGAGATTTTCACTGTCAGAAACACCATACATCAATCATACAGAAGTGCATATAGAGTCAACTGGGATTAACACAGTGGGATTTAGACCTATAATAACCCCCAAACACTACAACACTACCTGTTGACACCCCCCACCCTTCCTTCTCTTGCTTTGAGTCTGTATGAGTGTAGTGGTATTTTAAAGGCGGCTTCACTGTGCCACTACATTGAATGGAAAAAGGTGGAAGCACCGTCCATAATCCCATAATGGCAGGTACATGATGACAGGGGGAACCCATGTAATCCTCTATTAGATGCAGCTATCATTGTCCTTAGCCAAGCCACTTTCCCTACTAATCCCTCCACCTGCCCCCCCACACAACCCCTAAACACACAAACACAACAAAACACACCTGTGTACACCGCACTCATCACAGTTAGTGCATACTCACACCAAAATAAAAGCACAAAACTGAAAACATGCACACAAGCAAAATGAAATCAATTGCTAAGATTTCTCTGAAAAACAATGTATTCTAATCATTAATTTTAATGATAAGAGTTGAAATATACAATATTTCTTCTGTAACTAAATATGGTGAGGAGTGTGAGCTGATAAAATAAGATATACTGTTGGCATCAATGTGAATTTGGCCTCCAATTTCAAGATGAAACTTGTATTATTTCAACATTTTTATCAAGGTTATATTGTACCAAGCAAACAAAAAAAGACTATTGCACATCTAGAAGGTGGTTCTATTTTTATTTCAAATACATTGCTGATTACCTTTTGCCTCTGATTCAACATGTTGATTCTCTGACTCATCTTGGCAGGATTTCAAACTCAAATATTGATTTTATTGGTAAAATATTTCTATTTGCTTGGTTGATCTGTCAGATTGTTTCCTGCGAAGAAGAGTATAAGAGGTAGAAAACGTAAGGCTCATGCCAATTGAATGCAGGAAAAAAAATTAGAGGAAAAGTGTGAATCCACAATGGGTAAGAATAGTAAAGATGTAAAAAAAAAACATTGACATCTTGCACTCTATACCTTATATCATCAGTAAAGACATGAACACACAGTTTTTCACACACACACACACATACACATGTTGAGACCAATATTGTGCACAACGGTAAGCCGCTCTCAGACATACACACAAAGGAGAAGACAGTCTTTTGTTGACATAAAATATATAATCCTTCCTCTTTCCAAGATATAGATTTTCAGGCACAAGTAAAGGACAGCGATCCTTGACCTAACCACTGAGCGCCTTGTTAAATCTGCACACACTTAAAACAGGGGGAACCTAGCTATTTGATATGACACTTCCTTTAGTGTAAGTGGCTGAGAGGATATTAACTGATCAGGAGGGACACTTCAGTTCAAACCATTATTAAAGTTTAAATCTACCCTAAGCTTTAACACACTACTGCTGTACTTGTGTAAAATCACTTCCTTTATTTAGTTTAGAATTGGGATACATAGAAATGTCTTTCTTTGTTCTCTGCTCGTTCAGTTCCTTCCTTTTTTTATTAGTTCCTTTTTATTAGTTCCTGTTTTTAATGATTGATGCTATACATTGGGAATGTATGGCGGTGGGGGCGGCTCCGGGGCCATAATTTTATTTTATTGTGTGAAGCACTTTGTGTTGCATCTTATTGTATGAAAAGTGCAATACAAATAAAACCTGACTGATTGATTTGATCTTAATAATGTCAACTTAATAATAAATTAACTTTAAAATACTAATAAATATAAGCCTTATTTATAATTATGACAAAACTACACATTTAACAGTTAAGAGAGCATTTCATTAAGATGAAATGATTCAAATGAATATGTAGGTCCGACTTTAACTTTTATAACCAGAAAGACAATAAATTACATGCCAAATCACTCATATAGAAGCTCACAAAACTCAGAAAAAGCTGAAAGGCCTGTTTGTTTGTTTTTTGTAATATACAATCTTCTCATATTATTGAGGACATTACATAGCTTATATATCATATTAGTTTTAAAGGTTCTGTAAATTGTGATCAAGCAGTGCTGCAAATATGGACAAGAAGTCCATAAAGTGCTCAAAAAAAACCCTGAAATTTAAGCCTATACAATTACATGACAACTGGACAAACTCCATCTGCTGAAGGTCAGACGATATGATTGAAATCTCCACAATAGCCATGAAAACAGTTTGTCAACAACACTGTACATATCGAGTAACGGAGAGAGAATTGAGTGCAATCAATCCCGTTGGGGATGTAAAAGGAACTTTTTTTTTTTGACAAAATTACGAATTTTTACGAAGAATTAATCCTGATTTATTCTGTCAACTAATAAAGTTTTTTTTTCTATCTGGAAGCTGGATGGTTTATCTGTAAAACAACAACCTCAGGAAACAATCCTCATAATCCTGTCCCCAGTGTGTATCTGCTGGCACACTGACCACGGAGCCCTCAGGCCGTGGGGTCGATGACCCTTCACCTCTGACCCCCTCAGCTGGACAAACTCTAACCCTGGGACAGATGGATAACGGACCCTGCTTTATCTCCTCCTGACCACACTCTCCTTCCCTCTGCCCCGTCCTTACCAAAGCCGTTTCCATTCACCTCTTGCTGTCCTTCCTCCCTGTTCCTTCATCTTTCCTCTCTGTTATCACTGCTTGAACTCAGATCCACTCCTGTTGTCACCTGCTCTCCACTTTCTCTTTCACAGTACTCCTCTTCCTCCTCCCCTTTTTCATCGCTATCATTGTTTCATTGCCATTTTTAACTTTACCCTTTTGTATTTCCTCTCTCTAATCCATCCACGCCCAAGTGCATCTTTCCTGCTGTGTGTTTAATTCTCTGTACAGGTTAGATTATCAGAATATGTCAGAAGCATGTTTGAGAGTGTGACTATTACTGTAAACTAGTGTATTCAAACCTTATGACTGCTATAAGTCATTATATCTAATCATTTAGCATTTGGTGACTCACAACAAAAGACAATGAATGACACTTGATTTGTTTCAAAAATACACTAAATAATTTCAGTTTCAGTTTAAAACTGTGATACAAAGCAGAATATAGATGTGTAATTGCACTTGCAAAAAAGGCAAGATATATAACTCAGTGATGACAGAAACAAATAAATCAATTAAAGATTAAATATTAATTGGGGCGTATAAATAGTTTAGTATGTGATAGCATTAACCCTGTGGCTGTGGGAGAGTTTATTTCACTAATAAAAAGCTCTCTGGGTCTGAGTCATGGTCATGGAGACACAATCTACGGCCTTAAATTTACATTTTATTTATCCTACAAAACAACATTTTTAGCTGCGTCTTAATAACAGTATTTTCTCTTGTCTTTCTCTCTCCCTGTGTGTGTGAGTGTGTGTTAATATATGGCATCATTATAAACATTTATGCAGCAAAGGAGCCTCTCGTGCCAAAGGGGCTGACGCTCAGGCGGATCGAACCTTTCGATTGATACTGAAACAATTTGCATACTGATTCTCTTTCAGTGCGCACGGATCCATAACAACACCGGCCAGCTATTCAAATGCGCCTGCATCGAGAAAAGCACGGAGAGAAGAAGCTCAGCACCGGAGTAGGACGAGAGAGGGTTTTCTTGCCGCCGGACGGATAAATTTAAGGCTGAAAACGGACATGCATGCAGCGGCTAAAAGGATGTTTACCTCGCGCAGGATTTGGGACTCTGGCGGCTCCGGAGAAAGCTTGAAGCCGAAGGAGGAGGACGAGGGAGAGGGTGGGACGGGAAAAACACTTACACACGCGCGCGCGCGTGCGGAGGAGACGCGCAAATGTGAGCGCATCCTCTGTTTTTTGAAACTCGTGTGTTGGAGTTAAAGAGTTTATGTAAATTGATGTTCAGCCCTGTGGTTATGCGCTGTTGTATGGGAGAAAGCTGGAGGCTGTTAAAGATGCATGACAGAATAGGATCTTGCGGTACAGTGTGTGTGTGTGTGTGTGTGTGTGTGTGTGTGTGTGTGTGTGTGTGTGTGTGTGTGTGTGTGTGTGTGTGTGTGCGTCTCTGTGTGTGCGCGTATGCGTATGTGTAGAAGAAGAGTTTAAATGCACACATTTTGCACCCTGTTGAGAAGAGACGTGGACAAAAAGTTATTCTAATGCCCAGCCCACTCTGGACAAAATTATAACGTATTACGCAATTTCGCAGCCCTGCCCACGCTGCTGTATTTTCCATAACGCAGGATTAATTTAAATTAATATAGTTATCGCTGATAAAAGTTAATTAAGTACAGCTGCGCACCTATACACACCCACACTTCAGGGCTCAGATAGCTATTCATCTTAATTAAAAATGAATTAATTGAATGCGTTTATCTAAAGCAGAAAGCTGTTTTCTCTCAGAGACGAGCCTGTAGTTTATTTGAGGTGCAAGAACTACGATGCACCAGGAATTAAAATGCCGGAAAACATGCCGTCAAGTCTTTATTGGAAATCAGCCCCACCCTCAAGTCGCTGCCAGAAAGAAGCGATGTTCTAATCCGACACAATGAGAAAACTCTCGTAGTTTTAAGGAAATACTTAGGGTAATTATTAGGCCCCAAATTCGAGCAGATTGGACTGTATTAGTTAAGATGCATTTATGAAGTATAACTGAAAAAAGTTAAATTGTTGAAATCTTTATTATTAGTATTATTTGTCAGTAACCATCCTTATAATTATAATTAAACATTATTCTACTTCCAGGCGTAAAAGAAGCGAAAATGAGGACACCAACACAAATATGAAGTGAAGTTTTTAGAAACGTCCCCAATATATATATATATATTGGGGACGTTTCTAAAAACTTCATTTCATATTTGTGTATATTCACTTCATATTTGTGTATATAATGCCGCAGTCTGCCTGTGGAAGAAGCCACTTGAATTAAAAGTGCGTAAATGTAAAGCTGGAGCTGGTTTGGTATCGTTAACACGAGTTTGTTGTCATAATTGGAGTCTCGCCAAAGTTACAGGGAGTAATTGGGCGGCATATGGACACCTTAATGTAAAGTGATGCCTTATTAATTTCACATGAGTGCTCGAATCAGAGCAAGTGACGCGGAATAACACAAGAAGAGGCAGTTGATTTACCCGTGAGCAAGGCAGCAGGTTCGGCATCTGCTGCTCGGCCATGATGGTATTTTATTAATTAAGATCAGGGGAAAAGAAAAAAAACAAGTAAATTCCTTAAACATTAATTAAAAGAGAATAAACTCAAATTTGTCATTAAATAAATGTAGCTCAGTATATATCTATATGTAGTTTATGCAGATTTTACTAAAATAATCTAATACGGAATTTTCAGTTACAGAAGCTTCTAATGGAAATGGAATGAAGTCTTTCTTCACATCTTATCATCGTCTTGGCTTTTGTCTGATAATTGCTTTTCAGTGACGTCGAAATAACGTTTTTCTAATTGCCGTTGCTTGTTTGGACCTTTAGCATGAAATAAAATATAATAAAACATCGTCATCTATTCAGATATATTTATTGTCTATAAAGAAGATCTTTGGATTCCCTTTAGTAAATACGTGCTAATTTAAATAATCGCATTACTGAAATATGAAATAATATATGTGTCTTTAAAATGCTGTGAAATATAGCGCCTATATAAAAAAACGCATATTTTTCTGGTTATTTATTCTAACAAATCAAAGGCCTTTGCCCGAGTTCCTCCAGGAATTATAATTTTATTCAGTATTGATTGGCGCGGTGTGGTGTTTTCAAGGCCTACTTCAAATGTGCTGCAAAGGCCAGTCACCAACACTGCATTGTCCATTTGTTTTTAGAAAACAGCGCAGATAGAATTATTTTTGCAGATATTTTACACGTTCATCACATCTGTTGAACAATTTCCCACAAAAAAATCATGATTTTTAGAAGGGATTTAAGAATGAATCATATAATCCAGATTTAGAGAAGCACCGTATTAATGGATCTCAAGACTTTAAAGGTGAACCAATAAATAAGTTTATGGGTTCAAAAGGATAAAGCTAGAGCTGATTTATTTTCAAAAGGCTAATTCAGTTTCCACATGCGCCCTTATATCAAATGGGTTCATCCGCCATAAATGTCCACACAGGGCGAGCTCAAGGAGCCTCGTTTATAAAAGTTTAGTTTCGCCAGATGCCATTTAGTAAAGGTTTTTTTCCCTAAACAAGCTGTAATTGTCGTTTTCAACATCTATAACGCTCGCAACGCTATGTCACTTTGCAGAGCTGCCGAAATATTGATCCACTGTCCTCTCTGCGAGGCTTTATATTGTTTCAGCTCGGATATGCTGCTGTGGGCTTCACAGGAATGAGACCACTGATTAATAATCAGTGTGAAACCTGTAAGTAATGACACGGTGCCTTTAGGTGCCTGTCAACAAAACGTGCGTCCAGACCCCACTTTGCTTTGGCACTGACTTTTTTATTATTATTATTTTTTAATTTAAGATTAATCCCTCTCGTCTCTACATATCCATATCCGAGTTTATAAATATATATGTATAAAGACCTGTGCGGCTATACAGTGTTTTGTCAGTCTCTGCCTGTGTTTCCTTTGTACTAATTGAATTGAATCCAGCTTGCAATGTTTCCTGTTTCAGGAGTGCTCAGAAAAGCGTGTCCCCTTATATTCACTGCAAAAGCAAATGTCATCGGCTCTGATGGCCACGCAGGCCTGTATCTCGGCACAATGGCCACGGAGCCAACACACATAAACACACATTTCAGCCCGTGCAGACATGGCAGGAGCGTATCGATCCGTATGAGAATGTGTAGATGAGGTTTGCTGCCATGTAAGGCCAAACCTTGGCCTTTCATATTCCTCTGCTTCTATGTCTCGTTTGTCTCTGTGCGTCTGTCCAAATGAAAACATAATAACTTGAGCTGCACTTGGAGGAAGAATGATTTAATTTGACTTAATAAGGTGTGTGGGCTACTATAAAATCTGCAAATTAGAGGATGCAATTATAAAAAAAAACAACCAGGAAGACAGGAAACACTTCATATTAAGGACCTTGTAATAAGTGTTAGTTAAAAAGTAATAATGCCCTTATAAGTCCTTATATGATGCTTACTAACATTATTATGCGTTAAGAATATATAAGCCTTAATAGCATTATACAAATAATTATTGTTAGATCGTAAAGTTATTAAGATGATTTATATTTACAGTTTATAGATTTTATAAAAGCGTTTATTTCAAAGAGTTGATAATAGAATTGATATAATAATAAATTGAACCCAGCTCGAATTCAGGTTTTTATAAACACTTAATATAACAATAAGTGTGTTTATATTGCTATTATCAACACTTATAGTCTTATTAAATTGTCATAATGTTAGTAAGTGGCTTATAATGGCTTTAATGGCCTTATATATTAACAAACATATTAGAATTTCCTTCATATTAGAAGTTCCTATTGACACATTTTCTGAATTAATCTGTAATTATACTTGTCAGCCTCTATAAAGTCCATTATGTCCAGTGGACTGCACGGTTGGACAGACACACTTCGAGGAACTAGTGTCCTTTTGTCTGGACACACGTCACACACACGCCGTTGACATTGACTTCACATCAGAGACAGTTTAACTTCTTCTCTTTTTTTTCCTCCTTTTCATTTATTTAACTCGTTCAACCGAGCGCTGGGTCTATTGTGGGGACCCTGACAGATGCGGGGCCCCTAGCAGGTCCAGGAACAGGGAAAAGTCTGAAAGGTTAATCTGTCCCCCCGCAGATGTTGGCTTTGGGAGTCTTGAAGCGTCACCTTTGACATGTCCCTCATTCAGCAGGGGGTCCAGCAGGACACTGACCGCTACAAGCTGTCACCTCGGCGGCTGAGGACGCCTGCGCTACCGCTCTATTAGACTAAACGGCTCCTGACGTGGAAACAGGGGCCGGCTTCTGTCAGGCTGCTGCAGGTCCGGGACGCAGCGTAATGCTCCAATAACACAGGGACAGCGGGTGTGTTGTTTGTCAGCATGTCATTTCCTCTGAACATGCTGTGAATGTGTATATTACACTAATTTGTCAATTTGTCAACAAAAATAATAAAATTCATTTTTTTGTAAATAATAACATGTGTTGGTGTTTTTTATGCCACCGTGCTGCCTACAGGTCGATTTTAATCTTTCTAAAACTTCCGATTTTAAATGTGCTCCACATCCAAATAGGACAAGCTTGAAAGCGTCGCCACGTACCCACAAGTGCGCGCGCGCACATACACACACACACACACACACTGCTGGGCTTGGTTCGTTAAGCCTAATGGTTGAACAATAGACACATCTGCTCATCTTTTTCTATCAAAAGAGAAGTTACTACAGTCTTCCTCGTTTGGTTAAACCGCCACATACTTGGCAGCGCTGTGGGGGCTGTGGGGGGAGGGGGCAGCTGAAGTACCCTAATAATGAAAGAATGGATCCATGTGATGTGTATGAATATAAGTTAACTGGCAGCCCTACAGTCACTGATTAAATAATAACGCTGTAATTCGTGGAGCCTCTGTTTTTGTTCGTCCCGATGAAGATAAATGTGTGTTCTCGTTGGAAGTTTTAAATCCGAGACCTCACTAGTTAAAAATCAACTCCAAATGAACCCGGAAGTTTACTTCATTTGCACTTAATAATTTAAGGAGGACTGAAGGTAAAGCCTCATTAGAGCCCTAATGAATTTAACATTTTCTAGCAACTGGCAATTAGACGTTACGCACCGCATCCAGCGCATTAGCTTAGACGGATCCTGCGAGGGACTGATTAGAGATCCATGTATTTGCATGTTTTAAATGCTGCTGAATAATGGTGATAAGGGGCAGCAGCTTCTAGCAGGTAGTTTGATACCTCCCTTCCTTAATAAGGTAGCTGACGTCAGAGCAGTGGGGCGGCGTGTACGTCTGTGTGTGTATGAGAGGGAGAGAGAGGGAAAGAGAGAGAGAGAGTGTGTGTATGGAAGGAGATGGTGTCCACAGTGCGCATGTGTAGACGCTGATCTGTGCTGCGGTGGAAGAGGGGTTGGAGACACACAACTAGAGAGATGGCGCGGCACCCGACCGGAGCGCAAGGACAGCTGGTTGGCGGCGGGGGGGCTTGAATTATAAGGAGAATCAGAAATTGATGAAAAAAAACACAGAAAAACAAAAGGGAAAAAGGTGGATTCGGAAAAAGGAATTTCCATCCTGCACACGCCGTGAGAGGCTGGAGAAAAGCCGCTTCTGACAATTTAAGGACAGAGAGAAGGGGGCTGCTGCAAGAAGAAGAAGAAGAAAAAAAAGCAACAAAAGAAAATTGAACTTTCCTGGACGTGAAGACTTCTGGACGTCAGCTGCCTGCAGCAGGTCAGATAGATGGTTTGTCCGGATCATGAACGCACAGCTGTCGATGGAGAATATTGGCGACCTGCACGGAGTGAGCCATGAGTCCGTGTCCGGTCACGGAGAGCTGCTGAGTGGCCACAGTCCGCATTCCCGTCCGAGCCCGCGGGGTCTGGGCCACCGCGCTATGGGCATGGCGACCCTTCTGGACGGCGGAGACTATCACCCCGGACACCATGGACACCTGCACCCGGCCATCAGCATGTGTGAAGCCCCCCCCGGCATGAGCGCGAGCAGCACCTACACCACCCTCACACCCCTGCAGCCGTTACCCCCCATCTCCACCGTATCCGACAAGTTCCCTCCCCACCACCACCATCACCACCACCACCATCACCCGCACCATCCGCACCCGCACCAGAGGATCCCCGGGAACGTCAGCGGCAGCTTCACATTGATGCGTGAGGACCGGAGCCTGGCGCCTATGAACAGTTTGTATCCCGCGTATCATCACAAGGATCCGTGCATGGGCCAGAGCCTCTCCCCGCTGTCCGGTTCCGGTCTGGCCAGCATACACACGACCCAGGCCGGCATTCCGCCCTACGCTCACCCCGGTGCCGCCATGCCAGGTGAGAAGATGCTCACCCCCAGCGGGTTCGAGGCGCACCACCCGGCCATGCTGGGCAGACACACGGAGCAGCACATGAGCTCCTCGGCTGGCATGGTGCAAATCAACGGCCTCCACCACCACCCGCACGCGCACCTTGGCGCGCAGGGGCACGGCCAGGGGCTCGGGAACAGCCGGGAGCAGGCCTCCGGGCTCGGGCAGCAAGGGGGCTGCGGTGGAGCGGGGGGCGTTTCTGGGGGACAGATGGAGGAGGTGAATACCAAAGAGGTGGCGCAGAGGATCACCACGGAGCTGAAGCGCTACAGCATCCCTCAGGCCATCTTTGCCCAGCGGGTGCTGTGCAGGTCCCAGGGGACCCTGTCCGACCTGCTGAGGAACCCCAAACCCTGGTCCAAGCTCAAGTCCGGCAGAGAGACCTTCCGTCGCATGTGGAAATGGCTGCAGGAGCCTGAGTTCCAACGCATGAGCGCGCTCAGGCTCGCAGGTGAGCGAAGCCTCGGTAAAGCCCATTTTTGTTTTCATCTACTGAATGTGGCGCTCGATCAGGAGCGTTGATTCAGCACAGAAGGAGCAGTGGCCCTGAACGCTACCTAATAGTCAGCACCGGACAGGGCGAGGGGTTTGGAAATCAAAACTGCTCTAGTTTGTACATGATGGAGGAAAAATCACTAAACATGATCCAGTAAATTAAGTGGAATTTAAAACCACACCAGGTAGCGTTCAGGGAAATGTTCCCTCTTGGCTGAACGTCTTAATAATTCAACATAGTAACTTGTGTTTATAACGTATCCTGGAAGAGTTGATAGAAATGATGCATGCAGGAACTGTGCCATATTATCCCCGATGAACTGTCGACCCTAGTTCTTTACGACGCTGTGTCCTGGGAGAGGAGGGTCACGATCTAAACACTGTTTGTGTTCGCTAAAGGTTCTGGAGCTGCTGCCCTGATGAGTGGGTTGATATCAATACGCGTCACTTTTCTGTCTCTACACTGATTTTTGGGTTGTGAGAAACAAGTGCTCATGTCAGTTTACCTCAAAATATCGACCGCTGAATTGTGTGCGTAAGCTGATCCTGCGCCCAGAAATCGTTAGGAATGTGTTTATTTTGGTGTAGATGTGCAACTGATCAGCCTTTTTGGTGTTGCCCTTGGTGTAAACATTGAGAGGGGGAGGGGGGAGAGAGAGAGAGAGAGATGCTTGTGGGTGGGTGAGAGCACGCACTTTTTTTGAGAGTGGTAATAAACTTAATTCAAATACCAAGTAAAGCTGGAATCATGTGTCATTCAGCCAGTGAAATGGGACTTTGTCGCTCAATTTGGTTAAATTATAGTCTTTAATTCTTCGTTTCTTCGGCTGCAAACAAAAACGCGCAAAACAGAACAGAACAGAGCGTGTGTTTATGTTTTGGTCGTAAACTGACCCTGACTGAGGTTTCTCTAATTAACTGATAGACCTCTGTATTAATTTGTCCCTGAGGTACACACCAGTCAATTAGGGCGCGCAATGAGGCCATATCTGACGTGCGCGTCAACAGACTTCCAAGGGATTTTTTAACGTTTACAGGTCTAATCAATGACCTATAAATGTACTTTTTGGCATTTTGAAAAGTGAGGCTGTGGCTACAGAGTTGAAAGTGCATGGATTTTAGTGTGTGCGTGTGTGTGTGTGCCGTGCGTGTGCGCATACGAGAGTAATCGCAATTGATTATTTTTCAGTTTTTCCATCTGCTTCTGCTGCTGCGTGTGTGCTTGCGTGTGTGTGCGGGTGTGTGTGTGGGGTGGGAATTAGGTTTTTAATCACTGACGTTTGCAAATGAGTGAAAAACTAATTGAACGTCTGTTTTAATATTTGATCATCGCTCTGATTAGTATAAGTTTAACATGTGAGAAGTCAGTGCAAGATCTGACTAGTATCTTATTGAATATTGATGCTGCTTTGACTTTTTTAAGCAGGCGATATTATTATTAGTTGCAGCCTACATAGAAAATACATGTCTCAGGCCTCAGGATGAATATGAATTGTTCATATTCATCTTAACATGAACATATGACGTCCTACCTAAACTTTTATTTTTATGGAAAACTATTAATAAATAAAAATTACCAATAGTCTAGTAGGCTTTAAAATGATTCCCTTTGTCAAAACGTTCACCAAAAAATAAGTTGAGAGCGAAGACAAATTTAAAAACAAAATTAATTTGGAGAGAATAAGGCATAGCGCCATTTTATTGATCCGCTCGTTCCGAGCTGAACGAGATATGTGATCGTGATCTGAAGTGGACGTGATATACTTATTGATTTCAGGCATTTGAAATTAATCTCGGGCCTTTTCTCCTTTTCCCACGTATTCAATTACCCACATGAATGTGCTTGAATAGAATAGAATAAAATAGAACAGAATAGAATAGAAAAGTATATAATTAAATAGAATAGAATACAATTAAATAGAATAGAATAGAAGTAAACGAATTTAGATGTTAGGGGTATATTTAAATTAAAAGAAGCAAGTGTGCTTGTTTAAATCTGTTTTTCTCGTGTTTTTGTGAACATATGTGTGTCCTCCTTAGCTTTAGATGCATATTCTCGTTAGAATTGGCAGAGAATTTGTTTTCCAGTTGAATATTTGCAGCATTTTCTAGCAATGAGGTTTGTTTGTTGTTCTCTTCAGGTCTGTTAAGATTATGAAACGCAGGACTATCGTCACCGTGTCAGTAGAGCCAGTGTGTGCAGTGTGTTTGAGTGTGTGGAGTTATCTCTGTGTTTTTAATGATTAGCCGGGAGCAGCAGCAGTGTGTGTGTGTGTGTGTGTGTGTGTGTGTGTGTGTGTGTGTGTGTGTGTGTGTGTGTGTGTGTGTGATTAGTCTGATAACTAGGCCGTTGTTATGTCCCATGGTCCTGGGAAAGCTGTGTCTTCGGCCCGGGCCGCTGCGCCGACCGGCCCCGGCCCGGGCCGCTGTCTGAGTGGCCTTCACTCTGCTGATTTATAGCAGCTCGGCCTCCCTGTTAATATTTACCAGCACTGGAGACACCGTGCTTCTCATACTCACTATTAAAGGATACTCCACTTTATGGTCGTGCGGGTGTAGGCCGAACGCACTGTACTTTGGCACAAAAACGAGAAAGTGTGCGCGTGAATAAGGCGGGATCGGCACATTCGACTTTAATTAGATGGATTTGGATTGGTTAGATAATTACTTTTACTTTAATCTGTCCCTAATGAAACTTCATACTGATTGCTTCTACTCGGATTTGCAATTATTCATGAAACAAAAGAACGAAATGTTAAACGATTGATATTACATGTAGTACTAATAAGCAAGTATAAACTGGATACATAATATTATTTTAGGTAATATAGAATTAAATAAGAATTTTTTGATGAGCATAAAATGACTATTTGGGCAACTTGTTCCCAAATTCTGAATGCATTTTCTTTATTTATTTCATCGGTTTCCCTTGAGCTTTGTTCGGTTTTTACGGTTTTCTGATCAAATGTTTTATTCACTCAGTGAATTTTTGCAAAATTAATCAGCGCTGGTTTAAGAATTGCTTTGTGGTTAGAATATGCCGTCCATTAATTTCCCCTGTGGGTTGGTGTTAGGCCTCTGTGCAGCAGCCCACTCCTGCCCCCTGCTGGCTGCTTCTGCTCACAGAGGAAACAGGCACATCAGGCCTTGTCAAGTAAAAAATAAATAAATAAATAAAATGAGCCAAAGACAGGTTTGATTTCCTGTCAAACGGATTCCCGAGCATTTCTTTCCGATATTAGATGATGTGTAGTTCATTTTTCCAGAGATGTAGTTTACTGAAGCTTCCCGTTTATTTTCAGCACCATGGACAGCTCATTGTTTCCTGGTCTGGTCATGAGAGGGGGGTGTCACTGCTTTACTTGAGTAAAAATATCAATACCAAATCAATCAAATCAATCAATATAAAAATACTCAATAAAAAGCAAACGTCCTGAATTGAAAATGTTACTTAAATATTAAAAGTACTCATTATGCAGACTGTGTTATATTGTTGCAGTATATTATACTACTTGGCTTTTAATCACTTACACATACATATGAGAACGTTCAAATGTTTAGTTCATCAATTTAGAGCTACTCTGGGTATATTATTATTAATACTTAATCATAATATTTGGCATCTTTTACTCAAAGTACCTAGCAGATTTAACACATAAAAGCAGCTGTTTAAGATAATACAATATATAAATATTAATAAAGGCAAATCTTCATCTGAAAAGTAACTGAAGCTGTCAGAGAAGAACTTACACTATTTCTCTCTGACATGTAATGGAGTGAAGGATAAAGAAGCATCACATGGAAATACTCAAGTAAAGTACAAGTATCTCATAATGATACAGTACTTGAGTAAATGTACTTAGTTACTTTCCACCTCTGTATATGTAACAGTAAAACAACCTTCTAAGATAAATGCTTCTTAAGCAGAAATTGCCATGAGCATGTTTGGTCATCAATTAGTGCTTCAAATATCCTTAATATTACTTATAAAATCCAATGAATTATTTTGACCTAAGCACCTAAAGGAGTAACATATTTTGTACTTGCACTCTTACCCCATCTGAAAAGAAAATCACTCCAGAAATATGCAGGATTGTTTTGGGTCAAAATGTGTTTGTAAAATATCAGATGCTGGTGTTTGGTTTTAATAATCTCAGTAAGAATGAAAACCTGCAGACATAGCTACAGTGTGAAGAACCACTGAGATAATCCATTGATCAATTCATGCAGTGGAATTATTCAGCATTTTATCCAGTTAAGCCAGACAGAGAAACAATTCTTATACCAGTTTGCTGTTCTTATATTAAAATGTATATCCTTTGATCTTTGTCAAAAACTCACAGTGTTTGTCCATCTGTGTCTGCAGCATGTAAGCGTAAGGAACAGGACCACGGCAGGAGTGAGAGGGGGAACGTGAGCAAGAAGCCCCGGCTGGTGTTCACGGACGTGCAGCGGCGGACGCTTCACGCCATCTTCAAGGAGAACAAGCGTCCATCCAAAGAGCTGCAGATCACTATTGCCCAGCAGCTGGGCCTCGAGCTGACCACAGTCAGCAACTTCTTTATGAACGCACGCCGCCGGAGCCTCGATAAATGGGTGGACGACGGCTCTGGTCACTCAGTCAACTCTGGTCCCAACGCCTGCACCAAAGCCTGAAGACGGACTGATTTGACCAACTCATGGACTGACTCAACCTCGGTGGAAAAGCTTTAAAACTGAAGAGAAACAAAGAGAAACTTAAAAAAGACCTTGAAGCAACGTTTTGCCCTTAAAACCTGTACTATATTGATATTTATAGTATCCAAAGATGAAAAAAACAAACCAAAGACTTCTTGTTTGACCTGCTTTGAAATGTTTGTTTCAGCAACACATTTACGTGTAACATACTGCAAAAAGACTATAGATTTACCCCCCCCCCCACCCACACACACACACACACACACATTCACTGTCACTGGTCTCTAGCTTTACTACAACCCCTCCCCACGCCTCCCTACCCAGTATCAATCTATCATTCACCATCCTTATCTTTAATCTGATTGGTTGGTTTTAATGATGGGTCCCTAAATGGAGGTTTAATCAGCCTGTTGGCAGTCTGATCTGCAGCTGTCCACACCCTTGAAAAACAGCCAGAATGTGGAGCTCCGGTGGGATTGGCCAATCAACTTTAAAGAAAAAAAAAATCCTACAGGAGCGACTGGATTGTCGGATTGTTGTGCAACCTTTTTGGATCAGTGGACTGTCTGTTTATCTGTCTATCTGTCTGTCTGTCTGTTCACTTGTCTGTCCTTCCCATCAAACATTCCTGACAGACAGGGAAATGCCCAGTGAAGACTGCTATAAACCAAAACCCTGAACCCAAACCACAACCTCAACCCACATGGTAGTGCTTTCTTCCAACATGCTGAAGCGTTGAATCATTTAAAAAAGAGAAACCAAAGACTTCTACACCCTGAAGCCTCTCATGCAACTTAGAAGTAAAAACACTAAATAACCTGCATAAAAGTAATTTGACCAAAGAGTATATTTTGTAGTTAATAATCTAAAGAGTATTTTACCTCATCTCCTCCTTTGCCCCCCAAACCAGACTGTTAGTTAGGCGCCACAAAGAAGAGAATGTTACCGCTCATGGTCCTTACAACGTTTTGAATCATATTTTTATTATGTTCCCTGCAAAAGGAAATATTATATAACGCATCCCAGAAAATTAACTCTTTACATTTGCCTTATAGATGCCTTCTTGAATCAATTACAGTTATATCTTCACAGTCAGCCTTGTGAATGTTACTGTAAATGCTCATTGTGAAGATGAATATCTTTAGTAAACAGAGACCCACTCATGTCTGGGGTGTGGTGTAGACACAGTGAGCAGGACAGTGGGCCTCGGGTCTGTGTTCTGTTTTAAATCATCACACCTTAATAATAAGCATTCAGCATCCCTGCACTCTTCATACATATTTGATTTTATCTTCTCATCAAAGATGTTGGGTGTAGGAGATGATATCAATGATCAGACCACTTTCCGGCGCTTACACTGCAATGTCAGTTCATCACCTGAATACGAAAGCACCCCACCCTGTTTTCAGATCCCCCAGCCACCCCATCCTGCCTCCACTCTCCTGGTAAGCTATGCATTTCAGCACTAGGAGGAAAGCACTACACAGGGCTGGCCCAGGGCAGCGTAGCATATTAGATATATTAGCTGGCCCCTTGCTCATCCTCCTCATGGCCAGGGTTAGCAGCTCTTACATTCATCAGAACAAGCGCTGAAGGAGAGGCCAGGGAAGGAGAGCTGCTTCTTCATCTCCGAAAGGAAAAAACAAAACAAAAAAAGATGACAAGAAAACAA
This sequence comes from Lepturacanthus savala, assembly GCA_030544235.1. Classification (NCBI taxonomy): domain Eukaryota; kingdom Metazoa; phylum Chordata; class Actinopteri; order Scombriformes; family Trichiuridae; genus Lepturacanthus; species Lepturacanthus savala. The sequence continues at coordinate 32,783,340 of CM060462.1, read as the reverse complement.
AAAAATGTGTCAAGACCTGCTGATGTTTTATAGTGTGAACCAAAGATGCTACCTCACTCAAGTTCCATATGTGATTTCTATCACTTTGATGATACCAAAGATAACCAAAGATTTTTTCTCATTGTACGGCCTCTACGAGTGGTGTTAAAAGATGTTGTGTGTCCCGCCCCCCCCCCGTCTCCTCTCTCTTCCCTTTCTTCTTTCTTCTAGTCCCCCACCCCCTCCTGCACTCAACCCATACACCCCTGCTATGCGTGCTCTTGCTTCATCTGTGCTCTGATTACAGCTCCATAGATAGTCATGCTAATATAGCTATAGGCAGATATGCTGATCCAGCCATAGATACACACAACCGGCAGGTGCCTGCGGGGTACAGCTCTTGCTAGCAGTGTGATCAGACCATCTTTATGCTTGTTGGCAATAAAAAAACATAATTTGTACCACTTAATTGGCAAAAAAAAAACAAACATAAACATGTACAAGATGATGCTGTATTGAGAAAATAGATCCAAGTTTTAGTTTTGTTGATGATTAGTTTGAAAATATCTACATAAATTAGATGGTTAACCAACTAGCGTCTTTACTTTGCAGACATTTCCACTTGGCCCTGCCTCTTCGTGTGTATCTTTAGGTTGATAATATTGATCCAACAAATAGGTAAGACATCTTAACATGACAATAGGCAGACAAGCTGACATAGCCATGGGCAGAATTGTTGACTCAACTATAGGCAGACATGTTCCTGAAAGTAGAAGCAGACGTGTTGCAATCTTTCTAAAACTCCCAGGACGAGTGCCTTGCTTGAACCAAAGTGTTAAACCGCTGTTGACCTCTCACCTTTGACTCTGTGAATACCTCAGCCTGTAGAAGGGCCACTACTGAAGAAACAAGGAATTTTTTTTTTGTTGTTGTTATCACACCGTGGTGCTTTCGCCAGCGCAACCATGCAATGAAAACATACCAAAGGAATTTCTGTTGTCCACTTCTACAGATTAAACCAAAGGTCTTTGTTTCTCCTGTCCTGTCCCCTGCCCTTTACCCTCCATTCCTCCTTCCCCAACCTTCACTGTCTATCTACTGTGTGTAGGAAGGTCCAGCACTCTTGGCCGTGCATGTCTATACCAATGTCTCTGAATACCTCATAGTAATAATTCCTTTGAGTTCTGCATTGAAACGTCTATCTGTGAGTCAGGCAGAACTCCACTTGTGTGGTAATTGTTATTGTTACTTCAAAAAGCTGTATGATTATCTATTTTGAAGTTTTTTTGTTTTGGCAGAAGTGCTCTGTTTCAAGTCACGGAGGACAAGTTTCAGGGTTGATATATGAAACTTAGAGGATGGAGGGAGAAGCGTATTTTTTATCATACATTGGGTTATGCCAATATTAAGATGGTAGACTATTGCTTTTACAGGGTAAAACCAACTGCTGTGATATTGTGTTCATATTTGACCTTTTCTCTACTTCTGTGTTGTGAGTTTAATTTAATTGCATTTTTGTATTGGTTAACCACTGCTTTAATTTATGCATTTGTAGAAACTCTAGATTTGTATATAGTAGGATTTTGGAAAAAACAAACAAACAAAAAAGACAGTTTTATGTTACAGCCTTATTTCCCATGCTTAGATATAACAAAGGAGTAGTTTGTATTCTTCTTCAGCTAAATCCTAGCCGGCATTTCAATGTGTGTTTTAAACACTGCCAGAAACCCAGACAGTTGATTTGCCAATGCAGACAAAGTTATAAAGGAGCTACTTTGTTGAACAGCTGGCAAAAAGCAGTGTGTATGTGTGTGTGTGTGTGTGTGTGTGTGTGTGTGTGTGTGTGTGTGTGTGAGCGTGTGTGTATATGTGTGTGTTTTCTATTCTTTTGTCTTTTTAAAAAAAAACGTTATTTTATGGGTATTAATGCACATCCAAAGATTTTTAAAACAAACCAAAAATTGGAAAAAAAATATGTATAATGTTGAAAAGCACTGGCATTTGTGAGGTAGAATTGTTGAATTTTGAGTTGCCATTCGCACGGGTATAGAATATAGACGGCGTAGGGCTGTGTAGACAAGCTTACTCTACCATGTGGGGAATCTCCTGTTCAATGTACAATCTGAAGCATTTGAAATGAGGGCTGCAAGCCCCTCTCACTTTGCTGTCTCATGCATAGAGTGAGGTGGAGCGTAGGCTGGGCAGCCGGTCTGCCAGGGGCTGTGCCACGGAGCTGGGTCTGTTTTTAATTGCTGTGGCAACGCCGCCTCGCTCCATCTAGTATCTGTTCTTTTGGTACGTACTCGTGTAATGAATATGAGCAAAGTCTAATAAAACTGCAAAGAACCTTACCAAGGAATCAGTGTGTAAGTGTGTATGGAGACACGTTTATTTTCCTGAATGTCGATGAGTGCAAGTGAGTGAATGTGAGTGTTTGTGCAACTCAGATGTCAAGCTGCACTGAGGAATGCAGGTGTGCATGCTCGTGTGCATGTCTTTCTTTACTGTGTTTCTAAAATCTGTAAGTACTGCACATTGTCAAGCTATTGGCTGGTGAGTAAGCATGTATGTGTATGGTTGATTGGTGCATATCACAGTAAGTTTGACTCCCTCCGGTCTTTACGAGGCCTTATTGTTTGTACTGCTTCCTCTCTGTCATGCTCAAACAGCACAGTATCTCCAAGGACTGACGATAGTCATCATGTCAAAAAAAAAAAAAAAAACGTCCATGGCAGATTACACCAGTATGTTATGCAGTCATTATGTCACAGGATGGAGAGTGTGAAAGGTTTTCAGCAAAGTGCAGGCAAAGTGACAAAAGCCTGCAATAATGAAGGAATGGATTGCAGTGTGGACCTATTTATTCCCCATTATCACATTTTGTGTTATTTATTTCGTTCATAAGGAGTTCCCATATGATGGGTAGCTTGGCTACAAGTCTCATAACAATACTGCGGCGCCTAAGACAATCATCTGGATCTCTAATGCTGGGGAACTTAGTTTCTCACCCACAGAGGGGTGTCCTCCAGCTATTCATATACAAAGATGCTTGAAGGGTTTTGATAAACAAGCATATTTGTTATCATAGACATTTAGAAGTAGATCTACAGTAGTAGTTCATCTTGCACTTGCATTTCAAAATGAAATCTCATCGCTCTCGTCGACCTTGTGCTCTTGTCAACCTTTATCTCTTTTTCTTTTGACCTCCTCCTCAACTCACAATGCTTCTTCAGTTTTCAGTATGCATTGCGAGTGTGTGTCTGTGTGTGTATGTGAGTGTGTGTGTGTGTGTGTGTGTGTGTGTGTGTGTGTGTGTGTGTGTGTGTGTGTGTGTGTGTGTGTGTGTGTGTGCGTATGTCTGTGTGCGTGCGTGTGTGTGTGCCAGAGAGGCAATACTGTCGGTGTTACTCTCAGATGTATAACTCCATGTCTCATGACTTGATTTGTCATTGCTGTTTCCCAGGCTTTGCTACTGCTTTCTCAGTGCCGTGCAATATCATCTGTTGTGATTGCTAAGCAAATGAAAAAAAAAGAAAGAAAATTGAGAAGCAAGTGATGATGTCATCCGGCTTTTTTCAGTGTTCAAATGTTTCAACATTTCTGTAGTCACAAAAAAGTAGAAAATAAACTGTTGGTATTTCCAGCTTCTGAATCCCGTCTCATGTTATTATTATTATTGTTGTTGTTGGTGTTTCTCTGTGTGCGTTTTTTTATTCCCTTGCTCAAAAAAGCAAATTCAACCAATATGGCATCAAATATTTTATTTGAAAGTATATTTTGTATAGAGTATATACTTAGTATATTCTTCACTTAACAGATAAGTGGTAACTGATTGCAGCCAGTCAAATTGATACACTAATCCCTGATTTGATATTTCTTGAATTAGAGTCTTATTCCAAAGAGTAATTTGATGACCAATGTCTCAATGGGCCATATTAGAGTTCCAATTTGCAGAAAAGCAAGTTAAAGTTTAATCCCAATCATAGCTTTTCCTTTTAAATGAGCCTCTATTTTTTATTTATTTGAAAAAGGACATTTCAGAGTAAATATACAGTATACACCAATAGCTATAAGCTTTTTATATAGTGTTTTCAGCAAAAAAAAAAAAAAAAAAAAACTACAATACATAATTTAAATAATAAAAGTCACAATAGCATCTGGTTAATCATTTTAGCCTAAACATATTCCTACTCAATCACAAATGAACCAAACAGTGCTGAGAAGCTGAGAAGACATATGCCATAAGCAATATTGCATAAGCAATAAAGATAGAACTAAATAGCTTGTTTTATGGTGGTGCTAAATCCTCCAAATCCATCTGTTAGTAATCCATCACCCAAAGGTATTTTGTTGTATTTATATTAATTAAGCCCTAGAGACCAACTTATGTCTGTAATTATTGGAGGTCAGGTAATCGATTATCAAACTGATTATTGAGTGAATGTTAAATATTTACTAAGGCTACAGATCTCACCTCTGTCTATTTTGAGTCAAACATTTGTCAAATTACAATTCATGCTTGGAAAGACTTTTTCTGTGAGATGCAATAAAGCCAAAGAAACTGTTTCAGGTATCTCAGATAAACAGATCCATTATATTATGGTATACATTGGCGAATACAGCATAAAAAAACAACATGTATATTTGTGAGCATGGTGTATATGTGTATACACTTTCCAGCCTTTGAGTCAAAGTGAACGGAAGTAGACTATAATATATTGTATATAAATACTGTATATGATATACTGTATGATATATATATATATATATATATATATATATATATATATATATATATATATATACTGTATACTGTATACTGTATACTGTATACTGTATACTGTATATATACCTGTATTATTTTACTCTGCCACTAGATGGCGATGTGGCATGGATGTTTCCATCCATAACATAAGGTCTTCTTTGTGTTGTATGGATGTTGTCAACATTCTTAAAGGGCAAAGTCAAAGAAAATAAATACATTTGATGATTTGGGATAGTTATCTCCAAATCCAGATAAATTTATTCTCACATTGGAAACTGAGTTGAAAAATGTCCCAGTATCCCACTAAAATTAACACTATACTGTCATAATTTGGTAGGAGTTGTGACTTTTAGCTTGAGTATTTTCCTAACTTACATCACCACAATAATTACAGCCATTATTTATGATTATGTTGCAGCTCATTGCAAACTGTGTTTCAAGATTCGCCGTGATTGTGATCTGCAATAGTTGATAAAGAGAAACATACACAATGTGAATGTTTCCCTTATGTTCTTGTTACTCGTCAAGCAAGTTATTTCTAAAAGAAATATATAAAATGCAGTGTTTGATTTGTTGTGCTTGAGGTTTTCCATGTATCTCAGCCGTTATTATTTATTAATAAAGCCTTCATGTCGATATGTTGGTTTACTGCCAGTATTGCTGGACTCAGAACTACAGTGAGACAGTTTTTAGCTTAATGTTAACAACTTATCAAGGGCTCTGGCATTATAAACATCTCTAAATATTTTGTGGCCTAACCAGGAAATCCTGAGTCATATACATCCACCACATCCAACACATAGACTGCTGATGAAGCCTTGTTTGATTCACCAGAAAGTGTAGAAGTCCTTATGTTAAACAACAACTTTACACTTTATTTGGGTGTAAATCAGTGACATTGCTCCGCTGACAGATAAAGGCCCATAATCAACTAGTTTGTATTGTTCTTGTGAACTTCATGACCTCTACATTCACTGGGTCACTTGACTCTGTTATCAGAAGCAAAGAACAAGTTGATCAATTATAAATTGAATGAGCTCACCCCAAATCCACTGGCAGGCACATATTTGATCAAAAATGTGGCCTCTGTGACAGCAATATAGATCTTTTTCACGTGACTCTTTCAGTAGTCTACCCAAAATGCAAATCCAAGTCCTCTATAATATATATCTGTCTGACAAACAACAACATCAACAACATACAGTGCAACCGCAGCTGTCACAGATTTGTGAAGTAGATTCTAGTGTCCTCATTTTGGCCTTTGCCTTTGTTCCAAAGGGTTTCAGCAGAGAAGAGGCTAAAACGAAGAGGTCTCCCTCTGTTCTTTTTTATCTGAACCAAAACCATCACCACATCCAGAGAAGAGGTTATAAAGCCCCTGGTTCTAAGTCTGTTTCCCCACTTTAACTTCCGCTTCATGGTTTAGTTTACTTTTAATTTCGCTTTACTTTACTTTCAAAATATGTTTGTAGCAGTCTGTTGTGTCAATCCCTCTTGATAACAATGGCAGTGGCAAAGTCGAATCATGTTAATGAATGTTCAGAATTAATATCCTCATTTGATTGTTTTTATTTTAATTAATTTAAAATCAAATAAAAGTTTGTATTATTTTAATACTGTGGTATTACAAACTGTAACATCATCACCTTAAATACACGATCTTTGCCTTCAAGAACAAAATGTTCACGACGGAAAAAACGAACCCTCACGTGCGCACGTGAACGCGCAGCGAGACTGTGGTTCGGCTGGTTTAGTTATTCAGTCTAACTTCGGCGCTGAGAAGAAAACTACAGGTCGTGGTTTTATTGTTTGAAACCATCTCCGGCGACACGGTCGTGTGTGTGTGTGTTCCTCAGAAGTTTTGTTACCACACTTCTAACTTGTCGGTTGCTATGGCTGCGAGTTCACGCGAGGCTGGCAACGAGGGAAGTGACGAGTCGGGCTGTTGTTGGGACACGTGACTGGAGCTGCTCTGATCTGTTTTGACAAGCAGTGAGGAGGGGAGCAGACTGTAAGCATCACGACTACAAGCGAGGGACTCACTGTTCCTCCTTTCATCTGCATTTCGGTCGAATCATATTAGTATCGAGCTCAGTCAGCGACGCATCAGCTCCTGTTGGCTGGTAATAGTTCGGAGATTTCTTTTTTTGAGGTGGGGGGTAACGGTTGAAGTCGTGATCGACGCGCTGGGACCACCGGAGTCAGTTTGTTGTTGCTGTTAAAAGAAAAAAAAGTTTTAATGAGGGATCACGAAGAAAGTCAGCGCAGGTGTCGTTTCTAACGTTAAGTAGCGCTGCGGATGGATATGAAGTGGATTATCAGTTTGTGAGAAGAAGAATACACTGAATATGTTCTCATCGTAGAAAAAAACTGACGTTAACGTTACCTGAGCTACGGTGGGGGCTGGGATGTTTTGGGCGGTCGTCGTCACCAGTAGACGCCTAACCACACAGTATCGATAAGGTTAGTTAGCTGTGTGTGTGTGTGTGTGTGTGTGTGTGTGTGTGTGTGTGTGTGTGTGTGTGTGTGTGTGTGTGTGTGTGTGTGTGTGTGTGAGAGAGAGAGAGAGAGAGAGAGAGAGAGAGAGACAGTGTGTGTGTACACAGCAGCCAACATAAGAGGAACGGAGACACAGAAATGCATCGCGACGTAGCTGTGTTTCAGGTGGTGGAATGTTCGGGCTGTAACAGTAAGAAGACAGCCTGCTAACGTTAAACCTGCTAGTTAATTCACCCACTGGTCAGATTGGTTGCCTGCTAGTGGGTTGACCACTGCGTTACCACTGCGTTCGTGGCTATCAGCTGTCTTTGTTGAACAATACAGTGCGACTCCATGGAAGCGTACAGTAGCATGCTAACAAAGCAATGCTTTGTTGTTGGATAGGGGGCAGCTGGCACCCAACACACAGGCTTCACAGCTGATATTATTGCTTAGCTAAGACGGCAGGTCTCGGGCACAGAGGGTGCGGGGGTCCGGACACCGTTGCATTGCTGTCAAGGCGGCGTGTGATAGAGAAACAGAAGACCGAAGACCCTGCAAGATACCCTGAACGCAACCTGATGACACTGGACAACATGAAGCCCGAACGAGGTATGTGGGGGGAAAAAACACAAAAACACACACACACACACACGGTATTAGGTAGACCCAAGAAGAACGGGTGTTTCTGTGCGTACTGCTAAATCAGATCATAATAAACACACAAACAGGCCTCTCATAATTACTATATATGACTTGTGCTATTTCTGGAAAGTAGTTATCATGACGTAAAAAGATACTATATATATATTTTTTTTATTGCGTTGACTTTTTCTATCATTTAAAGACTAACTTTGTTTTGCATTGACTTTGAATGTAATTCACGTGTACCTGCATTATTATGATATTATATCAGTGAAACTAAATAGATTAAAATGACCATAATGTCATTCATCACAATGATTCACATTTTTTGAACAATATATCATCCAACAAAAGTAGTTATCATGACACGTCTACAGACACATCTCTAGGTGGCTCTGATGGTTCAGTGTGTGGGCAAACAGGACGTTTCCAGCTGTAAGTGGACTGACTGTATTTCCGTTTTCCCTCAGAGAAGAATCAGGCCAGAGAATTATGTAACTGCTGGTCAGCCTGGTCACTGGAAATGTGAATTATCAAAAGGCCGTCCAGAGCAAATGAAGATGTACACATACAACACATATCTGCTGCTCCGGGTTTGATGTCAACACAAATGTGTTCTGTTTTCTGTTTAGTTCCAAGTGTAACCTGCTGTCTCCTCTCACACCAAATTCTGTTCTCTTTTCCAGTAGCTCTTGTTTTGACATTCTCTTGCATGAAGCTACTGCAAAATGTTACTCACACCCACCCTGTTGTGGAAATAAGGCTCCTGCCATATGCTCTGCAACCTGTTTACATGTCGCATCTGCAGCATGAGGTGAAACAGAGACTGAGGAGACACCCTTGTTTGTTTCAATTTGCCGTAATGCAAATTTCATTATTGCATTCATTTGCAAAGGGCTATCATTATCTTCATCTCTGCCCCGACACTATTATTATTAGATGTTGTGTGAGCTCCTTTTAAGCTAAATGATTCACCTGGTGATTGTACAAGGTTGTTGGTGATTCACTGTCAACAACAACACAATAGCACCATAGTTGGAAGCAGTGAAGAGCCACTGTTTTCAGTCATGATGAGATTAGCCGCAGTCAATTATGGCCAGTCTATGTGTTTTGAATAGGTTATGAAACTGCAGTCAGCTGCTGACTGGCCTGGGTGGGATATTCCTTAGAACACAATATGCTGGTAATGGGACTCCACAACACACAGAGTAAACATGCACCCTATATGGGACTAGACTTTTAACCCTAGCCATGCCTTTCCTTGCCTGTAGGATTCTAAGCCTTTATATAGAAGCAGTGACCCAGACATCTGTGTGATGTGACAGAGTAAAGGGCATGCTGACTGACACTGTACAGTGTAATTATAGCCTCATAATGCAGTGCAGCACGCTGGGTCAACTGTGAAACAGCAACACTGCCGTTAAGTGTTGTGGTATTGGTTGGAACAGTGACTCTCAAATTGAAAGATAATGAGATGATTTTCTACCCAATAGGTGCGCCTGTTTCTTACAGGAGCCAAAAAGATCGAGAACTGTTTGCCTGAGGTGCATTATTACAGCGAGTTTGTACTTCACCCTTCATGGATTATCACCATGTCAGGTTGGCTCGCTCACTGTCACGTTCTAATTATGAAAGCTGGTGCCAGTAGAAGCTGCTCCACAGCAGTGGCTCCCTATATGACTGGCAGGCACTCTGGTTCTATTGTTATTTGCTAATAGCCCAGCCACCTTCTTTCTTTGCCTCTCCTCATCACTGGCTGCCAGAGAAAGGGACTGCAGTGGTGAGAGGAGTTGTTTATTTAGAAGCCTGGACCACAGCAAGGTCGAGTTGAGTATAGAGCAGCCAGCTCTGATGCTGGATTGAGGGTTTCTGGGAGAGCCAGGCTATATTGGGCTTGAACGGGAGAGTTGGACAAGCCCAGACATGTGCATGTTGCTAACAATGGTGTGACAAACCTCACAGGCTGCGACCTCTTGGTCAGGTGGGTGTGAAAAATCAACCCGAAGCTCAAGGTAGGTGATAGAATCAGACTGTGCCCTGCCATTCCATGGCTCACTCTTTCTTCACCTTTTAGCATCTTGAGAGGCAACTCTGGGAACAAGTGGCACACAAATTCAATAAACACATCTGACAAACCGAACAATTTAATACAGTTTCAGCCCCAAAAATAATTAAGATTTCAAACAAGCAGCTTTTTCAAATTTACACAGAATCTCCATTGCATTTCGCGAACCATAATTTGTTATAAAGAGAGAAGACAAGCACTTACGTTCTGTTCAGGGACCTAACCGGAGTCATCTGACCCCCTGGTTTAGCTATGAGTTGAATTATGAGTCAGGATTGTGTGTGTGTGTGTGTGTGTGTATGTGTGTGTGCGCGTGCGTGTGTGTGTGTGCGTGCGTGTGTGTGCGTGCACGCGAGAAAGTGTGCATGTTAGTGTGACGACAGAGTGAGTGTGGAAGAGTTTGCAACAGATGACTGTTGGTTGGGCCTAATAAGTGATGTACTGTTGAAACACGTGGCTCAACTGACAGCTTTCTCTGGTCCCATTAAAAAAAAAAAAAAAAAAACTATGGAAAACTCAGGACTGGTTTACACTCGTTGGGAGGAAAACATGGTTCATTGTATTCAGTTGTTCCGTTTCAACTAAAGTGTGGTCAAGCTGAGTTTTATTTATATCTTTACAGACTTAATTTGGATTCAGTGTTGTCTCCACACGTAGAAGGACAAAGTTCAACCAAAAAAAACATTGGAATAACTTATACCATAAATTAAGCTGTTTGTTTCCTAACCCCCACCACCCCCCCACATTCATAACCAGACAGCAAAGGTACATTATAAATACAAAAAATACATTGCATTATGTGGCTGTATGACCAAAAAGACTAATACCCTAAGAATGGTGAGTCAACTGCTTTCTTCTTTACACCCTCAGACACTTTAAACAACATACACAGATGACCTCAGAGCTAGTCATACTGGAGAGATTCAGTCAGCTGGCAAGTCTCAGCACCACGCTCACACTCTCTGTAATGCTATTTAGTGTGTTTGCGTGCGTACGTGCGTGTGTGCTGTGTGTATGTGTGTGTGCGCTATGTGTGTATGTGTATGGTGAAGCTTCCTGTTTGGAGCCATTAGTTCTTGAAGGAAGAGTTGAGTACTAGTCCCACCCACCAACTTACACTACTGCCTGCCTTCTGCTGTTGGTTTAGGCAGATTACAGCTGCCCTAAGATTTCCTGGACATATGCCAGTGGATCAGTGTATACACTCTCACTGACAGGACGCTCAGATAATGCAGAACGACATTGCACTGAAGTCCCGCACAGCACCTGTCTAGTCCTGTGTTGTCTTTGCCTCCTCTTGGCAGAGATTTACCCCGTATCGGGAGGCAACCGCAACAGGTGTTCTCCTCTGTTCACCTCATTTTGCATAGATTGAATCCACCTGAATAGTTTTTATTTCTTTTTCTTGACATGTTTTTTGACAGTTTTTCTCTGTTCTTAAAACCTATTTTCTATAGCACAGCTAGGGCTGCTTGATACTATTTTGTAGTATTCTTTTTGAATTTTTAAAACACATGCTGTTAGGCTTGTGTAATGTTTAGTTTTTCATACCTTCTTGACAGATCACTGGGGTATAAGATATATGACCGTATTTGTGTAAAAACAACAACAACAATGTAAAAGCTGAGCTGCTAGTGATAGAACATTGTCTTGCCTACAACGCTGTGTGTCTAATATGCAATTAGCCTACTTAGACAAGTCTTGCTGGGTTTAAATACTCATGGTGCATAGAATAATAAATAGATAGGAAATAAGCACCCTTCCTCCATAGACTCTTCCCGAAGGACAAAAAAAAGTCTGTGTAAGAATTGAAATGATGGGGTGGGGTGGGGACAGGCCTGAATAATTAATCATAATTGATCATTAAGACTTTAATTGATCATGTGGAATTTAGATTGATCAAAGTTCAATGTCAGATAGAGGTTGAATTAATGAATTTCACTCTACCAGCACATATTTAATTAGCTTTTGCACTTACAGTAATGTTACAGGTGTAGTTCCTAACTTGAGTAATTCTGTACCTGGAGGAACACTGTGAGTGCTGCAGCTGAGCTTACCACACACACACACACACACACACACACAATCCTGACTCATAATTCATCTCATAGCTAAACCAGGGGGTCACAGCCCTGCCCTCACTGAGAAAGGAGCAGGGGAACAGGAGACACAACAGCAACTATCCAAGACCGTAAAATGCTGTAGAGACTGTAGAACATTATTAACGTTACTCATGTGCACTTGTTTCATTTGAAGCCATGCGAGTCTCTGCTGTATTTGGCTGCCTTTTATGGTTGCTGTCACGCTAGGTTGTTCTGCTCTCCATCAACATCTGTATGTGTGAGGAGGTGAGGTTAGTTAGCCATTTTTTAATAAAAAAAATAATGAATGATTTATCAAGAACTGATGAAATATTTTGAAAATTAAAAATTAAAATTATTCGGTTTTCCATCCCCAGTGTGGGTGCTGGTGGCAGACTGTCAATTTTATAAACTCCTACACTACAATTCCCAACTGTTACCCAACTATAAATGTCATCTGCTGTTTCCTCATATCATCCTCTTATAATACACCTCTATTAAAAAAACAGATATTGGCATTATTTTTTTATTTATTTATTTTTTTAATTTATTTTTTGCAAAAGGATGGTTAGATCTGATGTCAGATCGACTTTAATGTCCAGTGAAATGACGTTTATCTCAACAGTCCTCTAAAGATGTTCCTGTATATGCAGTTTTACAGTTGATATTCATTTTATCAACTAGCTAAAGTCCTAGCTTTCCCCCTATTGCCTTTTCAATACATCGCCATTGTCAAGTGCTGACCTCAGCTGCACTGAGCATAGATGTTTGACTCCCCCCATTGTACAATGACATTCAGAGCTGCCTTTTGCAATGAATACCAATACTGGGTACTGTCATTCAGCTGTGATTTACTGTCCTAGCCTACAGAGTAATCACCCTAAATCAATGCGGTTGTGACACGTTTGACTGTAAGGAGTGTAGCTTTCCTTGCCTAGCCGCTGCATAGCATTGGGCCCCCTGATCTCCAGTCCAGTAATGCTCTTACATAATGCTGGAACGTTTAATTTAGCACACTGACTCTTTATCAGGATACATATGAGTGTACTGTTACCCTATACGGATACACATCTGCTTAAGGCTTGAGGTCACTCAAGTTATAGTGTCCACACACGTGCACAGACATAAAAGCAGGTGTGCATATTTAGTGCAGCTACTTAGGGGTCAGTGTTAACAAGCAATACAGACATATAAATACACCATCCAGACTTAGTGCTGGACTGGCTAAAGCTGAGAGTAGCAGCATGGGTCACATTTCTGCTGCCAGGGTGCCACTGAGCCACTAATGTCATTGCTTGTGCGTTCGTCACATCCGCCCGTTCCTGTGGCTCCTTGTAGCCAACCAGCAGCCAGCTCTGCAGGAACAGGAAGAGCCATCTGGACCTGGTGGTTTACTCCTGTGTTTGGGAGGATGTCTAAGTCTCTGTATTTCAGTTTTTGTGTCTTTTATTTGTGTCTGGCGTATTAGGTTTGTAACAAACAAACGTAGAATTAGTTATAATGAAGACAAGGGTCTTTAATATGACATTACTAGGTTTGTATTAAGAAGCATGTTCTGTAGGACTCAGAAACCGCACAATAAACTAAAATGATGGCCTCTTGTTGTCAGTAATGTTTACAAAGGAGTATGTTCTGATATGTATGACTATGTTATCCTATGAGGTTCTTGGATGCTTGTAAAGGCGGTTTTGTCTCTGACCTTGAAGTGAATGAATATAGTCAACATTCCCTTTTCTTGCTCCACTGGTCTTCTGTTCCATACTCTATCTTCCCATACTCTATTCTCCTGCCCTCTTTTTTGCTCTCCTCTCATGTGAGTCACATCACATTGACTTATGCTACACCACAGCACTTAACACCCCACCTCCGCTATGTGCTCATAATTTATACTGTAGGCAAAAAGCATATTGACAGAAATAGAGCTAGGCTGACTTAATACCTAAAACACACAAATGAGTAGGTGACAGTAAGGGCTGTCAGGTTTATCGGTTTACATATTGATTACTCAATGAATACATGTTGCTGATATTTTGATGTTGGCATGTATTTCTCACATAATGCATTCAATTAGGAAAAAGTGAGCCTATAGGATAAGGCTAGTTTCTAGAACTGCAAATAACTTATTTTCCTGAGTGATTATGCTCTAATTATTTTCTCAATTTACCTGATCAGTGGTTTGGTCTATTGACAATTGTGAGATCTGCAAATGTCTTGTATTGTCTAACTAGCAGCTCGAACCCCCCAAAATACTGAGTTAACAATAACAGAGTTAACATGGATAGATTCAGTTTTTTTGAAACCTCAATGATCCAATGTGTTGATTCTGATCACTGGCTGGGGCCTTTAGTTTCTTTTAATCATTCATTTTGTTAAGAAGTCTTGATGTGGTTTTTGACAGCTCCTTTAAATTTGGCAATCACATTAGTTCTGTCATGAAAACCAACTGTACAGTTGTCTCTACGATGGCTCCGTAGCTTGTAGAGGATGCTCGTCTACTAACTGGAAAAAGAAAACATAACAAGCACATACTCCAGCACTGGCCTCCTTCCACTGGCTTTCTGTCTGGTTCAGGATTGATTTTAAAATTTTATTGCTTGTTTTTAAGGTTTTAAATGGGTTGGCGCCACCTTATTTAGCTGAACTCTCACATTTTCATACTCCGGCTAAAGCACTGAGGTCGCCAAATCAGATGCTCGTGGATGTTCCCAGATCCAGACTCATAAATAGAGGCGACAAGCTTTTGCAGTGGCTGCCCCCAACCTATGAAATGCTTTACCTGATCACTTAAAAACCAAGTCATTTTTCTCACTGGCATTCAAATAGAGTTCAGATTAGAGACCTTGATTTAATTTACTGTGCTGCAACACTTTTCTTTTTTATTAATATGATTTCTGTTATTGTACTTTTGTAATCATTTTGTCATTTTGTAATCGTTTAGTTTTTCATTTACATTTGTTTGTTTTTTTCAGTTTTATGGTTAATTGACAGAAAAAAGGAGTTTGTGAATACTTTCCTTTTGATTGACTTTTCGATTTATTGACTGATCGTTGAAGTGGTGTTTTACGTTTTCTGAGGAGCCAGTGCTAGTGATGATTACTGCATAATAGAAAATAAAAAGTACAAAATATTTAACATATACTAGTGGTCAGGCACATGAGCTAAAAACATTCCAAGCCATCTCTCAGATTCACTAGAGCACAATAAATAATAAAGAAATAGGAAAGAGATGTTAGCACATTGTTAACATTAATATTAAATAGAGTATTTTGACAGCATTTGTTTGCGTAACCAACATCGAGTTCTGTTATGATTTAGTATTGATTTACAGTGCAGACTGACTCTTCTGGCTTTAAAGTCTGTTAACCAGACACCACACATCTCTGGTTTCAAAGAAGGTTATATTAACCAGCACTTCAATCAGGTTCAGTTTTCACACAAGTGTTTCTGTGGTTTCATGACAGTTTGCTGTTTTGCATAGTATGTAGGAGACTTTATAGAATTATCATTATTAAAAATGTCTACTACTGTATGAGAATAATCCTAAAAGACAAGTAAATGAAAGAACCTATGATGTATGTTGTTTTTCTATAAACATGCACACTCACCCTGAAGTTAATTCTATTAATCAGGATAAATTAAATCTTGGCTATTAAATATCATTGAAGCCATAATTGATCTTTACCTACTGGGAACTATTCTTTCAAAGTAATAGATACATGGTTGGTTACACATGCACGTCCTATTGCACACGCTCACAGTCTCTAATAACAGGGAGAACCTTGAGTGCTTATTGTGGAACTGTTAACCACATTGCTTATTAACAACAGTGTGAGGTTAAGTTAACATGAGACTCCGTCATCATTACTATCCCCTTTCCTTTTCCATTGTGTCATCTCTTCTCTTTTCAGGCCAGAAAACTGGCTTCAAATATTGAGTGAGAAGATACCACTATCACCCTCCAGCATTGCTGTCTCCTCTCACCAAACCAGCTGACAGTGGGTCTGTCCTGAGGCGTGTAGGGTTACTGTGGAACAAGGTTACTGTTCTTTTTGGCTGGACCTCAGGGACAGTCCTAGAGTCCCTGCTGTCTGAGTGAATGAGTGAGCAAGTGCCACCATTGGTCGGCCATTCCCTGTAAGACCCCATTGGTCATTGCACTTTCAAAATGAATGAAAAACAGTTTCTAATGCATCATCAGGTAGCATTATCTAATGGGGCGACACACCAAATCCAGTGAGGACACAACTCAACACAGCAGACCACTGTACACTCCATCTTAAAGGTCATCTTGTTGTGAACTGCAAGATTAGGAATTCTAATCAATATTCTTCACTATTTTTTTGTAATTCAATATTTTATTTCTTTTATCTCTTGTCTGTGACATTACAAAATATACATTTTGACACATTTTATACATATTACATGTAGTAAACACAATACATCAATACCAGATACAAAAAAAAGTTTTATAAAGGGAAATGTTAGAATTTACATAGCTAGGAAGAATATCAACAGATTGTATTTTTAAAATATCATTCAAAGGAGGGTATTCAGTCTTCTTTCCTCAAACTCCTCATGCAATGTGATAAGTGTTCAGAAATGATTGCCGATTGCTCCCTTACTTGTTGTTTTTTTACTCATCCTGTTAAGCATAAGTTCATATGAAGTTCATATGTCCTACTTTAAATGATAAATATATGAAGTAAAACAATGAAAAGTGAGAAGCAACAGATGTTTGTTTTCTTCCATGTCACAGATTAATCATTCAGTAAAGCCAGTGGGGCCCAGACTCCTTGTACTTCTTTTCCCAAAGCAGTTCATTCCAGTCCCCAACCATCTAAATACTAATGGGCCACAACTGACACACTTTTCACATGGCCCTTGGAGCTATGCTGCTCCGGTTTCTCAACTCAAACCCCCCTTTTTCTAGAAATTGGCATTGGCAGCACAGGGGAGGTCAAAGGTATATGTATTCATGTTGGGCTGGGTGACTCTGGTTTCAGAGAGAGGCTGGTTTGTTCTACTGCCCTAGTGTCCTGTAGCCAGCAGTCGACAGCTTGCTGAAATGTAAACTTCTATAGTAACGATTTTATGTCAGATATTTCCATTAGATGAAATAGGGATTTGTCAAGGAAATCTATGGACACAGCTTTCTCAGCTGAGTCACATGGTAGAAACAAAGAGAAATTGGCCAAATTCATCTTTCACATTTTCAATAATTTTCTTTATCAGGAAGGTTCGCATTATTTTTGGCTCAACCTGAGTTTAGTAATTCACAATTTACTCACCTTGTCCTGTGCTGCTGTAATCACTCCACTCCATGTTAGATAACCTGTATTACTTAGACAATGAGTTTGCAAAGGGGCCACTCTTGCCTAAATAAAAGGAGATTAGGGGGGCCAGCTACAATATGCGCAAGTAGAGAGGCCAATGTCACAAAGGGCATTTCAGAGCAAAAAAAACTCTAGATCGTAGTGATCTAGAGTTTAAAGTTTAAAGATAATTTTTCAGGTATTTCAGGAAAGAATATGGGCAAAGTGAGATTCCTCTCAGCCACCAGTATGCCTACTTCATTATAAGTTTAGTGTTTGCAAGCCCTTGCCTGCTTTTAGGGATAGGGGTTTTACAAACCATCCCCACCAGAATCTATACACTGTATACTGTATATGTATCTATAGGAAACCAATGCAAAATTTATTGCAACACAGATAAAACACATGCCATTTTTTAAGTAAAAAAACATTCAAACAATGACTGAAAAAATGTGTGTTTCCCTTATGGCATTTCAAAAGTAAACCAGGAAATCAATATAGGACTGTATGTTGGCAAGCTTCTGAGGATATGCATCTGCAATAAAATCTTGTATCCTCCCATAACTATAACATTTCTTTAGCACTTTCTTTAGCTGCACTCTGCTTGCTTGAAGGTGCCCAGTTGAGCTACTGGGCATCTCATCTGAAGGACTCAGTTGCTATGGTTGTTGAAGTTGAAGAGAG
Organism: Lepturacanthus savala; assembly: GCA_030544235.1. Classification (NCBI taxonomy): domain Eukaryota; kingdom Metazoa; phylum Chordata; class Actinopteri; order Scombriformes; family Trichiuridae; genus Lepturacanthus; species Lepturacanthus savala. The sequence continues at coordinate 32,765,331 of CM060462.1, read as the reverse complement.
CATATTGTATCTCATGCTTAACCTGGCATGTCCCAGCTGGTTCCAGATTTGTATGAATATTTTAGTGGTCAGTATCTGGCTGGTAGAGTATGCAGGTTTTTGTGACATTCAAAGATTGTATCAACACATTTATTTTTTTTACCAGCTCCTCCTTTCTGTTTAAAGGTGCCAATGCTTAAAATCAGCTGTGTGGTTATAGTAAAATCCTGCAGATTCTTGGCACACTTTGACAGGCGACCATTGTTACTGGTGCTTTCATCATTCAGTCCTGACTAAACACTGTAATGAAGCTTAGCAACGTAAGCAATGATTTCAAGGGGATTTATGTGAATGTACTCGGAACAAAATTGTGGGTTTAAACTCGATGCCCTACTAATACTACATACATCAGAAAATATATAATGTTCTGCTGAGTAGCCTACTGATTAACTGATTACTGATTAAATCAGGTCCTCAGTCAAAGAAAAAGTTAAAATGACTGTTTCCACATCAGCTGAGATGAGCTGTGTGTGTCTTAAGTGCTCACGCCTCATGATGAAAAGTTCTTTCCAGTGGCTTGTTTACCATGTGACTTCAGTAATGTGTGAGTTCTCAGCTGCTAAATAATAGCTCTGTTTATGGCTGACAATAAGGGGTGTGATAGAGAGGGCAAGGTGGTGTGACAGTCTGGGTCGTGTGTGTGTGTGTGTGTGTGTGTGTGTGTGTGTGTGTGTGTGTGTGTGTGTGTGTGTGTGTGTGTGTGTGTGTGTGTGTGTGTGTGTGTGTGTGTGTGTGTGTGTGTGTGTGTGTGTGTGTGTGTGTGTGTGTGTGTGTGTGTGTGTGTGTGTGTGTGTGTGTGTGTGTGTGTGTGTTGGCAGTCGGAGAATAATGGCAGCTGAGTTTACAAAACAGAAGAAGGGTTCTCCTCAGCTGGAACTGTACTAACGCTCCTCAGCCAATCAGAGCTTGTTGCTATGTGCGCTGTGAATCTGCCCCTTTGTGTTGCAGAGTGGGAGAGAGGGAGACACACTCATGTCACAGATCCTGCTTGCATAGTTTTGAAGAACCATCTCAATAAAAGTGTGAGGAAGCTGGCAAAATCTTGCAAGAGACAGACTCTGAGACTAAGATTATATTGTGGAAACCCAGATTGTAAAAAAAAGAACCTTCTTGTTCTAAGTAGCGGTGAGGTCTGCTGGGTGTCAACTTAATAGTAGGATTTGAAATACCAGTTACCCAGGCTATTAGCTATAATTTAAACCAAATGTAATATGTTGGATTTCAGAGCATCAAATACTAATGATTCTCACCATTCTTTTTGCCAGTTTCTTGGCAGACCTCAACACCACTTCCACTGTTTTTGAATGTTGAAACACAAGGCAGACAAAAACAGGAAGAGTGAGCTGACAGTGACATATTAGCTGTGTTTTAACCCTGTTATTACAATTGAAGTTGAGCAGCCATCTTTTGCTATTTCACCATAGAGAAGGAGAACAAAAGCTCTGCGGGACAGGGACACATGCGAGATACTGTGTGACATAAACAATCAGACAAAGTCAGGACGACATGCGCACCTACACAGAGAGAATATGATCACATAAACAGCTTAACAGACAATCTCATTGTACTATGTAAGAACATAGTGCACAGCAGACACAGAAACATACATAGGATGTTCATACTCAGTGTTCATCACACACGCACACACACACAAATACAGAAAGCACAACAGCAGAACAGGCACATTAATTGTCTTCAAACGTTTTCCTGTCAAGCTGCCGCTCACTGTCACATACAAAGACGCATATTGGTGCAGCTCATTCCCACACACACTCTTCAATCACCGTGACGAGAATGTTTAACACAAAGTCTCTGTTGCCTTGGTAACACCTGCCCTTTTTTCTCCCTTTCTCCCCTGGTCAACTGCTGTGATTGTTGATCACCCCTGGCCCCAGGTCAGCCAGCCCGCAGAGAAATAACTGAGGCCATGAATCCCCTTTTATTTTCTAGCTACACTTTCTTTATGTTGGGATTTCAAAAAGACAAACTATGCTTTGCCACATCAGCTGCTTAGTCGATTGTGTCTGAAAACACATAGCATTTTTATTTTGAGAGGAAATGTATTCAGCAATATTGAACACCCCATCGGTTTTACCAATTTATGAGTGGATGGTTTATAGGAATTCTTTGAAACAGGGTTTGTAAACATAACTCTTTGCTAATATCATATTAATGTTTGCTTTAATTACTGTTATAAATGGTCATGTAATGTTTCTAACTAGTTAAAAGTTTTAAAAGTCAAATATAACTTTAGATTTGTCTTTGACATTACCAGAGTCAGAAAAAAAATGTGATCAGATGTTGACAATGATTGCCTGGAGAGTTTGCATGTCACCTTATATCTAAAAACCATGGGGACCAGCTGTTTACACAGAAATGTGTTTCCACTTCCTGTGTCTATCATTTCAAATCCTGTAACCAACAGACTTATGAAAACTTGATCGGCTAAGACTTTTCTCGTCGCCTTACGTTAGATATTAGGAGACAGCCCTACTTAATATGTGTATGTAGTAAGAGTCTCTGCTGCTTTTGGAGTAACTTATGGCCTGTGAGTATCGCCAGTCATTCAGAACTTCCTAGTAATGCTTAAATTCTTATTTCCAATTAATCTAGAATGTGAAAATAATTCAATTGTTGAAGGCAAAATGTAACTTAGGCCTACTATTTTGAGTGGTGAACAGCTAAACAAATATCAGCTGCTTCTAATTATGGTTAATTCAGTTGTCCAAACCTATGCCTCTCTAAATGTTTTCAACATACTTAAAGTCATAACAACGCTGCTAGACGACTGACCACAAAAATAAACACCACAAGACTTCTCCTTGGCTGATTTGGTTTGTGCCTTCAACATCATTTTGAGAAACGCTAGCTATAAGCAATATGTTTTTGTTTTTTTTTCCTGTAAACCTATTCTGACATAAGAAAACCCTACAACCCCTAAAACACTTGCAACAAATGCTGCTGACCCTGTTTTAGTTTGAAAACTTGTGAAAAAACTTTTGAAAAATTGTGTGTTATGCCCCAGTCTAGGGTTGCCTAGGGCATAACCTGACAGGGCTTCGTCTTCTCCAGGTCCTAAACTGCCACAAACAAAAGATTGTTTGAATATAACCAAAATGATTTATTTACCAAAACAAAATAGATGAACATATAAACATAATAAAACATGCAGGGTGGACTAAAGCCAAAATAAGAAACAAAATGATCCTGTCTAGAGGGGTGTTCACACCGGACAAAAATTCGCACGAATTGGCTGCAAAACAGCAACAACAACAAAATGGCGTCCTTCGCGCGAAAAAATCACGTCAATTGAGTCCGGTGTGAACACCCCTTAGGAAGTGAGGAACTAACCTAACCAAACTAAGAAAACAAACGATAAACACTTACCTCCCTAATTAAATAAACAGAAGAAAACAAGATTAACAAAACTGGCAGTCCACCCTTACTCACTCCAACAGAAACCATAAGAAAAACACAATGTAACATGGTGGCCAGTTTGGGAAAGAGGAGGATGAGGAGTGTCTGCTGCCTGCTGACAGTTCCCATATTGGCCTCTTATATATTAGGTGTTTTCCATGTCAGCCAAACACAGCCTTCCCACCAGTGGCTGCTCAGGTATGGTATACATCTTATTACATATGAAAGAGACACAGGGCATACACACCAGACTTTTCACAAAATATGACTACAGTCATAACATTGTGTCGGGACAAGCAGAAAAATAGACCTTTTGAAAATGATGACGCAGACATCCACACAATGCAAACTAGAGCTGCCCCGATTACCATATTTTGACAATCGATCAATTGAGGGCAAAAAAATAAATTTTGATCGAAGCTTTGTGCAGCAGCATGAGTGACAGCAAATCAGTTTACCAAAAGATTTGCAGTGTTAACCACACATAGACCAATCTGTAGCAAAAAACCTTTTTTCTTTTCATGTGACTGTCTGAGCATGACAGAGAGAATGTTCAACAGCTGCTCATATGCATCAATATGGGAACACTTGCACTGGCTCAACGTTTTCAACCAACCTAAGCATATCTCAGACCTCAAGTTAAATCGTAACCTTCCAGTCAGACAGCGGGAGTCGCCGATTTCAACCAAGCACACCAATAAACACACATAAACCACACAACAGCAGGAGCAGGAACAACAATAACACCCTGACCAGAGGTTACGTACGGTTACTATGACAACCACAAACAATACTGGTGCCAAGCACAACTCAGACCTCAAGTTACGTTCAGTTAAAATTGTTCCAGCCAGTCAACTTCTTTGTCTGTGTCGCACACTACTTAAAATGCACACTATTTGGAAAAAAAATCTATTACTGACTTCATGATTAATTACCATTGAAGCTTTGAAGGTTCGATTTTTTTTGGTCAGCCCTACTGCAAACACACACTGATACACCACACAAACACACTCACTTTTTACAAGGAGTGGGAGAGGAACACTCCTGTACATCCTCACCTGACAAAGCAATCATGGGTCACCACTGGTGTTCTTTCCACGTCGTACTTTCTGCCACTAACCGCAATACAAGACAATCTGCGATCAATTCTGAAATGGGGCCAAATGAACAGTTTGTAAGAAAAACAACCCTAAAGAATACTAAAAGCTAGGAGTGACACTCTTCAGATGTATAAGGAACAGAGATACAGTTTAGTCAGTATTGCAGACCAGCTGGTCTCCAAATATAGACAAGTCATGCTGCAAAACTGGCCATGGAACAGAAAAGATTGCTCTGCAAACTATTCCCATGGTGGGAAAAATGCAGTTGCTAGAACTGCTGACACTTAAAATCTCCCACCTGCTTTTCTCTGCGTGCATGCGATATATTTGAAACTGGATTTCTTAGACTTGGGCTTTCGAAAAAAGTGCACATCAGGCAGTGGGGATTGTAGGGGAGCCCGTCTTTCAAGTATCAAATGTCAAGTAGAGTTATAGTCTTTTAAAAATATATTTTTGCATCATTATGGCAACATTGAAGCAAGTAACTTATGGCTATAAAAAACTTTCTTCACAATTGTGCAAATATGATTCAGACTTTCACTACATCAGCCTTTTTTAAACACAGGCACTGCCTGCAGACACGCATCACAAAATCAACAAATAGTTAATTGTAGGACCCTACACTTTGAAATCAGAAAGAGAGAGAGAGAGAAACAGAAAATGCTACCAAGTTGTGTCTATATTTATCTCACCGGGGGCTGCAGTAAAGAGATTTAGTATGGAAGAACTGTCAGTGTAATCTCCCATTCTGCTTGTATATATTCAGTATAGAACTGCAGCTGTGTGTGTATATGTTAAGGTTGCATAATTTCTGATAACTTGAGAATCATAATTTTCCAAATCAGAACTGACGGTATTATTTTAACTCGCTATTCTTCTTAGTTTGCTGATGTAGTTTAATCATGGAGTATTGCCTCTGTGTCTCTTGAGCCCAGAAGAGTTTTCAGCTTCTTCTGTCTCTACTTTTGCACACTTCAAGTCTTGTCAGTCGGGGAGAAATTAAAAGTGCTTTGTTTGATGCAACTTATCTATGACAGAATCTTTTAATATAATTGCATATATGGTACACATAGGTACACCATGCTAGTAACGGGTTGGACCCCCTTTTGCCTTCAGAACTGCCTCAATTCTTCATGGCATAGATTCAACAAGGTGCGGGAAGCATTCCTCAGAGAGTTTGGTCCATATTGACATGATGGCATCACACAGTTGGCGCAGATTTGTCGGCTGCACATCCATGATGCGAATCTCCCGTTCCACCACATTCCCAAAGATGCTCTATTGGATTGAGATCTGGTGACTGTGGAGGCCATTTGAGTACAGTGAACTCATTGTCATGTTCAAGAAACCAGTCTGAGATGATTCCAGCTTTATGACATGGCGCATTATCCTACTGAAAGTAGCCATCAGAAGTTGGGTACATTGTGGTCATAAAGAGATGGACATGGTCAGCAACAATACTCAGGTAGGCTGTGGCGTTGCAACGATGCTCAATTGGTACCAAGGGGCCCAAAGAGTGCCAAGAAAATATTCCCCACACCATTACACCACCACCAGCCTGAACCGTTGATACAAGGCAGGATGGATCCATGCTTTCATGTTGTTGATGCCAAATTCTGACCCTACCATGCGAATGTCGCAGCAGAAATCGAGATTCATCCGACCAGGCAATGTTTTTCCAATCTTCTATTGTCCAATTTCGATGAGCTTGTGCAAATTGTAGCCTCAGTTTCCTGTACTTAGCTAAAAGGAGTGGCACCCGGCCTGTTCTTCTGCTGCTGTAGCCCATGTACCTCAAAGTTCGACGTACTGTGCGTTCAGAGATGCTTTTCTGCCTGCCTTGGTTATAACGGGTGGTTATTTGAGTCACTGTTGCCTTTCTATCAGCTTGAACCAGTCTGGCCATTCTCCTCTGATCTCTGGCATCAACAAGGCATTTCCACCCACAGAACTGCCGCTCACTGTATATTTTTTCCTTTTCGGACCATTCTCTGTAAACCCTAGAGATGGTTGTGCGTGAAAATCCAAGTAGATCAGCAGTTTCTGAAATACTCAGACCAGCCCTTCTGGCACCAACAACATTGCCACGTTCAAAGTCACTCAAATCACCTTTCTTCCCCATACTGATGCTCGGTTTGAACTGCAGGAGATTGTCTTGACCATGTCTACATGCCTAAATGCACTGAGTTGCCGCCATGTGATTGGCCGATTAGAAATTACGTGTTAACGAGCAGTTGAACAGGTGTTCAACAATGTGGTTCAACAAGGTGTTCACAATAAAGTGGCCGGTGAGTGTATGCCTTAAAGTTTGCTTAAGATCTGCATGATTCAAGGTCATGTCATCATAACGGCACATACAATTTTCTCGACATTTATATTATATATAAAGCATTTAGCACTCTTGCCCAACGACTAAAAGGTACAAATGCAGAAAAAGCTTTTAGATTGTTTGCCATCAAGGACATCTGGTCCTGTACCTGGAGGGAATTTGTCGAATCTTCACATTTAGTGAGAGCTAGATACAGTATGACTGCATGCAACTGACACACCTCAGTGAGCTCAGCAGACTGCTGCAGCTGGCTTGAAATGCCCTTAACATAAGCCTCCCTGCTGACTCTGCAGGTCCTTTTAAAAACTTAGTCTCTTAAATCTTATCAGTGTAAGACCTCAAAAGATGGAGATGGAGACCAAGTGCATGTTTTAGGTCTCAGAAATCTTAAAAGTCCACTTTTTCAATTAAGTGAAGTTATACAGACCTTTATTCTCTTGGTGATTAATATTTTAGGGCCTATGTGTAACACTTGTGAATCAGTTTGTTATACATTTTGGTGTAATGGGTTGTAACATAACCTAAAAAATGAGACCCTCGCTGATTTTCTTGTTTGATCTATGAGAACCTGTGAAATGCCTTTTATCTGAAGGGCTCGGGTTGAAGAATGAGAAAGCTCCAGTGCACCTTCCCTTTACAAACGACAAACGACACCAGCATCCACCACAACAAACACAGGCTTATGTGGCTCGAAACGGCATGCAGATATTAGCTCTCTAGCTAATTAGACAACAGCCATGACCACCAAACACAAACACAACAAAACACAGCTGCAATAATGAGTCACACACTCCTGAGCAAACACACACACACTGCTTCCTAAACAAAGAAGCAGAAAACAAGTTGTAGAGTGTGTGCATGTGCGTGCGTGTGCGTGCGTGTGCGTGCGAGCTACAGTGAGAGGCTGCATTTTACTGAAGCACAGTGAAAAACACAAAGTAAGAAATATTTTGTATTATGCGAAGAATAAAGTGGAAGATGCATCACCTGCAGTTGCAGCTCATGTAAATTCACCACTAAGGTGTCGCTGTTGGAAAGAAATTTCTGAACGTTACACACAGCCTCTTTAATTCATCTTCAAAAAAAATTGACAGAGCCACTGGAGCAGTTAAGGCTTAAATGCTTTGCTCAGGGGAGTTATTTAATGACTTTCACAGCCGGTGTGTGCATTTCAACTGGAAAAAGTCACAACTTCACAATTTTGAGATTCTTTAATCTGTTTCCCCATATTTCAGTTAATTTGCATAACAGACTGATAATTTATGTAGCAGGTTGCTTTTATACATAACTTCTTCTCAGTGTTGAGAAAATGATGTGTCACGCTCACTTGAAGCACAGCCAATTTACAATTTGTTCAGTCTCATGGTACAATAGGTCAAAGGTGGCTAAAATATCATCAAAAAATATTTGTCCAACACAATCTGCCAGATAGGTCTTGTCTGAGCTTGGTGTTGCCAATTTATTTTCTTCTTAAAAGCTGTCACAAAAGATTGGTGACAACTAAATCTTTTTGATGTGTTTTGACATACATTCACAACAGTTAGACCATGTTTCCATCAACTCAGCTTATAGATGTTTAATTAAATTTTTTTTGCAATGATGGTATTTAAAACGCTGTTAAATAAACTTGCATTATTATGACTTCTGTCTGCCTTTTAAACTATCTGTGCGTGTTTCATGTCCTCTCTTTAGACTGCCACTCTCTCCTCTCTGTCTGCTGCCTCCCTGGTTGCTGCTTCGCAGTATATTATCTCTGTGTGTGTGTGTGTGTGTGTGTGTGTGTGTGTGTGTGTGTGTGTGTGTGTGTGTGTGTGTGTGTGTGTGTGTGTGTGTGTGTGTGTGTGTGTGTGTGTGTGTGTGTGTGTGTGTGTGTGTGTGTGTGTGTGTGTGTGTGTGTGTGTGTGTGTGTGTGTGTGTGTGTGTGTGTGTGTGTGTGTGTGTGTGTAACAGTGTAACACTCAGCCTTTGATAACCAGAAGCACAGCTATAGTTGACATCATCAGTGTTTCCTGCTCCGATTTTAATCTTTTCTCACCTGCCACTGGCTTGTGTCTCCAGTTGCTCAACACACGCAACAGTACTGATGCCGAAACGCTAGTGAGACTCTAGCAGCGCTTTTTTGAATGAAACGTGATCATAAACTAATGGTAAAGTGTATAGCGCTTTGGCCCCTCCTTACAAGCAGAGGATGATGTGAGTGTTTTTTTTTTGTTTTTCTTACACAACACTCAAATTGGCTGTGTGTTCATGTCTTTTTGTGCAAGTCAAGACTCAAGTCTTTGGTCACAAGTCAGAGTCAAGTCTGGAGTCTAAAAAATTAAAGTCTCATGTAATTTCTTGTTATAATGAGCCCTCTCTCATTTGTTGCTATTTGGTCTAAGAATACTGCACTGCACAGCCATATCACCAGTAGATGGTGGCAATGGAACATAGATGAATGACGTAAACCAACTTTTTATTTTTATTTTTAATCATTATGCTAATGCAACTCCATGCAAACAAGTGTGACAATCTAACATTCCCTCATCTGTTCAAATATTCACTAGGTGATGCTAAGTTAAACATGTTTGCTAACCGTCCATGTACTAATGTGACTTACCTATCTGGCTATCCTTGCAATAAGATGATATATAGCTGGCAACACAACAAATCAACCATTTCATACAAAAGCACACAGCCATGCTGAGTAAATACATTGTGTAACTAAAAATATAATCATATAATCGTGATTTCAATATTGACCAAAATAATCCTGATAGCGATTTTTTCCATAATTGAGCAGCCCTAGCTGCAGGTGTGTCAGCCACTATAGTGTTACCTGAGGTACTAATGCATGAGGCCACGAGTCGTGTACCCGATATGATATCACAAAAATGAAGTTATGACATTAAGCTCATCAGAGGTTTCCCCAACATTATTATGCTGTAAAAAAAAAATAAAAGAAAAAAGAACATAATCATTGTTCACAAGTCCCAAAATACGATTATGACTTACGGGCGACTCCAGTCATCTCTGCAATAGAAGAGTGCCGCACAATGATTGCATGGCCGCAGTGCACAGATTAATAGGTCAGCCGAGCTAATTGTGTGTGTTTCTCACTTTCTAGCCGTCTCTGTTAAAATAGAAACACTGACACATTCAGAATTTAAAAATTGTCTTATCTACAGACAGGCCATACAAGATACGGTTGGCCACCGACATGTTTGCTTTGTTCATTAGCCTCTCTGACAGGCCTCAAGTAATGATGTATGATACACAAAGTGTATATCAGTGTGTACTGTGGTGTGTTTGCTCTGAGTATTGTGTTGGCTATTTAGGCTGACCCCTCTGCTCATGTCCTGGAGCCCTTTTCCCACCCTGCATGACTCCGGACTGATTTGCTGGCCTGAGGATATGGAGACAGCCGGGAGGTGTGTGTGCGTGTGGGTGCAAGCGTGTGTATGTGTTTTGGCCAAACCAGCCAATCTGTAGGCGGGACTCCAGCTGCACTTGGTTACAGGTCTGAGAGGCCTGAATCTAAATCCGACCTGTTACATAATTCACATCACACATTATCCCAACCAGTGGAGGAGCAGTCACATGCTCATGGAAGAGAGAAAGATCAGTGTTCTTTTGTGTGTTCTGTACAGTATTTTACTTTAGGCCTGTAAAAGTGCATCAGCAGAGCTTCTTATTTAAACACTGGGCCTGATGAAGTTTTCACGATTGAAATGTTTTCTGTTTGCATTTCTCAAGCAGTGCTAGTAGTTGCTATGGTTACTTCTCTAACACTGGAGGCAAGGGAAAGTGGAGTTTACACACAGGTTTGGTTTAAAAAAAAAATCAAGGAGGCACAATGAGACACAGATGTGTATACTTTAATTTAAAAAACTGCACATTTAAACCTATGAGAAGCAGACTCCAAATTTTAAAGAGACACATTTGTGTTGCTCATGGTCCAATCTAAGGTGCAGTTTGTTTTCTCTTACCACTTGTTTACTAATCATGAACTGTTAACCAATGTACTATTTAGTAGAGCTGCAATGATAGGCGTAAGTCAATTAATCAATTAGTTGCCAACTAATACCCTAATAGCCAAATATATTGATAATCAATTAATCAATTTGAATAATTTTTAAGAAGAAAAAAGTCCCAATGTCTCTGGGTTCTCATATTATTATACTTTTCTAATAGTAAACTAATGATCTTTAGGTTGTGGACTGTTAGAAGAGGTTGAATCTTCAGCTTTGGGAAACAGTGATTGATATTTACACTATTTTATGAACCAAACAACGAATTGATTAATCGTTTTAACAATTTTTTTATTGATCAACTATCAAAATATTCATTAGTTTTAGCCCTACTATTTAGTAGAGCTTTGAGTCACTGAGTAGGGTGAGAAGAGGGTCAGAAAAGTAAAAAGCAGGTGGAAGTGAGGTATCTTCTCCTCCTCCTCTTCTCCTCCACCACAGAGAAGAAGAGGAGGGGAGGAGGTGCCAGCTGCACCATGACTGGTTCTCCCCCTGTTGCCTCATCATCACTCTGCCTCTCTCCTTTCAACCTTTGCTTCAATCAGACTACCACTAGTGTCTCCTCGAGCTCCCCCTTCCCCCTTTGCTCAAACTTTCTAATTTCTGAACGGATTAACAAAACGAAAACACATTGAACCCTCCAGCACCAAGAGAGCTGAACAAAAACCACCGCCTCCTCCGTGGTAGACACTAATGTTCAAAAATAGCCAACAGGTTTCCAAAACAGAAACCTATAGCTGCATTTAATTTTTTTAATGTTTAACTAATTCTTATTATTAGTTAACGGTTAAATGTTAATTTCGAACATCCCTAGCCCAGCAGGAACAAGAGGTGGAGGAGGGGGCAGAAAAAGCAGGATTGAACATTGAACCCTGCTTCTAAGGCTTAATGATTTGGTAAACAACATGGATTTGTTACATATGATAAGAATCATTTGTACAAAAGGCAGAATTAAGAATGTTACAAAGAGAGGTGACTTTACTCCTGCATTAGGCCAAAACAGACTCCTGTTTTTTTTAGACACTGAATTCACAATTCTTTTATTTTTATATTGTGTGATGTTGTTGAAAAAGGAAGAAACTTGGTTGAGATAAATTAGTTCTGACAACTGTAGCTAATACAATTCCATCATATGTCCTGTCCCTTTCCTTCCATGCCCGTGGGAGCTTTCCTGCTTCTCTTCCTTTTTGTTTTTCTGCATCCCAACCACTTTCCAGCATCCACTTAAGCTAAGTTTCTGCGTGTTTGTGTGTGTGTGTGTGTGTGTGTGTGTGTGTGTGTGTGTGTGTGTGTGTGTGTGTGTGTGTGTGTGTGTGTGTGTGTGTGTGTGTGTGTGTGTGTGTGTGTGTGTGTGTGTGTGTGTGTGTGTGTGTGTGTGTGTAGGCTACAGAGGAATGTTCTATTCAGGCACAACGCCCAAAAGAATGACATTTCTCATCTACACGTATGCAGACTGGGCCCCTTAACCAAAGCCTCCATCACTAGTCCTTTGTCCAACACCACAAACGTACATGTGTGTTTGTGTGTGTGTATGTTTGTATGTTTTCAATGCTTTTCTATGTCAATGTATCTTCTATATGCAGGCGATCATGCGTGTTTTTCTTATTTGTGCTTTTGGGGGTTGTGCTCCCGGGCTGCCTTTCCTAGAAAACCGCAATCTGATCCCCACTGTACCCCCCTGATTCTGTGTGTATATGTGTGTGAAAGCAGCAGACCAACTCTAAGATTCTGTTTTCCCCTCCTCATCACTCCTCCCTTCATCCATCTATGCTTCCTTTCTTTTTGGTCCTTGTCACCTTTAGCCCAAATCTCCAGGATCTGGAGCAGGGTTGGTATATTTACATTTGACCCGATACTTGCGCCGGTGCCTTTTTTCAGTACTTTACTCTCTTAGCAATAGTAAAAATATAACTTAAGTTGTAAAATAGATAAGTAACTAAATTTCAACACTGTTGTGTGTATATATAGAGAACTCCACACATATTAAAACCCCTCCCTACCTCCCTCTCCCCTCCCAAACCCGTCCCTACCACCTCCAGCCGATCACAGTCACCAGGGTATAGCGTGAGAGCACTGTTGTGTGTGTCTTGGAGGAAGCACACGTGAAATCCTTCCCAAGATCTAGGAGTCGTAGCAGTGAGGTTAGTTACTATTTGGGGTAAGTATCACCCTATGTCTTTCTCTCTAACATACGCTCTCTCACCCAGATGCACACCTGCAACAAGCAGTAGACTCTGAGAGATTTTTTTTTAGAAAGGATCATAAGGAATCACATCATTATTTTTTTTTAAATGACAACACAACCCACTCTCAAGGCACCGAAATTTGGTACCAAAAAGGAACAGGTACTCTGTAGTATTGACGAAATTCGATCTGTACCAATAAAAGTAGAGTTCGTTACCCAAAACAGAGCAAACAGCATATCCAGTACTTTTAAACAACCTCCTACAAAGGTGTAGGTGCTGGAGTCTCTGACTTTCAGACTTGATTAGGGTTGCAAATTTCGGGACAGTGTACTGGAGTTTTATTCAAGAATGGCTTTGCTATATTTATATATTTCGCATTGTCCTGTTTTGACGTGCAATGATCCCACACTGCACTACGTTTTCGCCGCCTTCATCCCACCTCTCATTTCCTGCACTGCCACTCTGATGCTTCATCTTCTGTTGCTTTAGTAGTTCAGGTGACAGTCAGCTTCTGCTGGTATAAGTTAAGCATAGAATGCCTGAGCTCCTGAGAAATAATATAGGAAATAAATATTGGTTGTCAGTTAGTTGGTAGCTGCATTTTTAATTGGTTAAATTGTAATTGATCAACTAATAATTAATCATTATCATTCCTAGTCTTGGCCTGTGTTATATATTCCTGCCTCGTTCCTATCTCTTGCTTTCTCTTGCTCTCTCACTATTGGTGTCTTACTGCCTTTGTTCAAGCCTGTTCCGATTCCAGCCAATAAAGAAAAGTAGACTGTCCCTGAATATAGCCTCCCTCTTCCTCTCCATCTCTTTCACCCTGCACTTATTCAGTCTACAGCTGGCTAACAGACCCCCTCCCTCCCTCATGTTTTGTGTTGGACTGCGCCTTGCTCCACGTGCAGAAGCAGCTCAAAGGCATGTAGGAGGAGTTCCCTGGGAGGAATGTGCGTGACTGGTTGGCTGACTGCGATACACACACACACATCCAGCAGCAGCTCGTAGCTCACACGTCTGCAGAGCCAGCTGAGAGGGACTCTGTTCCAGCCAGCTTGGCCCTGATGGGAGGAGGACAGGGTGTGTGTATGTTTTATTTTTACTTCTATCCTTATGAGGACCTGAGGTCCTTTTAGAATGAGGAAAAACTTGAAAAATATCCACGTAATTTTGACCTATTGTTTAAATGATTTTAATAATGGCAGCAGTAGAATGTAGAAACAGAGGTTTGCATATCCAGGTGATAGGTCTGTATGACAGTTTGTTTGCTTTTGTGATGGAAAATAAGCTACAATTCTCAGAGCTGCTGTGTATCAGCTGACCTCCTGCGGGATTCTGGGACTTTTCTCTGGAGGAGTACTGGGGATAGAGAGCTAAGATGGGCTCTTCAACCCTTTTCTAAAAATATCCAGCTTTAGATATGAGCTATAACATTGGTTGAGCACAACTTTCTTAATTATATTTGCTATTCTCCTCTTTTTGAGCTTTTAAATGCTTGAGCTTCTAAATGTTTTGTCACTGAGTGTGAATGATGTCACTGTGAATCGTGTGTGTGTTGTGTGTGTGTGTGTGTGTGTGTGTGTGTGCGCGTGTGTGCGTGTGTGTGCGTGTGTGCGTGTGACCGATTTGGGTCAAGCCAGTAACAACAGTTTGGAGCAGAAAAAAGCTGATCCATACCCCAATCCCATTAATCGGTCAGACCAATTAATTGGATGACCTCTAGTTTGTGTACTGTATAAGAGTGTATGTGGCTTCACCCCTTTGCTCAGCTGACATGGAAGATCTAAATATATTCCTTTGAAGCAGCCAAACTGGAAAAATTGTATCATCTGCTGCCTTGCCCCCCACACACCCCTCTCTAAACAAGCCTTTCCAGCCAAAGTTAAATCCATGTCAATGTAAGCAAAGACATGCACACATTCATGTGCTTACTTTTACTGCCCAAGCATCTTGGGATGGGTAAATACCTTGTCCTCCAATATTATTTCCTTGTTTTTCCTCTACATATAACAGTGTTTTTAAATGCTCATCCTCTGTTTCTCTGTCTTGTCCAGATGCAACGGAGGAGTTTTTCGAGTATGACACAGAGGAGTTCCTGGTGTTCCTGACCTTGCTCATCACAGAGGGAAGGACGCCAGAATATTCTGTGAAGGGCAGAACCGAGGGGCTGCATTGTCCACCAGCTCAGTCGGCCATGCCACCTCTTCACAAGCATGAGTGCAGCGACAAACTGCCCCAGGTAGCACACGTGTACACACGCATCTATGTACACAGCTTTGTGTGTTTTGTAACCAGAAAGTAGTAATTGTTACTGCCTCTCATCTCAATGTTTCTGTTACATCTGTGACATGCAGGTCATGAGCGTTAAGTGATGCCCATATATTGAAAGGGATACATATTTTGCCAGGCCGTCAATTGATTAAAATATTTAATCGCCATTTATCTCATGACTGTCCATAGTTAAGCACATATTTTTTATCACTTCAAAATTTACCGTAAAGGGATATTTTTCTCTCTTTTTTTTAAATTCTCTTTTTATTGAGTTAACTCAAGGTCCGTACAAACAATATCATAATTCTCTTAAGACTTAAAAGGCTTATCACTTTAAGCCTTCTGTAACAGTTATTAACTGTTGCAGTTCTAATTGAATGTAATGAGTGTGTGTGTCCAGTGTCGTCAGGCACGGCGAACCCGTTCTGAGGTGATCCTGCTTTGGAGGAACAGCATCCCCATCATGATCGAGGTCATGCTCCTGCCAGACTGTTGCTATGGTGATGAGTGCCCACCGAGTGACCCCATCAGTGACCCGGTCATCAAACAAGACGCTCTGCTGCTGGAGAGATGGACCCTGCAACCAGTTCCGAGACAGTAAGTCCGACATGCAAGAACACTTGCAGGATCTCATTATTTTAAATAGTGCACATTTGTCAGTTTTCATAAAATAAACTGTACATCTACATCAATACAACAGAGGTGGTGCTGGCCAACATCAAGTCCATGCACAAGCTTGTTTACTTTGTGTACTGTACTGTTGTCAGATTGTGATTCACTTGAAATTAAAACCTAAAGGTTGCTGAAAATATTATATATTAATTATTAATGTTATTATTAAATAAAACAATCATGCATTTTGAAAAAATAAAAATGCATATAAATGGTTTGTCGGGGGTTAATTAACCTGAGAAATTGGCCCATTTCTCAGACATGTGTAGAAGCTGGAAACACACATCCCTGAACTGTTTCCATTAACCTGACATACTGGCACATTTCCACCACTTTTAACTGTGTGTTTTTAATAGAAGCGGTGATCGTTTCATCGAGGAGAAGACCCTGCTGTTAGCCGTTCGATCTTACGTTTTCTTCTCCCAGCTCAGCGCCTGGCTCAGCGCCTCCCATGGCATCGTCCCCAGAAACATCCTGTACAGGTCAGACTTAACACTTACTCAAGACTTTGACATCGGTGGGTGAAGGCTTTTCACTGATGGCGCGGGGACAGATTATTAAAGCTACACAAAACTCAATTTGAAGTTTGGTTTAAATCAAATTAAAGGAAGTCAAACTGAGTCTCTGGATATAACAGTGGCCCGTTCATTGAGTCCTGCATCGCTCTCTCTTTCCAACAGGATCAGTGCTGCTGATGAGGAGTTGGTGTGGCAGTTCTCCCAGCCACCTTCAGAGCACATTTTCCCCGTCCCCAATGTTTCCCAGAGTGTTGCGCTGCAGGTTCGTGTCCAGTCGCTTCCCCGCCAACCCACCTACCCCACCCTGGCCTGCAGCATCCATACTGGCCTGCCTCTGCTTTACAGCAAGACCCCCAGCCTAAACCCAAACCTCAACAGCCATGGTGGCCTGCCCACCCACAAAAGGAACCAGGACCCCAGCAAAGACAACCTTCACAACTCTAACATGTACAGCAAGAGCTCCAATGCTATGTCTGGCCTTCTCCTTAATGGATTACCCATCCCTAATCTTCCCATAAACAACATCCCCATTAATAGCCTTCCCCACACTGCTGTGCCACCTCCCTACAGCAAGAAGAGCCAGGAGCCCAGTGAAACCCATACGTATCAGAATGGGGAGCTGCCGCAGGTCAATATCCCACGTCAGGGCTCCCCACTGTTTCACAGGTCCTCACATTCCCCCACACCCTCCCGCTCACACTCTCCCTCTCCACTGCCCACGAGTAAAGCAGGGAAGTGGCTGTACTCAGCCCTTAATGGTTCTTCTGACCCCACAGAAGTAGAGGATTATGGGTGTGGCACCAACAGCAGTGACAGGTCAAAGGGGAATATCTCCCAACCACTGAGAACTTTTAAGAATTTCTCCTTGGCCGAGCCACCCCGCTGCCCCTCCCCAAGGCCCACAAATGAAACAAACCCCCTGATTGGCTCACTGCTGCAGGAGAGACAGGAAGTTATCGCCCGCATCGCACAGAGGCTCAACTTCTGCGACCCCACAGCACCGGCACTTCCCTCCGGCCTTTTTTCTTCGGACAACCCTCCCAAAGCCATGTGGGGCAGTAACCATGAGGACATAACTGCCAGTAAGACCAAAGAGCCCGAGGTTCCGCCCTATGAGACCGTGGGCCGTGTGTGGCCCACCCCCTTCAACACACCAGTGACTGACACTTCTTTCAGCAAACGGGAGAGTTCCTCCCCTAAACCTGCAGCCTGCAGGAAGCTGAAAATGACTGAGACAAGAGACAGAGAGGAGGAGCGGAATGGGGAGAGGGATACAGACAGTGAGAAGGAGAAAGAGAAGGAGCGGGAGAGAGACAACTCCCTCATTGCCCAGGCTGTACAAGACATTACGAGACTGATCCAGGAGAGACTGTCTGTCCCCTCTCTGTCACCTAGACACAGCAGGAGCGGCAGCCCGCTGCACCAAACACACACGACCACAGTTACACACACAGTCCGCACATACTCGCACCCCACACACATCCCACAGGCCTCACACACTGCCACCAACGGCTACACCAATGGCCACATACCCAGGCATGAACCTCACAGGGGCACGCGCACCACTGCACCCCACACGCCCTTTTGCACAGACAAGCCCCGAGTCGACCCAGGGACTGAACGCCATTCTCCCAGGGCCCTAAATGGCGACCACTTTACACTTGAAGAACCCTCGTTTAAAGGCCAGCCCCATACCCAGGCTGGCCCATGTTTACGAACTCCAACACAGGAAAAGCTCAGAGTCCAGACACCCAGCAGCCATGAAACCTGCTCTGCCTCCCCCGTCCTCGAAAACGGCCTGAAGAGCACGCAGATCTTCAGTTGGACTTGCAATGACGCCAGCTCAGCCATGAACTGTAACATAAACCACAACCGCAGCAAGCCTCAACCTCACCCTCAGCCTCACTCCCAGATGCAGACCTGTGCACTAGCGCAGGCCTCTGCCTTCCAGGATGAGAACCAGGCGCCTTCAGAGTCCGGATGCTCCAGCACCCCCAGTCCAGATACAAGCCCCCCTGCTACTGTTCTGGTGAGTGACTCCTCATTACAACTGACATTTATTTTCCATATATTTTAATTGTGATTTGTTCATCACATCATATCCATGATCAAAGGCATTGCTTTTAATTATATTTAAAAAAAACGTGTGTATGTTTGGGAAATATATGAAAATAAACATTTGATGAAGCAAACGATGCATTCCATACAAAGACAATCCTTATGTTTGGAGCAGGTGGGACTGGAGAGGTAATAAGAAGAGCATATGGTATCTGAGAACATGGTTTGATAAATACGGATGATATTGTTTTAATCTCTTTGCCTCTCTGTGCTCCAGCGAGCTCACAGCCCCTCCCCCCTGCGTCCCTGCAACAGCTGGAAGAAACAGAATCGCCACTCGTTAGACGCCACCGCAACCAAGGCCTTCCACCCCTGTACTGGCCTGCCTCTGCTCTCCAGCCCTGTACGAGACACACACTCTCACAATCACACTCCAATTAGTGCATTTGTTCAGATGACTAGATCACTTACAGGCTCACACAAACATACTGAATTTGCCATGATTAGTAGTTATTGTCAGAGCCCATGCAGTTGTGTTTTACATAACACTCAAAAGACTTTATTTCTAGTTATCTGAAAGTATAGATCCAAATTGAGCATGTTAATGTTCATCATAAAGAGATCTGAGACTGAGGCAGCAGCTGGTCTACAGAGGAGTGAGCAAAGGTCAATGTACACACAGCAACACACACTCACAGAGGCGAGTTAAGCTGGGCTCACACTACATAAGTTTTCAGCCAATTTATCACCCCCCACAATCAGAGGAGAAATCTGGGTGGGGCCAAATTGTCTGTTAATGTGAGGAGTTTACAGATCAAATCTAAAAGCCTCCTGAGCAGCTCGCAGACTCATCAACTACAACTCCACTAACATCAGAGATGTTTGATATTTAGGATTTCAAATGTGATTCATGACTACTTCCATGCAGACTCACAGTACACAATAAAAAAAGCTAAAGTTCCGTCCTGGAGGAGCTAAGTTGTCAAGCAACTGGAAACATTCTAGTTCTTGAACTTAACGTTAGCTAGTGTTATGTAGCCCCCCATTTCTGTTCTCTCTCCCTTTGGCCCTGCCCCATTTAAGAAGGGAAGCAGCCTCTTCTTTCTGTCCAGACGCAGCAGCCTGTGGCTGTTTTTTTTTCATTGGTTCTGTTAATTAGGTTTGTTTCTTTCGAGGTTTGGACATCTGGCAGTTCAGGTTTTGTGTATAGTTTAGTTTTACACATTTCTCTTAGTTTAGGAGGGATATTCTGGAGTTGGAGATGATCCCTACACCTTTTTTATTTTAGCCAGACCTCCAGACTTTTATGTTTCAGTTTAATGTTTTCTGTTCCTTTGTTTTGTGAATAAAAATCTTGTTTTAGCGTAAGGTAGCCAGCCACACAGTGACTTCAACAGCTTGCATCGAATTGTTGACAGATATTAAACCTGACAGTTAAAATCTCACCTCCAGTTATCACTGAAGAAGAGAAAACCTCTGTTGACCGCGTCTCAGCGAACATGAAAAGATATTTGGAGAGTCATGTTTTCGACTCGTGTAGCTTTTGACTTTTTTTCTCACAGCAAAGCTGTTGCACCATGTTACACTGTTTTGTTTACAACTGCTTCACCATGACATCATGGTGCATTGCTCCTTCTGGCATGATGAGCTTAATATCTTGTGGTGTGTGATGTGCCATTATATACACATCTCATAGTATGTGCATCTTTGAGATTAGACAGAAGAACATCTGTGAAGTTTCTAATGTGCTCGATGCAACTTGATTTCATGACGTTAGGATTTTAAAACTTCTGCAGTCTGAGCCTGGCTTCAGGCGTGTGACTCATTAGCGACAGTAAAGATCACACTCCCAGCAGATTCCTGTTGCCTGTTGTCTCACTCACACGCATGAACCCAAAAATGTTCACACGCAGTCTGGAACCTGTCATACAACAGTCTCACCAACACAACAAGTTGACATATTAACTCACACATCCTGATCCATGAAATAGTCAATCATGATTATTAACTCATCATATCACTAAAACTCACTTTTTACAGATGCGTTGATTTATGCGTTGATTTACATGTCATCTTTTTACACATATCTTTCTTGCCATCTTATGAGTTTTCATCTGAGTATCTGTACATTAATTTATTTATTTTATAAATAGATGTGCTGTCTTCCAAGCTCTAACCTGTCAGACAGTTAAAGTTTCTATGTGTATTGTTAATGATGTTCTGTGTCTGCGGCAGGTTCCTCAGAGGAGAAATCAAACAGGCTACTTTGACCTGGACACCTCTCTGGCTGGCTGTAAGGGTTTGCCTTGGGCCTCTGGGAAAAGGTACACATTCTTTCACCTGGGATCTTTGTTACTGTAGTTACGAGTCAGTTTGTCCTTGTGGAGGAGGTCAGGGGTGCTTCACCATTATAAAACAGTCTTAATAATAGGTAAAAGACAAAGTACAGTTATCTCCCACTGTCTCTATGGATTATTGTACCATTTGGATCAACTTACTCATACTCTGCTGCTGTATTTATTTTTTTCGGTTTACTAACAGTAATAACCAAGCTATATAATGTTTAGATGGGATCTATATCAGTGAAGAGACACTAGCAGAGCCTTAGATAAGCACTAGTATGTAGAAATATCATCTGTGTCTTGAGAAATCAGACAATAAGACTGTTGTACTGAGTAGTGAGGTTAGGTCACTCCTGTTCTGCTGACACTGCCACCTGCTGAAGCTCTGCTGTACTGTGACTACATCTACAATCACACACATTCACTCAAAATGGCAGACAGAACTGAACTGGCTTTATACATACAGCTTCATGGCACTGCCTACACACTGCAGTTGTGGGTGGTAGCTCAGTGCCACTTTTGATGGTGCAAATGGTTCAAAAAGATCCACCATCAGAGTGGAAAGTTCAGCAAAATACTGTTCATCGTTGACTATGCTTGTGTGCTTTTAAAAATGTTACCTCAAATCATTTTGAAGTTTGATTGCATGTAAACATTTTTGATGAAATTGTGATAAAATGTCAAGTGTAACAAACATTTAGAGATTGTTGATATCATGTTTGTTTACACACATATACAATTCAATCTAAACATTATTATTTCGCAACCAGCTTATCACATAAAATGTAAAACCTTAATATGCTATTTGAAAAAAACAGTACATGTTGATCAAGGGTGTGTGTTTTACCCTTTAGGGTGTGTCCAAAGAGAGAGGGATACACGGATGAGTCGCAGCAGATGTTCAGTGCCAGTGCTCCACCTGCCAGTCTCAGTCTGCTGGGAAACTTTGAGGTATAACACACACACTCAAAATTATCTGTCTAGTCTTCATTCACACTCATGCCATTTAGTCCATTGAAGTAAAGTAATGACATTTGAGTCCTGATACCATACACCTATTACACTTCAAGGTTTGGTTGTGTTATTTTCCAGCAGTTTGTGTTTTCCTTTTTTAAATAAGGTGAGCGTCTGTCCTCAAAAGGGATTTAATCAATCAAATGTTAATGAAATTTTTATTTACTTATACAATTGAACTCTTTCTTCAGGAGTGTGTGTTGAACTACCGCCTGGAGCCTTTAGGGACAGTGGAGGGTTTCACAGCTGAGGTTGGAGCCAGCGGGTCCTTTTGCCCCAGTCACCTGACCTTACCTGTGGACGTGTCATTCTACAGCGTCTCCGATGACAACGCTCCCTCACCATATATGGTGAGATTGTTTGTGTGTTTGTTCCACCCACAATCAATCAATGAATCAGCATGTTATTACTCCAGTTTGTAGGATTTAACCTTGAACTGAAGGCTGGATCGTAGTGCATGTGTGGGACTTTATATGTGTGTTTGTGACAGCAGTGGTTGTATTTTTTTTTCCTAGGGTGTGATAAACCTGGAGTCCCTAGGGAAAAGGGGCTACCGTGTACCTCCATCAGGAACCATTCAAGTGGTAAGGAATCTTTCTGAAGAAATATATATTCTTTTCTAAAAACATTTGTTCATATAGAATGTCTGCATGATGGTTGACACATGGCTGAGAACAAAGAACTGATTACATCAAGTAACAGGAGGAGAGGGAGACCTCTAATGGTTGAAAAGGAAAATTCATCTTGTTATATGCATGTCCATGTTTTTATTGATTCACTTTGCCATGTGTAAGCTCGGAATTTAAAAGACATTTCCCTTAAAGTACTTTAATAACATCATCAGGAGAGCATGTACCATGTTGATTGTATGTTGCTCACTATGTACGGTTCTGTAGTGTCTGAGAGGACGTGTGATTAACCTTCTTGGTCCTGCCCTCTGCTTATGTTCCTCAGACCTTATTCAACCCTAACAAGACCGTGGTAAAGATGTTTGTTGTGATGTACGACCTACGAGCCATGCCAGCCGGACACCAGACCTTTCTACGTCAGAGGACCTTCTCTGTTCCCGTCCGCCGTGACGCACATTATCAGACCAGCAGGAAGCCCCTCAGCCTGGGCCAGGGTCGCACCTTGCGCTACCTTGTTCATCTGAGGTGAGAGATCTTGTCTTTTATGTCGGTCCTTTACCTTGTAAACATGAGAATTGAAATAATTCAGGCAAATGTTACCATCCTTACTGATCCTCCCATTCATTTATCCCTCCAACCAGGTTCCAGAGCTCAAAGTCTGGGAAGATCTACCTCCATAGGGACATTCGTCTCCTGTTTTCTAGGAAGTCCATGGAGGTGGACAGTGGTGCTGCCTATGAGCTCCAGTCCTTCACAGACTCCCCCATTGACCCATCATTCTCTCCCCGCTGCTGAGGACTGATGACTGATACCCCCCACCCCGGCAGGCCACTACTGAAGCTTCACTCACACCTCGATGCCAGTGATAGACTTGTTAGCCCATGGCTAGTATTTGAAAAAAGAGAAGAGATTTAAGGATGGCAGTCAACAAGACTCAACTGGCCTGTGCCCAAACTCTTATGTTTTATCCCTTTTGTCACCTAGAACTGACAAAGGGGGGCTAAGAGCCTGGGAGACTTGTCAGAAATAAAAACCTTGTTCTCTGTTAAGTGCACGACCCTGGATCAGAGAGGTTGGGTCACAGGTTAGGGTTAGAGGGTTCGGTTTGAAAGCCTGAACTGTTGGTCAAGAAGGCCTTAAAAGATTCAATAGAAAATAATTTTTCCTGCTGTTGTGTGTATCCCCTCCAGCGTCTGGCAGGAGAGTAGAGACCAGTGATTGTCTACAGAAGCAGTTAGACACAATTATTTCAGCAGAGTTTGTGCTACTTTACAAATCAAAATGTTTAATTGGATGTCCACGTGACCTAATGAATAAGTGTTCAATCCTGAATAATTTCTTTTTAATGCAATACAAGGCCCTTTTTTAACGGTAATAAAATGTTTGATATTAGATTGATTGAACTTAAAGCAAACTCAACTTTGACCCTGTGATTCCTGAGCTCGGAGCAGAGGGAGCACATATGGAAGAGGCACTGGGTGGCAGTCAGTGGTGCAACGCCATCCCCTCGTCCAAAAAAAACGCATACCATGGACAACTAAAGAAGTCGAACAAGCAATCAAGCTGGATTCAACTGAACGCATCACAGCAGAACATCAGAAGTGCACTGTGGATTTTTTTTTCTCATTATAACTGGAAATGAAACAGAAAATAGTAATATTCTAATACTTTTGTACTGTTACAGAACCACTTTATTGGAAGTGTTGCAATAGAAATAGTAATCTTAGTTTTAGTGTTTACACATTCACTTTAAGTTTACTTACCATCAGTTTATTTAATATTTAAATTAATATTTCAGTTACTACTTGTGACGTCTGTCATGCTAAGATGATGTAGTGCAAACTGTATATCATAGTATGTATTTTTGACATTAATATTCAAATCTTAAAAAAATATATCTATATATCTTCTAAAGCAATCTTGAAATCTGCTCAGCCTCTGTGTTATCATTTCCCCCACCATGTTCACTGGTCTATCCCTTCATCTTCATACACTCACACACTGGAGGAAAAGTTTTAATAAAAAAGTGATTTCTGCTCTGAAATGAAACATCCGAAATGTGTATGTGGTGCAATGAAGATCAGAGAAGCAAACGAGGCATCAGGGATGATAATGTGATTTCCACACTCTTCACATGTGGCAGGAATGATGTGTGGGGCGAGACAGCGGATTTTCCACTGATGTTCTCATTTCAAACATTGGTCAATAGTAAGGTACTATAAACAAAACACCATTACAAAAACACCCTTATTTTTACTGAAATGCAGGTTGTTTTTATACAAATTTAGTACAATATGTTCCTCCAGTAAATCGCAAAGCATAATATAGAGGATTCCCGACATTTTCTTTATGAAATTGAACTTTGAACTTTTCAATATTTTAAATGTTTTAAATAAGTAAAAATACCACAAATACCTGGTGCATATGAGTATTTCAGCACCAGATAAATACTGAGAATCACGCCTATGATGAGGGTTAAAAAACAGCCCTGTTTCAGCCTATTAGGTTGAAGTTAGAAGGGGATGATTTATCATACTAGGCACATTTACGGTACAGTTTTCCATCATACACAGTACTTGACACCAGAAACCTGTAGACTGGTAAATCCTGAACACATTTATCAAGGAATGTTGTTATTTTGGTCAGTATATACAGTATAGTAGTATAGTATAATAATACTAACACATTTACATGACAGAATCTGATAAAAATCAGTTTCCAAATTTTATGCCATCAACAGTAATAGAAAGAATGTAAATTGTGTGTGTAACAACACATATATTCCTTGGCTCTTAATGCTTGAAGTCACTACTTCACACTCAGGCCGCTGGTTGGAAGACTCACCACCCAAAGTTCGAAATGGATGGCTGGAGGCCATTTTCCATGGCTGCCACTCTGCTCCTAAATGCTTCTTCTGCACAGCCTCGCCCCATTTTTTTCTATGCATCATTAATTTTTTTTTTATGACATAATTATGTTGTGGGTCTGTCTTTTGTAGGCGAATACTCCGCTCAGTAAAAACAGTACAGGTATAGCATCTTGTTTGTGTCATACAGTGGTGGAAATTAAATAAATACATTAAAATATGTACTGTACTTAAGACGAATTACTTGTATTTAAGTATTTTATTTTATGTCACTCAATAATTCTACTGAACTACATCTCAGAGGAGAAGGAAGCTGGCTGGTCACATCAACAGTTACTTTCCAGATTAAAATTTTACATATGCATAATAACGTAATGATTTTTCAAACCACTTGGCTTGTATTCCTGTTACAATAAAGCAGTATAGTTATATCTTCTGGTCACATTTCAGATGTCAGAGATGTCAGCAGTTAGACTGGTATACTGTGTTATTTCTCTACGAATTAGAAGAAACATTTTGAAAAAAAGTTGAAGAAAAAAATTGAAAAATAAATAATAATGTATATAGCAGATCTAAATTATTTCTTCCTGCTCAGTCATAATCTAAGATTCATCTTGTGACCCTTATAGAGCAGTCCAAGCCCCACCTCCACCAGCTACAATATTTAAAATGCTACTTATACATTACACACAACCCAATTCTCTGCAAAACAAATACTTTTACTTCAGTGCTTTTAAGTATATTTAGCTGTTAATACGTCTCTACTTTAACTTAAGTAGGATTATTAATTACTTTCTAATAAAATATTTTAATATTATGCTATTGATACTTTTACAGTAAAATATCGGGATATTTCTTCCACCGCTGCTGCCGTAGAACACTGCCATGAATAAAAATGATTGGGGTGTAAAGCCATTAACTGAACTTCGCCTGTGTTAATCGCTACCGCATTCATCATCCTCCAGATCTGAGGATTATTTGAGTAAAATCTGGATTTGCGTCGCAGCACATGGGTCACACAGCTGATCAGCACGTTATGCAATGTAAAAAAAAACACGCAGACACACTTCCTATCCTCCTATCCCAGCGCTCCGTGACAGCGTGGGCGTTCACTGTGGGCAAATGTTTTTTTTCCTAGGATGATTATGGGACCCGCCCTACGCTATTTCTGATTGGCTACTACTCGTTGCATTCGTGGTGATTGGTTGTGGTTAGTGTAAGAATATATAATAAGCCATTCAGAGACGTAGTAGGGAGGATCATCCCAGAATCGTCCTAGGAAAAAAAATTCACTCGCTATTGCTGGATGGCGTTCACGACAGTCGTGCCCGAGCGTCGTGAACACGAGCGGTGTCTCCGCATGTGACGTAGACTCCGTCTTGGTGCGCTCGGCTGCTGCTGGAGGACTCGTGTGCGTTCGGAAAGTCGGAGCAGAGCACGAGTGAGAGAGGATTTGGGGAACACTTGCCCAACTAATGAGCAAACCTCTTTGATTAGAGATCACAGTTACATAAAAGATGTCGGGGGAGAACGAAGAGACGCAGACGGCCGAGGAGACGACAGTGGAGGAAAAGGTAAGAATTGCAGCGATGGAGAAGCGGCGCGAGCGCGGGTTGACTTTGTTTTAGCTAACGTTACGTAGCTTAGCTTCTTCCCCCGCGCTGCTTATTGTTGACATATCAGCCGCTGTCAACTGTAAAGCTCCCGGTTGCTTTAATTAAATCATGTCGTCCAGCTATGAAACAACCGACACCTCTCAGCTGGCCTCTAATGCTGCTTACACAGTGACTGTTACGGGTGGCTGGTGTGAATGTCAGCTAGCTAATGTTAGCAGCTCAAGCTAACCAACTGTCATTAGCTCGGCTGCTAACGTTAGCTTCAACCGAAAAGATCGATATATTCTGGCTTGGAGCCGACATTAATCTTATCTTTAAATGCCAATTCCGCATTTTTTCGTGATGCCGAGTTGTTAAGATATCTAACAGGCCGAAGCTTTTAGCACACGAGAAACAACAAGACGTTTTCCTGCCGCATATTTAGCGGTTAATCCTGCGTTTACACAACCGGTGGTCCAACCCACACTAGCCCAAGTAACTGCGTTAAGGCGAGACACCCCAGGTGAATACGGTCAAAAAGAAAAAAAACATTATAGATATCACCACGAAAATTATCCAGTTGATTAGTTATAAGATTAAAAACAAAATGTATTACAAGTTTTCCGAAATTTCATGTTGAAATATGCAAATGATGCATATCAATACAAATGCGCTAATTTGGATACATTACGGTAACTAGCGACATCTGAACATTGGAAAAGGGGCATTCGATGTTTTTGTTTATGTTTGTTAACACGTTAGATCCAAGTAAATACATCATCTGTATCTATTTTATCACTCCATAAATAAAAAAAAAAATACTGTCTACGGTCCCGAATATTTTTGGGAATAACCTATTAAACCTATTGTACAAAGTAGGCTTTGAATGACACGAGCGTGTCCCTATGTGTAAAACCTCAGAATATAGATTTAACTAAAAATAGAAAGTTCTATGTATATGGGTGCAATTGAAGAAGAGATTTCATGTACAGAATATGAGATAAACCTCATTTTGAAAAAAACAGCCTTTAAAGATTTGAATAGATGGTGCATTTAGGAGAAATCTACAGCCAACACAGAACATATGTTGTAACATTAAATGTTATAATTAAACATTTTATAGAGAACATCTCACAATTGAACAACAGTCTGCTTTCCTTATATATTTAAAATACAAAACATCAATAGCTGCATTGCTACTGCTACAGTTTATATTGATGACATCTTTTTATGGTTTCTATTTTTATATAGATTACATTCAGCAATTCCTTAGTTGTATTTGCTGTAAAATTGAGGAACACTGATTGTTGTATGTAACATTTTGTGCACAGTGCACCTGACTTCTGAGTGGCAGAGTCAAGGAGACATGCAGCCAGGACACCTTGGGAATGTTTTTGTCATGGAAACATAAAGATCATTTTACCTACTTATGTGGTCAAGAAGGTCATAACATTACGTTGCAGTGCAAGCTCTGCTTTCCGAATCGTGTTAACTGCATTCAGTGACCCAGACAAATGGGCTCAGCAAGACTCGGCAAGTAATCAAAGTATTTAGAACACATTATGTAATTTGAGTAATGTAATGGAATACGTTACAAATTACATTTAAGGGCATTTATTCAGTAATCTGTAGTGAAATACATTTTAAAAATAACTCCCAATACTGCTAGTTTCCAGGAAAAAACAGTGCAATCATTTGAGTCTTGAGTGCAAGTTAAAGTTTTGTCAGTGAGGTAAATACACAAAATACCTTCTTAACTGTGATCAATTTATGCTGCTGATAAGCTGTTAGATACTGGTTCCAAAGTGTCAGAAACTACCAGTCTAATACTGGAGTTACAAGACAGGGACGTTTATTTATATAGCACATGTTAACAACAAGGTAATTCAAAGTGCAACTGTAGAACAACTCTCTGATTCAAAACATTAAGAACGAAGCTAACAATTCAATAATCTTTTTAAGTTGGGAAGGGAATAATTTTTTTTAAAAAAAGTAAATTAATTGGGACTTCAACCATTTACTTTTCACAGACTGGAAAAAAAAACTGGCCCTTTCACCAGACTGGATAATGTTCATTGGCCTTGAACTAGATCTTTCTGTCTATCTTTTTATCTAGGCCTACCTATGTTATTACAGTGCAAAATATTATTTTAATTAACAAGCCAGCACATTATTTCATCTTTTTTCATACACAACAATAAAATGAAAATGGATCGTAAAATAGAAAGGCTTATAGATTGTGCAGTAATTATATCCTGTAAGCTATATATAGTAAGATGTATATTTTTTAATTATAATTTAAAATGTTTCTTTTTTTTATTTATTCACTGTTCAGTGATTATATACATGAATTTCATATTATATATTGAAAATTATTTCAGAAATTAAAAATAGAATTATTGTTATATTGTTTGCAATTGAAACATTAACTTATTATTATTAATACATGTATACATACATGCATCTTTCTCACTTACTGTCTTATGCTTTATGCTTATGTGGTGTTTTTCAGGAGGCTCAGGACAAGATGATCAGTCCCGAGAAAGCAGAGGAGGCTAAACTGAAGGCCAGATACCCAAATTTAGGAAATAAACCTGGCGGCTCTGATCTGCTTCGCAAGCGCCTCCAGAAGGGGGTGAGTTATCTGTTCTGTTAGACTGCAAATCAGTCAGGATTTATTAATGGAAGTCTCCAAACCATCTGTCATTTTTATTTCTTAAATTGCACTAATACTTGAGGCATTACACCTAAACAAATCTTGACTTAGGGTCCATTTACCTTGGGTTAATATGTATACATACATACATGCATTCATGCTATTTATATTGATGAGGTTAGAGTGGATTTTAAAAACAGTTTAAGAAATGTTTCTTAAGTCTGGTCTCCTACTTGCACAGTATAATTCAACAAAACCTCAAACCACAGCCTCCAAAATGACCATGAACACCTCCCAAAAGTTTCAACAAAAACTGAATAGTATAACTACATGATGGGCGAATTAATTTCAGACGTGTTTTGTGTTGGATTAAGTTAATTTAAATTAGCTTTACCTAATTGATGTGGCAAACTTCTGTCTCTGTGATGCTGAAATCTGTATCTCATTAACAGGTAGTTGTGATTACTGACAAATCGCTTAAGCAAAAGATACCAGGAAACGGCCAATTCACTCTGTGTTCTATTAACAGCTTGTGATGGGCACAGATCATTATTGTTCTGATATAAAAGAAGAAATAGGTTAAACTTAATTGAAACAATTTCTTTTAGTTTTTCCTTAGATTTTATAGCACTGAAATGATCACTTGATGAATTGATGTTTTGATTAGGAGAAAATGAATTACTTTGTAATATATATCAGTTAAAACAAATATTGAACCACACCACAGGCATAGAAAGAGGTGTATGCTTTAGTCATGTCATATTATTTAATTAATAATTACTAATGATTAATTAACACTATATGTCAGCAATTGTGTGACTTGTGATTAGGAAATTTAGCTTGGCAAAACCTTTCTGTTCCACACTGCTAGTAATGTAATAAAATGTTAGTATAATGTTGTCTTAACCACAGGCACTGTTTCTGTTCACGTTTTATAGTTTTCCAATTTATAAATGTGAATTCTGTGTCTGATGTTTTTCTATAGCAAAAATACTTTGACTCTGGTGACTACAACATGGCTAAAGCAAAGATAAAAAACAAGCAGTTGCCGACAGCTGCGCCAGAGAAGACCGAGATCACAGGGGACCACATCCCCACCCCCCAGGACCTGCCCCAGAGGAAACCTTCTCTGGTAGCCAGTAAACTGGCAGGCTGATGCACACACAGCCTCGACAGCCCCTGCAGCACCTCCCAGCACTAACCCTCTCCACTCAAGTCTCAGAGCTGTACCTTTTACCTTTCCCACCCCTCACAGAACCACCTGCCCCTGCCTATGCCTCCTCCCCACTAGCCTGGACCCCCCCCCACCCAACAGGAACCCACATTTAGCACCCAGAGAACTGGCTTGCTGATACCTTCAAATCCTGTTTATTTCTGTTTTCATCCCATCTGGCCATGTCTCTACTGCCTCCTGTTAAAATATTTGTCTCTCCCTACTTCCCCAAACCGACTGCCCCTTCTGTTATTGTCCTCTTCTTTTTTTTCCATGTTCCTTTTGTTTCCTCTTTACTCCCATGTAAGATACACTGAAAAACAGGACATCCAAGTGTGATTGGGATGGAGCAGACAGTGACGCCTCTGTATGGCCGATGGACGACTGATACCACAGTGTTTACTGGCTGAAGAAAGGGGGCGAACAGTGAAGCTGCATCTTGTATGGTTGGAGGGCGTTAGTATGGTGATCAGGATCCCTCAGTTTGGAAGTGTATATATTTTTCTTTTGTTTGGCACAGGGGCAGAAGTCAGCCTTTTAGAACATTTTACATCAGATTTGTATCATTCACTCTATGTCCTTATTCTAAATTATGCTGTCAATATGCTTGAGTGATTGACTGATTATAGTACTCCAGAGGCCAAGCTCAGTTTGATTAAGGAACAGGGGGGGGCGTATGAAAGGACCACCAGGTGAAAGCCAGAGTGTCATATAGAACTGCATGTGTGACCCAGGGCTTGCAAAAGGCAAACCTCACTGAGCTCCTTTTTATCTCTTTAAGGTGCACTGAACAGAAATTTTCACAGATGCTGAGAAGCTCAAGTGCAGCATAAAAGCACTTGGTGGCAGAGAGATGATTCATTCAAGTCGGCTTGAACTAGAAAATTATTTTAACTTCAAAGCAGGAGAGCGAAAGAGGAGGAGACACTGCTGTTACTTCAGTCTGACCTGCAGTGTTGTCACAGTCCTCGGATCAAAGTCTCTAGTTCCAAGTTGTCATGAATGAAGCATCATCTTACTATAACGGGGAGATGAGTGTACAGGAGCTGAATTCCTGTCAGTAGGGACCAGTGTTGATGCTCCATATATGCTGTGTTGGTATAAATCTATGGGCATAATGTACTGGGGACAGCTCTTGGCACCAGGAACAAAGAGTGTTATGAATTGTGTTCAGACTTAGAAAAAACCTATACTCATAAGTAGTTTTATGTTAAAAGAAAAAAAGCCCTGGGCCCTGTATATTGCTTTTCCAGGGTCCTTACTGACTGGATGAAGTTTACCTGCAAACGTGGTAAATCTAGCACTAAGCTTGAGCTGTGCATGTATATGGCTGCCCTGCTGTCAATTTGTGCCATTTTGTTTTGTAAATAAAATAGTTTTGCACAAATGTTTAATCACTGTGTCATATTGAATCTGGCATGATGTTAATGCTGCTTTCAAACTGAAAATCAATTCAAACATCTGGCCACAAAACGGCTTCAGCATTGCCTGTTTGTCCTCAGCCATGGATCTTTTGGCAAAATGAATCCTGGATTAATATAAGAGCTAGAGAAAACACTAGACAGAGTATTAAATACTATGTTTACTTTCATTTTTCATATTTTTCAATGAGTTGATGTACTTTTTTTTACCTTTTTAGACTAAAGATAAAAAGCAATCATTCCTTTGCTGAAGTGATCAAACTCCATTAGCCGCATATGTATCCAACCAGTGATGGTGTTGCTTTTAAGAGGTCGCAAGATAAAACGGTTGACAACAACTTCACTATAAAATGTCACTGATCTCAACGGTGGATATTGTTTTGAAAATGTGTTATGACGAAAATAAATTTAGACAAAATTGAAAACTTGGTGTAAAATAATGTTGCAAAGATGTTCTCTAATCTAAATGACCTATTATCAGTAATATATTTGTTAAGTATCAAGGACGCCAAACTCATGTTGGCACCACAATCACTAGTACTGTCAGAGTGCTGCATCAACTCAAACATATTTAAACATCAAAAATGACCTGATTCAACCACTACAGCCTAAAAAAATAGCTCTTTAAATCTTTTGCAAAGCCACCATATTACATTTTTTAACAGTGTTAAATGTTATGTCAAACATCTTGTGTGAAGGATATACAGATTATTGACATTTTAAAATTTTAAAAGGTGATAAGGATTTTTGATTAAAAAACAAATACAATTAAATACAAAACTGTAGAATATAATTTCATATACTGTCAGATTGTGATTAAAATAAGTGAATTAAAACATGTTTTATGGGCATCATCTAACGGAATTTATTTAATCTTTAAATCTAATCTTAAATCTACATTAAATGAAACTAATGATTCTGGGTAAAGCACCCCCACATACATAAGACAACTGTGCTTTACATGAAAATGATTGGAAAACAAAGATCATTAAAAAAGACAGTATAAATAGAAGTTAATTTAAACAAAATTATAATAATAAAATACAATAGGAAATAACATGAAATAAATTAAAGTACAACAGGAGTCAAAAGATTAAACATAATATTAAGGACTATTAAGTATCTCATATTGGCTCCATGTATATAGATAAATAATAAATGAAAACATTAAAATCTTCTCATATGTATTTGATTTAAAACTTAGGGTGATAGGTAAATTGGGCCACTTTTTGGTAAATCGTCTAGAACTATAACACAATACCAAATATGCTTTTCCCATGGATATTTATGATTAATAATGACTGTTTCTAATCGTTTTGTGTTGGTATTATGTGATAAAATATAATTATTTACGCCCTATAAATCTTGAAATATACACTGTGCCACTTTTTGC
This sequence comes from Lepturacanthus savala, assembly GCA_030544235.1. Taxonomy (NCBI): domain Eukaryota; kingdom Metazoa; phylum Chordata; class Actinopteri; order Scombriformes; family Trichiuridae; genus Lepturacanthus; species Lepturacanthus savala. The sequence goes on along the minus strand of CM060462.1, from coordinate 32,731,599 downwards.
TTTTCTTTTTTTCCCAGGTAAAATGGGTTTAGTTAGATTTGTCCTGCCAGGCTACTTACCATGCACATTTCTGGTCCAGTCTAGATTTGAAGTATTGTCTCACCCACCATAGAAACCATAAAACTAATCAAATCACCTGTTTATTGTCAAGCACAGTTATGTCAACAGTTTAAAATCATTTTAAGTCTTCAGCTCATTTCCAGAGAGGGTGGGACCCCCACACCTTGAATACACTGAAAAAAGTAAATCTGGGAGTATGTAATTGTGACATAGTTAAGTCTGTGATATTAACAAAAAACAAAGTTAGTTTCTTAACATGAGTATATCAAGTTGTGAATTAGTTTATATTTGTTCAAAACACAAGTCATTTTGATTTTTCCTTAACAAGCTTTATGTAAGTGTCTCAACGTATTTACTAGCCTCCGACTGCGCCCCGTGTGGTGCATTCTGGGTAGCAAAATTCAAACCAGTTCTAGAAGTTCTAGAACGTGACTGCAGGCCGATGTTTAAGGTAAGAATAAAGTGAGTGTTAGTGATGTAGTTGGTTAAACACTAAAGTCCCATGTTCAAATGTAAAGTTCATGTTTGCAAGAGGCTGTAATTTGAAGTAAGCAGGGATGTAGACGGCGCCGGGTGCCGTGTTACCAGCAGCATAGCCGTTAGCGAAGGGTTTAAGATGCGAGTCGGCCGTAAATAAACACCTGGGTGTGGGTGGCCGCGCTTGTGAGTTAATTTGTGGAGGTTTTTGGTCGCAGCGGTGGCTGTAGGCAGTTAGCTTTGCTTGTTAGCCGCTGAAACGCAGAGGGCAAAAGTGTTTTGGGTTGAGAATATGTTCCTACTTTCTGAGTTAAATAAATGCTTTACAATGTTTTGTTTTCTTCTTAACATGTTCAATAAATTCATTAAACTAAAATTCAATACTCCTTGAATTAGCTAGGAAATAGGCTACTTTTCTTTATGAAGCTGAAAACAGTAAACCGACTTTACAGAGATACAAGATTCTCATTGACCTAATTCGATACGTGTTTGCAAATGTTCGGTAATTTAAAAGATTAATTTATTTTGATTTTGTTTTCTTTCGTAGTAGGTTACTAACTATATCATTGTATCCTTACCAGATGATTTATCTTGTCAAGCACGCTGGATGAAGGTATGTACAGACCGTTGCAATTGTTGTGGGGAAAGTAAAGGGGAAAGTAAATGTTAGATTATTTTAAGTAGTTTACGTATTATCATATTGGGGGCTGAGATTCAGTTGGTCTTTCACTGAGAAAATTGTTGTGAAAGCCCAGTACAAAATGATAAACTTACCTGTTTACCTGTGGAAAAATTAACAGTATATTATCTTGATACAGGCTGTCAGAATAAAAGATAAATTTGAAATCTGAGGTAAACTATCTCCTATCACATCCTCAAGGTGAAACTGATGAAACCCTTGAAAAGGAGAGAATAGAGGTTCTCTATAAGTACAAGAAAAGAGACAACACCAAAATCATCAATGAAAACATGGTAAAAACCTTTTCATCACGTTGAAATGATGTAATCCTCGATAAACCAGCTGCGATTGACTTCAAAGCTTGATGGCCTTGGCCTTGTTTGAGCTTTCCCAGGTATGTTGTACATTTGAATTGTGTCGTCTTCCTATTTTAATTTTCATTTTATTCAATCATTTAGGTTGGAAAAAAAACCTCAGCTGTTGTTACAGCCTTGTTCTGGTGTAACATTCCTTGCAAAACGCATGACCACTTAAATGTTGCTTTCAGTGTAGCCTTAGGGTCAACTTTCTACCTCTGATGTGTTTATGTTGCTCCGTGTCTCTGTAATTCTTTTTTCCCTGTATTTCATGATGTTTCTCTCTCTCTCCTCTGACCTTGTTTGCAGATCGAGGAGGAATTCTGTAGGATCACACTGAAGCCGCTATCCACATTCCTGGGGAAGTTGGACCAATACACACCCAGACTGTTGAGCCTCTACAGGAGGAAGGAGGCATGTACTTACTGTACAACCAGGGTACAAACTTAACTTTTTGGCTCAAAAAGATTTTTTACTGGCCAAAAATTATAAATACCCTTTTTGTGTGTTTTTAAATTTGTTCATTACTATAATATGCTTGTAAGCATTTTCAACACATATCATGGCAATATTAACATAACTTTGTGTAAAGGAATGAGTCAGATTTTATTTATTTATTTTTTTTAAGTTCTCAGCAGTGCCGGTGGTCGCTACGTCATCACAGTTGGCTTTTTGATTTAAGTCTGTTTCTTAGATTTTAGAAGGGGGCACACTCCCAGAATATGCCTCCACATTTCCGAATGGGAGCGATGGTCACTTAACTGGCCTTTGTGCCCTTTTTGTTTTGTGATCTTTGAATCAATTGAGAAATGTGAACCCTGTGTACAACAGTTAAACAGTTATATATAGTGGCATTCTGATGTCTGTGCTTAACATGATCTCATTTCTGTTTTTGTAGGACAACAGCATTGAGTCCAGAAGAGAGGCTGTCATCAGAGGCCTCATTCTCTACCTTGGTGAACAGACGGAGGAGCTAATCAAGGACTACAAGGTAAAGAAAATGTTTTTGAAAGAAAGAGCACCAAGAGAGCTATAAGAGCTATACAAGAGAGTTTTATTTTTTCTGGTGTTTTTTTTGTTTTGTTTTTTTTTACAGGTTTTTGATGATGACGATGATTACTGTACAAGAGGCCCTTACTACACACGTTGTTTATTTGAATAATGTGGACATTTTTCCAGAGTGGGTAGTCTCCCTCCGTCTTCGAGTGGGGGGACAGGTCCTGACTGTCATCTGTGCCTATGCGCCGAATGACACTTCAGAGTACCCACCCTTCTTGGAGTCCTTGGAGAGGGTGCTGGAGGGCGCCCCTTCTGGGGACTCCCTCGTTGGAGGACAAGGGAGTCCTCCTGGGGGACTTCAATGCTCACGTGGGCAATGACAGTGTGATCGGGAGGGGCGTGATTGGGAGGAACGGCCCCCCTGATCTGAACCCGAATGGTGTTTCGTTGTTGGACTTCTGTGCATGTCCTGGATTGTCCGTAACAAACACCATGTTCAGGCATAAGGGTGTCCATATATGCACTTGGCACCAGGACGCCCTTGGCCGCAGTTCGATGATCGACTTTGTTGTTGTGTCATCAGACTTGCGGCCTCATGTCCTGGACACTCGGGCGAAGAGAGGGCAGAGCTGTCAACTGATCACCACCTGGTAGTGCATTGGCTTCGATGGTGGGGGAAGAGGCCAGTCAGACCTGGCAGACCCAAACGTTCTGTGAAGGTTTGCTGGGAACATTTGGTTGAATCTCCTGTCAGAGCTTCAACTTGCACCTCTGGGAGAGCTTCACTCATGTCCCAGGGGAGGCGGGGGACATTGAGTCAGAATGGACCTTGTTCCGCGCCTCTATTGTTGAGGTGGCTGACCAGAGCTGTGGCGATAAGGTCGTCGGTTCCTGTCGTGGCGGCAGTCCCCGAACCCGCTGGTGGACACCGGCAGTAAGGGATGCCGTCAAGCTGAAGAAGGATTCCTACAGAACCTTCTTGGCCTGTGGGTTTCCGGAAGCAGCTGAAGGGTATCGGCATGCTAAGCGGAACGCAGCCTCTACGATTTGGTGGCCTCAGGATTGGGTCGCTGCTATTTGCAGATGATCTGGTCTGTTGGCTTCATCGGACCGTGACCTTCTCGGTTCGCAGCCGAGTGTGAAGTGGCTGGGATGAGGACCACATCAGGATCAAGAAGGAGCTAAGCCAAAAGCTCTTGATTTACCAGTCGATCTACATTCCTACCCTCACCTATGGTCATGAGCTTTGGGTAGTGACCGAAAGAACGATATTGCAAGTACAAGCGTCCGAATTGAGTTTCCTTCGCAGGGTGAGAAGCTTGGTCATCCACAAGGAGCTCAGAGTAGAACCGCTGCTCCTCCACATTGAGAGGAGCCAGTTGAAGTGGCTCGGGCATCTCGTGAAGATGCCTCCTGGATGCCTCCCTGGTGAGGTGTTCCGGGCATGTCGCTCCGGGCAGTGGCCCCAGGGGAAGACCCAGGACACGCTGGAGCCGGGGAGAGGGAAGTCTCGGTTTCCCTGCTGAAGCTGCTGCCCCCGAGACCCGATTACTGATGAAGCGGAAGGAGATGAGATGAGAGATGAGATTTTTCCAGAGTATACAGTATTAGGGCTTTAACTAATAGTAATTGTCATTATTGTACAATCTTGTCTTCTTTTTTTTTTCAATGAATACTTTGATCGATGGAATGTGAGAAAATTGTGAAAAATGTTATGACTGTTTCCTGAAGCCCAAGATGCAACTTAGAATGTCTTGTTTTATCCCGACCAATATTAATATTTGGATTTTTTTTTTATTATTTAAATGACTCAAAGATTAGTTAACAATTAACAATCCTTAAATTGAGTAATGGGAAACTTAGAAATTAAACAACTAATAGTTGCAACCCTATACAGTAAACTCAGTTATTGCCCAGTCCAATGGCAGTACATATTGACATGATTTTGCTTGTTTGTGAGAACTTGTCAGCAATAAAACATGACAATTTTGTTGACTTGTGGCCTCTTGATTATGGTGGATCTTTTTTTTTCATTATTGTATTTTTTAACCTTTTTGACCTTTCCTCTAGTGGAACTCTCACACAATTGGCTGAGTGTACATATGATTTAAAGGGATTTCACCCTCTTAATTTTGTTCTCATGTTTTTTCCTAGCACCATGAGGCCAAAATGTAAATTATTATACTAGGCAGATTGACCAACACGCTTGATGCTTCATGCTTAATTTATGTAGATCCCCATAACAAAAATGTTTTATCTACAGAGAAAATGTAAGGCATCTTTTTGCATCATTTTATCACAAAGATCAAACAAGACTAGTCTTTGTATGTACATTACTTTTGCAAGTGAAGACAACTTAATACTGTTGAGTTGACTTTATTTGCAGAAGTAAGTTGATTGTCCTTGCAAAATTAATGTTTCACATCTAAGACTACTATTGTTTGATCTACAGCATAAAATGATGCAAAAAGGTGCTTTACTTTTTTTAAGTAGATCAAGCACTTTATTTTGATTAGTGCCCATTTAATTGATAGCCCATTCTACCTGATATCACCCATACTATAATCATGTAACACTCTTGGGTACTTTTACTTTTGATACTTTAAGTTGTTTCTGATAATACAATATTTTTACTTAAGTAACATTTTATTTAGGTATCTGATTACTTCATGCACCACTGTCAAGTTGTCATTGACCCTGTTTAAACCTGGAATCAAATATTTTCGGTTGTTGGTGTAATGCCAGCCTTCGCCAGCAGAGTGCGCCACTTCCCCTGCTCCAGGCAACCCTTCTCCGCCTTTTGGCTGAATCATTTCTATCCATCGTACCCAGAATGCAAAGTGAGACGCTGAAACCTCAGCAGCAGCTTCTGGATTTTTAGCAGGTTATCATGGCGATGAGAGACACATCTTCCTCGTGAGAACCCGGAGAATCCGCGCAGCAACAAAGCAGCTTCCTCCGCTACAGGAGGCCCATGTAGAGCCGAGACCTGCCCGACATTCAGCCCGCAGATCCGGAGAAAGGACATCAGAGAGTGACCGTCATGGCAGCGTCGGAGCTGTACACAAAGGTAAAGCAAGCGGTGCATGTATGTAGCCTTAGTAATAATAAACCTCTCCGTCACAGCTTTCAGCTCCAGTCACTTAAAAAAAATCATGCTGCACAGTTTGATTTTCGCTGCGTGATTACAAAAAACAAGCGTCTCTTTGAAGGTGGCGTCGCTTTGAAATGAATGAGAATGTGTCCGAACGCGTCTAAAACAGCTGCTGCGTGGAGTGTGATTTAAATATAGAATAATCAGAGATGATGTGGTGCGGCTGAAAAAAAGCTGCACCATCAGATGCGTCTAGAAACATGACGCAAAATCAGCTTTATCGATCAGTATCTCTCGCTTGTTTGACCCAAACACCGCATCATCTTTCACCAGGACCTCCACACATATATACTTACACACACACACACACACACACACATATATATATATATATATATATATATATATATATATATATATATATATATATATATATATATATATATACACACACACTTAACATCATCCCGTCTCTGGGTTTTAAAGATGATGTAAAGGCGGTGCCAGCCATCATGGAGCCTCCGCTTTTTAAAAACCACAATATTTGTCTTTGCGACTTTATTCTCTGTTTATCTCTAATTTATTTGCGTGTCTGAGACGCGTTTCTGTCTGGGTGTGAGCGTCCTCCTCCCACAGCCATGAGATGCTGTGTTTGAGCACCGCATCCTGCCTTTAGCATCCAGGATGTTTGGTCTGGTGGAGGCCATGAAGCTCACTGAAGGGAGGAGGAGGAGGAGGATGCTGCTGCTGCTGCTAACACTGCTGCTGCTAACACTGCTGCTGTTAATACTGCTGCTGCTGATCTCCTGTTACACTCACAAGGTCATACATGTTGCTTCTGCAGCTGTATGTCTGTGTATGTGAAGCAGATAAAGTGTGTGTGTGTGTGTGTGTGTGTGTGTGTGTGTGTGTGTGTGTGTGAAGAAATGAGTCACCCATCCCCCCACGTTGACAGCTGGTGTGTGTGTGTGTGTGTGTGTGTGTGAAGTGTTAATATCTTGATATCTAAGATGTACTTGCGCTTTAAAAAGCCCAACTTGTATATTTTCTAGTTTTACATATCTCTGAAGCTGCTCTGCAGCTCTAGAAAGAACAGGTAATTCTTTGTCTGTCTCATTAATATTAATGAGGCTCTCCTCTGATTGGCTGGTTGGGTGGTGAATGTACAGTTGTAACATCACACCTTCACAAACATCCTGACAGCTGGTTTTAAGAGACACTTTCTGAAAGCATGTTGTGTGCATTTTTGTGGATTTATAGACATTGGTATAATAAAAAAAAACAGAATTTCTATGATATAGGACCTTTAAAACTCGTAAATAGCAGCACCACAGTGTAATTCCACATTCTCTCCATCGATTGGATCTTAGAAGCTATTCCAGCTGCGCCTCTGTCATCTTTACAGCTGGAAACAACAAGCTGTTTACACACACAGCACCTCTTTAAAGCAGCAGACACAGATTCAAGCTGTTTCAGCAAATAGTCAGTGCTGAACTGTCTAATTTCCCTATGTCAATGTATGTTTGACCCTGACCTCTGTAGGGAAAGAAGAACAAAAAGGTACCAATTGAGTGTTGAAGCAATTTATTGCTTTATTATATTCATTTTATTATTATTATAGTCATTTTTTAAGGCATTAAATGTCCCTGAAATGCACTGGTATAAATGTGAATATTAATTTTTTCCCCCCAACATTAGAAAAGGATAAAATGATAAAATTCCTTATTAATGCATAATATAATCAACAAATGATGAATCAGCAGCCATTTATGCAGCCAATGCATTGACACAAATGTGAAGGTTTCTAGGTTTTCTGTGTCATGTAGGATTATAAACTGAATATCATTTACATTTTAGGCTGTTGGTAAGATAAAATAAGACAGTTGAAAATGTCACCACAAGCTCTAAAAATCATATCAAGCAATAATCATAACTATTGGGATTAATCAAGAATAAAAATAATCATTAGTTACAGCCCTAAAGATACATGAGTTGCTGCTTGCTCTCTCTCTACTTTAGGGAAACACAGCTTGTGTGCGTGTGTGTGGATGTGTGCGCGTGTGTGTACGCATGCATGTGTGTGTCACCTAAGCCTCATCCATCAGTTTGTGGTTTATTCCATACGAATCTTGTTTAATGGTTAGTTTCTGGTTTGAATGGCATGGTCTGTTTCAAAAATCAGCCTCTGATGTCAAACCCCTCTCTGTGATTTACTTTTCCAACACAGGGGTGGAACACACTGCTCGTTGTGCATGTTCGTCAGCCTTATAGAAGCTTATTGAATTGCTTGATTAACATGCGCACACACACACACACACACACAGAACATCAGATTCATCTCCAATCTAGGGTTGGCTTACTTGCACTAAAAGGACAGAGAGAGGGGTGATACCAGATTTTATAGGTTGGATGGAGAAAATCATTAAACTGCACATATTCAGTAGACTTTACTGTGCCTCACAAAATAAAGCATGAATATCTTCTATTGTGCATTGTACCTGCAATTAAATAAATAAATCAGGAGCCAAAAACAGTGTAAGAGGTGGTGAGAGTGAGTAACTTGGGGCTGTGTAATAAGAAGCAGACATGGAAGAGAGGGAGGATATTCCTGTAGAATGAGGCTATGCTCCATTAGATGACTCAGAGCTGGGAAGACTCTTCCATACACAACCTGGATTTTCAAATGTACATCCTCTACACCACCAGAGTATTTGAAGAGGTGTCTGAAGCACAATAACTGCATAGATTCTTTTTTAAAGAATAAATAGACTTTATTCACAAATTTGAAAAGGAAACAAAAACATTGCTTTTCTAGGAGTTTTCCTCTGACAGCAATTACCGCCCTTTTGATTCATCTGTATCAGTGTAGATAGAAAGTGTATAGAAAGTGAGATTTTATTATACTTTAATATAAGAAGGCCTAGTGTGTGCAATGATAAGAGCAGGTGGGCCATGCTGGAAACCTCTACAGGCGGAGGGAGCTACTGGATGACATCTTAACGACTCTAAGCAAACTTTCTAAACCTAAGCTGTATGCATTTCTCTATTTAAGATGGATGGGATGGTTTTTATACAATAACTCCTAGACCTTATCTAGTGTAACAAAAAAAAACATGAACATTGCTATTTCTTTAACAAAAAAACAATTTTTTAGTATAATTATACTATGAAAATACTTGAAATAAAAAATAAATGTCACATTTTAAGATTTCACAGCATGTAAAAGCTATAACAAAAAGCAGGATTCTCAGCAAACCTAACTTAATTTTATGTGTGTACTTTGCATATTATGATGCAGAAATAAAAGATGTTTCGATTATGTCACAGAATGAACAGTCATACTTTATGCGCTGTTCGGTGTCGTCAGCTGCCTCAGGTGGCGGATTTTACATTATCTAACGTCAGTGGGTTATTTTTTTCCTGCCCAGCTCTAATTGAGAGCATGTGCATTAGATTACTGAGATAACCTGGTTAAAGTAATTGTGCAGTCATGTTGTATATGCTCTGGCATGTAGTCACTTGTCTGCAACACAAGAAGACTGATGCACGAAGGAGAGCCGCATCTTCACCACTTACACATAAATCCAGATTATTTTCTCAATATTTTAAAGGCAGTTGTTTGTGAAACCTGTTGACATGAAGAGTAAACTTGTAACATTTGTTTTTATAAAATAAATTAAAAGTCATTGTTTCAGAAAGCAGACTTCAACAATGTTAGTTTTTAGAAACTAAAAATGCAATGATATATGTTTGCAAATGAATAAATAATTCTCCAGTAAAATAAGAAGCTGCTTTCATTCAAGACTGATTTAACGGTGCGGTCAGCCAACTGTTACTCAGGGCCATGACAATGGTTTGTGGGGAAAGTCCGCTTTTCTCATTTTGAGAGTCTGTCTGCCGCAGACATGTGATCCAGGAAGGAGGACGAGTTGTTTGATGGACAGAAGAGGAGGCCAGTTATCTGTCACAGGGCGAGGGGCTTTGGGGAGCGCCGGTGAACGCCGCTTGTGTCTGCAGACACAATGGGAAGGTTTCATCCAACAGCAAGTTCTCCAGCCCAGTGCTTGATCAGTTAGTGTCTGGTCTTGTGGCGTGTGTGTGTGTGTGTGTGTGTGGCTGGAAGTATCCAGAAAGACCATCAGTCTCACAGCATGAGCTAAGGGCTCGACCAACAAGACAAGATGAACCGGGACTTGGCGTATATGTTTGTCACAGTAAGTTTTTGCTTTTGATTCTTAACCTAAACCCTCCGTTTATCGATCAAGTCAATATGTAACCTAAAAATCTTAAATTGTTTTCTTTTTTTTTCTTTGAATCAAATCACAGTGTTATGTGTTGAAAGAGAAGCCTTTCTCTGAAGCCTCTCTCTCTCTTTAGCTTATGTGATTCTTTGATAAGTAATCTTTTCTGTTTTTGATTTGTTTTTTATTCATATTTGTTTTTTATGGAGCCCTCTCCTGACACACCCTTCTCCTGGATTCACCTCTGTTGGGGGAAAAAATAAGTTGTCTCTGAAATCAGCAGGCCTCTAATAACTGCCGGTCAGCAGCAAATCTGGTTTTAGCCTGAAGAGTTTTCTCATCTGAATAACAACAAAATCTCTGTTTTAGGTTGTCAAAATTTAATCATAGGAAGCCTAAAGTCATTTCCCATCCATGTCGCAGCTTCTGTGGACACACAGCTGCATGTTTCATATGCAGTGTTAGACCTAGGTTGGCTAGAATGAAGAAGAAATATGTTTTCCTACTAAAGGACAGGTCCTATAAACCTTTTTCTATTTTCATGTGCTGTGTTTAAGTAGTAGCAATGGGAAGAAAGACAAATTAAAAGGCAAGAAAATTGTGTCTCTGGAAAGCTAGAAGTTAGATTAATGCTTCCTATTATCTCTTTTATTGTTTGCGATATTCAACTGCGATTTTTCTTGATTGACAGAAACACACATTGTCTGGTATAAATATAAGGCAAGTGGACTGGTCTGCTGAAATCCCATCCTCCAGTAAGCACTGGCTGAACCAATGTGATTAAGTGCTGGATAGCGTTACAGCGTCTTAGTAAGAGACTCTGATCTTTGGCAATCCCTCTGCGTTGGCATTTTGCATTCTAGTTGTGCCAAAACATTTAGTTTAGGAGCACAGTAGTTTGGGTGAAGTGAGACTAGAAAAGCTCTGAACCCCTCCACCAGTGCTGGGGTCTACAAATCTTGGCATCCTGCTGCGTCTGCCCAGCTGAGCAGAAAAACAGCAGATTCTCACATGAGTGGCATCATGTGACGAGGCTTCTGCAGTCTGGGACTCCATTGACGGCTTTTACTGAACACTTTTCACATACCTTTGCAGCTCTCTAGATGCTGTTTTTCTCCTGGTCTGTAATGCAAAACGCCATTTATTTGCATTACAGACCATATGTTTCTACTTTTTCAAATTCTCTATAGTCTCTATAGTCTATAGTTCCCCCTAAAAGTAAAGCAAGCAACTTGTTTTTCTTTTAATAACGTGTAGGTCAAGTTATAGTTACAAAATAACAAGAACTAAAAAAACATTAGAAAAACATTTTCCTTAACTGGAAATAAGAACTAAGCTTCCCAAAAATATTTAGGGACGCACCAAAATTAAAATTTGTAGCCAAAGCCGAATAAAATAAATACTTGGCGAAATATTGAATATCAAATGTAGTTAAGTTTTTCACTATTTTTTCAGCTGCTGTTATGGTGTGTGGCTTTTAAATAACGAATTAAAGCATTAGTGTTAAAGTTCTTTAAACATAATCCCCCTCTAGATAGTTTGGTTGAACACTTGTTGCAAACAGCAATTCTCTTCTTGCTGTCCAACTCTTTAAAATAACTGCATGCTGCAGACATTTTAATGAAGGCGCCAGGTTACCCAGGTTACTCAGGTTACCCAGGTTACCGCATCACTGTACTTGTTTGTTTGCGTCATTGCATCACAAGCCACTATGCAGCCTTGCTTTTAACTCACTCCACTGAAATGAAGACATCCAATGAATGTAGAATTTTTTGTACCAAATATATTTGTTTATAGACTATATGGTGTGTCCTTAAAAAATAATTTTATGTTAAAATGGTATTGTGTGTTTACAAAAAAAATTTTCATCTTTGTCAGCCTATTTCATACATTAACCCAATATTTTGGGTGGATAGGAAATCTGTCTTCCTTTATTTCATCCTCTGTTCCAGTTACTGTACTTTTTCCGTCCTTTTTGAATTCTGCCTAAGACTAGGGTTGCAAAGGGTCGGACAGTTTCCAGTAAATTTCCAGAAACTTTACATGGGAACTTAAACTTAGGAATTTTGGAAATATCCGGCCCCTAACTTACCAGCTAGTTAGTTAATTAATTAATAAATAATAAAAATAAATACAAAGAATTATAACCTTGGTGTAGATGCAATAAGTGTGCCATTGTAATTTCCCTACATCAGATCATGTATTCCTAAAGCAGAATATGACTAAAGCTGAAGTGGTGTGATGGTTGTTAATTGAGGGCACAGGTGTTGGATCAGCAAGATCCACTCTGGGAGGATTCGGAGGAGTCACAGCAGGGCAGCAGGACTCCTGTTCAAGAGTGAAAGCTCAGCTGAGTATTAACAGGGTCAAGACTCAGTAATCTGCTGTTGACTTATGCGGATTTGTAAATACTTCATCTGATGGGTGCCCCACCCTGCGGCTGCAGCCCTACACCCTAAACACACACACATGCACATATACCCTATACACATACACAAATATGTCCTTTAACTGTGACTCCAAACCTCAGCCCCTCTTCAGGAGCAGGAATGATCTGACTTGGTGTTTTATGTGTCGTGGAGCACAATTTTAGTTAGAATGGATCTAGTTTTGCATCTTTCTTATTTCTTTCTTAAATGTCTTCTTTTATAGCTGGCATTGTTCCGTATCCATGTTTCCGTGTTAACCTGTAGCTATACAGAATGTGATTGTAATGAAATCATGGTGTAGTTGACTGGAATAAGATTAGCCAGTGTAAAACCCTGAGAGAGCCTAATCAGCTCCTGATCCTTTGTCTCAGTTAAACCCGGATTAGCATCAACCCGGCCTTGTAACTTTAAAGAGCAGCCTCTCCCTATGGTACACAGAACTGCGGAGGGAAGGTGGAAGCTAAATGCAGAAATTCTTATTGGAAACTTTAGTTTTTCCTATCTGAAATCGTCACTTTGCTATTTAAGGGAGTTTGTGAGAATGATTATCCAGTACCTACCTACCTACCTACATATCCACCTATCTACCTATCTATTCACTTGCTGAATGCCTCAAACAAAGATTTAATCCAAAGAGTGTAACCAAATACAGTTGTCTCACATGAAATGAAGAAAGACTATCTTAAATGGCTCAGGTTTACTCAAACTTGGTGCAATCAGTGCATGTGACTACATGGACAGACTTCCTCTTTCTTTGTCTTTCTTTCTTTGTCTTAGTCTTTCAGCCTCCCACCTTTAACAAGCAAACCATGAGAGTTTAAAAGCTGGATGACATTGGGTCTCTTTTGTCTCCTGGGAAACATAGTGATTATAGTAAGAAACACAAGCAAAAGTCAAGAAGCTCAGGGCTTAAATAAACTGTAACTAAATTGACACAAAATTCTGTATTTTATGTTTTTATTTGTTCATGGTTTTCTGCAATTTGTGCAAAATATGTAAACTTTATCAAACAAACATGACATCATATAAATAAAAATACTTTATATAATAAAACTATAATATGATGTAATGCAGTACTATTATTAGTACTACTATAGTCCTACTATTAACCTACCCAAAGTATCTAAAATTGGCTTCATATTGACAAACAAAACAAAACATTAAAATGCTCTTGTGCTTGTTAGTGATAAAAACAAAGAATATATTACAATATATAGTAAATTGTGCTAATAATACTCTGTCCATCACTGATTTTTGGTACTTAAAACCACAAATATCTCTTGTTAGGGATATCAAGACTTAAAACAAAACCCAGGTAAAATATGATTCTTTTAAAACCTTCCAAAATAAAATGATCAGTGTGATCAGTACTGGTCATGCTTGAATATGTCGAGATGCAAGATGTTCATTTACAGTAGTGGTTTCTGGCATTAGGATCTGTGAATGTTAATTTATGTGTTAGAAGTCACTTGACTGGTCCTTTACTGACTTTTCCTGGAAGGGCAGAAAATCTATTACACACATGTTCAAGGTGAGCTCTCTCTGAATTCATTGAATATGTTGCCATTCTCTACAAATCTGCATCTGTTACTAGCTGGATACAGAGAGACTGTGATGAAGGTGTTAATACAGGCAATACAGAACATTGAACATAAAACAGCTGGTAGTTTCTGTTTTTTTGCACCCAAACAGAGGAGAAAGGTATGGTTTCTCACTGACTGTATGGATTCTTAAATGGAAAGAGTACAGTTTATATTTTGCGTGTATATTTTGTGAGCGCACACACACTCTCCTGCATGCACCATAATCTATAGACTGAACTCAATGCAGAGGCATGTTAGCCACATGACTTCTGACGTCACAGATGTTTCTCTGACATCTCTGCCCCCTTTAATCTACCAGCCAAAATACAACAGCCACAATCCATCCCCCCTTCCTGGAAGACAGCATCTACAAGCTTGACTCATCATTTTTCTCTCCTTCTTTCAGTTGTTCTGCTTCTCTAGCTTTTGTTTCATTGTGGTGGATTATGTCCTTGAAACATGTAAATTTCAGTGTGCATGTGGTTGATTTTCAGCCTTCGTCTCACCTCTACTTTCTAAACACAGGGGAATTTGCTGGTCTATAAATATAATTCATTGCCGCTGCAGCTGCATTATAATGCTGTGTGTGAGAGAGGGAGAGAGATGTGCTGATTGGTAGCGTTAACTAATTTGTTATGCGTTAAGATAATTGCGCTTGACACCTACCAATGTGTGAAATTTGTGAGTGTTTGGGTGTGTATCAAGTTCAGGATGTGTGCTTGGTAGCACAGTGAGGCATCTGTAGTGTGATGCTGCTCAAAACCCGTTTTTCTATTTTTAGCCCCTGTCCTCCTCCTCTCCTCCCTCTCTCTGTTGCTAGGAGGCAGGCTGCTGGGACGGTCTCCTGCAGAAACCATGGATGTATTATCAGACCTGGATATGGTGCCGCCTCTCAGTAGCACACCACTGGCCACTTGTGGTACTGCAAAAAAGCCGCAATAGTAAAAGAGAAGCCTGTAAATCTGTTCACAGGACACCGGCAGCTAGAGCCCCCTGTTATTTACTAATCTCTGTATTCTACATGTTTAAGTCATGGACTGTTTATCTGTCAAAAACCCTAACAGTCAAAAAAGTTCTGGAAAAGCTCTCTTTTCCTCTCATCACGTCACAGCTGTGTGACGCAGCATGGTCGTGCTGTGTCTCGGCAGAAAAGACATTTAAATGTATTTATTTTTCTCCAAATGTTTTTACTGTGGTCGGCAAAGTGAATTAAACAACTCGATATTGAGTTTCTTCGCACATTTTTTGCACATTCTCATCACCTCAGGGCATGATGGGAGGCTCCAGAGCATCATGGGGGTGACTCTATTGCGCAGTCTCTATGGGTCACATCAGAAGTCAGGATTTTATTTTTTTATATTTTTAAGTAAAAATGCCACATTGTTTGTTGGTTTAAGCTCCTGAAATTAGATGATTAAATGATTTTCTCTGTCATACATGATATTAAACTGATTTTAGTCAGGATTTAGACAAACAAGACAAGATATGAAGACGTCGCCTTTGATAGAAAAATATGCATATTTCACTATCTTCTGATATTTATAGCAGATGTGTCAACAGGGCAGGTTTTATTGATACATATTAGGCTGCCTGTTTGTTTTACTTACTGTTATTTGAATTTTTCCCTCTCTCCCCATCTTAAATACATTTTTAATGTCAATTTTATAGTTGTTGTAAAGCTTTTTGAACTGCATTTCTGTATTATTATTATTATTATTTCAATTAATATATATTGAGTATTAGTTCCATCCCTAATCGAGAACTGATGATATCAATTTGTCAATCGATTTTTTACGGATTAATCCTTAATTTCGAATTTTCCGATCTGCAGACGTGACCGTGAATCAGCGGTGAGCGGGAGTAAGATTGCCGACGCCATCTTGGCTGATTTTCATAACTACAATAGAGAAATGGTGATGTGTCAAACTCCAGTCCTGGGGGGCCAGTGTGGGTGCAGGCTTTGGTTTCAACCAATGAATTACGAATGATGCACTGATACTGCTGCTAATCAACCACTAGAGCTCTTGCTAAGGACTTTCATTAGTAGAATCAGGTGTGTTACTTCTTGGTTGGAACAAAAACCTGCACCCACACCGTCCCTCCAGGACCACAGTTTGACACCCTGACATCAAACGGTCTTAAAAGATGGGACTGCCGGTAAGTGGGCGTTATAACGGAATTATGTGCGTCGTTGGTGTATTTTACAAGACAAATGAGCATATAATGTACGTTCACAGTACAAGCAGCCGTTAGTCACCAGATAAACTAGACACAGACACAGACATTTTTACTGCCGGGGAAAATTAGCGTGTTTGATTTCATGGTGTCTGTGGCGGGCGAATTATATTTCTGTCCACCGTTCTATATAATTCATATTTGTCGTTGAAATTAGCGTTAACCTGCGTGGCCAAGTTCACCCCACTTGCTGGCATCGACTATTTCCTGGCATGTAACGTTCACAGGTGTGTAACGTTCAGGCTCGGTTTTTCCGTCCTTTATCGGGTGTCATCCAGCGTTACGGCGCATCACCACCGCAAGTCACAGATATAGTTATATCATTACATCATCATTTAATAAAATATAAT
The DNA here is from genome assembly GCA_030544235.1 of Lepturacanthus savala. Classification (NCBI taxonomy): domain Eukaryota; kingdom Metazoa; phylum Chordata; class Actinopteri; order Scombriformes; family Trichiuridae; genus Lepturacanthus; species Lepturacanthus savala. Next base: position 32,715,096 of record CM060462.1, on the reverse strand, counting down.
CAGATTTATTCAAGTTCGTGGCCACTTAATCACTGTTCAATTGCAGTTTTTTTTATGGTAGGCGCCATATTAAAATAAAACTTGTGATCATCAAAACAGCTTTTATTCTATCATCTCCAATATTATTAAATAGTTTTACATACGAATTCAATCATAGCAGGCGGACCAGTAAAGCGCAGGTCAATTTGCTGATCTTAAATCACCTAAAAAAAGAAAATCAAATAAATATTCATATATTCAAATTTAATTATATTTCCTTCAGTGTAATGTTATTGACATTACATTAATTGAACAGTTATAGTGTAGGTATAATACATTCAAGTAAATGTGTTTATATATAAGGACTTTGTGTACACATCAAATTTTTAAAAATGTATTTTTTAATACAAATAACTAAAGAAATGTAAGGGGACAGGAATCTACAAAGGCATTATATATTTACCTTTCAAATATTCAGACTGTCAGGCTTCACATGTATACAGAGGACAAACTTCATTTGACACGTATTAACAGCTGTTAGATGTTATTTCAGTTTATAATGCTGGCAATTATGTTATTATTGTAACATTGATAATATTTCTTTTTTGAATTATTTGTCTCTTCAGCTGATGGCAGTTATCATCAACACATCTTAATGACAATAAAATTCTTTAAATTAAAGAAAGAAATTAATACTTTCTCATGTAAGAAAATCAACCAGATAATTATTTGAGTGCTGACTTATGTCTACACTTAAATAGGATGCTCACACTGCCTGTCTCATAAGTCTGTGTGTGACTGCAAAGTCAACCGGTAAGCTACTGTTACCATTAGAAGTATGACCTGTGTGTGTGTGCATGTGTGCGCGTGCACACGTATATATCTGCATTTTTGAGCTGGATTCCTCAGCCATGTGACCAGCAGCGATCATCACTGTTTTTCCACATGTCTGTAATCAGCTGATTGCCTCCAGTCACAAGTCCATGAAGCCTAAAACTGTTTTACAGTCAAGTGTGTGTATGTGTGTGTGTGTGAGAGAGAGAGAGAGAGACACAGAGAGAGAGGGTAAATTTCAAGATAGAACCAGCCAAAATCCACGATGGCATTCTTCAGTCCTTCTGAGATCCTATTTGTTCAACCATTTGTTCCCACGACCAAAATTACTGACTATTATGCGCCATGTGCTCATGACTGAAAACACAGATGCTTGTGTTTTCGCTGACGTCAGTGGTTTAACATTTAGCAGAAAAGAAGTTACTGTCTTGTCATGCTTCTTTTTAAAGGGTTCTAATATAAAGTGAAATCCCTCAAACATTAGATCAGTCAGAATCATATTGTATTTTCAAATAATGCAAAATGTTTAGTCCATAAAAACAATGAAGCAGGTTTATCATACCAGGATAATTTCATGTCCGTTTAAAAAATCCAATTTGGTGTTTCAGAAAGATTTGCTTTATTGTGTTGTTCCTGGTGCTTTCAGCATATCTACTGAACCAGAATTTAATGTCCTGAAGTAAATTAAAATCTTAAAGGAGACATTTTCGCCTGAAATGTGAAATGTCATCAACCCTATCTTTTGTGGAAAAAATGTTCTTTGAGTGCTATTTATCTCACTTTCATTTTTCTTTTTCTGTCAGCGTGCTCGGGTGTGGATCCCCGATGCAGAGGAGGTGTGGAAGTCTGCTGAGCTGACCAAGGACTACAAACATGGTGACTCTTCTCTGCAACTCATGCTGGAGGATGGAATGGTGAGCGGGATGAATGACATGATCATGACAGCTGGATGGGAAGGAGCTTTAGTCTTTGCTTCTTCCTCTTTATATTTGTCTCCTTCCAGCTCTGTGTTGCTCTCTCTCTGTCCCTCTCTATTTGAAGTACTGCCTCTCTGGAGCACCTTGCAAAGATTCCCCAAGGAGAAAATTAAATGTACAGCAGTAAATTAAATGCTGCAGCTTAGAATACAAACAGCTGCCAGCACACAGCTCTTACACCTAGCTATCATTAACGATCACTCATGTTACTAAAAGCATGCTGATAGCCATAATGCTCCTAGTATTTAAATATGTATGTGATCTGAGGTGGCTGAGGTCTCAAGAAGTTGTTTTCAATTAAATTGTAGTGTACTGTTTTTATTTTCACACTGATCCAGATCCATGGGTAGATTTGAATATATTAAAGCTCCACATCAGACATGCAGACCTGCACGTCATTCTGAGCAGTGAAGCTCAAAATTAAAGTTAGGTGACAAGAATTGCTGTTGAAGATAATCAAAATAAAACATTTCAATTAGTAAATTAAGTAATCAGATTACCCAATTCTTTCCTGATGGTAAATGGCTCGCAAAAAAAGAAGGAACAAAACTGAAGAACTCATTAAACAAAATAGCTTTTAACAACTGCTGTTTTTGCTACAGAGCTATGGCAAATCGGTGCTTATCTCATGACGTTTCTATGAATGTATGTACAGTCTGAAATACAGCAGGGGTATTTAATTAAAATTCAAAGAGGTCCAGTTAGAAAAAATTTCCTCAAGCAAAGGACCGGAACCTTATAATAATTAATTTGGATTATGACTCCTACCATTTACAACACATGATGCAATTGATCAGTTTCCTGGGCCATTAAGCCAGGGTTGTAAAAGCTAGAATAGCTGTGCTAGTTGAAAAATAAGTGTTCTAATTTTTAATCATTCCATTTGAATTTATTGGTTATAGGTTCTGGTCTGGATTTTTGCAAGCTTTTTTGTGAACTTAAATTCAGATTTAGACTTGATCAGGACAGTTGTAAAGAAATCCTTTTCATTTATTTCATGTAGCAGGTTTTAATCACAACCCTGAGAATGACAGCTTATATTTTAAAACATGGTACACTAACTTACGTCAGATGCTGGATAAAAGGTACATCTTACTTGGTGCAGTTCATCCAGACATCTTATTGTTCACTCTTCAAGTTTCCTCCCTCTTATTTCCCCTTTGTTTCTGTTTTCCTGCTCATCCTCAGGACATCGAGCACAAGCTGGACCCCAAAACAAAGAACCTGCCTTACCTGCGAAACCCTGACATCCTGGTGGGCGAGAATGACCTGACAGCGCTTAGCTACCTCCATGAACCAGCCGTGCTGCACAACCTTAAAGTCCGCTTCATTGACTCAAAGCTCATATACACTTACTGTGGTAGGAAGACACTCTAAACACGGCACCCTACTGTATGTTGTTTCAGTATGAATTCAAATCTCCACCTGAACATGAAGCAGTAAACTGTAGAAGGTAGTGGCAGCAACATCTGATTAAATTCAGGTTAATATTGAAACAACTGTTCACAATTAACAATGTGGTATATGCTTCATTAAAATGTCTAGTCTCGGTTGTTTCATAAGCTGAATATTGTAATACCTGGTTATAGTTTGTCTCAGATGCGGGTGAGCTCACATCTGTCACTGTCATAGGAATCGTTTTGGTGGCCATCAATCCATATGAGACGCTGCCAATCTATGGTGCTGATATCATCAATGCCTACAGCGGCCAGAACATGGGAGACATGGACCCACATATCTTTGCTGTGGCAGAAGAGGCTTACAAACAGATGGCCAGGTTTGTGTTACCTGAGTAGGGTAGGGTCTAGTCTTCTTGTTGCTCGGCCCTCCCTCTCTCTTCTGGGTTTGTAGGTCAAAGCTGAGACAGAAATAGCCTCATGGTGGTCTCACCGTCTCATTTGCTCTCTCTTTTTATCACAGACACGCACCCTGAGTTTCTCCACTGGAGCCAACTGTGAATCCCATGGCTGGGAGTTTGTCATTTACACACTTAAATGTATACCAACTACTGTGTGCCAACGTTAATCACAGTACTTGGAGCTGGCAGCATTCAGCAGTAGTTGTGTTTCGACTAACATATTTGAAGTCTAGTATTAAAAAAACTTTGTTATAGTGGTTTTGTAGGTGGTTTTGTCTTTTTTATTATTTATTTTAATGATTGTTTAAACAAATTCTGATGTAGTGAACATTGGAAACACAACTGATGGCTTCTCTGCATGACCAGGATCATGGTGCACCATTGGAATCAAGTTGAACTGTCTGTGTTAGGACCATACAGTACATATAGTGTAGAGCTCCACAATTGGAAAAAGCTTCACATACTGAAGAATTTTATATTTACAAGTATTTTCATTATTATTATTTTCTTAATTACTTACCTCATCGATAAAATGTAAGAAAAAGGGTGAAAATTGTGAATCGTTTTGCAAACGGTAGATGATTTAATTTTCTATCCATTGATTACTAATGGCAGGTCTACTTTGAACAATTTGGTCATAATAAGATGCTTAATTTCTTCATTAAATTGGGCGTATATGAGTTCAGTTCAGGCTGTTGTGTTACACTGTGAAGTCACGTCAGGTGTCCAAGTCATGGATCCAAACCAACTGTATAGAGACAAAGACCTGATCCAAAACCCTGAGGGTAAAGCGGAAGAAAATTAAAGCAATATCCTGCCTTCTGAGACCGGGGGAGAGGCGATTGGAGCTTAATGTGGCAAAATGCCCATTTCATTAGAAAAAAATGCATCAGCGCCGGCCTCCTTACCCTCAGCCCTGAAAGAAAAGTATGAGAAGGCTGTGTTGACTGAAGATGTAGTCTCAGTAGTTGAGCTAACAAGGAGAGCGCCCTCCTGAGATACACGGAGGAAAAGAGGGTTCTTAAAGCGTGTTCCACCTGCTCTGCCTGTAGCCATAGAGAATGCTTGTTGAGGATAACATCTTACATGTTCTAAGCATAACTCTGGCATTGTTTGTGTCACATACCAAGTACTAAACTTTACAAGACCGGAACACACAGCAGTCACCTGTAACCTCTGCTTAATTTAGCACATTGTTGACTGAAGTAAGATGAAGCTGCACATTTTCAGTGAAAATGTTTCTTAAGGCCTCAATCCTAAACATAGTAATACATGTTATCATGTTATACATAGTCTTATGTATTTTTTTTTTTAAATCTATCAGGGATGAGAGGAACCAGTCAATTATTGTGAGCGGGGAGTCCGGAGCTGGCAAGACTGTATCTGCCAAATACGCCATGAGATACTTTGCTACGGTCAGCGGCTCTGCCAGCGAGACCAATGTAGAGGAGAAGGTTTTGGCTTCCAACCCCATCATGGAGGTGAGGTCTGGATGCTGTCTGCTGACAAAGACTTTTGGATTTCATTCAATTTCACACTGTTATTCAGTGTTTGCTTGATCATCATTTTTTATTTTTATTATGTATATATATTATGCTCACAACTTAATATATTCAGAATGATTGTGTAGATCTTCTGATTTGTTTTTCTAGGCAAAACGTTTACAGGAAATATGTTGGTGTGAAGAGCTGGAAAAAAACTTAGTTTGACAGCTGTAAATATCAACTGAATTTGAAAGTATTTTTCCTGGCATTGTGCTTGTATGTACAGGTGTTTCTTTGGGCCAGTTACTCAATAGTCTCCTATATTTGTGAATGATATGGCCCCTAAAGTTTGTCCCCCGCTCCTCTGGCATTTACTTACTCCCTTTAGTTTCTCCACCACACTGTGTCTTTGTATCCTCAGGCTGCTTTCTGCTGTGATAACATAGGTCTTAAGAGTGTGTGTGTGTGTGTGTGTGTGTGTGTGTGTGTGTGTGTGTGTGTGTGTGTGTGTGTGTGTGTGTGTGTGTGTGTGGACAGGAGGAGGGCCTGGAGAGCACTCCTGTGCCCATATGCCACTACCCCCCCCCCCCCCCACTTCCCACCCTTCCCTACCCGTCTTTACCAACTGCTTTGCTGACGTCAGTCTCCCCTCAGCCACCACTTTCTCCCTCCTCTGACCAATCAGAGACAAGCTGACATAATGAATAGAAAGCTTTATTTCTTTGCAGTGATGTCACTTTAGCCTCTAAGCCTGAATGCGGAGTAGAGGGTTGCATCAGCCTTTTTTCGATATTACAAAACCTGCGTGTGCGGATGTGAGCATGATAGATGGCATGTTTGTGCGTGGTGTTTATATGTATTTGGCTGATGCAAGCAGAGATAGGAATACCTGCTCTGCTGAAAGACGTCTTGTCTCCAGTGAAAGACTGTGTGTTTGGCTTTAACTCGACAAGCTCACACACAATTTAACCCTTCTCAAGCCGGCTGGTGGGACTTCTGGAGTGTGTATACACTCACCGGCCACTTTATTAGGTACACCTATCCAACTGCTCATTAACACTTAATTTCTAATCAGCCAATCACATGGCTGCAATTTAGGCATGTAGACATGGTCAAGACAATCTCCTGCACTTCACACGCCGGGTGCCACTCCTTTCAGCTAAGAACAGGAAACTGAGGCTACAATTTGCACAAGCTCATCGAAATTGGACAATAGAAGATTGGAAAAACGTTGCCTGGTCTGATTAGTCTCGATTTCTGCTGCGACATTCAGATGGTAGGGTCAGAATTTGGCGTCAACAACATGAAAGCATGGATCCATCCTGCCTTGTATCAACGGTTCAGGCTGGTGGTGGTGGTGTAATGGTGTGGGGAATATTTTCTTGGCACACTTTGGGCCCTTTGGTACCGATTGAGCATCGTTGCAACGCCACAGCCTACCTCAGTATTGTTGCTGACCATGTCCATCCCTTTATGACCACAATGTACCCAACTTCTGATGGCTACTTTCAGCAGGATAATGCGCCATGTCATAAAGCTGGAATCATCTCAGACTGGTTTCTTGAACATGACAATGAGTTCACTGTACTCAAATGGCCTCCACAGTCACCAGATCTCAATCCAATAGAGCATCTTTGGGATGTGGTGGAACGGGAGATTCGCATCATGGATGTGCAGCCGACAAATCTGCGCCAACTGTGTGATGCCATCATGTCAATATGGACCAAACTCTCTGAGGAATACTTCCAGCACCTTGTTGAATCTATGCCACAAAGAATTGAGGCAGTTCTGAAGGCAAAAGGGGGTCCAACCCATAACTAGCATGGTGTACCTAATAAAGGTGTGTGTGTGTGTGTGTGTGTGTGTGTGTGTGTGTGTGTGTGTGTGTGTGTGTGTGTGTGTGTGTGTGTGTGTGTGTGTGTGTGTGTGTGTGTGTGTGTGTGTGTGTGTGTGTGTGTGTGTGTGTGTGTGTGTGTGTGTGTGTGTGTGTGTGTGTGTGTGTGTGTGTGTCGATATGCAGCCCCGCCCATCTACTGCAGTTTAGGAGGGTCATTGATCAATCATGCATAGGCTGCTGACCACAGATTAATTGTTTACAGACATAATGTAGCTCAGCAGAAAATGCCCATCAACATGTATTGATGTTTGTGGAAGAACAGTGGTCCACTCAAACATACTGGTGCTTTTAGGGCTTCCCAGGAGTTTAATGGTTAAAAATGTGTGTGCGTGCGCGCGCGTGCGTTTGTGTGTGTGTGTTGCAAAACATTGTGATACTTCCTCCCAAGATACGATATCAGTACACAAAAATGGACTATAATATAGATATATTAGTTTTCTTTAGTTTTTCTTTGAGAAAGAAGGGTATAAAAATCTGTGCAAAAAACAGAATTCAGTCCCTTTTGAATTGTAAGTGGATGGTAAATAATAATAGGTTGCACACGTATCTTCATAACATGTTAACATCTTGTTGTTTGCCTTTGTGGTTTTCTCCTGTCACCCAGGCCATAGGAAATGCGAAGACCACCCGAAATGACAACAGCAGTCGTTTTGGGAAATACATAGAGATTGGCTTTGACACCCAATTCCGCATCATTGGTGCCAACATGAGAACATATCTGCTGGAAAAATCTCGAGTGGTGTTTCAGGTGAGCAGCAAATGACCGTTTCAAATTTATTGTATATTATTTCTGACTTACGTTTCGTTTATTTATCAAAGTCTACCTCACAGATAACATGCAAAATGTTAACCATTGGACAAAAATGTTAACCATGTATTTTGTTTCACTTTTTCTTTTTTTCTGCCCGCCCTGTTACATGCAGGTTGACTGCGAAATCTGCAGTAGTCAATGAGTGTAATGAGCTGAACCCTGCAGTAGTTCTCTCATGGCTGCAGAAATTAGGTCATCATCACAGCCCTGTTTTGAATTCAACTCTTGAATGCAAATGACACACAACGCATTAAGCTTTGGTTCACTAAACGAGTTACTCACGAGTTAAACACAACAATCGTCAGGTTATGTAGTTTCTCCACCAGTCGGATTGTTGTATCCTTCAACCAGATGATCTGGTTTCCTAGTAGCTTATTTCCTTCCTGCTGAAGTGACCTTGAGCTTGTTACATTCTGGCTTTTTGCAGGGTCTCAATTTCTCATGCATCATTGCATTTGTCACAACCAGTCTAAAGTGACTTGCTTGCTGAGGTTGGAGGTTGTGATTGGTATACACCTTAAAGCTTGCCAGCAGTTAAGTATTTACAGTGTGTACTAAAACAATGTAATGTATTGCAGCCAAAATTTGAGTTATAGATTCTTGACAGATTTTGTGCAAAAATACTTTTTTAATGACAGCCGACTTTGGTTAGTTATGTGTCCGCAGTGTTTTCTGAATTCACATGTCCATCCTAAAAATGTAAAAGACAGTCTATGTCCATTGTCTAAAATTCTTTGATAATCAATATAGTTTTTTACATGAGAAAGTTGTTAAATTAACCTTTAGTTGCCTTGAAAACTCAACTTGATTATCAACAACTTCTCTCACCCTAAAGCTGACATACAGTTAAACATTGTTCAACCTAACATGACAAACCTCTTTGTTTTTGTGATTTACTTTTGTTACTAGAAAGCAAGTAAAACTTATATTATTTCAATATGAATTTACTGAAAGGCAGTTTATTACTATTTTTACATATTGAGCCTCTGTATGTAGTTTTCTTGCTAGCCAAACAATGGACACACAGTGTACAACTGCTGAAAACTTCCAAATCTTGCTTTGTAACATTTCAATGTTCTTTTATATGCTTGAGGTCACAAGTATGAAGAAGTGCAGTCAAATACCTAAACAGCAATCTACCAGACTGTGAAAGACTGGGGTTCTTTAGAGCAGAAGAAATATGCAGCAATAACTTCCTCCTTCACAAAGACAAAAAGGAGGAAACGGTGTAAAATCATCCCTTAACAATCCATCTGTCACACCAGTTTACAGCAGTGATATTTGTTCCCTCACCTCCCTCTTTCTGTCTCTGGCTGGTCTTTTCAAACACATTAATTTGTCTCCTTTTCTTGCTAATTTTTTTCTGAGGATTTTCAACTCTTGTTTTGAACAGCCTCACACCACGTCAGAAGTTCACATACTGCTCCTGGCATATATTTTTATTGTATATTCAGCAGGTGTGTTTTCTCGCTGGTTCAGCCAGTTGGGCAGTGTCTAGATAAAAAACAAGGATATTTTACACACATACACACTCTGTCGTCCTAGACAGTGCTGCTGGGGAATGAGAGTGGTGGTGAAAAATGTGATTGCTTTCCTCTTCACATTTTTCACATGCTTGGCTCTGGTATGACCCATTTATAGGGTTGTATGTGCAAATGCACATGTGTGCATGTGTATGTTTTTCCATTCTGTGTGTAGTTGCACCAATGTAGGGCACAGGTAAGAGATTCAAGGCTAACTGTATTGAATTTATTTATTGAATTTTTGTATGCTCATTCCAGCAGGTACCACATCATGAGTGGAAAACAGGTTGCCAATCTTGTGTATGATTCTCTGTATCTAAAGAAAATAAGTATAACATTCTCATCCGGTTCAAAAACATCTGTCAACAGGGCCTCAAGCAAGTTACTAATTCACCAACTGCTTCTATGGAGCTTCCAGATGTTGAACTGTCAAGCTGTGTAGTGATATCATATTAAATGAAACAAGCAGACACAGCTGATTTCATATGTTGAAATCAAACCTTGAGGAACAGTACAGAGCTAATTACACTAGTGGCCAAACTTTAGGATTAAAAGTTCATGTTGTTTCACTATGAAAAAATGTATCTAGTTAGCCCAAAAACATTTAGAAAGCCTAGAAGAGCCACACAATTTAATTATGTTAACCCCATTCAAGTTAGCTGTGAAGTCTCTGGTGAGCACTCAATGTCTCTTGTAGAAAATTTGTTAGTTGAGGGGGTCAAGATGATGTGAACACTGGTGTTAAACAGTTATAAATAGGTATAGGCCCAGATTCTGATCTGTTTGATGATGCTGGGATTTTCTGAGCGTCTGTGAACGTGTCTTGGAGTAACACGCTGCAGCTAGCTTGTAAAGTGGTTCTCCTCTGAATGAAGAAAAGACAGCAGCACTCCTGAACTTATGTCATGTTGTTTTGGCATTGGCTACAGCCACAGTCATAGATATAAATGCATAGATGCTGCATACAGACTTGTTAGACGCATCAACATGGCCGCCGTCTTCGGCAGGGGTTGGTCAGATTAGGTCAGAGCAAGACTGCCCAATCCATGCACCTGGAGAGCTACCATCCTGCATGTTTTAGGAATCTCCAATACACCTGATTCTAATTATCAACTCATTATAGCGAAATGCAGAAACCAAGAAACAAGGGCCACTGTATGTTATTGTGCTAAGTAAGCTATGCTATTCCTAAATTATTTGTTAAATCAGTATTAAGCCACTAACTTTAACATTATCTGCTGACATAAGTTATGTTTTTTTTGTAGCTAACATAACATGAACATGGAGAAATGAGAGTTCTGTGCATAGGTTTTCAAAAGATAAACTGAAGAGGCAGTTATTTATAAACAGCCACAGTTCACTGTCTTAATTCATGTTTTTGTTATGATTTATTATATTTAGCACTCAAAAATTGTTCCTTCAAATGTGAAGTGTGTTACACAAAATCTTATCTTATCTTATATAATTATTATCATATTGTTACTTCCCACATTTCCTTTAACTGTATATTATTTTACTTATTTTTATTCTTATCATATACAGTATATATATATATAATCATAGTATTATTAATAAATTGGGTAATATACTGTTATTATATCATGATACTTCCTACATACTCTTCCTTTAACTGTATCTTGTTTTATTTATTTTTACTTTTATTGGTAATAATTTTATTGTTAAATATATTAGTTGTTGTTATTGTTTTTCGTTATTTTGTTTAGCAAACAAATACCTAATTTGAATGTTGTTGTGCACTGTCTCACACTGTTTTTCTTTTTTTGTATGAAAGGCTTTTTTAATTTAACCATTTTATGTGCTATTATAAATAAATGGCTGACATTTATAATCACTCACACAGCTTAAAAGTTCAGTGAGATATGGAGATTATAATCATTGATGGACTTCTGCCTCTGTTGACTAATGCAGTAAGTAGACACAGCTTACCCCTGCCCAAGATGGGGACACACTGACATGGTTCCAGTGGACAGCAACGTCAGAGGCAGCATCTACGTCTTTATAACTAAGCGGCCACAGTAGTCTGCGTCAGCGTGAGGAATAAAATAGCAGCTAGGCAGCTAGCGGTTTTTAAGATGTGGTCTTGATGCAGAATTTTTGTTTTTGTTTGAAATTTTAAAACCACTAAGCAACTCTTATAGGAATGATATTATATAGCCATGGTTTAAAAAAGAGAGGGGCAAAGTTCCAGTTATGTGTATAAATGATAATAGCGTGTTAATATTTACTTTTTTTTCCAGGCGGACGAGGAGAGGAACTATCATATCTTCTATCAGCTCTGTGCATCATCTCACCTTCCTGAATACAAGAATCTTAAACTGGGTAGGTTGCATGCTTGTATGGCAGCAGCTACACATGCATCTAAACCTTGACCTGCACTGTTGATTGCTTGACTACCTACAAAGAAGCTAATCTGTTAAATTTCCTGCACTGGAGAGAAAAACTGATAAAGTGGGCTGCAGCACATACACTTCAAGGGATTATGGCCAAAAAATGTGTCCATAATCAGGAATTAATGAGTAAGGGGGGTGCAGGAACCATCCAGTTTCAGCATTGTGCAGTTGACAGTTGCCTCCTTTGATTATGGGCACCTTGAAATAGGGCTGAACGATTTTAATAAAAAATTGAATTGTGATTTTTCTGGCATTTTTTTCTTGCGATTTTGATTTCATTTACAATTTTCTTAACATTAAATTTCAGTGCACAGCAACGTCAAGCAAACATCACAGATGCTGCCATCATATCAAGCAATAAATGCCATAACTCTAGCTCTTGAGCATGTATTAAAACAATACATGCAAAAACTCTTAACTCTTTAGCACAACATGTTTTGCGCAGCATCTGTTTCTGATGTTCGTCTGCAGCCTCAAAACTGAAATACTGCCAAATGACCAATGTCCTGTTTTTCTTTGGGTTTAAAACCTCTTATTTCACTTCTGTTTCCACTGAAGCCATTTTAAAAATTGATGACCATCTTACACTGATTGGACTCCAGAATACATGATCTGTCCTTGCGTAATATGCTGCTTCTGATCGGTGAGCTTGGCAGGATGGTAGTGAAGCAGCATACATGTGTAAAGTAGTTGACAAAAACAAAATGTGGATGAGAAAAACAGCAAAAAAATAAAATGCGGCTTTGATGATCTCAAGATCACAGTGCCTAAGTTGTGGTTTTCAGTCTAAAAGCATTCATTTAAATTTGCTTGCATTTTACAGTCAAAAACTAAATTGTTGGCATAGCTCTGCTTCTGAGGTTCTTATAAATTGAAAGCATTGTTCCCCACTCCAGTAAATGGACGAACCTTAGATATGACTTAGCAACTAGATATTTTAGTCTGCTCAGCTCATAGAACCCTTTAGCTCAGCTATGAGCCAGAAAGTGAATATATTAGCAAGATTCAAAGTAGAATATCTAAATTGAATATATAATTATTGTAGTGCCGATGCCCCCTGGACTGATCTGTATGTCATACCCCCCCCCCCCATATGATCCCTTCTGTGTCTATATGTGTGTGAATGTTGTTCCCCACTCCTTTTGTGTGAATTTTGTGAGTGTGCCAATCGGTTTTGGGATGGGTTTTACTTGTGGGGAGTTGTCTGGGTGGGAATAGTTAAGGGATTAGATAGGATAGATATTGATAAGGGGCTGAGTTTTTCAATGGGGGTGCTAGATGTTTGCTAACTTCTAGAAAGAAGTTGGAGGAGACAGGATAGAGACTGGATGTTTGTGTGTGTGTAGTTCTAATAATCTACAGTCTAGTATTTTTGTTTAGTTCAGTGTTTGTTGTTTTCTGGGGGACACCTCCATTTGACTACATTAGCCTGTGAAAAGGTAGGTAGAACCCAAACTTTATCTGCTGCCTCCATCATCCTTTAAAGTGGCTACAGCTCAGGACTACATTATTTTGACTGATGTTGAAATATGATTTGCAATTGTAGAGAGAGTGGTAATTTTTGCATTATTTCCATTGAAAAACATTTTTAAATTATTATTGTGTGATTGTAGAATATGAACTACAGTCAGAACATCACTCCAGCACCACAATATCATTATTCACCACAATATATCAATATTCATCCAGACCACCACATAAATATAAATATTTTTTTTATCTTGAACACTTGGCCAGAGCATTTGAGATAATCAGCAGTGAATAATGGAAAAAACTATGCACGCTGCAGTGGCTCTTCACATCAGGAGAACTCTCAGTGACACATTGGCCCAGTCAAACAATTAGAATTATTATTTCCTAATAGCTGCTTCCTAGTGAGCGTCATATTTAAACTGCAACTGATCCTGCAGTGGACCCCCGATAGAGTCCTGATATTTAAATATACTCCTCCACATCTCTAAACACTCTTCAGAATCCACAGTGAGATGTCTGAAGAGCTCTGCCACACATCAGATTTAATATCAGTTTAGACGTATCAGATGATGTCCCTGCTGTCAGCAAGACTCATTCACTCTGTGGTTGAACAGGCTCTCAAACAGAGTACTCCCACTGTGGACCTGCTGCACCTGCTCTTCCTAGTCATGGAGGCGCACACACACACACATGCACAGACACACACACACTGCTGGCACTGTCACTTACAGCCACTCAGTTGGCTCTCACGTCCCTCTCATACACACACAGCCGCTGTGTTCTACTCTCCTGCTGACTTCCTGGCTAAGTAAATAGAGCGGTTGTCACAGTCATGTCAGTGACTCTGGTTGCCAAGCAACAGGCCATGCCTTAAATCAGTGTAAAGTGAGTATGAAGGAATTGATTGTGATAACGTTGAGATAGCATCAGTTTTAACACAGAAGTGTTCTTGATTTTCTTAGAACCCTGAGTCATCAGCAAACCTCAATATGGCAGCAGTGACCTGCAGCTTAGAGCAGCAAGCTTATGACCAGAAGGTCATCAGTTCAATCTGGACCGACAGGATAATTATGGATGGGGAAAGTGACAAAGCAGTATTTGGACTTCCCTAATTACCACCACTGAGGTGTCTGTGAGCAAGGCCCATAATCCCTATGGCTTCAGTGGGATGAACAGTGGCAGCAGGTCAAACTGTGGTTGTACTGCGCATCTTCCACAAGTGAATGTGTGTAACTGTAAATGTGATCAGAGGGGCTTCCTCTGAATGAAACTACCCAAGTAAATAAAGGTTAAAAAATGACACTGAAAATATCCTGCTTTAAAAAATTGAGGATTTGATTCCACATACGAGCAAGAGTATGACCATGACTTTGATACAGATGATAAACATGGTGATGGTGAAACATCCCACCGATATATAGGTAAGTAGTGGAGAAGGATGGGGAAAGTAAAGTAACAGTGTTACTGACTGCTGACATTCTGACTTTAAAACTCTTTTTGTGACTATCCTTGTAAATTCAATTGTAGCATAAGAGCTGTTGCTAGAGCTACCATGAACACCGGCTGTGAATGCTAATTAAACCATTGTTGGCAAGTACCAAGTATTTTCCTTGTGGTCATGGATTATCAGGAAACCAAACAAAAAATAAAAGGTGTCATTTCAGTATTATGTGATTTCTCAAATTGGCTACAGTTGCTCGGGTATAATGTACAACCTGCCTTTTTTCAGGATTTATTCACCCTTTGTTTCTTTACTCAGGCAGTGCAAATGACTTCCTGTACACCAGGCAGGGCCGCAGCCCCGTTATCGATGGTGTGGATGACACTAAGGAGCTCTGCAGCACCCGAAATGCCTTCTCATTGCTGGGTAACACAAACACACTCAAGTACAAATATATCCATACTAAAATCTATATATATATTTATTTGATTTTTGTTTGTTAATGTGTATGTTTTTCCTCCCTAGGTATTAATGAGACCGATCAGATGGGCTTGTTCCAGGTTTTGGCTGCTATTCTTCATCTAGGAAACGTGGAGATCAAAGACAAAGATTCAGACAGCAGCCTCATTGCTGTGAGGATAAGATTTATATTAAAGTACCGATAGATAGTCAGTTGGACACATTAAAAACAGATTTGTCATTTTTTACCTTCAATATGTGATGTGTGTTTTGATGTTTGTATTTGTAGTGTTCATTTACTTAGATCAGAGATCATCCTCCTCTGTCTTCTGATGATGTCCTGTTATGACATTCATTGTAGTGACATATATTAAACTGTCTAGTTTGCTTCCATTTTCTGAAGTGACAGGATGATCATTACTAATTCCCATGTGATTGGAGAACCAGGTGGCAATTTTGTCAATTTTGCCTCTGTGATTATACACCTAAAATAATCAGTCAGCAACAATGACCTTAAATATGTTTAGTCTCTCTGAAAGCAATTACATAAAAGAATATATCATTAAATTTATTGTGAATTGATAGTTTAGTCTGTAATGCTTTACTGCTTATTTGCAACACTTGAGCGGTCCATGTGCCGAACAGTGATTGTGCTCTCCTCTTTTTCCTGCAGCCCAACAATTACCACCTCACAGCGTTCTGCGAGCTGGTTGGAGTGACCTACCAGGACATGGCTCAGTGGCTGTGCCACAGAAAACTGAAAACGGCCTCAGAGACGTATATCAAAACCGTCCCCCGTCTGCAGGCCAGCAACGCCCGTGATGCGCTGTCCAAACATATCTATGCCAAGCTCTTCAACTGGATTGTTGAGCATGTCAACAAGGCTTTGATCACCAGTGTCAAACAGCACTCCTTCATCGGGGTCCTTGACATTTATGGGTACGTCTGTGTATTTGCTGGTCTGTGCTTAATGTAGAAAGGAAAGTGCTTAATGTAGAAAGGAAAGCTGATAGATGTCCAAATATTGTTGTGTTTATTTAGCCCTGTAAAAGCTGTTCTCCAGCAGTTGACTGCTCTGTTCTTCCTTGTAAGGTTTGAGACATTTGAAGTCAACAGCTTTGAGCAGTTCTGCATCAATTACGCCAATGAGAAACTCCAGCAACAATTTAATATGGTGAGCAAGTGTTGGGTTACATCAGTGCTTCTCAATTATTTTCTTTTACGCCCCCACTAGCAAAAACAAAACAACCCCCCCACACACACTTACAACTAATTTATTTAACATTTTATTAACATTGTTTTTAGTCTGTAACAGAAAAGATGCATCAATTTGCCTGAAATCTAAAAAAGAAATCCTTGTTTAAACTGTAAACATTTTTACCAACTTATTGCACCATTTGATGCTGAAAAAAATTAAATAAAATCAATAAATAATAAATTAAAATTCACTTTAGCAACATTAACTCAGGAGCACAATATATAAAACACGTATCCACTTATCTTATTTATATCAGGATATGACTGGCTTAGCAGCAGGAAGTATGTTGGGGGGAGCAGGGTAACCATAGCAACACTAGTCTGATGATACAGAATTTTATGGGATATTATTTTATAGCTGCTGTTTGTTTGATGTTTTTGACTGAATGATCATTCATCATCTTGTTAAATGGATGTGACACTGAGGGGCTTCCACACTGTCCTCAGTCATAGAACTCTGGTCCATTTGAAAATGGGGGGTCTCGGTTCATATCAAGTGAATTCTGATCTGGTTCTGTCCTGGTCTGGTTCTATCCTGGTTTGGTTCTGTCCAGGTCTGGTTCTATACAGTGTGATTGCTCACTGGACCAAACACAGAATCAAATGTACATTTTATATTTATTTATATTTCAGAACCAGCATTTATACAGAGGGAGAGATGGTTCTGATTCACTGGTGTTCACTTTCTCTCTATGCGTCTCCGCCTCAGCTAAGATATATCAGCTCTACTTTATATAAACAACTCAACATCTCAGCAGCGTCCGTTGTTTTCTCCGCTGCCATTTCTCAGCACAGTAACAGCGTAATATCTCTACCTCTCTGCTTTACATGGTGGTGTATTCACCGCTCGCTGAGTCATTATTACTGATAAATAAAAAACATCATCCCAACAGCTGCTTCATCTGCTGTGTCCATCTTTACAAACGTCTTTTTTTCCTGCAACATGATCAATAACAGCGTGGAGTCTCTGCTTCAACCACATCTCCGCAGATCTGCAGAAATGTGAGCGCAACTCCAGTGACTGGACTCGACTCTGTGTGTCGCCTGATGCAGGAATAATGAAGCACCAAAAATAAATAAAGTGTTAAACCAGCATGTCTAAACAGAGAGAAGTTGTATAACGGGATGTTGAATATCCATTTAATATGACAAATAAAGCGTTTATTTAGACGTCTTTACTGTGTCGGAAAATCCCACTTTGAAATAACTTTACCAAAAACACTCCAGACCGCCATTATGTTTTTTAGCTTGTGCACCCCCGAATGGCTGCTCGCGCACCCCAGGGGTGCACGCACCAGACTTTGGGAATCCCTGCCCTACACCATAGAGCTAATACTCCCTGCGACAATGAGAGCGCCACTGCAAACTACTGTAGTGGATCTGCAATTACACTTTATTCTAGGGCAAAAAAGCATGTTCCCCAGGGTCACACACACCCCCCCCTGGCAGTACATCGTGCCCCCACTATTTGAGAAGCACTGGGTTACATGTACAGATGTAAGATGATATTTTTAATTGTTTGATTGAAGTACACATGTAAACTATCCACTCTTTGTGTTGTGCACAGCATGTGTTCAAGCTGGAGCAGGAGGAGTACATGAAGGAGCAGATCCCCTGGACTCTGATCGATTTCTACGACAATCAGCCCTGCATCAACCTCATAGAGGCCAGGATGGGCATCCTGGATCTGTTGGACGAGGAGTGCAGGGTACTTTCAAAGCTTTTTTTGTGGTGTTCTTTTAAAAAAACATTCCATCCTTCCTTTGTTTTAAGACAAAAACTTATTTAAATTAGTCATATTGGGTTGTCTTTAAACTTTCTAATGTCTTTTAACAAGGATCTGCTTTATACTATTTTTTTAGCTAAAAATATACAATTGAAAAGTACTTAATGAGTTCTGAATACTGGTAATGAAATTAAAACTTTTGCATATATGAATAGAAACTTGTAGGTGGTAATAGGACATCTCTGTGAGAATCCTCTTTCCTTTCACACCTACGTTCTGCTTTACATTTACTGTCAGTCGACCTGTCAGAACCTTCCACCACGCACTAGACCCAGGTCTCCAACACCCACACCAACCGTTCCCATCAAAGGAAACCCGGCATTAAATTATGACCACACTGTAAATTATTCCACAAAATCTCATAGAAACTCAACAGGAAATGAACGTTTCTTTTCATGCGCATTCATGTTGTTGCAAAGCTGCTAATTAAATGTGTCAAACTCTGATTTAGTTCATTTTGATTGCAGGTTGTTATTTGTAAAGCTTTACATCTTCCACAGAGCTGTTTTTAATGCTGAGCTTTGGTTGAATACATAGACATTATCAGAGTTAATAATGTGGTTGTGTTGAACATGCCAGTACAGTGTAAATGCTTATATCTGCCCCATCTACACAGTGTATTTGCTCATTGCTTCTAATTACCCTCTGAAATCTCTCTGTGCCTCTAAACTTTTGCAAGGTCATATTTTTAGGCAACTGACATTTGAGTTAGTCCGCAGTACCGTACATGACCATAAAGGTATTTACTTAATAAATACCATCTTATTAAATATGTGTACTAGTTTTTGTTGAGATTAATTTTTACAACGTACAAGTGTGTTTACCCAGCAGAAGAAGCTGTTCTACACAGCGTTTCCTGATTGTTTCCATTGTTTTATTTCTTTCTTTACCAGATGCCTAAAGGTTCAGATGATTCATGGGCTCAGAAACTGTACAACACCCACCTAAAGACATGTTCCCTCTTTGAGAAGCCACGAATGTCCAACCGCGCCTTCATTATCCAACATTTTGCTGACAAGGTATAGTTTGGTGTTTCTCTGTAACTCTGTAACTGTAAAAGTAATGGCATGTCAGGTGGCGTTTTTACCTCAGTAGATAATATTTAGGAACAGAATGGCAGCAGTGGCTGGCTGCTGCTGTGTGATATTTCCAGGATAGCTGTAGGATGGATAACTTTATTATTGTCACTATTGTCACACAAAAAGAGAACTTTTTGCAGGAAAGTGTTTAGACGTGTTCCTGTGTTCTGGTGACATTCACTTTGGTAGAATAGGATTTATGTCCTATAATGAGATGCTATTTGACAGTATTATTTGTCTGTTTTTGGATGCTCAATATAAAGTTAGGGATAAACAGGTCAAGCACTAAAGCAGGCATTCCCATGAGGTCCCTTGGTGTTAAAATGGGATCTATTGGATAGATATCTGATGAAACGTTTGCATGATTTGTTGTTTACATCCTAAAAGGACCTTGCATTAAAGTAGAGTCTAGCCTGCAGTCCTCACTGTTTGAGTTGGTCACTAACCACCTCAACCACCAAATAACTGAACCATAGTTCCATGTAAACATCCTGCTAAACCTTTGAACAATGTGATCCTTAAAAAGTCTTAAATTCACTTTTCAGAATTTATGGTCATAAAATATTTTAAAAGTCTAATTCTAAGGATTCACTTACTTATATGGTTCAGTCTCTGGTCGAAAATCATTCCAATCCAGCACTTTCTTTTCTCGTTGTTTGTTGTTTCACTTTTTTTCTCCACAGACAACCTGCTCTCACAAAGGTAACAGGATTAAATAAGTACAAAAACAGTACAGATGCTCAGGTAGAGACTGTTACACAGGGAGGTTTAGAGACACAAAGTCCTCTCTGGAAGAGAATCTAGATAATTTTTTTTTATTGTGGCACAAAATCGCACTCCAAAGGAGAGGAGTAGGCTTAGGTGACTATTGAAGTTGAAGTTAATAGATTTAACAGACTGGTAAAGGGAAGAAATGTAGATCTACTGTACCCTATGTCTTAATGCACTGTGATTGACCGACTGTGATGTTGTTATGACAGCAGATAAAATATCAATTGGACTTGTGCATCTATCAATGAGAGAAATACTTCTTATTTGATATGAATTCAGTACAAATACATCCTAAAGTGATGTGAGTTGGCTTTGATCAAAAATCATCATCCCATCTTCATCATTACATCTTCATCTTTACTCTGCCTGCTTTTATTTCCTTTTCGATTTGATGTAGATGTGTATCATGGACAACGGATGGGTATGATAATGATTTAGACCTTAAACTTAAGGGTTTCTTGGTGTTAACTTTTCTTTTTTAATGTCATTGTGTTTTTGTTTGTCACTGTGTTCATATGTTGTCCATGTATGTTTGGTTCTGTCCTCATCATGACAACCCCTCCCTGCAAGCAGAAGGTAAACTGAGGCATTTGTAATATTTGTAAGGCGTAACACTGGTCCGCCTGTAGCTCTTCTTTAGCTCTCCTTCCTTGTCTCTGTGTGACACTGAGTTTCATCACTCTAACAGCACTGAGGAGATTGAAGTTGTGTATGTGTGTGTGCCTTTGCTGCATGGGGACCACTAAAGGCACTCTGGGAGGAGAAAAGGGGATTGGACATAAAACATGTATGGGTCTTTAATGTGGAGAATTAATGACAGCTGGCACTATAAGAATGAGCAGGACAGTCTTATTTTTTTACATAATGTTTTCAAATTAATAGGGATGGGCAATCATTTTGATGCTATTAAAATAATACTTGTGTAGCTAATGTGACCGTCATTGTGTCATAAACTACATTTTGCCTCGTTTTTACTGGTGCCTGGTAGTAACTATTTACTGTCCTTGGCTCCTTGGCTGCTCTGAAGCTGTGGGGTGGGCTCACCAGCTATTGAGGTTTGGCTAATGACTTGGTTTCCATAGCACAGAGTCACGCTTCCAGTTCACTGAGCCTTGCCTCCAACACTGCAATTAAACAACATTTATAGCATGCAACTAACTGAGCTAAATAACTGGCAGATCTGAATAATGTGTAAACAAGTGTGGAATTAGCAAGAAAGTTGCAAAAAGAAGGAGAGAGCTATGAGTGCTTGAGTAGAACTCGGGTAATATAAGGTTAAATGTACAGTGGGTAAGTAATTGTGCTGTAAAGAATATTACAAAATTAACTGTTGAGCAGCAACAACGCTACAGTTAACGTAGAAACACCAGCAACCAGATGAAACAAATTGCTTACCGCAGCACATCCAAGGCATACATCACTTGCTGCAGTATGTGCCTGTGTCTGTGTGAGAGACAGATCTTATCGAAGATCAGTCAAATTATTAATACTGAATAATATTTTTGCCCATCCCTAAAAATCACAAGCAAATTGTAATTATTTGTGTTATATGGTGATACAAAAATATCCAGAAACATAAACTTATTGATAGTGTCAAGTTCATTTCAAACATAAAGCTCAACCCTAATGTGCACTTGTTTGGGATATAAAATGTTCTCTGTCAAGGTCTCAAACGCATTTATAAAAACATTCAATTTGATGTCAAAAAGAGTGCAGCAACCCGTGATCGACCTTCCTTGAAACTTTGCAGTGTCCTCGGTTTATTGTAACACAAACCACTTTGTTGTTGTCGAGCAGGTTGAATACCAGTGTGAAGGTTTCTTGGAGAAGAACAAGGACACAGTAAATGAAGACCAGATCAACGTGCTGAAGGCCAGCAAGGTGAGGTCTACAAACACAGACACGTCGACCTTACACTATATACAATCAGGCAAACTTAGACCCTGCTAAGGCACTATACTGTAGATTTATGTGCAGATAGGCGTTTGAATGAACCATCTGCTCATGGGGAGCTGTGGCACCTGATCTGTGTGGAAAACTATTGGCTAAGCAACAGAAGTTGCACCTGAAGGATCAGGGAAGCAGCGCCCTCCACTGGTCATATGAAGATAATGTTGATTCCAGCAGTGAAGACAAACTGCCATCCCAAGAGATTTATTTTCAGATAGGCTTAGATTTATTTACTCATAACAATAATAAAGACACGTATCAACTTGACCCACAAAAGAATAGATATGAGTGTGATTTCTGATATATATTCCTCTTCATATGTAATGATTAGCAGAAAATCATAACCAGGCCCAAGTTATTTTATGCTATCGATCATTCTGTATCATTGTCAAGCAGCAAAATGCTAATAATAACCTCTCTACACACACAAACATACATACATGCTATCAAAGGCTTAAATTACCAGATCATGTCTGAATTAACATCTTGGTGTATGTGTTAGTCTTGGGTCAGGATCAGCGTGTAAAATCCATTGGCTCAAAAAGGGGTCTAAGCCTTTAAATCCTTGCTGCTGTTTGCCTCCACAAGCACGCACACACACACAATGACACAGTGTGTTTGTACAAAATGTTCACAGTGACCTTCAACTATTCTCTTATAGACCTCAACAAGAGCAGATCCGGGTAAGGGTTAAAATATCAAATATTGTCTGCTCTAACTTCTAATATGATCACTTAACATACATACACACACACACACACACACACACAAAGAATGATATTTATACTAGGCAAAGCCCATACCCGATTGGACTAAATGTTGTTAAAAAAAAAAGCTATCATTTCATCACAATTATTTAAGTCTCACCAATTTCCATGGCGACCTCTAGACTATACACCATGAGTTTGTATATGTGTGTGTAGCTGATTGTGGTTTCATGCTTTTTTTCTTTATCTGGCACACACTCACTTTATTTTATGCATCAACCATGAATACTGACTGCAATAGTGAAAGACTGACAAAATGGTTTCATACATATTCAGCTGGTAACTATTTTCATTGTATTATTCCACAATACAAAAAACTAAATGAGGGGACAGTAAGCTGCTATACTAAGTCAGAACATTAATAATTGTACATTTACTCAATATGATGTTTTTTGTGACACAGAA
Organism: Lepturacanthus savala; assembly: GCA_030544235.1. Classification (NCBI taxonomy): domain Eukaryota; kingdom Metazoa; phylum Chordata; class Actinopteri; order Scombriformes; family Trichiuridae; genus Lepturacanthus; species Lepturacanthus savala. The sequence continues at coordinate 32,691,934 of CM060462.1, read as the reverse complement.
AAGTAAAAATGAAGAATGTCTTAAGGGCAAGACTCTGGATCTGTTGATGGACGTCATCTCAGTGGGATTCACTGCTGTCCTATTTCCCAGTGTCGACACACGTCTCTAGAGACTTCATACCAGAATGCAGAGGATGCACAGTAGTTTTCTAAAACCTCTGCACACACTGTACTCTGGACATCTGACTGGGGTCCAGCAGTAAAATATTCCTAATTCAGGCACTGCTTGAAACTGCATCGGGATCTTCAAGACGCACTGGAGCCTCACATTCATGCTGATGTCTGCTTGCGAGTTGAATCGATACGGTGCATTCAAGAAATGCCTTATGCAGCGATTTCCCATGATGCACTGTGATCATATGGCAGAAAAAATACCACCCAGTCTTGTGTCAATCAGAGTCATATTTCATATTTAATATGCATTTAGTAGAAATGCATTTGTAAGTTTTATGAGTTGGCTCTGATCAAAAATCATCATCCAATCTTCTCATTACATCTTCATCATTAGTTGCCTGGTTTTGTTTCCCTTTGGTGTAGATGTGTATCTTGAATGACGGATGGTGATGATTTTGACCTTGAACTTTTTTTTTTAAGTTTGGGTGTTAACTTTTTCAATGAAATTGTTTCTGTGTTTGTCACTGTGTCTCCATATGTTGTCCATGTATGTTTGGTTTTGTCCTCATCATGACAACCCTTCCCTGCCAGCAGAAGGTAAACTGTGGCGTTCTTACAACGCTGGTCCGCCTGTAGCTCTTTCTTTAGCTCCTTTTTTTTCTTGAGCTCTCTTCCTTCCAGCTTTTTCTCTAGCACAGAGTTATCATTCTCACAGCACAGAGGTGTGTGTGTGTGTGTGTGTGTGTGTGTGTGTGTGTGTGTGTGTGTGTGTGTGTGTGTGTGTGTGTGTGTGTGTGTGTGTGTGTGTGTGTGTGTGTGTGTGTGTGTGTGTGTGTGTGTGTGTGTGTGTGTGTGTGTTCATTTGCTGCATGGGGAGCACGAGAGGCATTCTGGGAGGAAAAAAGGGGATTAAACATAAAAACAGGGGATAAAGGAAGGAATTTTTATTTTTTCAGGGTGATGCTGAGCAGCACGTAAAGCCTTTGTGGCTATGGCTGTCCTGCTTAATGACACTGGCAAGAGAAGCAGCATGGCACCGCTCTGAGCACAACAGGATGATCTGAAGCTGCACATGTAACACAGCAGCTTCCTCATATAACCTCACAGTTATATGGAACATATATATATATGTGTGTGTGTGCTTTACCAAAGGGTGTACATTGTACATGACTGTGCCATCAAATCATATATGGCAAAACATAACCTTTTCATGTTTATTGCTTTTGACATTATATATAACTCTCTTCGAATATTAACAAACTAACAAAAGAAACACCTCACTTTTCAGCTGACTGTCAACGTCACTACACTTGATTAACAGACGTTCATATTATAATTTATTTAATTTAAATTTTTTATAAAAAGGCATTATGGTTGTTTCTTAAGAGAAAATAATTCAAACTTGTGGTTGCTCACAATCCTCAAAAAGTAGCATCATACTGCTTCGTGAGACTATGCACTAAGCAGCAAGTAAGACAACACTGATGCATGCCATATAAGAGACTAATACTTGTTTAATATATAAGTATGTGATCTACAGTGGTTGCGCTGAAGCTTAATTTAAGCATACATGTATCCTGTGTGAAATGCTTTGTCTTGAACTAATTTCTTAGTAAGTCAGTACTGCTTGCAGTGTCACCTGCTGCCATCAGCATTTTGTGATTCTTGTCGGCTGCTGTTTCCAGTTTGAGCTACTGGTGGAGCTGTTCCAAGAAGAAGAGAAAGCTACCAGTCCCCAAGGTCAGGTCCCCGGAACCGGAGGTCGGACCCGCCTTAGCCTCAAACCAGAGACAGGCCGTGAAAAGAGCAGCAGGGAGCACAAGAAAACTGTCGGCCTCCAGGTTGATATTTATCTCCTCTTAGTGTCTCATTTTTAATGTAATTTTGGCAAACGTATATTTGTAGCAGTTTGTGTGCACATAACATCCATGATAGATGTTTATATAGATGCCCAGGTAGCTTTAATAGCAGAAAGGAAATATGAATAACTAGCATGCGATGGCTAAATATCAATATGTATGTGAGTATCTAAAAAGCAAGAAACATCTGTGTTTTTGTGGCTTGTGTATTTTGATTTTGTGACTGTTTATCAAATCAACCTCAACTTACGGATAGAGCTTGTGCATCACACAATGGTTTGTGTCCTATTTTGTGGAATTCTTTAGATAGATATTCAAACCATTATCATTATTATCATTAAAAGTTGAAATCCCATAGGTGTGCTGTGGTGGTGTAGGTGTAGAATGCCATTAAGCACCACTCTTAAGCAGCAGACCCTGTTTCTCCAATGGGCTTGCATATCACAGCACTATCCTGTATCAGCACTTTAGTTACAATGTAAAGCTCTGTATCACAACTCCTCATATTGTTCCCCAGTGCTTTTGTTACAAATCAAAGCTCTGTTGTCCCGCTTATTCCTGCACTGTTTATACAACCAAGTAATGAAAGTATTGTAACGTCCCTCAAAAACCACATGCTAATACGTTAGTTGGTTTAGCTGCTAATTTATTCCTCATGATAACACAGGCTACCGTGTTCACAGACCCTCAGGAAATCCCAGCACTGTCATCTAACAGAACAGAATCTGGGGAACCCATTTTTTTTAGAAACACAAACGTAACATGTCCAGGTTGTTACATTATACAGGAAAAAGTTTAATTGGCCTATCAACACAATTTCAAAACTGATACAAGATTGACATGCAAACTTTCATTCTAAATTCTAGCCTTTTTCTTACAATAACTGTATTTGCATATCTCTTCTCTTCTTCTTTAAGCTGTCACGTTTCTATAGAAATATATTTCCTACAGGCACTGCATTAGTATACATATATTAACCCAAAACACATGCACTCACACACCCATATTCATAGTACAAAATAATTGACAAGTACTGTTTTTGTTGTTCTCTTGTAGTTTCGTAACTCTCTTCAAATGTTGATGGACACTCTGAATGCAACCACACCACACTACGTCCGCTGCATCAAACCTAATGACTTCAAGTTGGCGTTCTCGTGAGTCTGCCTCTTCCCCGAAAAACTACATAGTATATTCTTAAGTAAATCATTGTAGTGCAACAGCATGGCATGATAGATGTTCTCTTTTTTCATATTAATGGTGGCTTTTTGATGGTGATTATTGGTTGTTGGCAGGTTTGACCCTAAACGTGCAGTGCAGCAGCTCAGAGCCTGCGGTGTACTGGAAACAATCCGGATCTCTGCTGCAGGTTTCCCATCAAGGTACTAATGAATCTTTGATTCAGATTCACGTGTTGTTAAAGAAAGCATTAATTATTACTGCATTTTGAAACTGCAAGAATGAAAATTTATTTTGCCTGCTAAACAACATTACAGAACAGCCACATCATGCAGGAATGATCTTACCTACTATGTACATCACTCATGTTGTATAAGCTACAAATTTGTTTTATAAAAATGGTCTGTTCATGCTAGAAACCCAGTAATTTGTGTATAATATATAATTAAAAATACTCCCCAGCTAAGTGCTGTAGGAAACTTTGGCTCTTGGCAGTTTTACTTGTAAAGACCCTTTTGATGGAGCAGACTAAAATATCTGACTGAAATCTTATGACCGTTTTTTATTTGTGTGTCTCAGGTGGACGTACCAGGAGTTCTTTAGCCGTTACAGAGTGCTGATGAAGCAGAAAGACGTGCTACCTGACAAGAAAATGACCTGTAGGAACGTTCTAGAGAAACTTGTAGAGGTTGGAATAACAGGCTTTTGACTTTTCCATGTCTCTAAATATCAACAATAAATAAATAAATAAAAAATATACTCTTATTTGTGTTGCTTATAACATTTTAAATCATAGAGGGTGAGATTGTTTCCCGGTTTACACTGTAAATTTGTCTCTTTTTAGTTTTCTTCCTGATGTCTTACCAGGGACCTCTGCTCCTCTCTTCCTCAGGATCAGGATAAATATCAGTTTGGTAAGACCAAGATCTTCTTCAGGGCTGGCCAGGTCGCTTACCTGGAAAAGGTGAGGGCTGACAAGTTACGTGCTGCCTGCATTCGCATCCAGAAAACCATCCGTTGTTGGCTGGCGCGCAAGAAGTATCTACGCAAGCGCAGTGCTGCCATCACCATCCAGAGGTTCACCAGAGGACACCAGGCTCGCTGGTGAGTGACCTGCACATCTGATCACCTCAGAACAGGCAGACACATTTGACTCTTCTTGACCAATTTTATTGCTTAAATGTCAAGACAATACATGTTAAAATTGTATATTTTGAGTGCTACTGTGTTCAAGTCTTTAATAGATTAATTCTAAAGTAATGTTAAAAGCAAACAGATGTTAAAATCAAAAAAAGGAATCTTAAACTCATTCGTCTCTCCTCAGCTTGGCCAAGTTTCTACGTCGCACTAAGGCAGTCATCATCATCCAAAAGTACCAGAGGATGTATGTGGAAAGGAAACGCTACAAGCAGAAGCAGGCCGCCGCTCTGGTCATGCAGACAATCCTCAGAGCTTACATGGCCCGGCAAAAGTACCAGGCGGTAAGACACACACACATGAAACTGAAAAATGCTCATCTCGTTGTATTATTAAAGGTATAGTATGCAGGATATGTCAGTTGCTGTTTTTATACACAGCAGTCTAAGTTGGCCCCAGCACAGTGAATGAAATGAGGTGACTGGGCTGCAGTAGTGAGAACAATGCCATAACACACACAATTAAAATGTTTTTTAATTCCGCCACAGTTGTTGGGTTCTAAATTGCAGATAAAACACCTACACCTCTGGACACCATGCTGCCATTTGCTCAGGTTTCTTGCTGTGCTCCTTCTGCTTTGCTGTCTCTGCAGAGAAACTGGTCAAACACACAAAACAGCAGTCAGGGAGAATTTTCTTTGATTGTTTTATGTACATATAAAATGTGGAATGTCTCTGGTTGTCACAAAGAATGAAACACAGCCATAGCCTGGTTATATGACCTCACACAACCTGAGCCTGGAGACCTGGAGGCTACATGCACCCCCCCTACACACACACACGCAAAAGGTGTGTATTGGTCACTGCAGAATAACACATATAGTGGGTCATACGCAATAATTCAGAGGGATTACTTTTGTATGAATTTATACATTGATTTTAGGGAAATCCTGCATATTATATCTTTATTCATCATTATTACATTTCCAGAATAAAAATTAACACATTTCAAGAGTGTTGTTGTTATTGGTGTAGTACTTACCCACTTTCACTTTTTAAAAAAAAATCTATTCTTAGGTTAACTGGAAATATCACATATGGATTATTATGTTTATAGTTGAACTCAAAAGTATTACATTCTCTGATAGATCCTTCTCCATAACTGTTACTGTGTATGTCTACAGCTACTGCGGGAGCACAAGGCAGTCATCATTCAGAAGCATATTCGCGGCTGGTTGGCTCGATGCTGGTACAAGCGCTGCCTCGTATCCCTCGTCTACCTTCAGTGCTGCTACCGCAGGATGAAGGCCAGGCGCGAGTTGAAGAAGCTGAAGATCGAGGCTCGCTCAGTGGAGCACTTCAAGAAGCTCAACAAAGGCATGGAGAACAAGATCATGCAGCTGCAGAGGAAAATCGACGAGCAGGTTTTTCTGCATTCCCTCATTTGTTTTTGTTTTTTTTTTGTTTTTTTTACTTTGTCTTCAATTATTTATTCATTGTCATTTGAGATGTCTAACTTTGCTCTTTCCTGATCTACGCCTCCAGAAAGAGGAGCACAGGACGGTCAACGAGAGGTTCGCTGGTTTGGAGAGTTCCTACACAGCGGAGACAGAGAAGATGCGAACCGAGCTGAACCGACTGCGCGGGGTGGATGAGGAGGCTAAGAATAAAGCCAACCAGGTGAACTCCCTGCTGGAGGAGCTGGAGAGACTGAGGAAGGAGCTGAGCGTTACACAGCAGGAGAAGAAGACCATTGAGGACTGGGCACAAACCTACAGGGATGAAATGGAGCAGGTTAGATCAGATCTACATTCACAGCTGACCATTTACATGTTGATCTGTCCAACTCATTCTGTAGAGTGAATGCATCTTAACATTATGTTCATCTCCTTCACTTTGTGTTGTTTTGTCTTTTGTCTGCTTTAAGATCAGAGAAGTTCACTCTCAATTTTCTGAACTTAAATCTTTCCTGAGATGGCAATTATATATTAGAAACCTTTTCTCCTCAAACCTCTCTCATGTTTCTTTCAGTTATTTTTACCCTTCAAATGTAGCTGTCAAACCTTTTTACAAAGACCTATTACATTAGGTTATGGTCAATGGAATATGCTCCTAATGATTAGAATCACCCATAGAATCCCGGAAATATAATAACACAATATTTTGTTGCATACATATGGTTATTGGTAGCAGAGACAAACAGTTTTCCCCCATTTAGGAACTACAGAGAACAAGGGAGAAATGGTCATGTGGTGGGCTCAGAGGGCAGAGTTGCTCTTGGGCAGGTGAGCACAGGACATAGAGTAGTATGTCAGTGTTTTAGCTACTGAACGGCGTGCGTATTTTTGCCAGTTTTTTTGTGTTTTCTTGATTGTTAGTCTAGATGATCTGTTCTTCGGAGCTTGAAAGTTAGAGAATAACCAAACTGAATGGAGGCTCTTTCAGATCCCGGACTACTCTGTGCAGACAGTTGTATACTTGATCTTGATCCCGATGTGAGGCCTCAATCACTAAAGTCCTTAAAGAAACCTCAACTAGATGAAACTCTAAAATATTACTCTGATTAGATTGTAATTGAGGTGACCTGTCAAACTCTGTGAGGGAATTATGCATACAATCAGTAATTAAATTGTATTTGTCTTGGCTTTGTTTATCATAACCTTTTTCTTCAAGTTTGAATATGTTAAATAAGCCAAAGAAGTACAATAGGTCAGTCAAATTGTTATAGTTTTGTGAAATAGATGTAGGTCTTTTATATTTAACATACTGGCAGTACCTGATTTACACAAGATATAATTTAAGAATCATATTTTTTTCTTATCTTTAGATGGTGTCAGAGCTGAAGGATCAGAATGGCACGCTGAAGAACGAGAAGGACGAGTTGAACAGATTGATTCAGGAACAGAGTCAAGAGATGACAGGTACACATAAATCATAGTCATGCCACAACACATCCATCTTGTTATTCTCAAACAATTCAATGTCTCTCAAACTATATAATTTGTGTTTTATTTTTTTCAGAGAAAATGGCACGCTCGATAGCAGAGGAGACTCAGCAGTTGGAGACGGATCTGAACGAGGAGCGATCTCGCTACCAGAATCTCCTGAGAGAACACCTTCGCCTCGAGGAGAAATACGACGACATGAAGGAGGAGATGGCGGCATCATCCGTAAGGAGCACATGCACATACACCTGTTCATTACTCATGAGAGTCTTCTTTATCCATATACTCATTTCTACACTAACATTTCAGTTTTAGTCAGGCAAGTGATATTCAGTTTACAGTCTGCAGGCATGGCAGCAGAAACTTGAGTTCCTTGGTTTTCTGATTGCTGATTTAACCTCACATTTTAGAACGTCCCCAAGCCTGGCCACAGGAGAACAGATTCCACCCACAGCAGCAACGAATCAGAGTGCACCTACAACTCAGAGTACGCCGAATTGGAAGAAGGTTCCCGTGCCACCGAAGTAAGCAAGACTTTATTGAACACAATCTCATTTAATAAAAAGAAAAAATATACCAACAAAGTTTAAGTCACTTTTTAATTGTAGTTGAAGTTGTGGATCAGTAACTGAAGGCTCCAAATGTATTTGAAAGTAGGATAGTCACATAAATTTCACTCCACCTAATATTTCATTTAGGATGTAACTCGAGGAATGGACACCTCAGTGACCCTCAAGCTGCAGAAACGTCTCACAGAAATGGAACAAGAAAAGCAGTTGCTGCGCAACGAGCTGGAAAGCAAAGAGGAGCAGTTCCAGCGGGCTAGAGCCAGGGTACTGATGTCCATGAATATAAATCACTTTAATAATTATATCAGTGTGTTAACCTATGGTAAATGATTGTAAACACAGAGTAATACTAATACTGCCTAATAAAAGCCATTTTATACTATATATACACACTACACACAATGTAATTGAACCAATTCTGAAGGCAAACACAATTTACAATTTCATAAACATTTTAACATAACAGTAGGCTTTGTCATTATGTGCCTCTTTAAAAGTCAACTCGTCACCATAATTTGCTCTTGGTGTTAGGATGATGAGGAATTTAAAAAGGCTCGGGGAGCAGAATTGGAGTACGAGTCCCTTAAGGTAAGAAAAGTAGAAATGTAACAACATTCTAACTTGATAATGTAGAACTTTTTATCACTTGACAAAATACAACAGATTTTATTAACTAATGCTACAGTTTACTAAGGCTACATTCACATTACTATGCTTTTGTGTAACAACAACATCAACATGAAAGATAAAATCACAACTACTTACAAAATAAATGTTATACATTTTTTGTTACTCAAATAAGATGCATGCCATTCTTTTCAAACAAACAAAAATCTTTGTCTTACTGGTGGTATTGCAGGTTCCATTTAAAAGCATAAAAAACCTAAAAGTGTGGGTTTAGTTTAGCTTCAGCCTCATTTGCCACTTGCTGTCATGACCGTACCTCTAACTGCTTTGACCTCTCAGCGTCAGGAGTTGGAGTCGGAGAACAAGAAGCTGAAACATGACCTGGCAGAAATGAGGCAAAGCCTGCTGAGTAACGCAGCTACAGGCGCCGGCGCACCAGGCTCCCCAGCTTACAATGTGCTCCTGGATCAGCTGAACGCCTCCTGTGAGGAGCTGGAGGTCCGCAAGGAGGAGGTGCTCATCCTGCGCTCCCAGCTGGTCAGCCAGAAGGAAGCCATGCAGCACAAGGTAAAGACCACATTTTACATCCTCTGTGTCATTAGTTCAGAGAGGGGAAAGTACATCAGCAGACACACAACTTTATTATAAATACAGGAGCCAAAAAACAACCCATAATGATCCACATGTAACGTTTAGGCACAGTGGTTACATGATGTCGCTGTTCTTTGACAAGTGTTCATCATAACCAGAGAAATATGGAGGTGGATGTCATTGGGTAGTACCACACATCTTTCCACCATAGTTCCGCCATCTTACTGTACATGTATATTTTCATATCTGTCTGCTTCTGTTTGTCAGCAAGATATCACAAAACTTAACACAAGAATTTGAAAATGTAATCTTTTATAAATAACTCACATTCTCTTTTCATGAGTGAACTTTAAAATCCAACTTTTTGTCTGCCATCGATGAGCAAACATTACCTGATCTTTAATTTTTGGCTCAAAATCACAACTGATTCACAAAATTATTTGCACTTGTACTTGCACTTGCACTTATGTAGCTGTTGGTTTCACTGTGTGTCTAACTCTTCTGTCTCCACCCTCTCTCCTACATCCATGCTCTTCCACAGGATGAGAAGGTACAGTTAAAAAATGCATTTTGCATGAATGCTTGACACATTTTCTTATTCTGATTCCTGATTTTCTTATTCCGCCATCCTTTAAAACAGGGGTGGGCAGTCCTGGTCCTGGAGGGCCGGTGCGGGTGCAGGTCTTTGTTCCAACCAAGCATTAACACACCTGATTCTACTATCGAAGGTTCTTAGCGAGGGCTTGAGTGGTTGATTAGTAGAATGAGGTGTGTAACTGCTTGGTTGGAACAAAAAACCTGCACCCACGCCAGTCCTCCAGGACCAGAATTGCCCACCCCTGCTTTACAAATACAAAGAACATTAGAAGGCTTTTATTCAAGTTTAGAAATTGTAATTATTAACTTTTGTTTGATCCACAACAGGAGACTAAACTATAGCCTGAAGTGTAACAAACATCTATCAGCATGGTTATGACATAAAATCACAAAGAAAACAGTTGATCTGACACAGCATCAGTGTTTTTAGTCAAAGGGGCTTCACATAGAGACTGTCCTGTACAGTCTGTAGATTTATCATTTCATCTATCTTGTCCTTTGAGTGAATGTATTTTACATTTGTTTTCATTGAATGTAACTGACCAGACGGCTCCACACATTCAGAGCATTCAGATAAACGCTCCTCTCTGGAGCTCCATAAACCCAGGACAAGTGTACAATATGGAATCTTTAAAATGGATTTTAACTGTTTTCTGAATTCTTCTACTCAGGTCAAGAGAATTCTTAACCTCTTAACAGTCACTCTAAAGGTATTATAGACCCTGTTGTAAGGCCAACGTATGTATATAGCCCTACCACAGGCCTGCATGTGGGATGTTAAGAGGTTAATACAAAAACAATATATTATTACAACAAATCAAAATTTATTTTTGTATTTGTATCACAAACAGTGTTTGAGCTGCCATTGTATTGACACAGACTTCACACTGCTGCGCAGCTTTGACACTTCTATATTTCATAAAGATATACTCTTAAGCTGTCACATGTATCCCAGCAAACAATTTGGTCATTTGACCACAATTGATCTTTATTTACCTTTTTATTATGAGTTCAGTCTCTGCACTGTCAGGCCCTACAGCAGCACCTGTTGTCTCCTTGAAAGCTAGAAGAGGCCACTGCTGTGAAGTGATGTTTATGTCTGTCGCCAAGGCATCATCTGATAGCTTGTCATTGTTTCAGCCCCGGGATCTGACTGGTTGATGTTTGTCAGAGTAAAAGGACAGATGTAGCCAGCAGCTACACTGATGCTAACAGGGAGCCAAACACAGTCCCTGCCCACAGCAGTGTGAAGTCACATTAATGAAACCGTTATCTTGACTCTATTTATGCATAAACCCAAACCTCAACCTGCCTGTCGTAATAGCCATGTCACACGCTCAGTCTCTTTCTTTCTCCTATCCATCTGCTTTTGTGATAATTAATGCCAATATTCTCCCTGTCTTGTGTTTCATAGGAAACTATGACTGACGTTTCTGTCTATGTTGAGGATGTGTCCAAACTGAAGGACACTGATGAACTCAAACAAGCTTATGTCGGCCTCAAAGACACCAACAGGTACTTTGCAGCCACTGTCTTTTATTTCTATCAATGCTGAATTCTCTCCCTTCCTAATCTGACACCATCTATTCATATCTTATGGAGTTCCATTTTAAATATTTCTATGATGTATGTGCAAGATTTGTGTGTTCGTGAACTGCCTTGTCCTGTTCAGATCTCCTAGGTTCATGCGTAAGCCGCTGGAAGTCAGTGAACTCCTGAGTAGGCTCAGGTAACCAATGAGATGTGGCCTATGCATCATGGAGCGGAGCATGCATGGCCACGCTGTGGGTCAGCAGGGTTGAAAGGTTACGAAGGACTGATGTGACTGTAGCTGGAACAGCCAGTTCCACCTTGTAGTGCTGATGAAGGCTTGTGTAGCTTTGCGTGACGTTTCCTGACCTAACTGCATGTAAAATAATGCAGCAGCAGAGTTTTCTTCTTCATATGCTGTGGATATTACCACCAATATTTACTGACGTCAAACAGATTTATTTGGCTTTCAATTTGAGTTTTGTTATTTGTAGGCTTGCAAGTACTTTAATATTTCAGCATGAATATAAGCAGAGTTTCTTAAGCTTAAATCCAGTAGTCAAAATAGTGATTTGCAGCAGGTCTGACGCTGTTGCCGGCCTCTTGTCTCAGCTTTATGGAATGAGTTCGGCTTGAATCCTGCATGAAAACCCACTTTCATTTAATTATCTTTTAAGCAGAGATGCATAGTTCACTCAAATAACTGAAACATTTTTTTCATGATGTTGTCCACTATGTCGAATCTGCTTCATTCAATAGCCAAAATACTGCACACACACAACAGCAGACAATAGACCAACACAAGCAGATTTAGAGAATTATTAAAGTAACAATATAAGAAACTCTGAACTTAGCCACTAGAGTTTCTCAAAAAAAACACCAAAAAACACAAATTTAAAACACTGTGCATCTCTGTCATTGTCTGTTTCTTCCATGCCGTTTCCTTTGTTACGTCTTTGTTCACCCATTCATATCTTTAAGTGCAGGAATAAACTCATTCACTTACACTGGTATGAAATACTAACTAACACATAGAGTAGAAAATATACAGTACACGGGATCTTATACATATTGTACACAAGTGAGGATTCTACCCCTGAAAATATCTGAAAATAGTAAAGTAAATAGCAGTAAAGTAGATACACATGCAACATAGAAAGTTTATATTTTTCAACATTTTCAGTACATCCAAATGACAGAAAATATAGATTATAGATAGTGGTTCTCATAATTCACACACACTCACATGCTTTACAACACTTTACTTCACTTTGTCTTATCCTACCCAACCATCCCACTTTGTTTTTTTCTTTTGTCCATTGTGCTTTTTATGATCCTTTTGTGTTATGTGTCGGTCAGATCCGCTGCCCCAGACTTCCATAAGCTGAACGAGGATGGAGAGCTGTGGCTGGTTAATCAGGGCTTAAAGGAGACCATCAGGTGTAAATGTGTTTCAAACACAAGTGTGATTAATGAGCATGATGCGTTTTTACGGAAAAGGTTGTGTGCTGCTTTGTTACTTCATTCACATTGTTTTATTATACACTTTATAATTACATTTTTATCTATCTAATCTTTTTTTTTCAACAGGACAGTTTAGGATATGTTGGACTGCAGAGATTTAGTTTTCACTATTCCTTTGGCAGTAATATCATTATAAGTTACATATTGTCATTGTATACATTGAAAGTTATGAGTAGAATTTGAATTTCATACTGTCCACTTTGGTACTTCTAATATATTTGGCAGGACAGAAGATTAAGCCTTTCCCAGTTGTTTTGTTTCATTTTCTTCTGATATTTATACAGGCTTTGTTTTTATTAATTTTCTAATAATTTTTTAATAAATGTTTTACTCTTAAAATTGTACAGTAGACTTCTATGAATACTACATATTTCAGACTAGTCCTTTACTAATCTTTTGTTAGTCACTTTGACCTGTGATATTTAATGTAACTACAGTGTCCTGTAACTACAGTGTCCTCTCCAGAGCATGGAGCATTATATATCGCTGTTGTATTTCATTTCTGATACTAGATGGGTTGGATTTGCCAGTTGATTTGGCATTAATTACGTCACAATAGCTTGACTTTGAACTTTTTTTTGTTTTTTCCTTTGCAACATTTTCTTGCTGTAAATTTGTTTGCCATTTGAAAAATTAATTGATACAAACTGAAGTTGTGCATGCAGCAAACCTGAACACTGTAGCTGGTGCCAATTGTGGCAAGGATCAAAACAAAGAGAATATCAGCATCCGCGAATCAATATACTTTAATTTATTGTGGATAAAACTGATCTGAATGCTGGTATTCTCCTTGTTACAATCTGAAGTTACCAAACTAGTGTTGAATTTTAGATTTATCTCTTTTGCTGAACCTGATCTCTGAAGACAGTGTGATGGATAGTTTCAGTGTCTGAAGAAGCATCCACTTCACTTTATCACTAAAAAAACGCAGAGGAGAGTGAAGCTAACCGAGTCTTTCAGAGAGGCTGAGCTGTGGGCTGCTGGTCAAGTCTGCAGAGCATGCTGCTGTTCTGCATCACCACACTGTGGTGGAATCCTTAACTTCTCCCATTTCTCCCAAAATTGTAAAAGTGTGTTTCTGTCTTTGTGTCCATCACAGTGTGATGCTAATTTATTTTCTTTCCCTTTTCCCATCTATACCCTCTTTTTTTATTCCCTGCATAAACACAACACTTCTCTCCCTCAAACTCCTACTCCTCCCTGTCTTCCATCACATCTTCTTCTGCCCCCCCCCTGGTTTCTCCCCTTCCCACCCCAGGTTACTAGAGCACCAGCTACAGACTCAGCGGAAAGGTCATGATAATGAGGTAGAGGCGCTGCGTGGTGAGCTGCAGAATGTCAAGGAGGAGAACAACCGTCAGCAGCAGCTCTTGGCACAGAACCTCCAGCTGCCTCCAGAGGCTCGAATTGAAGCCAGTCTGCAACACGAAATCACACGGCTCACCAATGAGAACCTGGTACACTTCAACACACACACACAGATTGATACAGCCTAACTAGACTAGGAAGGGTAGTAGCATTTTTCCCCAAAACAAGGGGATGCTGTGTACATCATGTCAGAAACCACATAACTTAGTGAAATGTTTTCAAACATCATAATAAATTGAATGCAAATATATAACTTACTTAACTTGGAATTGTTAGCTAGGGCAGTGATGGATGAATGAATGAAATCTGAAAAAAAAGATTCTTTCTGGAAATAAATGATTGATTTCAGGTTTGAAGTTTGCGCATATATATATATATATATATATATATATATATATATATATATATATATATATATATATATATATATATATATATAGTACAAACAACTTAAAAACAATAGTCAAAACTCATTTAGCATATTTCAATGTGACCCCACCCACATCTCATCTCATGAATGCATGATTGTTACAAATACGACATCATTGTAAAGGTATGTGAGCAGGCTTTCCAATGATACAATGCTAACGATACACTAACAGAGATACAATTGATCAAACAGAAATTTCCAGACTTATTTTGATGAGTTTATAATGAAAATAAAAGTGAAAAATTATTTTGATTCAACAATCTTAATGAAAATGAATGTTTTTAGATCACCAAATCTGTTTGGGTCAGTGATTAAATTCCTGCTCTGCCACATATACAAAGAACAGCCATCATATACAGTAACACTGCATTGCACACACACTCATCTGTGCGGCTGATATCACCTGACAGGAAATCTTGGCTGACCACCCAACATCATCCCGTGAGGCTCGAGTCATCATATTACGACGGATGGTTGTATGTAGAGACCCTGTGTGTGCATGTGTGTTTTGCATGAGTCAGAACTAACGAAGGTTGTTTGTTTTGAGTGAAAATAGTGCTGAGCTTCGCTCTAAATCTCTACAGCAGTGTCCTCTAACTCAGCGGAGCAGATCTTCATCTTCTCTCTCCTAACAAAAAAGAATCAGCTGAGCAGCTCTCATGATAATTTGACACCACCCTGCCTTCCTCTTTGTTTGTTAGTTTCCAAGACAAGGCTGAATTAACTTACTACATATTTCTGTTTCCCTCAGAATTAAAAACGTTCTAATATGTTTTCTTTTCTTATTAGTTAATGAATGCAAAGCTATGTTTTTAGGAACTGTTCAAGTATTTCTTTTTACCACTGGAGGGCGACAGTGTGGAAAAAGTCTGTCAGACAAGAGATGCCATCGGTCATCACTGTTCTCTTTCTTTTGTGTTTCTCTTTTTGTCTGTCTCTCTCTCTATCACTCGACCTGTTTCAGGATCTGATGGAGCAGCTGGAGAAGCAGGATCGAACCATCCGCAAGCTCAAGAAGCAGCTTAAGGTTTACTCCAAGAGGATTGGAGAGTTGGGAGGTATGGGAGATACCGTCAGTCAGAAAAAGTTAATGAATTTACTGTGCTTAATGGACTGTGTGTTTTTATATCACCTGTTGTTTCTCTGTGTGTCTCAGCGGGTCAAGCAGAGGGCCAGACGTCTCCAGGACAGATGGTGGACGAGCCTATCCACCCGGTCAACATTCCTCGCAGGGAGAAAGACTTCCAAGGAATGCTGGAGTACAAGAAGGAGGATGAGCTCAAACTAGTCAAGAACCTCATCCTTGGTAAGAACTAGTTAAAACAGGCAACATGTAAAGATTTACAGAGGAGTTTGTCATTTTTTAAATTGGTCATAATCCAGGGCTATATTCAAAATGAAGGGTTCTAAGTACGTCATTTCCAAGTGACATCAGAGACTTTTCATCTAATGTTGGCCTCAGTCCATCACTGAACTCAGGTCTCCTGCATCTTTCCAGAGCTGAAACCTCGTGGCGTAGCAGTGAATCTGATCCCAGGTCTGCCAGCTTACATCCTGTTCATGTGCCTGAGACATGCAGATTATGTTAACGATGACCAGAAGGTCCGCACTCTACTCACCTCTATCATCAACAGTATTAAGAAGATCCTAAAGGTTTGTATACATCTGTGTCTGTTGCAGTGGTTTTTAGAAAAAGAAAGGCGATCACTCTTGAAATTCTGTGGTTCTTTAGTAATCAGTAGTCGGTTTGCTGACTGCACTTTGTTTTTTTCCTGTCAGAAACGAGGAGATGACTTTGAGACTGTCTCTTTCTGGCTGTCCAACACCTGCCGCTTCTTGCACTGTCTGAAACAGTACAGTGGAGACGAGGTGAGACTGACACTATAAAACAATATATACACATTCGTAGTTGACAGTCAATTGAAAACAGAATATTTTTTCAACTTAAACTTGGTAATCATAGGTGAGATTCAGATGTTAAATGTGTGTTGTTTAATTGAATAGTTTTGGTAATAAAGTCCTCAAATTTTATTTATTAATTTCTTCATGTTTAAACTTGTATCTGTGTGTATTTGTCTCAGGCCTTCATGAAGCACAACAGCCAGAGGCAGAATGAACACTGTCTGTCCAACTTTGACCTGGCAGAGTACAGACAGGTGATCAGTGACCTGGCCATTCAGATCTACCAGCAGCTGATTAAATGCATGGAGAACATCCTGCAGCCAATGATAGGTGTGTGCCTATCGATACAAGCTATGCTTTTGATAACTAAACGGCATGTTTTTGTTTATCCATATGTATTTTCTCATATGCGTAATACTTTTACTTACTATACAAACATGCTCCCTGCAGTCTCTGCCATGCTGGAGCACGAGACCATCCAGGGTGTGTCAGGGGTCAAGCCTACAGGTCTCCGCAAGCGAACATCCAGCATTGCAGATGAGGGCACCTACACCCTGGACTCCATCCTGCGGCAGCTCAGCGCCTTCCACTCCACCATGTGCCAGCACGGCACCGACCCTGAGCTCATCAAGCAAGTGGTGAAGCAGCAGTTTTACATCATTGGTGCCGTCACCCTCAATAACCTGCTGCTACGCAAGGATATGTGCTCCTGGAGCAAAGGCATGCAAATCAGGTAGAATGACATTATGTATTTATTTATTTTTATTTGTTTTGTTGTCATGACATCCTTAAGAATGATGCGTATTTGTGTGTAGGTACAATGTGAGTCAGCTGGAGGAGTGGCTCAGAGACAAAGGTTTGATGACGTGTGGAGCCAAGGAGACGCTGGAGCCTCTGATTCAGGCTGCGCAGCTGCTACAGGTGAAGAAAAAGACTGACGAGGATGCTGAAGCCATCTGCTCTATGTGCCTGGCCCTCACCACTGCTCAGGTAAACCATCCTGTTATTCAAATAAACCAGAACCCGAAGAATCCAGTCACAGCCTTCAAGAATACTCCACCTCATCTCAACTCTAAAGCCTGAAGTTATTATTGAAATAGTCTCTAGTCCAATCCTGAGAAAACTAAGCTAATATAGGTCAAATGTTTGGTTTTATTTTTTCTATGTTTTTTATTGGAATAAACTTTTCTGTCACTTTTCCCAGATTGTGAAAGTCCTGAACCTTTACACTCCGGTCAACGAGTTTGAGGAGAGAGTGTCAGTCTCATTCATACGAACCATACAGGTAACCTACTCTAAAAATATCAATACAACATTTGTCTCTGCACATTATTGAATGTAATGATGATATAATCATGAAGGAACTTGTGTAAAACCACCTGATGATTCAAATATGAGAGTAGCCCATATATAATATGTAATGTAGATGAGATCAGTCGCTTAAATTAGATATAAACCATCTGTAGTTATTCCTACAAAACACACTGCACAAATTTAAATGATTATTTAAATTATTATTTAAATATTATTATTATTATTATTATTATTACTATTTTAAAATTTATGTTCTGTTTGTTTCTAATTTATTGTGAAAAATGACTAAAGCAACAGGACCATCTCATACATCACAGCAATAGAACAAGACATTACACACCTACTCAACCAGTACCTCACCCCACTGTCCTCTGGGCGTAGGTGTAAACACCTGATCCCAGCAGCCATTGACCTGTGGACAATAAAATCCAATCTAGACTAAATAACTTGAAAGTTGTTTTGAACACTTTATGGTAAATAATTATTGTTATAATAATTGTATAATAAATGTAGTTCATCTAAAAGTGGAAATTTGCTTATTGATTTCCTTGTAAATTAAAATGTGTTTTTCACTAACTTTCCTTTTTTAAAAAAAAAAAAACTCTTCTTTTTTCCTTCAGACTCGCTTGCGAGATCGTTGTGAGAGTCCACAGTTGTTGATGGACACAAAGATGATTTATCCGGTCACCTTCCCATTCAACCCTTCCTCCCTCGCCCTGGAAACCATCCACATTCCAGGATCACTCAACCTATCATTCCTCACTCGTGTTTAAAACAACACTGTGCAGTGTTAGTGGCCACAGTCAGAATCGCAAGTCTGAAAGACTTTTTCCCCATATGCATTAATCACAAAAGAAATTAATAAATGTTTCGGATCATCACGTATCCAGTTCTCGTAAAAGATTTCCCTTGTCTAAACTGAACACATACACACATAACATGTACATTTACACACACAAATACCAACATATGCTGAACTTTCAACATGCATCTGTACAATACATATTTGCCCTGAACAGGCACATGCATGCCTATGCTACGTGCACTTTCTCTCTGTTAAAACTCAGATACACATTACACTCACAGATGTCACCACTGGTTTAAATCTGGCTATAAAACACCACTGTCCATTCACAGCTTGTGTAAACGCCTGCCTCTTAGAGAAGCCACAGGACCAGATCAATGCCTCCAGTACCCACTCCCCAGAGGTCACGACCCCACGCCGTTCCCCTGATCTCTCTTCTCTGTTTCAACTAGTTGTAATGTAGTTCTTCTTGGCATCGTCTATTCTTTAGTGGTAATGTCCCTACTGATACTCGAGAGCAGACCTTAAAGGAAGTTTCAGACCTTATGACAAGGAATGACCTGGCAGTCCAGGTGATATATTCGCTCTCTACCATTGAAATATTAAACCTGAATCCCTGTATGAAGCCAGTTGAATGATATGCTAAAGATCGCTCTCTCTGCCCAATGTTGAGGTAACAATGGACCAGGCTTTGTTCTGTATATTGTCATTTAGCTCTCTGAAAACACTCAAGCCAAGACAGCTCTAATTGTCTGTACTATATAATTGATATATATATAAATATATATTAATATGAATTATATCATGTATTTTATTTATTGCATTTTTCTCAGTCCACACCTTCCCTTTTTAAGATTAGAAGCTTTCTCTTTGTAGAAAACGTGTCCGATGTGAAGGATGGGACCATGATTCCAAGATGCTTTGTAAAGATAGTTTTAGTTTTAGCTCCATTCTAGGCAGTTTATGTCAGAATCAGGTTAATGTAGTTTAGTTTAACGAGTGTCGACACAGACAATCGTTTTTAGCTCGTGTGTAGCCGTCTATACGTTAGAGACGTCGCTTTGTCACGTTCATCCTACATTTCTGGTGGAAGAAGTGTAGTGCAGGTTTTAACCAAGGAGACATGAAGAAGGTACGAGGTTGAAACTGTTTACAACTAAGACCAGATCTCATTGACAGTAAACACTATCACTCACAAACAAAAACTGCCCTCTGCTTACTGCTGTATCACTACAGGGTTTTGCACTCTGATTGCTGTCTGACCTTTGAAAACATTTTACTTTTATCAATGTGTAATTATTTCAGTATTGTCATTTAATTTTCTTAAATATAAAAATGATGTATGTCGCAAAGGCATGTATCACTGAGCCAAGTGACAGAAACCGTTTTTCTCAAGTTGGTTTCACATAGTTTGCCTCAAATCAATCCAGCTTTACAACATTTCCTGCTTTATTCCCATAATAACTAACACTAACTGCAGCTTCCTTTCATGTCTCCCTCCTGTATGGCTGTCCTGTTTAAGAAAGTACAACACAGTTTTTTAATACCAAAAACAACTGATTAAGTTGAAGGTTATTTTTCTCTTGTGCATGAATTGTTTACATTTGGCACTTGCTTTGAAAAGGCTTTGCAGTCAATGGTTTGCAGGAGCTTCTATCAGATTAATGTAGAAATCCATAGGGTGTTGATATTTCACCGCACCTATAACTCAATCTGTATAACTACAGTGTGGCATAACATCTACAGCATAAACTGCTGCTGTCCCCAGCTAACCTGCATGGGCTTTGCTTTACCAGAATGACCAGTTACCTGCAAATTTACCTGCATGTTACTTTTGTTTATTTATTTTTTAATACCCTCGCTGTAGTGGAGTCGTTGGGACGATTCCTCGTTGCGTCTTGTTGAGAAATTTATGTTTACATCCCGTTGTGCCGTTTGTGTTAGGTCAACCAAATATGCCTCTTGCCCTCATGTGAACCTTATTTTCCACAGTTGGTGTCACAGATGGGTTGCACCATTTAGCCATCAGTCAAAATGCACTTTTTAAACCTTGCAAAGGAAGTCAGATAATTAATTAGTATGAATGTAAAAATAAATATTTCACATCTTATTTTTTTTCCCTTTCCCTGCCTTCCTTTTATTCAACTGTGCCCTGTTAAGCTTCCTTTACCACATTCCCTGTGTGTGTGTGTAAGTGGGCGCTTCTTTTTCCCCTTTCTTTTTTTTAACCGCCAATTAATGAAAGCCACAAGTAAGAAGACACACTCTTGTAGGCTTCATTGATTCAACACCAGCCTTCTCAGACTTGGTCAGACTGTCTTTGTGGACTGATGTAGTGACAGAGGAGGGTGGGAAGGCTGGCCTAGTTTCAGAGGAGAGAAAACACACATTCATTCATTGGTTCATATTGTTCAGCAGAGCTCCAGTATGTTATTCCCCTGGGCTTCTCTTGGGCACTCAAACAGGAGAAAATGTCATTCCTTCACTCTGTATTTTAACACTAGGAAGACAGATGGTTGTATGATATGGTGTAGACATTATAAATTTAAATTACCATTGTTCTTATCAGCACTATTGTTGATTGTGCCATTTAAAAAAAAAAAATGAGAGAAGATATATCATCACCCCAGCTGTCATTATACTGGTGTGCCTGAAGCCAGTATACCAAATGTTTCCTCTCCAACTCATGTGTACATTTGACAAACTGGACTGTTTGTAGTTTCTGGTAGCTGTGCTTAGTGAATGTGTTCACCGTTAAGAAATTAAGAAACTTGGAATAAATTGTCAAATCTGTAAAAGTAAAATAAAATAATTAAGCACTGTCTGATTGTCTATGCATTTTTAAGTTTTGTGAAATACCTCTCAGAAATCCTCATTTTTTCAAGTTAACCTGGCTTACACATATAAAGATGTATAGTATGCATTGATCTGTATTAGAAAATATGCATTTATCCTTTAACTAGACGATTTTATCCCCCCACCTTACTTTACTACATTTATTGAAAATAGCCTCAATGAATGACTGATGTAACAAGGTTTTTATAATACAAAACAATGTTGCACACATCCAAAGATGGAACTAAATCACACATGTAAGTCACAAAAAGTTTCAAATCCTAACTTAGAAGTCTCAAGTGAAGTTCTTAGTCAAATCTTCACGTTATATCAAATTAAGTCCCCCCTCCTAGAACAAATTCTGGTTTTGTATTGTAATTTGCTGATATCTAAAAATGAAGTTATATAGATAGATATATTTTTCACTCAGTTTTAAACCTATATTTACTGTTACCAATACCTTTTATTTAACCTATATTTATTTAAGGTACATTTACATTTAAAACAAATATACAATATTGATTTATATTACATGCATTTGATGCATAACAGATTTTATAAAACACCTAGATGTTACCCAGCATAATAATGATTAAAAAAAACATTTAAGTGGCTATTTATATCTGTGACCTTTAGTAATAAATATATTATGCAAGTTATATAGGCACATAAGTGAAAGTATAGAAATACTATTAACAAAATGTCATTTGTTTTAATTTTTATCTGGAAAGTTTGATTTTATTTTCTTAAATCATAAATCGGCCTATATGCCAACATTAGTAAAGTGGTTTCATGATCATATATACTACAATGATTTTAAATCTGTTGTTTTTACTGGACTGCAGCGTTAAAGCAACCATTTAGCCACTGCAGGTAATGCTGCAGAGTCACAGCTTAGACTTCACTAAGAAGCTTACTGGTCCCTCTCTGTCACTCACTGACAATCCTCTTCACCAGAAAACTGAACTTACTTCTTCAGGGACAAATACCTGCTGTACAGGGGACAAAACAATTCTCTCGTGAGGTAAGTAGCATTTAATATAACTAATGAATGTCGAAATAATAATCAGCAAATAAGTGCTGGAGTGTTTAATGTTACAATGTGAGATCATCAGTAATAACAGACTATAATGTAAAATGGCTCATATCAGAGTATTACATTTCAGTATGTAATACTGTAATACTTTCAGTATGGCAATCTTATTTCATTACATGTAAATTTTAAACATTGTTTGACATTGAAAACAGCAGAACTAAAATGTGACCATTATGTCTTTGTAAAGTTTTATGAAGTCATAATTGTTTAAATACATTTATTTTAATGTATTTTTCCTGACAAAACATTTGTAATAATCTGAACAAAGCGAAGGATGCTTACACTGTCTTAGACTATTATATTGGATAATTAATAATAAGAAGAATAGTTTCTAATTGGAAAACAAGTTACTTCTTCAAATAAAGCTACAGTAAATGTACTGTAAAATTTAGATTAATGTTGGTGGTGAATGTGCATATTCAGTTAATTTCATTTTTTTCATGTACTGCTTTATATTCTGATAATTTGTAGTGTTCCTAGAATAGCTGTGCTGCTACACTCCTCAGCTCAGAGAAGGATCAGGCTGGAGTAGATTACCAACTAGACCTACTTATCTCCTGCACTGCCACACACACACACACACACACAGAACTCAGTGCAACAATCAAAAGAGTCTAAATCAAGACCAAATACATGTCCAACATGCTGTGCAACCTCATGAATGAATATGTTTGTTGCTTGTGTGTGTGTGTGTTTTCCCACAGGTGTGTTAGTGACCACCTGTAGTCATGTGTGACCAGACGTTCATGGCGATCACCTTTGGCCCCTGCGATGGCTGCAGCAAAGCCAGTCCTCTAATGAACATCTACATTAAGAACGAGGCCATCAACTACTGCTCCTTGTGTGTGGAGATGGTACGCACTGTTCTCTGTTCTGTTTCTCAGGATTAGACAGCAGCTGCATGATTTAATTTCAATGTGTGTATTATCTGAAAGCTTTTTGGATTCTATCATAATTGCTATGTTAATCGATTTATTGTGAATTAACTGATATATTGTTGTTTTGCTAGTGCAAATGAGTCTCTGCATTTCTCTTTTGCAAGCTGGATGTAATCAATCATTTCACTGTCATTTTCTGCTAAATTAGGCATGAACCAAATCAATTATTATTAGATGATTTAACTTTAGCTGTTCTACAGAAAAGAGAAATGAAAGCCATACAGTCATTAAAGATACCAAACTGATATAAACCTAAAATTGCAGCCTAAGTATCCTCCTCACATGTCATATATGAACATATATGATAATAACAGCATTCTGTATATGAATAGAGTACATATGCTGTATAATAAATAGTGTGTGTTGTTAACTGATATTCCAATGTACCCTTCCTTCCTTATACATTGCTTTTTAAAGAAAATTAATAATTAATTTTTAGTGATACCCTTGCAAAAATTAAACTTTTGATAGACAGGCTTGCATTTTTAGGGGGAAAATTTATTTCAAATTCTTTTTGGTGCACATATTTTCCATTGATCAACAAAAATAATGTCATTCAAATATCTGACCTATGGAAACATCATTCCAGGTTGTGAACAGTTGCACAGAGCTGAACATGAAGATGTTCATGAAGAGTATAGAATCATGCTGTAGAAGCCAAGAATGTAATAACTACCAATAATGTTAAGTCAATAATGTAATAACTACCATCAAAGTTACTCAAGACAATAATGCAAGACAATAATAATGCAACTGGCCAATAATGTAATAAAATGTCTGAGCCAATAACATAATAACTAATGTTGGTTAGAATTAGATGGGATCTACAATTGAACCCTGAGGGATCTCGCGTGTTACTCTTATGTGTGTGTGTGTTATCAGCTCTAGTTATTATATTTTTATGATTTATATTTCACTTAGCTAATAATGTAATGATGAATTATTGTGCAAAAACTTTTTACCTTATTGGTTCAGACATTTTATAATATTATTGACTTCTATTATACTAAGAACAGAATGAATATTACTTTTATTGACAGTTATTAGTCTAGTGTATTTAAATAGACGATAGAGGAGGAGGAGAAAGAGGAGGAGGAGGGGGAGCTGGGAGAAGAGGAGAGAGAGGAGGACCAGCTAAGCAGAGGAGTCGATAGTTTCAACGAACCGCTCAACAACGATCCATTTCTCCAAAGTTCTCCACTTCGTCCCGTGTTCCCTCCCTCTCTTCTTTGTGTTTATTTGTTTTTGTTGTTGTTTTCCTGTCAGATGGCCTGTCAGGGGCTCCAGTCTGGGGAAAGTCTGGCGTCTCTGAGGACAGAGAGCGACAACCTGAAGAAGAAGCTGGAGGAGGAGCGGGGGAAACTCAACGACGTGGAATGTGAGTGTCTAAAATCACACGAACAGACGATGCTTTTTCTGTCTGTTTTTATTGATTTCCTGTTTGTTTAGCGACGCCAGTCAGTCAATGGGGATGAAACTAGTACAGTCACTGTACTATTAATTTCTATTTGCAATGCATTTAAAAGACTAATATTTTGCTGACTATTGCATTTATATCCGACAGATAAAATCAAAATGTACTTAAAATATTATACACTATTAGTTGTGAATGAAGTACTCAGATCATTAACTGTAACTGTAAAAAATGTTAAGTAAAATCTAATTAAATATCAAAAGTAGAAGTACTTATCATACAGACTATTATATCACTATGGTATATTATATTACTTTTTATATTATATTTTTTGTTTAAATCATTAAATACATGTGAGAGTATTGTATTGCTTTAGTTAATCAATGTCAGATATTTTAGGTAGATGCATAGTGTATAACAAATTTAAAACAAAAGAGACAATTTAATAGGTAGAATATATAATATTAAAATGTATTTATTGTATGTAAAATGTTTAAATCTTCTTCTGAAATAATAATTAAAGCATTCAGATTAATGTAGTGGAGTGGAAAGTACAGTATTTCCACTCTGTAATGTGGAGTGAAGTATAGTAATTTTTAATTTACAAGTACAGTACCTGAGTAAATGTACTTAATTACTTTCCATCACTGCAAAATATTTTAAATGATGTAAAGATTGGATCTGCTGAGAATAAAGCTAGTTAACTCATTTCTACTATGACTTATCAACATTAAGCTTTAATGCAGTGATACTAATCTAATAGGATCTTTCAGTATATGATCACATGACAGGTGCCACTCTGCTGTATTTTACTTTTACTCTTGCTTGTGATACTTAAAGTATATTTTATCGTTATATTTTTTTTATTCTCCCACCACTGCCTCCAGTAAAGAGTCAATTTCATTTTATTGTAAATAGTCTGTATGAAGAAGTATTCAGATCCTAATATTAAGAGGAAATTACATCAATACATACCTATTATTAGTAAATGTGTACTTAAAATATCAAAAGTAGGTAAGTATTCAATATATACAATTTTCCTTGAATGTGATAGACCAAAATGATAATATTATTACTGACGTATAATATGAAAGTCGAAATTTACTCTCATGGCTTGTTGGAGGGGGGTATATAAATATCTATTGTGTGTGTGTGTGGGTGTGTGTTTGTGTGTGTGTGTGTGTGTGTGTGTGTGTGTCTCTGTATGTCTGTGTGTGTGTGCGTGCGTGCGCGTGCCTCAGTGCACCAGGTTGCAGCAAAGATTGAGGCGTTGAGTGCCATCACCATAAAGACCAGACGTGTGCTGAAGGGTCATGGGAATAAGGTGCTATGTATGGACTGGTGTAAAGACAGACGTCGTATGGTCAGCTCCTCACAGGTAACACACATACGCATATATATGAACTAGTATATAAAGACTCCATATATATTACATTGATTTATTTCTTCTAAACTAGGATGGAAAAGTGATCGTGTGGGATGCATTTACTCTTAATAAGGTGAGTGTTTTTATGTAAAGCTTTAAAGAATGAGTGAATTCTGTTATATGTTATGGTAATAGTGACGGTAAATGAAATAGCTGACAATAAATAATACAATAATAAAATGTATAAAAAGTTTATTAAAGTTTATTAGAATGCATTTTGGGAGAGTTCTTATATTTCGCTGTTATAATAGCGGTGTTATAATAACCTCTGATAAGGAATCAAGCAATGTGAGTAAATGCTGATAATCCTTTTAAAGTACTCACATGTTTGACAATTGTAATATATTTCTCTGTTTGTAGCTTAAATATATTAAATGAAATTTTATATGTCATGAGGCACCAATTAATTGACCCTTGATGACCAAGGAAAAGAAATTAGATTCATGAATAGAAGACCACACTTTAACACCACATGTGTGTTAAATTGATCTATTGTCATTCATAATTAAAAAAAAATAATGATTCACAACTAAATTCAGCATCTGGCCAAAACAGAATTTTTTTCCAGTTTCTTCCTGTATCAAATATTAGTGTATGTCCACCCAAGAGAAAGAAATCCAGAAACAGCCAGTTCAGTCAAAACTATCTTTGGAAAAAAATGAATAAAGCTTCCGCAGGCCTGGATGCCTAATATAGCCCTACCATCCTCCACTCTGTTATGTAAGGATAAGTGATTTTTTTTTTCTTTTTGAATGTTCAGATGTGCTCTTTACTACATGTACTAGTGATAAGTGGGTGGCCGTGTCATCCTCAGCTCTTATACTCCTATGAGGGAGGGGGCGTGACCACATGGAAATATGCATTTAAAGATTATCTATCCATCTGTTCCCATGTAATGAGTGTGTGTGTGTGTGTGTGTGTGTGTGTGTGTGTGTGTGTGTGTGTGTGTGTGTGTGTGTGTGTGTGTGTGTGTGTGTGTGTGTGTGTGTGTGTGTGTGTGTGTGTGTGTGTGTGTGTGTGTGTGCATGCACACTTGAGTGCACTTAAATGGCAGCCAGGATTTGGCCTGGTTTAACTGAAGAAGAAGCCTTTCATCACACACATTTTCCACACTGAGAATAATCTTTATACTACTGGTTTACTACAGGTGTGTGTTTGCTTTATGTTACAGGAGCATGGTGTCACCCTGCCATGTACATGGGTTATGGCATGTGCATATGCTCCCTCAGGTTGTGCTATAGCATGTGGGTGAGTACACAGAATGTCTCTATTATGTCACAGAGTCAATCAACATTTCAATCAACTAGTGACAAGCTCACTTATTATGCTGTATCTACATCCTGTATTCTACATTGTATTCATAATTTATACTGTCTAAGAGCCTGTTTGCATATAGCGTTTTTTCCCAATTGTTCGTGATGAGGACAGAGCTAAAGATTTTGCTTCTTCTAGTTAAAAATCTTAGAACTTTTCAGAAAAGCACCAGAACCAACCAAGAAAATGGAGGAGAATTATCTTGTGGCTCCTGACATAAACTCATCATCATTTCAAAGACAGTTGTGGCAGTAGATCAAAAGAAGTTGCAAATGTATTGTTACCAGAGAAAAAACACTGTGTGGACACAGGCCCTGAAACTATAAGAAATGAGACACATTATCTAACTTTTGCTGTTTCTATCTGCTCCAAAGTGGATTGGATAACAAGTGCTCAGTGTTCCCACTGTCACTGGATCCAAATGAGAACCTGGCTGCAAAGAAGAAGCCTGTTGCCATGCACACCAACTATCTATCGGGCTGCACCTTCACCAACTCTGACATGCAGGTGAATACCAGTTTAACGTCTAAACAATCCCCCTAACCCCGACTTACCCTGACCCTACTGACACTAGCATGGACCTGCATACTAGTATGCATGTGACATTTTTGTAATTTCACTTAAAAACAATTAAGCCTTTTCTGTCCTATAAGTAAAAAAACAGGCAGCAGGAATGTGGTATGTAGGGTTCATCTGGGATTCAAACACCCATGAGAATCATTGTAGACCACAACTCTGCTACTAATCTTCTACTACAACTTCAATTCTATCAAAATAGTCTTCTTAAAAATAGGACAAAATTATGTTTTGTTTATAGGTGCATTTTAAATTTTGTATTGTTCAGTTATTATTTCCTCAGGTCAGTTGCAATGTACCAATAACCTTTCTGTGGACTCCCCAGCGGGAAGAGCATACTGTGTCAGAATCAGAAGATGAGCATGAAGGGAACTGAGATATTTGGAGACTTAGATATTTGGCTTTAATAATTTACTCCACTCTGACCCTCACCGAGGCAGAAGAGTCTAATGGGGAGGGAAGCAACAAAAAGAGAGGGGATGAGGAGAGGGGAGATAGATGGCTGGACTGGGGGTGATGGTATATTAATAGACACTGAGTGGCTTTTATCTAAGAAAGAGTGGAGCAAACTGACCTGAGGGCAGAACATTTAACACATACACACACACACACACACACACACACACACGCACACACACTTTTTCTTTAACATTTCTCCTCTGTCGTACTGCATCTCAAACACAAAGGCCTGCACATGAGTATGCTGTCTATACTGTTAAAATAGAGCTTGAAGAAAAAGGCTGTGGACTCTATTGAGGGCTCAGAAAGTCTCTTTCTTTTCTTCTCATAATTGTTACTGCAGTAAGTTAGTATAAAAACAAACTGGACAGGAGAATACATCATATCTTATTTAGATTTGTGTGTGTGTATCCAACTGAGAGCAACATTTAATAATAATAATAATAATAATAATAATAAACTTTATATATAGCAGCTTTTATTCTAAAATCAGAATTATGATTTTTTTTCTCAGAATTGGAAAAAAATTATGAGCTAAAAAAATGTATTCATTCCAGAAAAAATAAGAACTGTGCCTTAAAATCTGACTTTTTTCAGGAATAAAAACAAATTACCAAAATTACTGATTACTAAAAAATAAGTAAGGGCGAAACAGTTATGATATGCAAGTTATGAGTTCTGAGGTTTTGTCATGAAAGACGTGTGGGATCACTGGGTAATTTAATGAACCCCCTGCAAGTACTTAATATAAGTAGATATGCAGGTGGTGGTAAGCAAAAACAGCAGAGAAGGACTGCTGCAGAGGCTTTCTGTCAGATCACTGAGGCTCTCATCTGTGTGTGTGCATGTGTGTGTGTGTCAGTAATTGTGGCTTACTGATAATTGCATTCATGTTGAAACTGGAGCTACCGCTCAGTGCAGGCAGGATGTGGTGTGTTTGTGTGCCTGAAGTGCTCCAGCAGGAGCCCTCTAATCCACCAGTCAGCAGGGATCTCTGATGCCTGCATGTGTCTCTAAGTGCCCCCAATCTGTTTTCATCAGAGGGATTGCTGACATTTTGTGTGCTTGTTTGTATGAGGATATATAGTGATTTGATCTTTGGCTTTTGTAACTGTATTTGTTTCTGGCTTGTATATGCATTTACAGACTTAGGGTTGTAAAGGTGGATGCCACTTCTCTGTTTCTTTTAAGAAAATGGAAATGTCAAAATTATCCCATTGAAATTATTTTTTGGAATAAACCTGAGACTTTTATGTTCAAATATTTTAAGTCAACGATTTCCACTTTATATTTGATGGTTTCATTTCATTTAAGCGTTAACATTGAGAAATCAGAGCTTTCTATATTAAAAACAAAGAAAGGTTTGCAAAAGAAAAAATATTTGCAAAACGATTTGGGTTAGGGTTAGTTACAATCCACCATGATTTACTTTTTTTTTTAAAAAAAGAGCCAATGAAATGAAATCAGGGAGTAAGAAGTCAGAGGTTATGGTTAGGTTTGGGATTAATTAGTTACTTAGGGTTAGAGTCATTATTATTATCCTCACAGCAAACTGATTACAGTAAAATAAGATTTATGGTTTCTTATTTTTTTTGTTTGTAACATGCAATGTTGTGTGTGCTGTATGTTTCTGTTAGATCCTGACCTCCAGTGGTGATGGCACATGTGCTTTGTGGGACGTGGAGAGCGGGCAGCTGCTGCAGAGTTTCCATGGTCACACAGCTGATGTCTTGTCCCTGGACCTCGCCCCATCTGAGACGGGAAACACTTTTGTCTCCGGGGTGAGAGAGGGATAGTGTGTCTGTGTATTTCTCTGAGTTTGTAATTAAATGTGGTCATCATGGTAGTTTTCATTTAACACTAGAAACTATATTTCTACGAAATAGCAATAATCCCAGTTTCTGTGTGTGTGTGTGTGTGTGTGTGTGTGTGTGTGTGTGTGTGTGTGTGTGTGTGTGTGTGTGTGTGTGTGTGTGTGTGTGTGTGTGTGTGTGTGTGTGTGTGTGTGTGTGTGTGTGTGTGTGTGTTTTCAGGGCTGTGATAAAAAGGCCAATGTGTGGGACATGCGTTCTGGCCAGAACATTCAGTCTTTTGAGAACCACGAGTCCGATATCAACTGTGTAAAGTGAGTTCAGTTCTTTGTTAGAGTCTGTGGTCCATCTAGGTGAGGAATTCTAAATTGCAATATGTGTTGTTTTTTTTTTTATTATTATTCCTATACATCCCTAGATAAGGTTTTTAACTGATGGACTCATAGTTTATTAGTGGTAATCTACAAAGCTAACTTGCTGAGCCCCTAAAGGTACATAGAGAAATAATTTTAAAAATATACAATTCAGGTGGTCATGCAAAAGTTTTGTGTACTTGCGCAAAACTTTCAGGTTTTATTTTTTCTCTATGCCCTTTTAAAGCCTTTGTACCAACATGCAGCATTGGCCCACAACACTTTCATTGGCTGCATATTCAAAAAGGATGCCAATTGAAAAACACCTTAAAAAAAAAAAAAAAAAAAATGGAAGCATACTGTAAATGAAAAAAAACATTCTTCAATGAACCAAAAACAAATTAATTTAAAGCAAAACACCAAAACACATGCAGCAAACAGCAAAACACTGCTTATAGGTAAACAATTATTTACTGTCATTAAAAACATACTGATAATTGTCAGGATACTCAACAGAACGTGGTGCTTCACATAGTCCTATGTAAATAATTATAGTACATGGTGCAGGTTCTGACAGCAGGTATTCATGGTCTGAATCACTGACACCTTAGGGTCACGAACAATCCCACCACACCACTGAACTCCCTTCATATTGAGAAATGAATATATATATATATATATATATATATATATATATATATATATATATATATATATATATATATATATATATATATATATATATATATATATATATATATATATATATATATTAGTGCTGTCAGTTGATTAAAAAAATAAATTGAATTAATTACAGGATTTTGTAATTAAATAATCTAATTAATTGCATTTAATGTCATATCTGCTATAAAAAAAAATTTAGTGCATGAGTAATTAATTGAATACAGTAAGAAGAGAAGATTTGAAATTCAATTATTTATTGGTGGTATTTATTGCTCAATTATTTATTGGTGAACTATATATATATATATATATATATATATATATATATATATATATATATATATATATATATATATATATATATATATATATATATATACATACTGTCATATAAATGAAAAGTTTTTTGGCTCACCACCAAGTAGCACTAATGATGAGTCTGAGTTTGTGGGTTAAATCACCTGTTATGACTTATGAAATCAGAAACCCAAACATAGGATGAAATGCTCTAGGACTCCCACATCAACATGTCAGTCCAGGAAGCTCAGTGTGTTAGAATTTTCCTGCAGGTTTTGAGATCATGGTTTGATCCTTGTTTTATTATAAAACACTGAGAGAGCCCAACCCACAATCTACATGTGTGTCTAAAAGTTTCAGGTGGATTCTTACTGCATCATGTACATTACTAACGCAAGTTTCAGCCTTGTGATGTGATTAATACACCTGCTATTAAAGTTTCTGTCATATAGAAAGTTCAATGGTGCAGAAAGTTGCCTAATTCCACCTCCACACATGTGTTCAGGTACTATCCCAGTGGAGATGCATTCGCTTCTGCTTCTGATGATGCCACGGTGAGTCACATCATATGATCTGCTTATCTGTTGTGATTATGCGTCTGCAGCTCATATCAGTATGTCATATGAAAGATTCACAGTGCATATGTTGAAAAAGTAACAGTGATTTATTAGGCTCACTCAACTAATTCCCTTTAGCAATTTGTTGAACTCTGTTGAATTTGTTGATTTTTTTTTTGTATTATTGTAGCAAATAAAAAGAAAATCTACAGTTATCGGCTAACTCTGCAGAATAATGCCTATCATCAGCTGACAGACAGCTGATATAATTCCTGTTTGTGTCTGTGTTGTGTTTGTGTTGTGAGATTTTTTTTGTCCATGTTACATCCTGTTTGTTTGTATTCAGTGCCGTTTCTATGATCTACGAGCTGACCGTGAAGTAGCCGTCTACCAGAAGGACAGCATTGTATTTGGTGCTTCCAGTGTGGACTTCTCTCTGAGCGGTAAGACATTTATAAAGCTCATGAATTGTATAGTATTTCAGTATTAAATAAAAATATAGCTACTTTAGTAACACTTTATATTAACAATCAATAAATGGTTAATTGATAGTTAAGTTAGTTAACAGTTATTTTACTGTTTGTTGATGGTTAAATATTAGTACTTAAGCTGATTATAAACATGTATTAAAAGGCTGCAATTGATCATTTTAATTAGTAGTTAAATACTTAGCTAGATGTTTAATAATTTGTCAATAAATAGATGCTTTAAAAATAATTGCTTAGCTATTTAATTAATAAATGTACTATTTTATGTGATTCAGTGAATATTTAAATTTGGTCCTATTTCTATCTCATAATTACGACCAGTCATTTGTTTTTCTCTACTTCCCGTTACTCCAAAACTCCCCACTTCCTCTTTCCTGTGCCGTAACTCCCCCATATCCTGCCACCCCCAGGTCGCCTGCTCTTTGCTGGTTATAATGACTACACTATAAACGCCTGGGACGTTTTGAAGGGGAACCGCGTCTCCATCTTGTTTGGCCATGAGAACCGAGTCAGCAAAGTCAGAGTTTCACCTGACGGAACAGCGCTCTGCTCGACCTCCTGGGACAACACCTTACGGGTGAGTGGGAGTTTCACAACACAACATGACTTTTTTGTTCATTTCATTGTTGTTCACTGGTTCATATTGAATACAAACGCTGTCAGAGTAAATGAAACATACTAATTTACAATGTACATCTTTTTATTGTATATGTAGGGTATTTGAAGGGTATTTTACCTTATTTGAAATAAAAAAAAACAAGTTTGATTTAAGACTAAATTGAAAATATCTTCTATGTCTTCTATCTTATGTTGTTTGTTTGTTTTTAGATAAAAATATGTTGAGGTTGTTGGGAAATTAACTTAATTAACTATGTAAATATGCAAAAAGGTCTGCAGCTTTAACCCACATGATTTTTCTTCCTTCTCTAATGCAGGTTTGGGCCTAGAGTTTTTGATCACTGTCGTGATTCAGTGAAGATTCATCAGCATTATGTGACCAACTAGACTGCAAATTCACTGTCTGAACCCAACACTGCTGCAGGAATGTGTTCCTGCAAACCTTCAGTCTGACACACAAAAGCTAATATGTCTCCTCTGAATGAGAATATGCTAGTGTGTCAGATGTGTAGGCAAATGGATTCCTCATCGTTATTACTGTTAGTTCAATGATGGATATTGTATTATTATTAAAGAGTAATAGTTATTGATACTATGGTGGAAAATCATTGTATAAAAACCACAATGACCTGTAGAAATTAGCAGCATGTGTCTGCTCTGCCGTATAGGACGATGGTCAGTACTACTGATTGTTTTGTAAATATCTGTAGGTGTCATGCTGCTGTTGTCACTCATAGGTTACAGTATGTTGAGATTATCCAAAAAAAATGATTATTTTATTTCAATATACAGAGACCACAGCTTAGGTTGATTCCTTGTGAGAGAAATAAAGATTTTATGTATAAGTTTTTGTGTTTTTGTTGTTGTCTTTATGCCAGAGTGTGTTTTTTTTTTTTACAATATCGTGTTACCGACTAACTTCCCTGGAACATCATGGAAGGTTTACTGTTTATTGGATGGGAATATTTTAGTAAATCCACTGATTTTAGCTGCAATAAGCTGAAGTTGACCTAGATTTGATCCTGGCTGACATTTACGTTTCTCTACTTCTGTGAGTGCAGTGATGTGAAGAGCCTGGGGCCATTGTTAACATGGCCTCATGAAAGGTTAAACCTGGAGCATTGAAGTGCCTACTGTTGTGAAAGTATACGTCAGAAAAGTGAAAGTGTTTAATCTTTAGATTGTGTTGGGAAAAGTTTCACTTCACACAGTTTGCCACCAAGGGGCACTGCTGCAAATCCAGTCTGCTTTCCTTTCTAAAAAGGACAATGAAGTCTTATTTTCTCCAGTGGAATCATGTAATCTATTCTCTATCTAACCCTAATATCTTTATTTGTTATCTAATTTTACAGTTCTATATCACAGTTAATCATTTTACAATACATGGTGGTGAGTTTTACATATTTACACATTTAGATGTACTTTTTCTACCATTCCAGGCACCCATTGGTTTCCAATCATTTCTGTGGTATTATATAAACATTATATCATCAGGGCAATGCAGTAAGATTGAAGATTGATTAGAAAAGTCTCCACTGCTTTACTCCACGAAAAATTATGTCACATTGTAGACTTGACCTTATGATTGACACCTTCCAGTGTCTGTCCTTTGATTTTCATTTCATATTGAAATTGATGGAAACCAGTGGCTGTCTGTGCTGGCAGTAAAGATTCATCTAAAAATTAGTGATGTAATTTTAACGCATTCAATTAATTAATTACGCCGCAATTTAACGCGTTAAAAAATTTAACACAATTAATTATGAGTATCAACGGTGGCGAATTTTGGCCCATTGAAGGACCCATAGTCTTCTCAGCTGTGCTACGTCACCTGCGGTGGTAAATTAACAAGGCAGTGGGCAACAGACATTGACAAGACTCAGGAGGATGAGGCAAGTGTGTCTTCAGTCGGGCCACTGAACGGCAAGTCTATTTACAAAAAGAACAGAGACGGGACGATAAATAAAAACAAAAAGGAGTTCTCTGATGTTCAGGCAAGTTAGATCCTGTAGGTTTTTGATTTCAGAGGTTGATACCCCAAAAGAGGATCTGAAACCACAGATCTTCTTTTGGGGTTGAGGAGTTGTTCCTCTGATTATTGTTAACCTCTGGTAAACTATGTCATGTTCTCCTGACTTACCTGCTGTGTCAGCAGCAGATGTGGCCTCAGTGAAAGGCCTAAAGACATGCCTCTTGGCGTCTTGTTCTTCATTTCCCCTCATTTAGAGGCGTGTTATACTTCTAATATTCATTTTTTAATTGCTATATTTAGCTTAAGTGCCTATTTGAGAGAAACATTCTTTTGAATGTTTGTGGTGGTGTAACACTGGCTGTAGTAATTGCTGGTGTGCAACCGATGTCTTTTTTCTGGCAAGCAAGTGATTCATATGACAGAGTTGTCATCAGTTTCATCTAAGACACATTTCCCCTCCAAATATTCCCTCTCTTGGTTTCAAATAAATAACCGTTCAACATCCAAAGAGTTAAAACTCTCTAACATTTCTAAAAAAAAATATATATATATATATATATATATATATATATATATATATATATATAAAAGATCAAAGAATAATTTTGAAAACTTAAACTGAATTTAAATAGCATAACTATCATCTACTGTATCATCTACTGACTCCTCAGATTCCTCTTATGAGACTCTTATTAAGCAGTTTAAACTGTTAAATATATTTAATAGATGAGTCGCAACACAATTTTCTGCAAAAGCATTACTTTTACTCTTGTAATGTTAAAAAAATATTTTGCTAGTAATACTTATTTTTTAATTTAAGTATGATTATAAAGGCAGGACTTTTACTTGTAATTAAATATTTTTGCATTCTGGTATTGATATTTTTAATTAAGTACAGGAAGTGTTCATATATAAATATATCTGCTGTATCAATTAAACCGTTAGTGACATGTACTTAGTCGTAACTGACGCAACATAAAAACTAAGTTTAACTTAAATTTAACTTAATTACTTAAAATTAAGTTAAATTTAAGTTTAAGTAAGTTTAAGGATATTAAGTAAGTTTTAAGTTTAAATTAAGTTCCATTTATATCTATCATTAAAAATACTGACAGAAATTGTAAGCTATGACTGTGTTTCAACAATGTTGTACAGTTGTCAAAGTGCTTGTCCGGAAAAGTTTATCAATCACTCGTTATCTTTATTTTTGTAGTCAAAGGTTAGATCCACATCATCATGTTACACATCTCTCACAGAATATTCATGAATATTTTTTGTATGTTAACCTCAGTGTAGGAAATATACAAATACAAATATTCACCTGCAAGGTCGTCTGAGGCTGCTATAACCACTGCAACATCCTTGTTCCTTGTTTGATAGGAAAAAAAAACATCAAACAAACATAATGTGTCATTCATCTGGATATTTATTTTTTTTGTTGTCCCTATAATGTCCTCATTGACCTGTTGTGAAGCGATACAAAAAAGAAAACAAATGTTGGGAATTACCAGAGTAAAGAGAAGGGGAGAAGAGAAGAACAGTCGAGAGAAATGAGGAATATTATTATGTCAAGAAAATACCTAAAAAGTTCAGCATGCTACCTGAACTGTATCGTTATTTTTAGTGCCAATTTTCAGCTGTTTTCACTTCCTCTCTTGAGGGAGACTTTGAATGTGGTATTAGATGAAACTGTGACTTTGAAAACCCAGAGTAAGACTAATAATTAGTTTGCATTCATCCTATACTATACTTATATCTAATGAAAGCCCCATTTCAGGCCCATGTCGTTAAAATGTATATTTATATAATTCAGTCAGCCAATGATTCAATTAAAGTCATTCAGGATAATGACAAAATGCATCTATAGCTCACAATACTACTCATTTAACAAATAATAATTTTAATAATCGATTGTTTGATAGTAATTTGTGCAAAAATCTCCATCACATTATCATTTTAGATGCCTCAATGATTAATAATAAAATAATAATTGGTACCTTGACTAAAGCTGTCAGATGCTGTCAAATGTAGTCTATTAGCAGAAAGTAGAATAACCTCCTCTGAGATGTGGTATAGTGTAAGCAGAAAGCAGCTTTAACGTGGAAATACATAAAGTACCTCAAAACTGTACTCGAATAAATATTCTCTACATAATATTTTTAATCGATATTAGGATTGACTTCCTGTTATTACATCGCGTTATTGTTTAATTCATATTAAATTAAGTCTACTTCTCCTTTCCATGCCGTGTACCGAAGGGACTTTCACGGGTCTTTTCTGCGCGCTGCGTCACCTCCATAACGTGGGCGGAGCCACAAGATAAACTGCAGATGAAGGGAAGCTGCGCGTGAACTAAGGTTCTGCTTCCGCTGAGCGTCTGTGCAGAGAGAGCCTGATATCGCTGGGAGGGTAAGCTTTTGTTACGCTTTATGCACGGAAAACCTATTCTAACGTATTTATACCCGCGTGTATTTCATACTGCACGAATGGAGTAAAGCAGCAGCGTCTGTGTAACAGGGCAAAATGTCGGTTAACGCGGACCTCCCGCAGCGGAGCCTCGGTCCTCGCAGTGTGAATGTGATCCTTTGTGTCCTCCATTGCTCCGGTGACAGATCCGCGTTAGTTACTGGTTTGAAGGTTCAACACTCCCAGCTCCTCTTACCAGAGTATTCCCGTTATGCAACATTCAGACCGCGCCGCTGCTATTTATATCACTTCGTTTAAGCTGTGTTTAGGCTCCGGTGTTCTCCGGTTTGTGTTGCCGACACATTTTGTTACTCGGGCTGTTTCTTTTCCGTTCACAAAGCCGCCGGCGCCGCTGCTCGCTCCAAACGTTAACACAATACAACAGTAACACGTAGGTAACACAACGTTTCAGCTGAAGACAATTAGACAATTATTCTATATAAAAAACCCATTATGAAAACTGCAAATGGCCATTTTTACTACTATTACAATTAAATGGCAATTTGTAATGGACTTTTAATGACGTGGTTCCTTTAATTACTGATTGGAGTTCATTGGATGTTTTTTGACGCAATTAATTGATTAGGTGTTTGATTTATATTGAAGTATGATGAAGTATATTTTCCTAAAGCTGAAGATGGAAGCTAAAATATCCTTTTTGTTTTTTTGTCCTGAACCAACAGTCCGCAATACAAAACAGATATTATATCTATTATAGAAGACTTAAATTTTAGAATTTCTTTCTTTAAAATGAACCAAGCTGGATAATCAAAATAATTAGTGACTTAATTTTAATTGGCAACTAATCATTGCAGCTCTAGCTAAAATTATTATCGATCTCCATCTCAACTAGTGATCAATGGTTTTATTAATTCTTCTTCTTCTATAGGCCAAATATTCTTTGTCTTCAGCCAATCAGAATTGGAGATTTTTAGCTTTTTTTGTTCTAAATGTTTGAATTTAGAATGTCTGTTTTTTTTCAAGACCAGTGGTTCTCAAACTTTTTCAGGTCCAGGACCCTAAACTGACACAAATTAGACCACAGACCCTCATTTAATCAGATTTTGTCTGTGGATCCCTGCTGCGCTGATATACTAGTCATGTTTTTCACTATAGAGAAAATATATTAGTCACTTTTATTTTCCTGGGGAACATATCCATTGAAAAAGTAGCTGAATGATGAAGTAGACTCTTTTGTTCCTGTCACATCCACCAACTGTCTTTGTTCTTATCTTGAGTGCAATGATTTAATCCTCACATGTCAAACATGCTCTACACTTTTGTACTGAAACTGAATTGATTTTTCCTCCTGGTAGAAAATGTTGTGTGGGCTGTGGAAAGAGACCATGGCTCTGGCAGTTGACTACCTGTCCGTGTGCTGCAAAAGCCCGTGTCCAGCCCCCCCACCTCCCAGCGAGTCAGCCGCTGCCATGAGGCGCATGGCCTGGGACATGGAGAAGCAGCACCAGGCTCGCTTCCTCTCCCTGGCTCAGACCTTCCTCAGGCAGTGCGGGCCGGACCCCTGTTCCAGCCTCAGGAAGGTGATGGAGGAGCTGGTGGGCGATGGACACTTGAACTGGGGAAGGGTTGTGTCCCTTTTCACGTTTACCGGGGTGCTGGCCCGACTCCTGCAGGAGCAGAAGGGAACGAAGCCGGGGCTGGACCCTGGGCAGGAGCAGGAACCAGGACAGGTGCCTGGAAGCTGCAGGGGACTGGCAGAAACCATAGCGGACTACCTGGGAGAGGAGAAGAAAGACTGGCTGATGGAGAACGATGGCTGGGTAGGTCTCAACTACACATCAGATGTTCCTGAAGAGCTGATTGAATCAGCTCAGGAAGAAAAACTTCACATAAGAAGATTTATTTGTGAATTGGCCCTGGAACTGCTGAATTAAAAGTGAAAGTGATATTTATGAAACTACTTAAGCTGGAAACCACCGAGTGATAGGATCTTGTTTGCTTACTGCTGGTGTATATTCAGATCTATGTGTAAACGTGGCTTAAAATATAACCACAGCATAGTTTAGATCGAGCCTCTTTTTTTATTTTCAGACTTTTGTTTGCTGACAACCCAAGCATTCAGACGCGCCATGTGGCTGCTGTGATTATAGGAACTGTAGAGCAGCATTAGGTAGCAGATCGTGTGCTACAGAAAGGCAAACCTGTTAATTTAGGACCCTAATTAAACAACGGTTGGTTTTAGATTATCCTTTTGTTTTTGTTTTTTGGATTGGCTATACAGAATAGTTGGCTGGTTTAGTCAAGAAAAGTGTAACATGCTGAGATAATTTCAAACCTTCTTGCTTCTCATTTTTTTTTTTTTTTTTTTACTGGGAAAAACTCAAAAGGAGTGAATGATGGACTCACTAAATTGTAAACTACAGTTCAATCTCTTGTCTCTTTTGTGAATGGGCTCGTCCTGGTCCCCTCCCAACACCCACCCGCCCCTCCTTTCTTCAGCTGGCAGCTGGTTTTAACAGACACGTTACCAGCTCAACCAGATGGACTTTTGTAGT
Organism: Lepturacanthus savala; assembly: GCA_030544235.1. Taxonomy (NCBI): domain Eukaryota; kingdom Metazoa; phylum Chordata; class Actinopteri; order Scombriformes; family Trichiuridae; genus Lepturacanthus; species Lepturacanthus savala. The sequence goes on along the minus strand of CM060462.1, from coordinate 32,651,628 downwards.
AACAGTCAAAGCTTCAGTGTGTTGAATTTGGCTTCGCCCATATTGAAAGTTAGTGTGGTATGACTTGAAAAACAAGTGGCTGTAAAGTGGCGAACACCTGGAGCTGGGAGCAGGTGCACTGACTGTACTCACTGGTCAATGTTGTGAATTCAGTCTGAGGGGGGAAAAAACAGTGAAGAAATGCAGCTGGTGGAGGTGGAGCAGGAGGGGCACACCTGCACCTGCCAACCTCTTTATACTGATAAACATGAATAATTCTGCCTGCAGGGTCTTTATAAGATCTGAGCCACACCTTTTCTACACCTGACACTTAGATGGCATTCTTTTTTTTTTTTTTTACTTTTACTTTTACTTTTTTTTTAGGTAAACAAAATAGTTTGCTGCTCATAAACCTAACAATCCGTTGTTTTCTCTGCAGGAGGGTTTCTGTAAGTTTGCCCACGCTGCCAGAGAGGTCAACCAGGACTCCTCTATGAAGACCGCCCTGTTTGCCGCTGCTGGAGTCGGCCTTGCTGGACTCACCTTCCTCCTGGTGCGCTAGCCAGACAAATGCATCCTCATCCATCATCATCTGTCATTCGACACAATTAAGTAGATATTTTGATTCATTAATTCTAACATCAGAGCTGCAACAGCTTAATCTGTAGTGAATTCAGGGTTGAATGTTTGCACATACATGGATCCCCCCTACACACACAGATTGATACTGACATTTTGTCACTTGCTCCTTAAGATTGTAAAAAATTATCTCAATGCCTTCAGAAATTTTGGAGCGAGTGACATCAGTTTGCATATCGTAGACCAGTGAATTACTAAAGCACAGGTTTTCTGCACAGCTTCACCTTGCTTTCAGAGTTTTGTATTTTCAACTGTGCAGCTAAAAAAACAACTTAATTTTGTTTTCCCACAGCTTTTAATTTGGATTTTAAAATTGGCTGCTGCCTTTACTTCATGTGTTTACCTGAGTTGTGTATGTGGTCTAGAGCCATTCTAGTGTACAATGTATAAATTAATATATTATATTTATATAAAATGAAACCGTAAGCGTTTTTTTTTTCCTAAGCAACTCACAGCTTAATCAACTGTTTCATTGTTTTCAAGTCTGTCTTCATGTGAAGTGTCTGAATTACACAGCTCTAACAAGCTGAAGAGCGCTGCCGACCACAATGGTGCCATGATATTTTGGATATAGCTTCTCATATCAATCTACGAACCAGGGACCAATCTTAACATCTTGCTATTAGAACAAACCTTTGTTATGGCATTTCTCCCCCACAGATCTCTTGAAACATTATATTTTTACATTGTTTTGTTTTATTTATTTGTCACTTTTTGTAATAAAAATGCAATTAAAAGATAAAACGAGTGTTTGATCTTCTAATGTTTGAGTGTTAAGTCAACCGCATGATTTTCTGTTTTCCCCAAAACGTCCACATAGCGGAACGTGTGTAAGCGGATATAGACAGTAAAGGATTGTCCTCCCTTTCATATACAGACATATTGTCATAAATAAGTTATGTCCTGCTGTCTGTGTCTGAGCCCCTCTGACCATCCTCCAGTTACACAACAAGCTGTTAGTGCAGCAGTGTTGCACTGCTGAACCATTATTGGTTAAAAAGGGTAAAAAAAATCTTAAATAATTTCTCCCAGACGTAAGCCATGACTTAAAAAACCAAACACATTTCATGAATCACAATAGAAATTAGCAGAAGTGAAAAGAATGAGCGGGATATTTACCAGCTTTCAGTCAGGGTACATAAACACATTTTTCCTCCCATATCTGGCATTTCTAAGTTGCAGTCACTCATTAGGTTGACCTGTGCTGCTTTTGATTCTTAAAATAACCGTTTTTGAGTGGATGCTCTAAATTTTTGTTGCCACCAGGCAGGAAAGGCCTAAGGTACTGAACCAGATCTTTATGTGGTCTGAAAGTCATAGATTAGTTTAGAAGAGACAGAAACATCTTGTTGAATCTTATCAGCTGTTGTTCTGTCATCTGTAGAAACACTGACACCATCTCTTATCTGAGGTTGTTTAAATAATGTTTGTATTCAGACACTCCTGAGTATTACAGACATGTTAACATCAGTGAATCTTAATGCTTTAAAATAATGCATTAAAATTTCTCTTTTAGGTTCTCAATTTTTAAAGGGAGGAACACAAATGAACATCGAAACGTTCCTTTCCTCCGGTTCATACTGAGCATCAGAAGATCCCTCATGCACTTACAATGTAAGTGATGGGACACACAGTCCACACAAGCCTCCCTCTCTCTGAAGCTAATTTACAGCTTCAGTCATCCAATGAGTTCAGTCAAGTAGAAAATTTCAATGTTACAGTAGTTTTAGTCACTGTCCCTATTTTTGTTACTGTACTTCCACCACAGCTTAACACTATCAGGGGAAACACAAAGAGAGGATTTCATGCTCAAAAGACTCCGACTGATGAAGCTTCAGATAAACTTTTAAATATATATTTGCACAAAATGACTATGGATTTATCTTCCTTCACTTAACATTGTAAGATTCTAATATATAAAAAAGGGGGGAATGATTACACCTTTAAGACAGATTTGAAAAACTGCTCACCTGTCATTTACCACAGATCATTGACATCATAAAACAAAACCACACAGATAAACAAGTGATGTTTGAGTAACAGAATGAAACCTTTATTCCCACATCTCTGACAAAGAGCCTGTGTTGGTGTTGGAGATCTGAAACTGATCATTTTCCTGTTAACACACTTCCCCCATATATACTTTTTCCCACGTGCACAACACAGAATGTCGTTTGTGAAATAGAACTACTACTACTTCTGGTATATGTATGTTTCCTGTGAATAGTTTTTTTTAACTCCCCATTGTTAATATTAATTCATGTTCTGTGCTCCCCTACACATCTAAAAGGTCAGCTGTTAGAAACATCACAAACAGTAGACAAACCTCTTTATGTATTATAATACAGATTATACACAGACAGCAGACCCACATAAACTGTTTTAAAACCCAATGTGAAAGGCTTAAAGATGCTAATTTTTAGACCCTCAGTATATCTGCTTCCATTAATTATACCATAAGCTGATTGAAGCAATGATACAGTCTGGTCTGGATTCAACTGTCTGTCCATTTAAAGGTTGGCACTCGGTTTCCAGATGTTCTTTTCTTCTTTTCTGCCTGTCTACTAGGAATACTGCAATTCTAGAGATTTGGAATTGTTGTTTTTATTTATTTATTGTTTTTGGGTATAGAAGATCTTTTTTATTTTGTATATTAAGATAGTTAACCTCTTCTCCACAGTGGAGAAGAGGTTAGTGCTGTTGCCTCACAGCAAGAAGGTCACAGGTTCAAGACCTCCTCAGTTCTTGATCTGGGACCCTTCTGTGTGGAGTTTGCCTGTTCTCCCTATGTCTGTGTGGGATTTCACCGGGTTCTCCAGCTTCCTCTCACAGTCCAAAAACATACTGAGGTTAATTGGAGACTCTAAATTGTCCATGGGTGTGAGTAAATGGTGTGTGTGATTGAGTGTTTCTATAAAATAAAGACTATAATAATAATATAAAATTTAAATACTTAAAGCGCATTTTGACAATAGTATTTCAGTATAAGTTTTGTAAAGTATGTAAATATTTTTTTTTTTCTACTGCTGGTACCTTCATTCCTAAAGTTGAACAGCAACCCAGCACACCCCCCAGATGAAAAGGAAAGATAAATAAATAAAAAAAAAAACATATACATACATGTTAAACCAGCTGGTCATTTGTCTATATAACAGATGGGAAGTTGTGTATTTCCATCCCATCATGGCTCCTCTGATGCGATTGATTATATCTGCTGTGAACAGAGGGACTTTGGAACAGGGAACAAATTCAGGAAGTCAAGCCTAGTGTGATCTGTGTGCAGCACGAAGATTGTATCAGTCTGTGAGACACACACACACACACACACACACACACACACACACACAAACACACAGAGGAAACTACAGACATGTCAACTCAACAACTGTTAACTGAGCAGAGTGGAAAATCATGACAAAAATGATCACATCATCATTCTTTCAATTCTATTTTATTGCATTTCTGGGAATAGATTTTCTTGCATTTGGTTACAATTTGATTAACAGCAGTACATCAGTGCACCATTAAATCTTTAAAACACATGTTCAGTGTCAAATTAAATATCCAATTTATCTTTTTCATTCTTTTTAACATTTGTCATTTATTTAATAACTACCATAACTGATAGAGTAAGATTGCAATGCTTGATATAACAACACTTTGGGGAAATATGCTGATTCAGATTTTATTAACCTTCCTCTAGTGTTAGGGTCGGCACCGACCCATTTTTAAGTTTAAATGCATAGAAGTACTACATAAATTTGTTTATTGCATCAAGACTTTTTGACTTTGTCAGGAACTTCTATTTAAACAAAATGAAATAAAAAAAATCAATTTTACTAAATTATAAAATATTCTGGTTAAAATTATGACCTTTGTGGTGTTAGGGTCAGTTTTGACCCAGTTATAATATAAGATTATAAAACAATAATAAGTGCTAGAACTGAAATCATAAACACACTATCAGCCAACAGCCCACAGCCAGCTCCTTCTCCAACCACTTGAGCTTCAGTTAGGGGCTTCTCTCTCTCTCTCTCTCTCTTGTTTGACAAACAAACACGGACATGCGTAAATGAACAAAACAAACAAACACAGACATGTCCAGGAATGTAAGGCCAATTCCATTTTAGAGTTGGTTTCTTGTAGAGTACACATCTCCATTTTACAACATTCAACAATGAGAAGATTTACTACAAGGCAAGCTCTGGTTCATATCTTTGCTGACAATGAAGCAGAGGACACACAGCAGCAAAGTGATGTGGATGAGCAGGTTTCTGAGGAGGAAGACGATGTGGAGTATCAACCAGAAGACACAGACACATCTAATCAGTCTGATGAGGAGGTCACTGGTGCTGCTTCTGCTTCTGCTCCTGCTCCAACATTCAAATCCAAAAATGGCAACATCTCTTGGAGCTCAGTACCTCCTGATATAAATTGCAGGGCAACTTCTGCAAATGTCATCAAAATGACCCCAGGGATCACAAGGTTTGCTGTGACAAGAGTAAGTGACATCAAGACATGATTTGATCTGTTTATGCCATTGTCACTAAAAAAAGTCATCATTGCTATGACAAATCTTGAAGAAAAAAAAGTCATGGGCAACATATGGAATAACATTGGCGAGGAACATCTGGATGCCTACATTGGTGTTCTTCTTCTTGCTGGAGTATACAGATCCAGCATCCAGATCCGATGTGTCTGCATACAATGCATTTGTGTTGTGGACCCAGATTCACCAAGGATGGAACTCAACCAAAAACAACAGGCGGAGAATGTTTCTTGAGGAGCGAGGAAGTTCCCTTGTCGCACATTGAGCAAAGGGAACGGGTGCCCGAGACCCAGCCAGTGCAGCCTTGGTCAGACAGCTGCAGAGCTCTCCAAGCACTCCATCCTCACCCACAGCGACACAAAGAACATCAGCGCCAGCATCCTCCTCAGCCAGCCCTGCCTCAACATCGACCACAACAGCCACAGCCACAACCCCAGTGAGACCACCTGATTCTAAAAGAAAGAGGTGTCAGATCTGCCCTAGCAATAAGGACAGAAAGACAAACACATTGTGCTTCACCTGCAAAAAATATCTCTGCAAAGAACACACTAAAAGTGTCACTTTTTGCCACACATGCATCTAAAAATACACAAACATACATGTTCTTGCACACACTGTTTTTATGGAACTGTTGGTTTGGTTTTCTTGATTGGTTGCTGTTTGTTTGACCTTGCAAATCTACATTTTGTATTATTACTAGTTCTGGTTTTAATTTTGTATTTGAATACAAGTTCTATTTTTGAAAAAAAAGACTTGTTTTTTGCCTTTTCCTTGAAGTAAATAAATGGGTCGAAATTGACCCGTAACATCATAGATGTTACTATAGTTAATAATATTAAAATTAAAAAAATAATAATTATGAACATTTAAGAGATGTGTTCTAATACCCCTCAGTAATAGTCAGGTAACATAACAACTGTTTATTTATTTATATAATTCTCTTGAGGTTCATCTGACAATTTTTTTTATATTTAAAACGAGGGGTATGCTGTCAAAAGAAAGGCCCAGGGGGCCACAACAAAAATGTTAAAACCAATCTTTTCTTGGATAAGGAAACCTAACAAGGTAACCAAGAGGAAAGAAACAATTTGGATGATAAATGATTGTTTTTAGGGTATTTTGTAGTTGATTTAAGATATGGGTCAAAACCGACCCGTTAACATAAGGAATGGCAGCAGAAAGCTAACACTAGAGGAAGGTTAAGAAGAAGATTGATACCATTCTCTTGTGTAAGATTTTTTGTAATTTTTAAAATCTTCTTATTTAAACCTCAGAAAAAAAACAAATAAGCTATTATCAAAAGTGTCAAAAACACAGAAAAGCTGAATATGATCTATATATATATGGGCTGATAAAGAGTTACAATAGTGTCCAAAATAATAGTAGTCCAATTTGACTAACTAGATTAATCCAGGTTTTTATTATATTTTTAATGCTAAATGGAAAACAATTTACCAGCAGGTGCAGTAGATTCTCAGAAAACCAACAAGACCCAGCATTCATGATATATACGCTCTTAAGGCTGTGACAGGCTCCTGACGTGTTTTCAAAGAATAGCAGTGTGGCATTTAATCAGGGAGATCATCAATTTTGTGAAAAAACAGGTGTAAATCAGATAGCCCCTGTTTAAGAATGAAGTCAGCACTTGTTGAACCTGCATTTCTATTTGAAAACCTGAGGAAAATGGGCTGTTCAAGATATTGTTCAGAAGAACAGTGTACTTTGATTAAAAAGTCAATTAAAGAGGGGAAAACTTATAAAGAGGTGCAAAAATCAGCTAAAATGATCCCCAATGCCTTAAAACGGAGAAAAATCAGAGACGTGGCCAAACTCTGAATTCAACCCACAGTTCACATTGAAGACAATGAAGCATAGTACTGCTAGCATCATACTAAGGAGATGTTTCTCCTACTTTGGTGTCGGGCCTATTTATCGCATACCACGGATCATGAATCAGTTTGCATAAATCTAAATACTTAAATCAGAGGCCTATGCTGAATAGGAAATGCCCCTGAAATGTGAGTTTCGACAAGACAGCAACCCCACACACACCAGTAAACGACAAAAATCTTGGTTCCAAACAATAACAATAAAATTAAAGTTATGGAGCAGCCAGCCCTGGACCTTAATCCAATTGAGAACTTGTGTGGTGACATCAAAAATGTTGTTTATAAAGCAAGACCAAGAAATGCAAATGGATTGTGGGATGTTGTTAGAAAAATCTTGGAGTGGAATAACAGCTGAAAAGTTCCACAAGTTGGTCGACTCCATGATGTGAAGCAGTTATAAAAAAAAAAAAAACATGGTCATACAACTAAATATTAGTTTAGTGATTCATAGGATTGCTAAATCCTAGAAACAAAAAAGTTTGTACGAAATAGTTTTGAGTTTGTAAAGTCAACGGCAAACACTGCTATTTTTTGAACACACTCCTTTTTTGCCATTTAGCAATAAAAAATATAATAAAAACCTGGATTAATCCGGTTAGTCACATTGGATTATTATTTTGAACACTACTGTAGATGTTCTGATTTCCTCCTCCTGTGTAAATACAGCTTTGTAGAGATGTTTTATTTCTGCCAGTCAGGCATAATGAGAGCAATTATTCTGGATCCAGGTCAGCTGGAAACTTCTTGACTTGCATCGTGTACACACTATGTTTTCAGTGCATACATTCATAAACAGAAGTATGAACAGTGCCTGGCTCCTCAAACTCCCTCACCAGCTCCTTCACTCTGTCTATATTCACAAGTATGGTCTGATTGGCTGAACATGGGTGACAGTGAAACTCAAAGGTGACATTTTAATGTTTTTATATATATAAAAATATATAAAATATGCAGGTGTGACAGAATGACAAACATGTACTTGCAGTGTACAAGTACATGTTAATCCTCTAATGGAGAGTACATTCCTTCTTCTGATTCGCCAACTTTGAATTTTTTTTCTTCTCTGCTTTTCCCTCATCAATTGCCTTTCTAACGATCTCCAGCACCTGGTTACAGAAAAACACCAAGAAATGCAGTAATGCTATATGGGAGATTTTTTTTTTCCTCAATTCAAATGCATCAAGTGCAAATCCCATTAACGCACTAACCTGTTTATTATTGGGAAACTCTGCTGTCTCCAGCTTGGAGTGAATCAACTGACCATTCAGTGACACCTCAAAACTGTCTGTAGGGGTGAAAATAAAAAAAAAAAAAATTAAATAAAAAAAACCAAAAAAACATTTTTAACAACATATTTTTGTTCATTTTATCGCTGATTTAGACTAGCCAAGTGTTGCGCATAAAATGGAAAATATATCATCAACAAATCATATTTATGATTTTATATTTATTACAGATTTCTTCAAGGTTGTACTACAAAGAAAAATCAAATCGAGTATCATGTTTGTAGGAAAGTTATTATATTTTTGGGATTATTACAATAAAAGCTGCTGATTTGTCTGATTTCCGGTTTATTTTATTTGTGAAATGTTTTTACGTTGGCGGATCTAATAGTGTTTGTTTTTTTTTGTTTTGTCATCGAGCATCACCTTAAACATCACCGTAAACAGTGCTAAAAGTGAATCTATCAAGTTTAAATTATATTATCAACAGACAACATATTTTAATGACTCAAAATGTTTGTCTTCTAATAATTATGACTTAAAGTCAGACATTTTTGGCACAAATTGCCACAAGTACTTTCAGTAGTTTTAATTCCCATAGTCTTATAATTGTTTCTTTTCTCACCTGAAATGGGCCTTTGCTATATAAAGGAAGAAAGAAACAGTTTACCTGTTCTCCCCTTGGTTCCCGAGACCTGCACACCAGGAAGCTGCCGAATGGCAGCAGCCAGCTCCTGGTAGCGGTATGCATAGCTTCATCCTTTACTGTAATACAGCACAATACAGAGGAGGAAAAACACTTTAATGATAGCATTTATCAGCTCACTTATTTAAGAGATTCTGTATTTCTACCAGATCCTTGAGTGTTATTGAAACCATGATGGTTAATTTAACTATAAAATTGTCATATCATAAACAGAGGAAGTGTAGTGTACCCACAAGTTCCTCATAGCTGTCAACATCTGTACATAGAATTACAGTCTGTTGTATCTAAAAGATTAAACAGCAGAATTAAGTTAAAATCTTACCAATATTCAATGGTGACTGTAGCCATAGTTTTGCAGCAAATCTCTAGTTAATGTTAAACCTTAAACACTCAGAGAAAAAGTGAGCTGGATACAAAGCAGAACAAAGACTAGAGTCTATGTTGAAGTAAACCACACCCATTGGGAGGGAAGATCAGCAGTGGACACACCATTACTAAATTTGAACACAGCTAGTATTGTTCAGCATCATGTTATGTTTCTGTCTCTGCTGCTAATATATATATATATATATATATATATATATATATATATATATATATATATATATATATATATATATATATATATATATATATATATATATATATATATATATATATATATATACACACACACACACACACACACATTACAGTTTCTACAAAATGAGTACTGTTATTACAGAGCAGATGAACTAAATTCTAATAGCAGAGTGATGACTGACTGTGAGGGTTTTTGCTCTCACCCATGGTGTGACATTTTCCTTTTAGAGAATGAGAGCAGCTCATTATCACACAGCCACATTCAGATTAGAGACAGGCAGCAGAATTCAAGTCAGTCTATCAGCTCCAGTCACAGGCAGCAGGTGAACAGAGGTTATTGTTTGCAAACTTATGAACCAGCAACTGTTAACAGAGGAATTTTTGGACTCAGAAACAGAGGAAGTGTAGTGTACCCACAAGTTCCTCATAGCTGTCAACATCTGTACATAGAATTACAGTCTGTTGTATCTAAAAGATTAAACAGCAGAATTAAGTTAAAATCTTACCAATATTCAATGGTGACTGTAGCCATAGTTTTGCAGCAAATCTCTAGTTAATGTTAAACCTTAAACACTCAGAGAAAAAGTGAGCTGGATACAAAGCAGAACAAAGACTAGAGTCTATGTTGAAGTAAACCACACCCATTGGGAGGGAAGATCAGCAGTGGACACACCATTACTAAATTTGAACACAGCTAGTATTGTTCAGCATCATGTTATGTTTCTGTCTCTGCTGCTAATATATATATATATATATATATATATATATATATATATATATATATATATATATATATATATATATATATATATATATATATATATATATATATATATATATACACACACACACACACACATTACAGTTTCTACAAAATGAGTACTGTTATTACAGAGCAGATGAACTAAATTCTAATAGCAGAGTGATGACTGACTGTGAGGGTTTTTGCTCTCACCCATGGTGTGACATTTTCCTTTTAGAGAATGAGAGCAGCTCATTATCACACAGCCACATTCAGATTAGAGACAGGCAGCAGAATTCAAGTCAGTCTATCAGCTCCAGTCACAGGCAGCAGGTGAACAGAGGTTATTGTTTGCAAACTTATGAACCAGCAACTGTTAACAGAGGAATTTTTGGACTCTGTTCAAACAGCAGACTCACTGTCTACTTCTGCAGGCACACGGTCAAGAATTTACCTTTCATCTGAAGGACTTCTCTGATGTTAGACTCAATACATTTCTTTTCATTTCTAAACGATCATATTTCCATATCACACAAACTTCTTTCTGCACAGCGAATGTGAAGAAACAATTAGGATTTCATAACATTTACAATGATTTACATTATTGTGTTATAACAGAAGGAAAATGACAGAAAAGTGACAAAGGTCTGTTATATAATGTTATTAAACTGTCAAACTCAAAACATGAAGATTATTATGATCTATCACAAAGAAAAGAATTATATCCCCATATGGGAATGTTTGGACTTCTATCAATCAACTAATTGTTCAGTGGTGTGTGTGGGTTCAAGAGTGCTGTATTGATTTTGTTTTGAATTACTGCTTTCAGTTGATGGTAGTGAAGGAACTGGTCTTTTCCAACTCCATATTCCTGGATGATGGTGGGAAAGGATACAAACTGGTTATTTTCAAATAGGTGGTGGAGGTGGGTGATACCTTTAGCTTCCCATTTGGGAAAGTGGATCGGAGTCTTATGTAACGTGAAGTCAGGGTTGTGCCAGACGGGGTGAGTTTACACGGTGTCAGGGTGGTTTTGGTTATTCTGCTGGTTTTCCACCAGGCTGTCAGAGTGGTGCTGATTGTAATGTATTTAAAACAGTCTATTTTTTTTTAGCTGTTTGTGATAAAAAATGGTAAATCTGCAATTGAGAGGGGGTTTGTTAGATTTTGTTCTATAGTTAGCCATGGGTGGGAATTCTGCTTCTGTGTCCATTTAGAGAGATATTGTAGTTGATTTGCAAGAAAGTAATGATGGAAGTTTGGGGCTTCTAGTCCACCTTGTTGTTTGGAGTAGATTGTAGAGTAGATTCTTGGGGGTTTGTTTTTCCAATAAAAGTGGGTAGTGAGTGAGTCTAAAGTTTTGAACCAATGGTGAGTGGGGGTGGTTGGGATCATTGAGAAGAGGTAATTAATTTGTGGGAGGGTTTTCATTTTGACTGCTGCTATTCTGCCAATTAGGGTGAGTGGGAGTTTGTTCCAGGGTTTATAATCGTCTTCAATCTTTCGTAGTAATGGAGTGTAGTTAAGGTTGAAGAGCTCTGACAGCCTGGGGGAGATTATAATGCCTAGGTATTTGATATTGCCAGTGGGGTCTTGGACTGAATCCCAGCTGTGATTGGTTAGAGGTAGTATAGTTGATTTTTTCCAGTTGACTGTATAATTGGATCCTTTAGAGAAGTGATTGATAACTTTAAAGGTTTCCTGAAGTGAGGTAAGAGGGGATTGTTGATAGAGTAACAGATCATCGGCATAGAGACTGACTTTGTGTTCTGTATTGCCATTCCAGATGCCTTGAATTTTGCTGTTCTGTCGTAGTGCTGCTGCTAATGGTTCGATAAATATGGCAAATAAAGAAGGAGAGAGTGGGCATCCCTGTCTGGTTCCTTGGTGCAGTGTGAAGCATTGTGATGTGATGCCATTGGTGACAACAGTGGCTGAAGGTGCAGGGTATAGTGTCCTTATCCAATGGATGAACGACTCTCCAAAGCCAAATCTGTGTAGGGTGGTGGAAAGGACCAGTTAACCTTATCAAAAGCTTTTTCTGCATACAGCGACAGAATTATGGCGTTATTCTGCTGTTTTTGTGAAATGTCAATTAGATTGAAGAGTCTGCGGATGTTGTCAGAGGCGTGTCTGCTTTTTATGAATCCTGTCTGGTCTGGGTGAATTATTGTTTGCATAACTGTTTCTATTCTTGAGGCTAATGTTTTGGTGATAATTTTGAGGTCTGTTAATTAGAGATAGGGGGCCTTCTATCAATCAACTAATCAATTCGTCATTTCAGCTTTAATGTTAGAATAACACTTAAATATGGATGGCCAGTTTCATCAGTGCCATTCATTTCTGCCCATCATCACAACACTTGAGCAATGTTGCTGAAGCTTTTTTAGTATTTTATTCGTTTAAAATGATATCCAGTACAAAATGTATACAGTAATACCCTTAGTTTGTCAGTTCCCCTGAATAAAATATTTGAATCTGTTCAGCTCATGCCAGATAACAGTATCTATAAGATACACTAGATTGTAATTTGCTCATACAACAGTTGATGACAAAGATATAGCAATAGTACCTTTGTTACAATAAAAACTATCAGCATTATTTTGGTGGACACACTTTCAATACAATAAAATTACATACACTGTTCTGTAAAAGTTGCATTGCAATCTGCCCATATTTTACAAGATTTTCAAATTCAGGTATATCATTTCATTAACTAAGACAAAAAGTTGTGATACAAGTCTTTATACATTTATAAAAATGATCTGGTGGCAAACTGCAGCGTTGCAGTGACTGAATCTCAGCAGTTGTTCCTCTGAAGCTGCTGTAACAGATGTACAATGCACTTAGATATGTTCATTTTTGTTACTCTTTTCTTTTGTTAAAACAAGGCAGCGTCTCAAACTTAATTTTCAAATAAATAATAAACCCTCTGCAATGATAGTGTACCTGTCCATATATCCAGTTCATTCATTCTTATATATATATATATATATATATATATATATATATATATATATATATATATATATATATATATATATATATATATATATATATATATATATATATATATATATATATATATATATATATATATATATATATATATATATATATATATATATATATATATATATATATATATATATATATATATATAGTTCATAACAACTTGTAAAAAATATTAAAACAGTTTTACCCCCCATTTATGTAGTAAAAAACAAAAGGTTAAGATGGTTGAATTATGTTCGACACAGCATTTTGGTGGGACCAATAAACAACACACAGTCTGCATGCACTGGTTTCCACGGAAACACAGGTGTGACCCTTCCAGTTGATTGGATAAGTATTCCTGCTCGTTGGCTTTGACTAACTCGATCAGAACAGTGACGCCTTGTGATCATTGGCCCTCTTGTTTTAAAGCGATTACAGCATCAGCCTCATCGATTGGCGCGACTCTTTGACGCCGCCCCCCGGGTTGGGAGGATCATCTTGCGGGAAGGTCACCTTATCTGGCGTGTACTCGTTCCTCTTCAGATCTGATCAAAAAGAGGGAGGGAAATGGTGAATAAAGGCGCTATATAAGTGTAATATCTGTAACATGAAAGATCTGATTTTAAAATGACGCTACGTCAGATTTATGTTTATGGGCAATTTTTTTTCAAAATGAATCTTGGGTAAAATATGCAAAATTAAGATTAATCAGGTTGGTTGGTAAATGGTGCCTTAAATCTGGGAGGATTGTGGCACAGTGGGGAGTAATTGATTTTAGGAACGGTGTATCCTCACCAGGAAGTTTGAGTTTGCGGCAACACGAGTTACAGTGATGTTTAGCCCGAAAGTTCCGAATGGCATCATCTCCCAGGTTTGCGGGTCCGAATATCATATCATAAGACCTGTAGAAGTGGGAAAGTGCAAAATAATTTAAAATTATAGTCATATGAATTGAGTCACGAGATAAATAAATCAAGTAAAATGTGCACTTACCCCTTCTCACCACTCTTTATAACTGATGGATCGGTCAGAATCTCTCCGACCCCTAAAGAGAAACATCATTACACAAACTTCAACTACAATCAGTAATCAATGCAGTTACGTGCACAGGCAATTCATTCGCCTAGTAAAATAAACTAACTGTAAATTGTAATATAAACACACTGAGGCTGCAAATTCCTGAAAATGGTGATCACTGCTTCCTACAGGTGACATCCTTGCATCTTGTTTGGTCCAAATCCAAAGATTCAGTTTATTTTTATTGAGGAAGATAAAAAATAAATCACATGTGAGAAGTGGAAATGGACCTTTTTTTTCATAACAAATGACTCGGAGGATTAACTGCAGCTTTAAAACACACTTGTCACACACAGGAAATGGGTGAACTACACCACAGGAAACGGGTGAACTACTTCACACAGGAAATGGATGAACTTCATCAGCATGTGAACTTCATAACTACTAAAACAAGCTCTCTAAGCTCTACTAAAACAATCTCTCACAGTTTGTTTTAGTAGTTCTGATTAATATTTTTCTGAACTGAATGTGGAGGTGTGACGTCCTTGTTTGAAGGAAACAATAATTTCACATTTCCTGTGTTTTTACCCTGCAGGTCGAGCACCAGCAGCTCTCCTCGGGTGTACTCGTAGGTCCAGTGGCTGAAGGCCAGCATGGTTTCCTCCAAGAGGTTGGTGGGGACGATCTCGTCTCCGTTGTTGTTGTTGAACTTCCTGAACTCCCCGGTGATGCACTCTTCGATGGCAAACCACTGTCCAGCAGAGTGACAGTAGAGCAGAAACACCTCCAGAAACCTGCACACAGAGCAACACACAGGGTTGGGGTTATTGTTTGACTAGAGGCTTTTTAAAATAATGTGAGAATTGAGAAGTCTGACTTTGCACCTAAAGTGCAATTTTGAAAAAGGAAATGCCAATTACCAATTAGCATCACTTGAGTTTGTGTTTATGTATAAATCAATTGTACAACTTAAAGAGCATATTTAAAAATTTTTTTAACAAAATGCATATGCAATCTTGTCTATAAATCTTGTCTATATGCTATTTGAAAAATGTACCAGGATCCATTGTATTCCTGTTAGCTACCGGAGGTAGTGAAGTCAGAAAAATATTGTAGGAAAATTATTTTATCAAAATATTTATAAGCATTGGTTTAAAGGAGGTTCTAACCTACAATATGTCCTTTAAAATGATACCAAACAAATATTCCTCTGGCCTTGCAAAGTCACAGTTTCGCAAATCTCATGACTTTGACCGTGTAACGTTTCTAATCAAAAAAGGACATAAAACAATACATAAAAAGAAAGTGAAAACAATTCTAGGATGTGTGCGTGTCTTTGTGTGTTTCTGGATCCATGTTTACCTTGTACATGTTTTGTGTAAGCAATTCAAAGTTTTATGTAAAGCATGTTGAAGTAACTTGTTGAAATCTACACAAATAAACTTGCCCTTACCTTGGTGAGTAAGGAATAGTCTTCGGTCTGATTTGGTTGAAAGCAAATGTTAGTTTCTGAGCGGCTCGCTGCTGTTGAATTTCCTGGATTGGCACAGAAACATCAAACATCTTTACACTCTTTCAGCGATGTTTAGGAGGCTCTCGCATCAGTATGACGGCCTGTTTGTGCTCCCTACCCTGAGACAAAGGTGCAGCACAGTGTCCTCCTTGTAGATGCTCTGCCAGGTCTGGACCACCACAGGAAGGAAGGATTTCACTATATACAGGTGTCCAGGTTTCAGGATGTCATACTCAGACCAAGTGCAGAGCACTTTGAGGGCCCGTCTCAGCCCTCCTCCCATCTCCTCCTTGCTGAGGAACTCTATTTTGGCACAGAGTCCCCGCTGGGCCCAGGAAGACATGCTGTTGTTGATGGTGTTGGGGGAGCTCTCCTCCAGCCGGTAAACAGTCACCGGCTCCCCTGAAGGCAGAAGATGACAATTAGACAAGTTACAAACACTTAAAATTCATATTTTATGTTTTTTTAAGACCTTCAAGGAATATTTAATACCCTTTACCCTCTGTTTATACTAATATACTCCCCCCCTCACTGCTTACGTGGTTCCCTCTCTATTGTATGATGCATTTTATCTTGTAATTTATGTTCTGATACCTCCACCTTAAATAAAATATATTATTATTATTATATTATTTACGCAAAAAACAAATGCACATTTAGGTTGAGCTGA
Organism: Lepturacanthus savala; assembly: GCA_030544235.1. Classification (NCBI taxonomy): domain Eukaryota; kingdom Metazoa; phylum Chordata; class Actinopteri; order Scombriformes; family Trichiuridae; genus Lepturacanthus; species Lepturacanthus savala. The sequence goes on along the minus strand of CM060462.1, from coordinate 32,635,122 downwards.
ATGTTGACAATAGGTCTATTTTTCTATCTCTATGTTACAAATGATATATAATATTTAAGCACAAAAGCAATCAGCTGTCTCCTACTTTTATGCATCACATTAGAGAACACTGTTAACTGTTAACACTGTTACTTTTTAAATTTACAATGAAATGCTTTCGTAAAACTTTATTTTAGTTCATTAGTTACTCGCTATTTACTCAATGACAACAAAAAATTATAATTGTTGGGAAAGTACCTAAATATCTAGATAGTAACTTATGACTCAAGTACATGGAAACCTACCAGGAAACCAGATTATACATTTACGATTATTAAACAAGTACCCCAATAACTTGACAGTAATTGTAGCTACCAGTTTCCTGGGAAGTTTCCATGCACTTAATAATAACATAGTAAATACAACGCAGTTTGTTTCGGTACTTTCCCTTTCAATTATACTTTGTAGTTACCATCTAGTTTCCTAGTAAATACCAGACTCAGAAACCCTGTGTGGAGTTTATTTTAAGTTTTATTATTGGTGAAAATATAGTAAAGAGTGATGTTGTTGAAATTATCCATAACATCCATAGATTCTGTGTTTGTTTCTCTGCCTGTCTCCTCATTCTTCTTTCTCTTATGAGAAACTTTCAAATGATGCTGCATTACATCTTGTGGCCACTGGGAGGCACAAAGATTCTACTAACTAACTCACAGCAACAGAACACTGTCTTAGTCTCATGAAGCGCTTCAGACTGACATATTAGCAAATATTTACCTACCCACACATCCTGCAGACAAAGAGTGACATGAGCTCTCCATTAACTCCAGGTTTCTGACTTCTTTTTTTTTTTAAGATTACTTTATGGAACATTTTTGACATTATTTACAGCAGAGAATCAGACAGGAAATTTGAGGGCAGCGAGAGAGAGAGGAAGATGATGTAAGAAAAAGTTCCACCAATGGTGACGTTATTTGTTTTATGTTTGTTTGGCTTTTTTTAACTACCTGTCCAGGCACAGTTGCTGTTACACGCTTTTCATTTTCATCAGGATGAGGCATCAACAATGAATACAGCCAAGAAATGCTAGCTGATCAGCTGATCTTGAAACAACTTATCTGAAACGTTTAGACAAATATTGACTGATGATGAATGCTTCATTAGCGATGTACTACTAATTTCTGTGTACTTCCTGTAGATTAATGTCTTTTTCATGCTTGTCTCCAAATTCGTTGAAACTATAAACTCAAAGCTGCAAAAACTGTAGGATAGTATTGGTTACTTTTTACAGCACATTACAGGATACTAATAAAATTATAGCATTAAAAATATTGCTGACTAACCACATTTACACTTGTAAAGCATTCTGGATCCATGTTTCCTTAAACAATCCACAGAGAGAACGATAATATATGCCACTGTTCAAAACCGCAACATCGACATCAAATAGTACCTTATTGTATTATGGTTGTTTTTGGATTTATCGGGTATGAAGCAAACAGCAGCAGGTGTGGAGGGGAAATACTTCCTCTTTCTCCAACTGCCTGCTGCTGCTGTTGCTTATCTGTACAGTCTGCAGCATTTTCAGCTGACCTGAGACGGTCCTGGGATCTCTCTTACCTCTCGGAGGCACTGGGGTGAAGGGGATACTCTGAGACAACCTCATCAAGTTGTTGCGCTCAACGGCTGCAGAAGGAAGGCAATTATACACAGAAACAGACAAGTCAAGACAACTGCAGCAAAGAAGTGAACAGGGGTAAAACTGTTTTACTTGATTGATCATTCATGGCTCTTTGTCTTCACCTATTTTCTAAGTGAAGATTATGGAACCGTAAAATAATACATGAAAGGATCAGTAACAAATAATGTTTGGTAAGATAATAATAGGTTAACCTTAAAATCTGGTACCAAGTTTTCAGGGTTATACCACATGGCAGTTTTGTTAACTGCCATGCCTTGACTCAAAAACATAATATAGCATCTTGAATCCATATCTCACCTGAGTATTGGTAGCTTTCCATGGGCTTGAAAGGTGAACCAATTGCTGCAGAGAAAACAAAAGGTTGACTGATGAACTTATTGCAAAACCTTCTATAGAAATAATTGACAGTGGTCAGTGAACCTGCCAGTGGTGATCAGTGATCAATCATCTAAACACATTAACCCAACCACACAGCATCAGGAGCTGTTTTCATAAAGCCTTTTAGTATGAAGAGAGCAAGAAAGAAAATTCTTAGAATAATATTTTCTAAGAACTTCCTCTTAAAGTTAAGTAAATCTCAACTTTAAGGGTTCCTTTTAACTAAATCTCAGTAAAGATAAAAGCCATCTCAGCCTTTAAGAGAACGGTGAGGGTGAAGCTGTTGTAGACAGCAGGGGCTGCAGAGCTTCTCAATCAGAGGAGAAAATGGCACAGACAAAAAGGAGAAATATTCTCCAAACACCCAACAACAGTGGAACACTGCAGATAAGATCAAGCAGTGCCGTTTGTGGTTTGATCTCATACCAAGAGGCGTTCACATCTCCCACCCAACACATAATATACTACAAATTACCTACATGGTAAATAAATAAATCCAACAATCATCAGCATGTGAACATAAGCATGTCGGTATTTGTGAGATCCATGATTTTAATTATCTTTATTTAACTATTTATTTTATAATAATAATAATTACTCTTTGTAATTTACGTTGCTTATCATTACTATTTCTGTTGCATAATAAAAAGGTACTGCTAGAAACATTTTACTGGGATCAAATATGACAAATGAAGATGCGATTGATTGATTCTATGATTAGTACTGTCATTTTCTGGCTATTCCCATTACCATTACGATTGAACTGTCACTGATATGAAACAAAGAAAAGCAGCAAATCCTTGAAAAACAATACATTAATTATCTTAATAGTTCATAATTTCTCAGTCACCAGTCACGCAGGTATTCATGGCCCAAAAAAACCCTGCTGTTGGTCAGTGCGGGTTACTCACAGTCTTTTCTGGCTCCCAGGTGAGCGTGGCGTGGCGTGTAGAGAGCAACGGCAGCTGTAACCCCAAAATTAAACATGATGAAGCTTTCATCCAGCATCACCAAGACTACACATACACGATGGATAAGCAACTGAAAAACTGTCAGCAAGTAAGCCTAAAGGCTTTTTATATATTCCACTGCAGTGACTGAACTGCCTCAGATTATCAGTCAAATTCTTGTCACTTTGTCTTTTATAAACCTTTTAAAATCCTCTTCTGGAAGCATCATGAAGCCCTTTGTCTTTCACAATACTGATGCTGCTAAAGCCACAACAAAACCAGAGACAGACAACTAGAGTAAAACACTAGAAATATGGTTAAAAGGTTTATGGATGATAGAAAATTATTCTCTTCATATAACATACATCTATTTTGACAGTCAATCGATCCATTATTCAAATGAATAGTCTTGGACATTTTGACTCAAATTGATTATCAAAATAGGTGGCAATTAATGTAATAGTTTGCAACTACAATTAATCATTGCAGCTCTGACATGCGCATGCAGGCAAAATGAAAAGAATGGGGGGAAAAAAAGTAAATTTCACTGATAATAGGTTCACGTAATGCTGCTGAAGGAGTTGATCCAGAGAGAATGGATCAGACCCAACAGAACACTTCAGAGTGAGGCATGACAGGTCAACTCCAGATCTCACCATTTAGTGTATCTTCCCCAGGAGCTCGCCTGACACAAACAGACAGAAAAGACATTAGTTTAACAAAAAGATTACACATAAGCCCTCTGGCTTACAAATCTACATAGCAGCTTGCATAATGCATCTAAACTCTGTGGTGTTTCACTGTGTGCTGAGACAAAGTAACTCAACTTTAATCAGGCATAGACCGGTCTGACTTATATTTGGTTCCTTTTCTTTGGATCGTATGTATATTTTTAGGTGGTGACTGTTAACAGACATATGAACCCTCTAGTTATTTAATCGCTTATTTTTTAAGAAAGATTTTCTTTTTCCTGCCCCTGTTTGATCATGGATTGAAAGAAATGTAGTAGAATTGTGATCAATTACTGAATTGTTTCCATGATGTGGAATAAATAAAAAAAATAATTTGTGGTGTAAAGGGTGTGTTAATGTGTACGTAGTTACTTACAGACTGCTGGCTTGGGCTGATTTGACCTGAACTCTTTCCTGGTTGAGAAATGAGGAGTTGTTAAACAATGAAAGAAAATCAGAATTAATAAAGATAAAAAAAAAAGAATCTGTGTACACAGCGTTGAGTAAAACACACACACTTCTTACCAGAAGTGCAGTCCTGGGGTCCTCATGGATGAGGATGTCCTCAGCTGAAACTCTGCTCCTGTCCTTCTTTGTCAAAGCTACAGAAACACAAAGAATGATCATCAACAGTCACGTGTCACCAGGAACACAGTTCAGACACATTTTCTGATTTATGAGTTGCAGAGAACAGGAACATGAGCTAATCGATAATGTGTGCATCGTGAGCCTACTGGAGTCAGGATGGAGAAAAGCCGGGTTCCTGTCAAACTCTGTGAATCCAGCGTAGGAGTTGACGGCTCTCATGTTACCGTGACCTTCAGGGTGACCCTGTGACCAAAACACAGATAGATAAAGGCTAGATAAAGAAGAAAATGTATGAGAAAGTAACCGATATTCCTAAACACTGATCATTGATGACTTTAATAGCTTTAAGTCAATGAGCCTCATTCAATATGTACGCAAAATGAGTCCCGTTGGATTCATGACACATGCACACCGACAGTTTTGTTCTTGATAGTGAATCAGAGTCATTCTAAATTGACAGGCATGTGCCTGCTATATGTGATCAGCACACTGCCACAAACCCATTTCTCTATATAAGTAAATATATTATAACAGAGAGAAAGGTGAGATTGAGATAATAGATGAGGAGGAAGCCAGAAAAGTCACACTTGTCATTTCCTCTGGAGTTGATGATTAAAATAAAAGGGCTGCACACAACACCAGAGGTGGTGAATGTTGTGGCACCTGAGGCACAGCTCAAGGAAAATAAAAAAACAAAAACAAAACAGTTTGACATTAAAGTTGATGCGGAAAAAAAAAAGAACAGGTCAGAAGACAAAAAAGGAAACAGGCAGAGGGCAAGATGATAGTCTTGCCGCAATAGACAAACATAAGTGGAAAGAATGAAATGAAGGTGAAATTGATCCATCTAGGCATGACTTTCACCCAGAGGTAATTTCATGCAAAACTGTAAGATGATATATGCAATTTCCTGCATATTCTGAAATTAACGAGCAGAATGTAATAAAAAAAATATTGATAAAATAGCAGCAGAAATAAAAGCAAAAAATTCAATACAGACATTCTCATATACTTGATTTTTAACCTGGACTGAGATACTAAGTTTTATAGATCAATGTTTTAATTATGACAATAATTGTTGAGGATAATTTGGCATCAATTATAATACATTTAACCACAGCATTAGGAAATAAACATGCCTGAGTACTGAAGTACAGCTGAGTACTTCATTTGTGTGTATGCATGGTTTGTTCTGCAGTTCTACATTTGAGATTTTGAGAGTAGAACAAAGCAAGAACATACAATAACAACACACACACACCTGTAATCTGGTCTGTGTGGCTGGGCTGTGCTGGTTGCTGGAGCTGGAGGCGTCTCTGGGTGTGGAGTGCTGGAGGTCTGAACTGTCTTTATGTCCTGAAACCAGAAAGACAAAGTGAGGCCACCACAGACTGAGTATGTGTTACTAGTATTAGTAATGTTGTGAATTTAACCTCTCAATCACCAAATCACATTTCCCAAAACAATTATTTTAATGTACATTACTTTTCTGTTTTTTTTCCCCCCTCAATCTTGTCCTGTAATGTTTCCACTAAAACAATTGTAAAGAATTTCTTGACTACTACCATTGTTAAATCTATCATTAACATCATCACAACAAAGAAATGATCACAATTCCTTGAAACATTTGATTCTCATGAGAAACTAATCTGTTCAACCTCCACATTCTTAAATCAGAAGTTAGTCCTTAATCATAGAAAACCTCAACCAGTCAACGAATCATTCATGCTTCTGTCACATCATACTGTAAAAGCTCACCGAACAACAGAAAAAAGGACCGGACCAAGGTTATTACCATTGTTAATAAAAAATGAAGTGAAATATAAAATAATAATAATAAAAAAGTAGGCTGAATCTATATCCTTTATCTCTTACAGGTGACAAAAGGATGCATCTATTGTCACCTGTTTGACTAATTGTCTTTTGTGGAATGTTCATCTGTCCTGAATAAAATAGTTTTGTTGACTTTTTATAACAATATTTTTGAACGTCACACACAAATCTAAAAATAACACTAAATAATTAAAACTAAACTACCATCGCCACTGTAAAAATAAAACTTACACTGAAAACAAGTCAAAAAGAAATAAAAATAAAATCTAATAACAAAATACAAAATTATTAAAACCTTGTTCCAGAGAGGGTGGGAAAAGGAAAGGAAAAAGCCACCAGCGAGAAGTGGAATGGGATCCTGATCTGGAGATGGACAGAACGAGCACCCGGCAGATGCAGCCCTGAGTTTGGGCTCAGACTGAAACTCAAACCTCTCTTTGCCTCTTGTGACATGTTCCTCTTGCCAACAGGGACTTCAGAACCGCTTTGACCCTTGCAGCAGGACGTCGGTAGAGTTGGCGGTCTAGACAAACTCCGCTCGCTGCACCTAGGTCTGTGGGACTTCCTGGCTGCCACAGCAGGAGTGTGAGAGGAATTTGGCAGGCTGCTATGTTCTTGAATGTCAAACGGTGGCGATAAGGACTTCTGAGCGGTAGCTTCAGTGTCTGTTCCTCGTCTATTCAGACAGATCGATTTGCCATCATCATCATCACCGCAGAAGGCCTCGTTCACATATCCGCAACTCACCTCCCTGTCTCTCTCCCCCGCTTCTAACCCCTGTTTGTTCTCAGGCTTCACAATGCAAGCAGGCAAGCAGGGAGGCCCAGTAGAGCCCGAACTTGACACAACGACAACAGTAGGATACACACACACACAGTTCCCATCCTCTTTTATCCTCTGATCAACACCAGACTCAGTCTTATTATCATACTCACCGACAAATGCCCCAAACTCTACAGTGGTGCTGTCAGGCTGGAGGGGCTGCTGGTAAAGCCCAGCTAGGGCCAGTTCAGGGTGGCTGGAGCCACTGGGCTGGGAAGGGGTGCTGCTGATGTGGAACTGAGCCCCAGCAGAGGGCACGTTGGGCAGGCTGGATGGGGAGTCGGAGTAGCCCGGCTCTTGTGGACGGGTCAGCTTACTCTGGGTGAAAGAGTGGCCTCGGAAACGCAGCTCCGGCGGGGAAACTGCTACAGCACTCTGGACAAAGGCACTGGAACCAAAACTGCCTGAGGAGCCAGCCTCTGCAGCAAGGTGCCCGAGCCCAAACAATCCCCTCCTCTCAGGGCTCATCGCCAGGTTCAGGTTGGGGTCCAGCCCCAGTCCTGCTCCAGTGCTGGGCCCGCCTCTTCGGCTACTTTCAGTCCCCGCCCCTCCCCCTACACCCATCCCAAAAAGAGAATCTGCTATGTTGTTGGCTCCTGTCTGGGGGAAAGAGGAGCCGAAGTAGGCGCCGACACTGCGTTTGCCGATGGCGGACGATTTGGAATGGGATCCAGTATCTGTTGCCACAGGGGCGATGCTGGGGCCCACGTTCTTAGAGAGGCTGAGCTCCCGGGTGATCTGGTTGTGGACCTTGCTGGCCTCCGATGCCCTCTGAGCAGTTAGTGTCTTCAAAGTGTCCACAGTCAGAGCTGAGAGGTCCTGGAGGTGACCAATCTGAGAGTCCAGTGTGTGCAAAGAGCGTTTTATAAAGTTGACCTTGTTCCCAACCTCTTTCAGCTGCAGACACATGGTTTCGACCCTGGAAATGACAGGAAACAGAAGCTTTGTTAACCCACAACACAGATATAATTAATGTTAAGAACTAGCAGAAAACTGTTAACATTTAAATCAAACATCATTAATATATAAAGAAGTGAACTAACACACTACACTGCACATTTAATCATTTAATTAGAGCATTTAATCAGGTTTAAGAAGCTGGAACCAGATAATTTGAACATTTTCTTCTTAAAAAATGATTCAGATCAATTTATTAATTATAGAATTATAGAATTAGGTGGTGATTAATGTAATAGTTGGTGACTAGCCATTGCAGATTTATTTTGAATGTTGCTTCAAATAGGGACAAAATCAACCAACCTTTCTGAGGTAAGACGTATGCGCTCCTCACTCCCCGAATGAAACTGATCATCCTTTTCATGAAAGTATGTCTCCACACACTGCTCCTCAAAATCATGAAGCTTCTTTTGGTCTTCCTCCGTGAGAAACAGCTCTGAAAGGAGGAGAATCCATTATGGAGATGCAGGATATTGCACCAAAGTGCCTTTATCAACAGAAAGTGGAGACTCTATACTGCGTTATCCTTACTACTGGTTAGAAGCAACACTTAAAACACAAAAATCATCCAAATTAAAATGTTTGCACATTTAAAATTATCATTGGTTCCGTTTTACAGATTTGTAAATAATCTATGTGTAATCTATATGAGATTTGTGCCAGGATCATACTTGGTCCATAGGTATTCTCCTTCTTTCTCTTTCTGCACATACAGAAGAGAGAGTAGATATGGCACAGGAGGATGAAGGGCGGAGGGAGGACAGGCTTATCATGGTACGCCATGATGAAATGGTAGCGTTGGTACTTCCACACCAGATTGGAAATCGATTTCACTTGCAGATACACATTGCTGGAAAACAAGAGAAATGACCATTTGAAGACAATGATGGTGAGAAGAATGTCAGTAATATTTTAAGTTATTGTGTGCAAGTGAACTTTGAAAATGTTCTGCACTCACTTGAAGAAGGCGATGAGGAGGTTGACCATTAGTATATACTGTACAAAGAGGTAGACTGCTTGTAGGAAGGGGGTCAGCCACACTCCTGCCGCACACAGGGGCTTCACTGATTGTTCACTGTTATTGGCACAGACTGAAGAGGAGGAGCCTATTAGGATACATGACGCCTCTCAGGTCATGTTTAAATGCATTTACCCAACTTACTAATGGGTCTAAATCTAACCTGAATGGATACACACTAAGACGAAATTCAGCAGCGATGTACATTATCACTTCTGTCTAACTGAAACTAAAATTTAGTGTTCTAGTGTAAAATCTGCTCTAGATGTTTATTGTATATGTTAATTGGGACAGCTAAAGAAGATTTCCAATTAATGGGGATGATATATAAAAAGCCTATTGGTAAAAATTTGTTTATAATTAATGAGTTTCTTTTATATTTTTGGGTCATTTTATGCTTAAAGACCTATTTTTAGTTTGTAAATGAGCAACTGAGCTAGAACATATTGATATAAAATATTTCATATCAATCGATAATGGCTGATCATTTTTAATTCTTAATTTTTAATAACAACCAGGAGAAAGAAAGAGTATGGCCACTGATTCAATCATCAATTTATCCCTTATCAAGGGATATATGATGCTTATGAGCCAAGGAGGAAGCAGCTTTGGTTTTCTTTTGATTGAAACTATCAATAATATATTGAAATATTTTCAGATTTTATTGATAATGTGGATATTGATATCTAAAGAATACTGTCCTTACCCTCATAATCTCCCCTATCATCCTCCTCATTCTTACCATCGATTTCATAGGCATACACTTCCCCATACATCATCCAGTATGGTTGGAACACCACATCTTTGGCCAGTGTCCAACTGGGCTCTTCTTCTGGGTACAGAATGGCTTTCCTTGGTACACCATAGCTCAGGAGGACTATAGCCATGATTACCACAATGTAAAACATGTTGGCCACCTGAAAGAGATGACACACTCATTTCAACTTGTGTTATAACATTTGATTTTCTTTAGCACATAAAATTCCTCTGGGAACTCCAAGTCTGCTCCAATTCTTCACTTTTGCTTTTAGAAAAACAATAAAAAAGTCCATTGACTTTTATATTGAGATATACAAGTTTTCATACAGGGGAAGATTAAAAAAGGTACTTTCTTCATTTTCTTTGTTTGCTTGTTTCAAAACAATTTTGGGGTATATATAAAATAGTAATGGCTGTCTTGAAATCCCTAACACAGATTTTGTTATTGTCAACTACTCAACAGCTATGAATGGGTGTAAAGTCGTCTACAAAAATCTACCATCACTGAAAGGAATAGTTGAGTCCAGCATTTTAAGAAATAAACTTTGACTTTTGAAAGATTGGCACCACACATGTCTGTATGGTAAATGTGAAGCTACAGAGAGCACCAGTTAGCTGGTGTAAGGTGTAATGTGTTAGATGAATTTTGACTCCGAACAGATGTTCATAATTTTCAGTCTTTCTGTTGAGCTAAGCTTATCATCAGCCATGCAGACATGAGTGATATTGATTCTTATACTCCTCTCTCAGCAATAAAAGCAAATAAGCGTATTTCCCAAAATGTTGAACTATCTAAAACTTGAAAAATAAATGAAAACTCAGATCGATTGATTTAACACATCATATTACCATTTTCTCAGCCAATATGCCGCTGAAGATGGGTGATCACTTACAAAAGGTTTGTAAATACTTTGTTAAAATAGCACCATGAAGCACAGTACATCAAACACATGAAGTAAAAGTAGCAATGGCACAAACTGACAGGGCTGTTAAGGATAACATAGCAGGTTAAAATACCTAAAGGTAGATGAATAATGCTGTTTAAATGTGAATGTTCAAACTGAAATATGGTTATTAACATGAGTAATTGGTGAATCCACAAAAACAAAGAAACTTCACTTTCACAAAATATTTGAACTACAGTTAAAAAAAATGATTTGTCAACAATGCTGTCATGTTTTATAACAAAATAATGATTATCAAACATTTATATATCATGTCCTACTGTTGGTAAAATGTTAAAGCATTTGTACATAAAATATAATCTGCTTGTCCATCTGATTCACAAAACCTACAGGACATTAAAAATGGAATAGTTGCAAATAAAAATGGAATATTTTTGATTTATTAAACATGAGTAACAATATTCAGAGATTTAAAAACATTATTTCAAATTAAGTAATAGATAAATATAAGACACTTGATTGATCTGCAACACCGTCCCCCAGTGTTGCACATTAATCTTCTATTTATTCGGGCTGTAAATAAAATTGGGATAGTTTTTATATATTTCATTCGGGTTCAGGGTGATTTTCTTTGGCACGTGAGTTTGTTTTGGGAACCCCAGGTCATCACTACTTCTTTACCTTTACTTTTAGAATAAATCACATTAAAAAGTCCCTTTATTTTAAAATGGGTACAAAGGTAAAAAGGTACTTTGTTTGGCAATTGATTTCAATTTTGGGGAAAAAAAATAATAATGCCTATATTGAAATCCACAAGTTAAAGGTGCTTTTATGAATTTGTGAAATTGTTTTGTTTGTTTTTGTTATGAGTAAAATCAAATTTTCAATAAATTTCCTTTGTTATTTAAACAGGGTAGCACTTGCAGAAACATGGATGAGTAAAATAGTGAAATCTTTGTCACAAGTGTATGAAAATATGGAGTAGTTCTGTGTTTATGCTCATGATGTGAAACCAATGTCACAGGAAAAAGTTCTGTTCAGGCATGTTGAGGACTAAAATATGAAAAAAACGGTTTGACAAATCCTTCTGTGCTTTGTGTCAGACACAATATACCAACATGTCACTTGTGATGTGTTACTAGAAAGCAAAACTGTCTTTCAAACTATGATGATTGTGTTTGGTGAATCATAATTATAAATAAAAATAGAACTCACCATTTTGGCAATCATCATGACATAGGGTCCAGCTTGCTGGTTGACAGCCAGGATGTCAAGGAGTCGCACATACCAGAAGATGATATTGAGACAATAAACTGTTCTGCCAGGGACGAAGGCCGCTCCTCCACCCAACCTCAGGCCAAAGCCAATAAAAAAGGTCATGATGGCCAGAAAGTCAGACACATTGAAATAGTCACTGAACCACACCTTGATCTTCTGACTTATTTTTCCTGCCTCAGACATAAACATCTGCGGGAAAAAAGGAGAATGAAGTGAAATAATAATATTAGTCAAATTTATCAGTCTATTTTTGTAGACCCTAAATGAGTGAGTAACACTTCTGCTTCTCATACCTCTCGAATTTTCTCGATGGCAGAGGTAAAGATGTATAGGATGACAACCCACTCTTGAGGAGAAGGCCATTCAGGCATCTTGACCAGGACCACGTATGAGTAGAACATCAAGAAGCCCAGGTAGAAAAGCTGAGCACAAGAGGCACGAGAAAAATACTCAGCATTGTTGGACATGGAGTGAAAATTCTTCATCAAAAACATGAGGAACAGAGGAATTCTCTCAAGAATGGAAGAATATAACTGGCCTGCGCTGGCAAAGAGCCAGGCAGTTCCAGAGAGGGGCTTCCTTTGGCTGAAATATTTTGAGATGAGGTCAGCTGAGGCCCTCTAAAGGGTCCCAACCTCATCGTGGCACTTTCGGTCAGGAGCAAATAGTTTTCACTGGGCCTCTGAGCCCTCAGTGCTCAGCTGGAGGTTAGCTGTGTGAGAGAGAAACATCGCCTGCTCCGACTGAAGAGAAATCCACAGTTCCCAATAAAGTCTGCTCTCAAAGGGAGGGGACCAGAGGGGCGTCCACAAGAAATTATGGGAAATTTTAACCCACTAAACATTTATAGATTTAATATATTTATAGTGATTAAACCACATTTCCAGATGTACTATGAATATATATATATTATTACTGCAGCATTAAAACACAGGTGTGTAGTTGTGGTCTGTTTAGGTTTAGTAGCTAACTATGTAGGTCAGAAACAGTATACACATTTGTTTTTTTATAGGATATACAATACTTTATACTGACATTAATTTTGCAAACTCTGAAAATCTGGCCTGTGCTTATTGCTTGTGAAAAGTGCACAAGAAATACAATTTATCATTATAAAATATAATTGTCTTATAATTGCCAATAAAAATTGCACTTTATCAAAAGACAGCAGTGAAATAAATACCTAAAGCTCCTGTGTATCAGTTCATTGCTTTATTGTTATTTTTTGTTGTTGTTGTTAACTTGCATAAATGTATCATGGTCCTTGATACAATAAGATGATTAATAGGTTATCAAACTCTACCAAAGGGTTTCTATGGATGTGGTAACTTTGTCCACCAATGAAATACAAATCACACAAAACGGCTTCCTCCTCCCTGTACAAGTGTTTTTGTTATGACTTACTGGTGTATTTTTACTTGTATTTTTATACGTATTCATTACTCTGTTTTAGCTCTTTTTTCCCCCAGTCTGGTCTGGACTAGTCCCTAATGAGGCGAGATTAGACATATATATAACAGTATTTTGACTGTCAAGACTGTCTTTGGAGACTTCACCTCAAAACAAGTTTCTTATAAACATGAATAACAGTGAATATAATAAACATGAAAATAAATAAGGTGAGAAATTATAAAGTCAAGTGAAAGATTATTCATTTTCTTTTTTTTTTTCACTATTTACAGCTTGAAACCCTTTTGTTTGTATCTTTTGTATAGATATGTATAGATAGTTTGTGTCCCAATTAAAACTGCTTTTGGTGTATTATATTTCTGAGTTTGGTCAAAGAGCTCCATTGTTTTTAAAAACCGTGAGAAAGAACAACAATTAGCATATAGGCAGGTTTAGGTTAACTGTTGGATCTTGGTGCTAAAAAAGTGAATTACTGGAAAATCCGGTATTAACTCGACCATCAAGCCACTGCTAAGAGCTGCACTGATGTGTTGAAATCAGGATGGAAGCAGGTACAGCAGATGTAGATAAGCTATATTACGTAGACAAGCAGTTTTCAGTGATGGTATCAGCACATTTCAGTCCTAAACAGCCTCAAACAACCCTGACCCTGCAAATACAAATCAGTAACGACTCCCAAGTTCCTGAGAACTGGCCTCAGGCTTGAATCCATGAAAAAAAACGAAAAAAAAAAAACATGCAAGTGCAAGTGAGAGGAGACGAGTGATAATCCTTTGTGAATGTGACTTTGCAAGATCATGTGTTTTAGAATAAGCTTAAAGTACTACCGCCTTTTGTTCTTATCTGGCTCTTGTGAATGTGTGATATGTGGATAATAAGCACAGGTCATGAATCCAGTGTGAAGAGGTTCATGTTCTCCACCCATGATTCCTACTGCTGCTGCAGCCACAAGGACAAGTTCCTTTATTGGTTTCTTACCTGCTAGCAGCCAGTGTAGGATTACATGAATAGAAAGAAAGAACACAGAGGGCTGGATGATATGGACAAAAGAAAATATTGCATTTTTTAACCAATATCAATATTGTGATAATATTGTAGGGATGACTATTGGTGCCCTCATAAAATATTTGCACAATGATAAATAATAATCAGTCAAGTAGATATGTCTAAATGGTTAAAGGCAAAAATAGAACAGCTGGTGTCTGAATGGTGGTGACGAGTTCAGAGAATTACATGACTTTACTGTAATGGAGCCAACACTTAGGCCATATCATAATATTAGGATCTAAAATCTGAGCTGATATCTAGCCTCATATCATGATATCAATAAAAAGATTAGAAGATGATGAATATGAAGCCTCAAGTTATTGTTTGTGGTCACAACAAATATCGATTTCATTTGGGTTTCATAAGTAAATTAAACTTCATATGAAGAAATGAAAAATAAAAAAATATTCACTGCATTAGTTTTAAAAGCATTCTCAACTTCCCTTTTAGTGATTGAACATTTAGCATAGTCCTGTATAAATGTGTGATTGTGTTCCCTGGGTTTTCCTGTGGGAGGTGCTGTGTGAATATCTGTCATTACTGTAAATGCCTTTATACACAGTTGCTTCATTCTTAGAATTTCACAGTTTTCTGTTCTGTGTGTGCAGCTAATAAAACAAAGCTGCACCTTGTCCATCTTTGTATTTGTGGTATATATCGGGTCAGAATCTGATGGAAGATTATTTAGTGATATTACTGCATCCAGTCCAAATCACACAATCCAGTACCACAGTGGAGGGGTCTGCATTGGTGGGGATGTGTTTGTGGTACAGCTGAGACAATGAAAAACAATCTAGAAAGCTGAATTGAAGCTACAGTTTTATGCCTTAAACATATTCCCCTCTTTTTACCTGTGTTTTTCTTGTACCAGCCTTTTTTTTTTATTCTTTTGCCAATTTGTTTTCATTTCTTTCTTGTATCAGACTTTTTTTCCCCTGAGCTCATCGATATCAGGGAGCAAATGCTTTTATTTCAAATAAAAAACTAGGCTTAACGCATAAAAAAGGATGTATTAGACATCAAAATAACATTAGTATAATGCACAGGCAGTTATCACAGCAGCAACAGATTTATCTTTGCATAAGCCTAGTTTATACTTCTGCGCAAGGATGAAGAGGTAAACAGCTGAATACAGCTTTATATTACAAAATAATCTGCCAGGCTAAAATTCATGCAATTAGCCATGGCAATGTGAGATTGGGTTTAAGTTTAATGTTTTAGTTTTTTATTCTATTTCACCTTTTAATATTTTAGTATTTAGTTTTGTTGTACTCTGTGGTCTTTATCATTTTAGTTTTGATTATATCTTTTAATCTATTAGTTTTCTGGCTCCAGTGTTTTCTCGTGTGTGTGTGTGTGCATCTCTATATGTGGAAAGGAGGTGGGGGTTACTGTACTTTATCAGTCTACCCGTTTTATTTTGTGAAGCACTTTGTGGTGTGTTTTTAAATGTATGAAAAGTGCTATATAAATATATAAAGATTGATTGAATAAAGAGTGAAATTGGACTCAACTTGAACCTGCTCCTACAGCATAAACACACATTGCTGCTGTTTTTCACACATTGTTGTATTTGGTCTGAACACTGCCATTTATCCCCTAAGCATCAGAGAGGAAGATGAATGGTTTGACTGACTGTTACGCACAATCCTACTCAGATTAACCAGCAGTAATGGAAGGTTGGATGAAAGGGTAGATGAGTGTATACATGTTCTCTCTCCTGTCATCGCTTCATACCGTGTTGGACCAGAACTTCACAATGGGAGCATGGTAGAAGGCATATATTTTCCTGGTTAAGGGCAGCTTTCTGGAGCGAACATGTGTCTCCATGTCAGTTTTGGCCTCCACATGGTCATGGGATCTGGTCTCCTTGAACACATCCTGCAGGGAGGTTAAAAAAAAGGCCCCAAATTAGATGATACCAAGCCACAATGTGGAGCGAATGTGAAAGAGAGAAGGGGAAAAAAAAGAATTACATGAGAGTAAAAAAAAAAAAAAAAAAAAAAAAAGAGTAACCAAACAAACAGAATAAAAATAAAGATTGAGAAATGAATTTATTGTGTATTACAAAATAGTGAGTAACCCGGTAACACAATCTAAATTCTAACAAACTGAATGATTAACATTCAGAATGCTTTAAAACTAAAGATAGGCCATATTGTGAAGGTTTTCAGTAACTGACAGATCTACATCAGATATAAACACAGAGAGATAATCTAACCATTTGGATGTCTTCAGCTATATTCTGGAAGTTGTGTTCGCTGTCCTCCATGGTCATCTGATGGTCATCCTGACTCTGAGGGATGTGAGCCATCTCAGCCTTGGACTTGTACTCCAACAGTAGGATGGCAGGAGGCACCAAAATACTCAGAATTACCTGGAGACAAAAACACACGCATGTGGGTGGGTGCTGCTACATAGTCAAAATTATCCCTTTAAGTACCTGAATCCAAAGTATTATATGGTCTAAAAACATTTCAAATGGAATCTGACACGCTGTAGCCTACAGCACAATGTGCAACAAGGTCACAAAAAATAAATCAAAGGATTTTATTATTTTGCAATTTGAGAATAAAGTCGAAATATGTGAAGAATGAAGCTGACTCCTGTTATGTGAAAGTGTGTGTAACATTTCATCCTTGGAAAGTGACTGACCACTCTGCCTGCCTGCATATCAATCAACCTGATGTGTTGCTTGCAGGCATTACCATGGATACCCTCACATCTGTCTATTACAGCATTCTATTTCAGTTTGCACAAATAAGGACAAGTCTGTGTTTTCACTTCTCAATAGACTAAATTTTCTGTAATTGTCTGTAATTTTCTGCAAGTCCTGATGTAAAAAATAATAATCTTTTGACTAAAAACAATTTTCAAGTATAACTTAATGAATTCATCTACAACACTTTTGATTCGTTTTTAAAAGTTGAAGTTTAATTTTGAAATGTCAAAGTTCATTCTTGACATTTTGGCTTTATTCTTGATCTCTTGTTTATGCCTGGCCCAAATACTCTTTCGTAGAAATCCAGTTTTTGTGGCTTTTCGCAATTTTGTTTTGCCTTCCCAATGACAAGAATAATACAAGGTCAAGCCCAGCTGAAGTTGTTCCCACACTGACACAAAAACATTAAAAATGTCTCATATTATTGGTCACAGAAAGCCAACAAATGCCATGTTCGTTCCTTGTGAGAATCTAATAAGGAAGACACCATCAAACAGCACAATAACTATTTCTAGTGGTTTTATTAATTTATAACTAATAAAATATTTTAATTAATAATTAATAAGTGTGCTGCTGCACCTTGCACCAGGAGGAATATCTGAGATAAGACAAGATTCATTCTGCTAAGTGGCATTCTAACATCTCAACAAGTACTGGAACTGAGATTGGGATTAGATATGAAAGCAAACCTTTGTTCCAGCCTCAGGAACACCGCACCTGCGGCCAAAACTTCACCAAACACAAATGTTAAACCATTGCACAATGTTAATTGCATATATTACCAAAAAAAAAATCTAAAGGGAACATGAACCTTGTACCAGGAGTTCTTGCGCATGTTTAGCCGTCCCATCCACATGTCTGACAGCAGCATCTGGGTGCAGGTGTGAGCCACAAAGGGCCGTAGATGGGATGAGACAGCCAACTTCAAACACGTGGAGTTGCTCCAGTTCTTCAGCTCGTACGTCAACAGCTTCATGGCCATCGTCTCGTCCTGCCTGAATGACTGCTCCAACAGGTCCACAGCTAAGGTCCCAAAATCACTGAAAAAACACCGGCGCTGCTCGTTAAGGCAATTTTATGAACTTATAAAACTTTCAGAAATTTATGAACTTTTTAAACTTTTAGACAGGTTATACAGTCACAGAGAAACTTACTTTGAGTACTCCTTGAGCTCCTCTGACGTGTCATCCACCACGTCGCTCTTCTTTGCCTCATAGCCCATAGACCGGCAGAGCTTACAGGCCACCAGGGCTTTAGCCATGTTCTCCTCACCATGCTGCCAGAAGAAAAGTGACATTTTCTGTCTCTTCATCAGTACAGCCCACACCAGCAGCTCGTTGAATGGGTAAGGAAACCGCCGCGTCTCTGGGTCGTCTATGTCCACAATCTCTTCTTTGCTCCTCTTTTTGTTCTGCTCAGTGGAGGATTCAAGCTGAGAGGAGACGCAGTAACAGTTAGACAGTTAGAACAAGACATGTTAGTCTCGGCCTCATCGTTATCATGATTGTCCCCATTTAACAACAGCTCCTGAGATGCAGAGTCCAATTTTATTTAACATATATGCATTTCATTTAACCTTTAATTAACCAGGCAGGTCAAATTAGAACAAATTCTTTTTTTACAATGATGGCTAATGATTAGAGGACAAAAGGACCTGTTGAAAGGTAAAAGGCTCCAAAAATTAAAAAAAAATAATAATAATTCTGTATGATTTTACCACTGAGAGTGATCAGTGGTCAGACAAATAGAATATGAAGAACTTTCTTTATCTAGCAGTTGGTTTTACTTTAACATTTACTGTTCAAGGTCAAATTTGATTCACCTGAGAGAAGTAAAAACACTTGTTCTTTTGACAAGTGGATGATTTCTCCTTATGAGGTCCAGAATAAAAAATGGAAATAAGTATTTCAAAATGTTTTTGTACAATTGATATATTTTCATAGAATGTTTGACTAATAATTATTAAAGAAAACCGGTGTATACTTTACACTTTCACTGAAATATTTTGTTTTCCATAAACAAAGAGCATAAAACCTAAAGAATAAACTCTCTTTGCCTTATGACTGCTTCATTAAGAATTAATGACATGTTTATTGTTACTGATTAAGTTTTTATGAATGATTTGTTGTTCCTAAATCTGGTAAAGAGACAAATTATGAGGTAGAGTAAGGATGAACTAATTTGACGCCAAGCTAATTTTAGGTGTTTAGGATGGTCTGGTATAAAGAAGCTGTGAGAGTTCACCTTGGGTTTGTATGGCTGTGCAGTCTTGATGAAGTGGTTGTGCCTGGTCTTCTCCTTCTTGTCAGCCTGCATGCTGAACGACTCGTGACTTTTCCTCAGGTGAGATCCAGGACCTGCAGTTTGACGTCCAGACCTCTGAAGAATATAAAAACATGTTCATGATTTGTCTCCACTTATTTTAATTACAGTTTCATGACAAATGAAATTCATTTACGGTCTTAATGTTCGAGATCTACATGTGTTTTCATTTATTGGGCTACTCACAGATTCCAAAACAGACCACCCTGGTGGCTTGTTTGCAAATGGTTCACTAAAGAACTCTACATCTACTAAATATTACATTTTAATCTTGTCTGCTATTGTCAGAAAAAATAAAAATCTAAATGTGCATCACTAAGAGGCCAAAATTATTAGTACAATGCATGTATTGTCACTGCAGTTTACAAAACACCCAGATTCAGTCCTCGACTTCCTTTGTTTTGAAAAACAGGATTGAACTCATACAACTTGAAAGTTAAACAAAGACAGAAGTTATGAACTAAACACATAAAAGATGTTTTGTGCAATAAATATGTTCCTACTCACCCTGCTGTTGCCATGAAGATTGTTGTAAATGATTCGAAAGCGTTTCCTGGTGTAGTTGCACCTGTAAGTCCCACCCATCAGGTACTCAATAACCAGGCCAACATCAATCAAAGTGATCTTATAGTTTGGAGGCAGGTGACTCTACAAAAAAAAAAAAAAAAAAAAAATCACAGCGACGTGTTTGAGATTATTAATGAGACTAAACAGATTGTGGTCAACATCAGCTAATGAAACAATCATCTGACCCTACCTGTTTCACATCTCTAACCAGGTGGAGGAGAGTTGGGTTGTTGGGGGATTGTTTCTAAAATGCAAGACGACACAACAAAAGTTTACTTTTCTCAAACTCAAATGTGTTTTTCATTGGTTTCCTTTAGTGGTGTGTGTACAGGTGCATCTAATTTCAGAAAGTGAAATTTATATATTTTCATTACAGAGTAAAATATTTTAAGCCTTTATTTCTTGCAGTTTTGAAGATTATGATTTACAGATGATGAAAACCCGAAACTTGCACAGATTCACCTGTATATATTTTTATCATTTTACCATATTATAAAGCTCCTCCAGCCGATTGATTGTCAGGAAACGGTGCATGCTCACACCGTTTTCTATGAGCAACTTGACGAAGTCCACCCTGTCCATCACGAGTGCATCTAGCATTGCCTGCTCCAAAGCGCTCACCTATACTCACAAACGGAGACAAACATGCTGTTATGGGCTATATTTTTTCATAGCAAATCATTATTTATAAAACAAACATGGTGAGGGGAAAAGACCCAAAATATCGCTGCATTACAGAAAAGACCCAAAATGTAAATAAATATTAACTATCCCCCCCATTCACCCAAGAGCCGGAGTCCCCAAGTTTCCAAACAAACATCTTCACTGAGGGCAGCTTATGATGACAACTGTAATAGGCTTCATGTTACAGTTAAGACAAGCAGCTGATGGCAGCCTGCCCGACTCCAGTCCCATGGCTCTTCAGATAGCAGATCGCGCTCGGCAGAGATTCTGGGGTTGTTTTGGGGCGAGTCCAAAGGTTCAGAGCTAATACTAAGTTAAGCAAACAACCATAGAAATCGAGGCTCACACAAAACACACACTCAAGCAACACACATACGTACCAAGAGCTGCTGCCCGTACACAAACACATGATTCTTGGCAATGTCTACACGGTCCCAGGCCAGAGTCAGGAACAGCTGATCGAAGGCAGACGCGTTTGTGCCTGAAATACACGGGTAGAGTCAAGTGTTAACAAACACAAAGCAACATATATTCTTTTCCAGGCAAGTAAAGCCTTATTAACCGTGTATTTCCTGTTAGCCAGCTAGCAGGATTAGAGGGGGTTAGTAGAGCAAGGCTGGGACAGTAATACAGTCAATTACACACTAATACAGCAACACAGCAGATTAGACTACAAAGTAAATCCCTGCTCAGTCTACTGCTCTCTTACACTGTGATCTGGTTTATTGCCCTCTCAATCTAATGATGATATTTCCTGGACACAGTGGCAATTGTCTAAATGTCAAAACGGGAACCGAACAGGAATTCTGGTGGCCTGAAAATGCCAAATTGACTAATTTCATTTCCAAATAACCTGCTTTTTCCAGGCCACTCTTTTTTCCACCCCTCACTCTTTTTCCAGTCCTTTGTTTGATTTGCTTCTTACACTGCACTGTAACTTTTATTGTGGTAGTTCATTTGTCTTAGGACATTTATTTTCTTCTCTGTTTTTAACTTTATCTAAATGTCCTTTTATAATATAATATGTTTCTTTTGCACTTTTTCCTAATGGTTTTTCTGTTTTATATACAGCACTTGCACTTTTATATACAGCAATTGCATTGTTGTTAAAATGTCCTATCCAAAAAACTTACTTTGCCTTATTAGGTACAGATCCACGCAAAAAAAACAAAAAAACATCAAAATTTTCATTTCAATATTTTCAATAAGATTTAGAATAATGTTAAAATTATCATTCCTCCAATATCACAAATCATACTGCTATTTGGCCCCAATATGCTTTATATTATGGTTTTGACAACAGTGATTCTGGGGATTCCTTCCCAGTTGACATGCAGCCTTTTAAATGCTGCCTGCTGAGTAATAAATAAACTGAATCAAAGAGAAAAAGATCCTCAAGGAGCAATCTGTATTCTTTAAAATGCGTGAGAACTTTTGTACCGCAGAGTTCTTTGGTTGATGAGTTACTGTTTCACCAAGATTAATGTTGCTCATGTTGACAAATATTTGCCTGAGTGGACTTTTCAATCACTCAGTATGCCAGTTTGTCTTTTGAAAGTCTGAACCTGCTCCTCCAGTTGCCAACAAAACATTCTTGAGTCTGGCCTAAATAAACTAGAATGAATAGAACAAGCGTGAAAACCCAACACAGATTTGCTGCATTCATTGGTGAAGTGACCATTTTATAAATAATTCCTTTAAAGAATGATACAGATTCCAAAAATAAAGAAAGGTCCTTTTTTAAAATTTTTCCCCATTTTGTGTTTCTTAACAGAGGAAGAGGCATAAGATGGAGACATGCAGCTGACAGTGTTGGAATAAAGACGCCCTGTGAATGCAGGCAACATGATCTCCCCAGAAACACAAAGAGAAGGGCACAAGAGGGGGGGGGCTCTGTTCTCAAAGCATATCTGTATCAGAATGAAAACATTACCAAGTCTTGAAATCCTGTAATCTTCCAATGCCAACAAGCTCAGCGTATGAATAGACTGAATCAACTTTACATAACTTTTACTCTCAGAGCGATATTCCTTTAAAAAAAAAAAAAAAAAAGTTCAGAGAGAAATCATGTACCAACCTTGGAGTAAAGCCCTCAGAATGGCTACATCAATGTCCTGGTGATCCTCAGAACTGATGTGAAACACAGTGATCTGTTTTACAAGGGAAAAAAAAGATAGCACTTATGTTCCCACTGACATTCCCCAGATGTTTAAAGAGTTTAACAACTTTCAGCTGATGCCACTATTGTGTAAGTAAAATGGAAGTCTTTTTATTTTATTTATTACCCCTACTTCTCTTCCGTTACCTTGTTTCTCCCCTCTGGAGCTCAATAAAGTCTTATCTTAGCTCGACTGCACTTGATCAAAGTGATTCATTTGTTTTATCTCGTTGGTAGCTGCACTTCTATCTCACTTCTCCTGATGCTTTTAGATTTGGCTTTAACAACCTTATGTCATATTCATTAAGGGATTGTGACACCTTGAAAATTGACCTTATGATTGTGTACAGAGAATGTGTATAAATGTACCAATTCTTTGCTCTTCATGCACTCCATCAGTGTCTGAAAGAGATGCATGGCGTCACTCTGGCTGAAGTTGAAGGTTTTCTTGATGGTCGCAATGATGTCAGTCTCTACTCCATCAGGAAGACGACTGTAAAACAATCACAGTATGATAGAGTTACAGATAAATGTTGATTTATGATTCTATGTTAATCCATGCTGAGCCTACACATGGATTTCTGGTGCGACTCTGAAATTACACCACTAAAATACAGGTTGACGATGGTGGTCTATGCTGCTGTGATAAGTTTCTTTCAGTTTCAACTAAAAACAATGATGAAAGGGGGAGTTATATTTCCTATAATTGTCGATCAGTAGTGCTGAGAAACCTGGAAGAATGGACCAATCACAGCCACAGTTCTGTGTGCTTTCATTTTTGAGGAGATGTAGATCAGGCTATATTGTAGGTACAGCATCATTTCCACACAATTCATTTTGCATAGAATGATTACAACTTTTCAAAACTAAATTTTCTGTCCCCGATATAGTATGTTTTGCACTTTATTACAATAGTCCTGATGGCTGGTTTTAAATTTTCTGATCACAGGTTGTGTGCATTTCTGAATGGATTAAATATTTCTTTTAAAAAATTCGGACAGTAGATCAAATGAACTGAGCTTAGTTTTATGACTCCATAATTGCAAAATTTGATTTCTAGAGACGTGTGTTCCACTTGGCAGCCTTGCGCTTATCAAACTTTATTGGCAAGTAAAGATTACGGTGTTACGTTTAAGGAGTCGGTTCTAGTTCAAGTTAAATTTAGAATTTTGCAAATGGCCTGCAGGTGAGATTACCGATAAGGCAGAGTAACACTAGGATCAACCACAGAACTTTCAATGTGATTACAGCATCATCATGGAAACCTTACGGTTAGGATACAGCACAGCTGATTATTGTCAGGATATCAGATTTCGACCAGGCATCTCTTTAGTAGAGTAATTTTTTAGACTGTTTATAAATAGTTCTATTATTTAGTGGGAATTTTGTATAACAATAAAACATTGGCTTATTTATGATGCATTAGGTGTACTGAACATTTTTTAATAATGGTCAATGATGAGGAAAAGTTTCAACAGACTGAACACAGATTCTGATGTATGTTTATATTACTTATAGTCATTCCTATTTAATAGGAAGTCCATCTGGAGAGAAGACTTTCTAGTCCTAGAGTTGACATATGCTGCAGAGGCATGTTTTCTGGCTCTAAAATCACTTGTGTATAAAGATGCTTTAAATTATTTAATTTCTACATCATTACCATTAGTGTTTCCTGACATATTGTTTCAAAATTATCATCGCAATGTGCGCATCAGTGAAATCATTGCAGGACGTGTGATATCAAGCAGGCAAATTAACTCAAACATGTCATGTTTAAATTCTTTTTTTGCTTGCTACAAAAGGAAAACTGGCTCAGGTGACTATGGAAATCAGTAATTGTGACTGATGAAACAACAAGTTCTAACGTTCCGTTAATAGAGTAAATATAGTCATAAGTGCAGTTTTTTGCAGAAATTGACTCAAAAAAAGCAAATATTAATATTCACTGATGAACTTGATTCAACGACCTGCCGGTCAATAAAAAGCTATTTCTTGAAAACTCAGTGGATTTCATACATATGGTATTTGTTTTACTTCAGAGATTTTTAGGATAGAGAAGCAAATGTATTGGTGATAAGACACACCTGTTGCGTTTTCTATGTAATGTTCTCACTGTGTACAGTGAGTTATACATATGTAAATAATATCCTTAACTTATTGTGAGTAGTGTATACATCTTTGTGTGTCATTATCTAACCACATTTTGCAGCATTTTGTACATTCTTTATTGGCTGGCTGAACATTTCAGCAGATTACTTTTGTCAGAAGTTCAACTATTTCCATCTCCTTTATAACAGGCTGTGCTGCGGTTTGGTCGTTAGAAATCCTTTTGGGACAGAAATAAATCAGAGCCACCAACAATGCTGCCATCAAAGGAAATGCAAAAAATAGGAAAGAACATCACTCTGCAGCATTACAGTATTACATTCTAAGATCATAAAACACTTGTTGAAATCTTGATGTTGCCATTGGGAACCTCAAGCTTAATGGTTTACATTACTCTTTCTCATTTCTTGCTCCATCATTTCCCATCGTTGTTTTGTTTGTGATTTTACTCAATAAATCAACAGAGTACAACAGTGTTTGTATAGATTCAGCCTTGGCACATCATCCACCGTGTGTGTTTGTGTGTTTGTGCATGCGCGAGTGCGTGCGTGTTGTCCTACCCTCCCTCCTCAGTCTGCTTGTGGACATAGGCCAGTATGTCAGCAGCTCGGCCCGTCCCCTCACACACCACCACTGGGACGGGAGGGCTCTCCTGAAGGTACTCCAGCACATTCAGGATCACATTAGGACCCCCCTCAAAGATCAGGGCTACTACAGGGACACCCTGACCAATACCTGAAAGAAAGTCAACAAAAGACCTGCTTAAAGTTTTAGAGAGTTTAGGTGATATTATTGTCTTCATCTACAAACCCTTTCACTTAACACAGCTCCACCCAAATGACCGTTTGTGAGAGGTTGAGTTGATAATGACCAGTTCACTGTTATCACTGTTTCCACAAAGCAAAGACAAACTGACTCTATAATAAGTACAGTTCAAGTTCAGATCAGTCAGGAGTATGTGCAGTGCTAATTATCTATTGACTATAACTACTGACTTATTACTATTATGGATAACATTGAGTTCAACCCAACCTACAATATACTTAACTGATGAAGCAATTATAAATTGTATTTCTGTTATTCTATGAGAGTGTTTTAGTAGTTTTACAACATAACCCAAAATATGACTTTCTGGATTGCAAAGAATAACATTTTTTTTTTTTTGCAGTGTTGGCTAATTTATAATCCCTTTCTCACAATGGTGATTCACTTAAAGGGGCAATGAGTAACTTTCAGAAATACCTTCTCAGTAGTGACACTCTTTTTTTACATGATTTTACATGTGTTTTTCACCTTGGTCTTCTCATAATATTTCAAAACATCTCGAACTTTGTTTTACACCGTGCGTCAGCAAATGCAGCTCTCCCCTGCTGTCACACACACGCATGCACGCATGTGAATTGTGAGGTTTCGGATTACACTTTTGACTGAGTCTACAATCAGGAAAACAAAGAGGGTGAACCTTTGTTCTGCGACTTGTTTTCTGCTCCTTTGTTGAGAAAATATATTGTGTTTTAGCTGTGTGTGTGTGAGTCATTATTGCAGCTGCGCTTTGTTGTGTGTGTGTGGTGGTTGCTCTCATTAGTTGAAG
Source organism: Lepturacanthus savala (assembly GCA_030544235.1). Classification (NCBI taxonomy): domain Eukaryota; kingdom Metazoa; phylum Chordata; class Actinopteri; order Scombriformes; family Trichiuridae; genus Lepturacanthus; species Lepturacanthus savala. The sequence continues at coordinate 32,608,615 of CM060462.1, read as the reverse complement.
AGCTAATATCTGCACAGTGTTTCTAGTCGAGTAACCACGTGTTTGTTGCAGGTGTCACAGCAGAAAAGCAAACAGGAGTGAAAACATACTTTGACCTGTGTTTTTCACATAAAATTCATCCCACAAGCTGTTATAATGAACCTAGAAATGTACAAATAAATTTAACTGCAAAACCTGTTAATTATCATGCAATAATTTAATGGTAACTGTATGTCTCATTTAGTGGAACTTAAATCAATTTCTCAATTGCTCTTTCAAAAAAAAATAAAAGCATGCAAGAATTTCTTTGTTTTCATTAGAAAATATTACACAAAGCACAGATCTGAAATTTACTTTTTGTTGTCACTCCAATCTTAAATTATGTAATAATGTACACTACAGCATAAATAAAGTTAAATGTTTTTGATGTTTTGATTCAACGAGAAACAACATGTCACTGCATTAACTTGGAAAAAGATCCTTCAGCCTATTTTTGTTGAACTAAACTCATCTTGTATATCTCATGTTATACAAGGTTTTACTGATAGAAAACTTTACATTGACGGTTTTCTTACGTGCATGTATTCTTTGGAGGTTGATGTGCTTCTCCAGATCCCGCCGCAACTTGACTTCCGCGCCGTACTTTCCCACTGTCCCATCATCCACCAGGAGGAAATGGGAATGGAGATTGTTGAGGACATTTAGTTTGCTGAGAGGGTTCAGTAGCGTCTGATATGGAGCGATAATCTGTAGTGTATAAATAAGAAAGTTGTAATCGAAAAGTACCTTAACAAAAGAACCCAGGAGCAAAAATCATTAACTCAACATCAAGTAGTGTGGACATGTAGTATCAGCGTCCTTTGTCATGAGATGAGAGAGTGAGAGATGCGTCTTACGTCTCTGCCGATGAGATCATTCCTGTTTTCAATGACTCCCCAGGGCGCGATCCCAATAGTGCAAATTTTCTTTGATGATCTCGAACAATGCTCTTTGAGAGCGTCTCCCACATGCTTCGCCACACCTTAAGAAAGAATTAATTGATTCAATTTGGTTATGTCTTGGAAAGGTGATTTTATCACTAATTAACCATTTGTAATAGTTCACTTAAAATACTGGATCTGTAATTAAACAAGAGTGACCCTTTAACTTTTGTATAAATCTGTGGTGTCTAACTCCATTTAATTCATGGGTTCATCTCAAGTGGGCCGAACCAGGAAGAATTTACATATAGACAGCAACAAATAGACAACTACTCCATACTGTATAGATAACTACACATTTATCTCCCATGTAGGTAGAGAAATCCACTATACATTGACACTATTAATTCAGTAATTGTGAAAATAAGTGAAAAAATCTTGCTTTTAGTACAATTAGTCCAATATCGAGTAGAATTATTTTGAAATATTTTATTCCATTGGTAGATAATTGTGCTTTTTACTTGAATTTGGTTAATTTAGTCTTGTTTTCTAAAAATAAGATTAAATTCCTACCTTTAACTTAATCGTTTTATTTCATATTTTGGAAAAACCTAAAAATAAGGAAAATTATTTGCCAATTTAAGACAATTACTACTCAATATTGTGCTAATTGTATTAAATGATATTGTTTATATTTTACCCTGATAAGATTTCTTTGCAGTGCACTGCACATTATTTAGTTTTACACATTTACAAATCCAAACTATAAATATTTTATCTCCTTGAGCCCTAAAAAATGCTTCCCAATCTAACATTTCTGAGAAGAAAAAGCAACTGGTCCGTTTTTTGTCAGACTTTATACAGTCATTCAGTAGGCAGAAACGGACTCTTTAGCAGGCTGGTTCTGGCCCCCAGGCCACATGTTTGACACCCCTGTTATAAATCACAGCTCCTCAATATACCTTCAGTGGGCAAGTCCTCAGTTAATGGATCTGATAGATTCTCAGTGCTTAATTAGTGAGCCAGGCGAACATCCCAATCATTACTGTTTGGCAGAGATGCTATTCCATTATGAAAAAGCCAATAGCTTTAGTAATTAATCACTGCAGATCTAAACAGCAGCCAGGGCCCAGTTCAAGTTTATCAAATAAAAATTGATTGGTCAGTGACAGTCAATCTGAAACAAGTTAAGTCTGAGCGTCATTCATCCATACAACCCTAAAAAGCATTCAAAGAAAAATACAAGGCTAAAAAAAAAGCTCTATTTTCTTAGAAGCAACAACATCAACATTGAAGATCGAAAACTAAAGGAAAAGGAAAACAAATCTTAACTTTACTGTTGTATATCGATACATACAACAAATAAAATTATGAAAATATACAAGGGGCCGGTAAACCTCTACTGATCGACTGGCTAAGTGGGCCAGCGGGGAAAAATGTTGTGTTGGACACTGTAATAGGCATTAAAAGTAATCACTGGTCTGGATAATTGACCCTGTGAGTAATGATTTAAACACTATGATCAGACCACACCATCTTAACACTGTGCTGTGGCTGCAGACACACCTCAGCCATGAAACACAGCCAAATGACATGCTTACAGACCAGTATTACAACTTCTGCTACATCAGCGCATCACCCTGATGGTGGCTGTGCAGGTTTGTGTACAACGAACATGTGAGGCACGTGTTATTTTCTGCGAATCTTCCAATTTAATATTTGTAATGGTGCGTGGGTGGGAATTAAAGCTATTTTCCTCGAGGGTTGTTTTCATTACAAGGATTTGTTGAGGCAATTTGACATTAAAAAGTTCTTGAAGAGGTTTAACGTCTGCAACCATTATATAACCTTATTTCAACAAAAGACATGTTATGACTTTTCCTGTCTGACTACTCCTCTCTAAATTCCACAGTATTGCAGAAACTGCACAGCTGGCGTTGGGGAGGGATCTTGCAGACCTGTGTTGACCCCTCCGGTGAGAATCCAGGCCCCGGTGGTGACTGCAGCTTTGATGAGGCCCTTGCCCACCACCTGCTTGATGCGTGGGTGCAGCTCAAAGTTCTGAATTCCTCCGTGGACAGAGATGAGGATCTTGGGAAGCTCCATGTGCCATTCCTTCAGCATCAGCCGTAGGATGCTCTCTGGCCGAGAGTCGTGGGACAAGCGCACATACTGGACAAAACAGGAAAAAGAAAAAACACATCAAGCGGACTAAACATTTCAGATTTTAATTGGCATTTTTTTCCTCATTTCTTCCATTAAACAATGGTTAAAGCGTTTGATTATTGACAGTGTTACAGTAATAAATTACTGTAAGGCATTGATTTTTGCTGTAATACAGTAATGTAAGACATTACAGGAAAAATTATAATATTTTATTTGTTACAAATGTCAGTAACACTCATTATAATGCATTTTAACCTGAATTGAAGAGGTTGTTTTTTTTGTTTTGTTTTTCTTCATACAAAAATCACAGCAAGATCAGCAGCACTGAAATGTCTATGCAAAAATGTTTCACTTCCTTTTCCTTGGCTCGTCAAACAGAAGAAGAATCCTGTTGTGACTCTCAGCAATAATGACAAAGGTGAGCTATATTTAGATTGCTGAATCCAAATTTCCAGTTATTTTGGTGAGAGTAACCTAAAAGTTATGTAATAGTAGTGCAATGTCTTACATCCTACAGTAACATACCAAATTACTTTGAAATGACAGTAACTAGTAATAAAGTATAAAATAAGGTAACTTGCCAACACTGGTTATTAATGGCAGAACATTGATGGCACAATTTTATTAATGTTTTTTTAATTGTCACTTTGAACACAGGACCAAGCAAGTCTACGATGTAGAAAACATCTGGGTAGACAGTGAAATAATTAGATAATTTCTCCACAATCCATGTCTGTTATCTCACAAGTCCTCTTTTCATCAGGAAGAATTTGCCCTCCTACCTTGGCCCTGTACGAGTGAGACCCTCCCTGGAAGTTGATGACACCATAGGCGTCAGTGGGGCTCGCCTCTGTGTGTTTTTCCACTGACCACTCCTCCAGCTCGGGCATGGACAAGTTGGGGTTTTCACCCAGCTTCACATCCGAGTACTTGGTGGCCAAGCTGGCTGTGAAGCCAACATGCTGCCGCACCAGCCGCCCGCAGCAGCACCTTCACAACATAAAATTCATTCTAATTAACCAAGTAATGTTGTAAAGCCCAAGAAAAAAAAAACGAATATACAATTATCATTAAACATTGTTAAACAATTGTTTTAAAAAAAGCAGGATGATAATATGGAAGAAAACATGGTCCATGGAACAGGAATCCATGCCACACCTCATCACTACCGAGTTTCTTGTGTCCTTCAGCAAACACTGCATAAAAAAACATTTCCATGTTGGCTCTTCAGTTCAATGAAAGTACAAAGCATTTCTCAAACAGACCACAAAACAAAACAAATAAACCTTAATGACATACTTGAAAAGTAGTCTCAGGTTTCAAATTGTGATCACGAGTAGTAATAACTTGATTACTAAAAATAATTTATTCTGAATTTTGTTTAATCTGAGGCACAGCACACTGTGTTTCACACTCATTTTTTACTGTCTCATGCACTGCAACAACTAACATTACTGACTGAACCGGGAGTGAAAAATCACTATTACTAAAGTACAAATACAGAATAGAGGGGATGCGATTTCAATTTGAGTTCTGTTTTTTCCTAAACTTTTAAGTCATCTTTCTTTCATTTTATGTAAATAAAGTCAAAATTTGTGATCATTTCAAGCTGAAACCAAACAAAAACTCTCTAACTTACAGTATAAATCTCAACTAGCCAACCACAATGACACAACATTGCTTTAGCATCTCAGCAGAAAACAACCAGTCTAGGAGCAGACATGAGATAATGTAACAATTTTAACATCCGATTAATCGATGAAATAAACTATTAAATTATTCAATAGCTGCAGCCCTACTGGTAATGTTATACACATTCCTAATTGTTCCCCACTATTCACTGATCTACAGAAGGCAGTAATATGCCAACAAAGACAGGGAAGAAGACTGCTATTAAGTCAAAATGGGTGTAGACAATACACGGTTTTAGATGTCACCACTCAAAAATGTAAAAAAAAAAGAAAAACACATTTACTACACTGCTTAGGCCTAAAGGGGCCACGACAGAGTATTTCTTATTTGTCATTTTGTTACGTGAGAATATGACTCCTGAGGCTCTAAGTCTGAAGGTAATTGTCTTCCTGTGGAGGGTTTCAGTTCAGTGGAATTACACTAATGAGAAATTTGCCAGCAGACTTTTCCTGGTAGAGATTTCTCATGGATTTAATTCTGTTCGGTTACACAGAATGAGTGAAACAAAGACCAGACAAGCGCTTACCGGACTAGCTGTTGGCAGATCTGGCATCCTGGAAGGCATCTGAAAGGAATTTAACACATTCAAATCACTAATTTAAACACAGATTATAAACGAGATATACATTAGCAAAGATATAACATGTACAATAAAGACCAACATGTGGGTTGTTCTGTCCTAGCGAGGAGGAAGTTCTCCCTATACAAAGTTGTTCGAGGACATAAAGGAAGGTTATTTGTCGGCTGGGCACGCAGCCCGGTTAGATTGGCCTTTAACCAAGACAGAGATATGAAATCTGCCAAGTGGACTCTCTCTTTTATCGCAGTCACATGCAGGGCTTTGTCCCAACATTAAATGGGCCAATGTTCACCAACACCCCCAAATCACCTACAAGCAGTGACACATTCTGTTGTCAGAGTGGGAAAGGCAAATTATTGATGTGAAAGAAAACACGAGGAAAAGAGTAACCAGGTGTCTTTGTTTTCAAGAATGGAAAGAATGCAACTTCTTGAAAGTCTAACAGGAATATCTTATACACAAACGAAGAGGTTAAACAGTAAATGCATCCAACTGTGGGAAACTACTTACAAAGACCTTTATGTTTCTACAATTCCTCATAACGGCAAATGGTTTCTAATCGAGATGCGGTGCTGTGTCACCCAGTGGTTCTGAGCCAATAGCAGCCCTTCATAGAAATCTAACACTGCTTTATAAGATTCCAGTAAATTAACACTGCTTCATTTGACAAAAAGCCATCAAACCAGCTCTTCCAAAACAAAAATTAAAATTATTGGACAGATATAATTTAAATAAAAAAATACATAGGCAGGGTTGTATCAAGAAAATCCAAATGAGGAAACTCAAACAATTTTAAATGGTGAATAATAAAAAAAAAAAAAAAAAAAAAAAAACAGAAGAAAAAGGACAGAAATCCTATCCCCAGCTGTGGAAAATAATGATATACAGGTTCATCACTGGCCTTCCCTCTCAGTTAAAACTGTAATTATAGCGACAGACATAAATATTAAAATTATGTGGAAAGAGACACATTTACTTATTGGAGAGTAGTGGTTAGGGTTTAGGCCTTTCTTGACACGCACCATACAATTACACCATTTCCATGGTTATCACCACAAGGAGCACGACAGAAGCACAAACACATACCTGTGGGGGTCCTTTGACACTGGAAGTATGTACACACATTCCCTCTTGGTGAAAGCGCTTTCTATCCAGGGTTTCTGGGACTGTGAACAAAGAAATAAAACAGTTTGTGAGCATCTGATCTTCCTCATCTTTAACTTTGAAGTTTGAATTTCTTTAATTAATCCACACTGCAAAGAAAATCGTCTCCTGCTGATGTTAAAAACAATGCTCCTCTCTTCAGCGATGGAGCATTAATACAACTGACATCAATATTATATCTGTCTTAGTTTCTCAGACAGCTTTAGCAAGTGAAAAAAAATTAAAAGCAGTGATCGGTCTGTTCTTACTTCTGTTAGCACAATGTTCTCTGTAAAAAGAAAAAACTCCTAAAAATGGCAAAAAGGAGCGTGCAACCTCTTAATCCCAGATTTAGTCTATGAAAATCAAAAAGGGATTAGAAGGCTTAATAAATACAAAAAAAGTCATATATAAAATTAGGACAACTACAGTTCAGCCGTATCATTTAAAAAGGTGTCTGTAAAGGGGTATAAGCTGCAAATCATCATCTCAATTATTATTTTTTTCCTTTTTCAAAAAAGGATTTATATTGCAGGAATTTTCAATTTAGGCCTCATGACTTATTGTTCTTCCACTGCGGCTCATGGGGACCTGCGAGCGATTAGCACAGTTAATCCCTCCCAGCACAAAGTGGGAGACCTGCAAACACCGTCACCTGCTTTGAACCAAAGCATTTCAACTTGTCTTTAAAGCTCAAAACAATAGTATTACAAAGGCCTGGGACGGCAACTTTGAGAACCAGACTGGTACACGCTCGTAATTTTGTGCTGAAACTACAAGAGCTGCAAACTATTCTCACAAATCAATGCAAATAAAAACTTAAAAACATACCAACCAATGTTATTTCACTGCCTTGTCCATCACAAAGGTTTCAATCTCAAAATCCCCTATTGTCTATCTATTCCAAATACCCAGATTCCTGTCTCTGGTGTTCGGAGTAACATCCGTCATGCCCAACGCTGCCCACAACAATGAGTCTGTCCATCTAAACAAGCAAGTCATCCCCACCGCTTGACCAGTGACATTGAACCACGAAGTGTGTACCTGGATGTCCTCCTCTTCATCTCTGTGTTTAAGGGCTTTGTACAGGAACATACCAAGGTTCCTTCATGCATCTCCTGGACAAACCACAGTCACCGCAGCCTCCCTTCAGCAAAACAAATCACTATACTTCTCTCCGTCTTCGTCCCTCTGAAGATCTTCATGCAGTTGTTCCCATACAGGTCTCAAAGTCTACAGCGATGCCATTACCATACAGATCCGGCCCAAGTTAAACGCTGAGTGATCAGTGAGAGGTTGCAGCCTCCCAACGCCATCAAGTGTTAATCTGTAAGAAGCCACTCAGGGGGCAGATGAATGTGTCTGAGACAAACTAGATATTATACTGTACTTAGGCTGGGGAGAAAGAGACGAGGGAGGCGGGGGTGTGGGAGAGGATTAGTAGATGGGCAGAGGCCTCAATGATATACACCTAGTTGTCTACTGAAGACACACCACCAGCTGTGATTCATGCAGTACACACAAAAACCTCTCCCAACTACTCTGGGCCCACATTTATGCTTCAAGAGGCTTCTATTATTATGAAAATTATTTCCAAGAGGGCAGCAGTACAGCATAAAAAAAAAACACTCAAATAACACTGAGGGCAGCAAACAAATGTATTTAATACACTGATCCACAACCTGGGTTCACACATCGGTAAAAGGTGATTGATTTGAGGCTCTTAGAGCTCCCATATGGAAAGGAAAAAAATCTATATTAAGTGAATCTATACGTGAATCAATCTTTATCTTTCATTCCATTTCATAAAGGGTGACAGCATTCTTAGAACATTGCGTTTTACAAGAGGATTCTTGTGCTCAGACAGGTTGCTTGAATAATATATTAATAGTCGGCCATAATTTCTTGTCTTCAATATTTTTCTAATTTCTCACTGTTGTTGTTTCTCCAACTCTTTTGCATGTTTTTTGTTATCCTGAAAGCACACAGGGACAAATAGTCCTAGTGAAAACAAAAGTAAGTGCACCTGAATTTCTTTTTTTGGAGACGATAACTTTGGCGAGCGCCTGCTTGATTTGTCCAACAGACTGAAGTCTCATTTTTACTTCAACGTTCAAATGCTGTCACAAAGAGTTCATTCTGCAATCACTTACAACTATAGTCTTACAGGTAAAAATAGAGCAATGCTTAATTGATTAATCGATACGCAATAGAAGCAGGTTACATTGACACAAAACATTAGGTAAAAACAGGTGATATCAGTGATACTAAGCTTCTGTTCCATTCAGCGCAGAGTCAGGTGCTGCTGTCGCAGCTGTTCATGTTGGCTCACTGGGAAAGACTCACTAAAGAGAGAAAACTTTAATTAGTATTACTGGTAACATCTGTATTTACATATTGTTTCCTGTCAATAACCCTGCTGTGAAAAAGGTCTATTAAATTAATTGGAATTTATTAATGGTAGTGTTGCTAAGTTTAATATATTTTGGTTTTGGATAATAATTCAAACTAATTCAAGACATCACTGATTTTTAAACAATTTTCCCTTTGCTAAATAAAGGATTGAGAAAATAATTGTTAGATTCATCTAATTTAGTGAAATGCCTACTATTTGTTCCCATGTTTTTTTTTAAATAATTTTATGTGAAGCAACTGTGAGTTTCCCCTCGAGGACAATAAAGTACAACCTAACCTAATCTATGAAAACAGCAGTGTCACAGCAGGGTAAACACAGCTGCATCTAATAACATTAATTGTTGGGTTTGATTTCAGAGCAACAATTAGTGAGTGTTGACAATAATATTACTACAATCTTACTAATTACAATCTTATGAGCTGCAGCTGTGTTTCTGCGCTATAACACCTCCCTAAAGAGTCATTCCACAAGCAAAAGGTACAGTATCTATTGTTAGAAAAAGTTAACTTTTCATAGATTTTGCTCTAGTCTGACTAATATTTCTGATATTATTATGCGCTGCCTTGGAAACGTACAGCAGGTCATTGACTCTTCAGTGCCCTCTTGTTCAGTGAACTAAAATAAAGGGAACCGTTTCCTCTTTGCTCATGGGGGAATCTCTGTAAAAGGAACATGGTCTACACCTGCTCTATATGAAATGGCTCATGAGAGAACTTATGATTTAGCACTAACTTTAACTATATTTGACTTGAATCAAATGTGAAATTTAACAGATTCACTACCTGCTCCACGAGTGACAGATGAGAGCGACATATCAGTGATTTCTCTGTCCTAAAGAATGCTTTTGTCGTTCAGATCAAACACCATCTAACAAAGTGTTAACGAGGCAGATAAAGCAGGATTGTGCTCCTCTGATCTGTCACCATGGTACCTGAGAATGTCAGCCAACAAAAGAGAGTTGAGCACTTTGGAGTCTCTGCCAAATCTCTCCCTCTCTCTTCCAGAAACACACATTCTCCCTCGCTTTCTACCCACTCTCTCCCTCCCTCACTCTCTCCCAGAAACACACAAAACACTCTGTGGACTCTGAAACTTTGCCAACTGAGTTCTTCCTTCCCCCGCCTCCTTTTTCCCAACAATGTAACAGGGCTGGCTGGTTAACCCATCATTCCTCTAGCCCCGTCTGACGTAATACGGGGTGAGATAACATCTGGCTTGGCAATCCTATTACCCATTAGAAAAGAGGAGAGGCTACAGGGTCAGCACTTTAGCATGAGTGGTAGCCAAATAGAAAAGTGGTTCTCAAAGCCACTATTTGAGAACCACTCCTCCAGCATTGGGAACAAATGAATTTGTTTTATGTTTTTCCCCCCATTTACCTTGAGAAATTGTGCTCTGGGTGTGATATGGCTTTAAAGAGTTTCCCATTACTTGTAATGGCAGATAGAAAAAAGGGTTTGAAGAGGTAAGATTAGAGTCATCACCACTAAAAGGCAGAGTTGTGCAATTGTCTGTTCTCACAGATTTATACACAGAATTATAGTAGATATAACAAAAATGCTAATTTAAGACCCAGTATTATTATATTTATTACTAGCATGGATAAAGAACTGGGGCATCCTCCACGGTACAGTGAGCCAAGGCTCATATGAGTTTTCTTGAACCATAACCGTAATCCCTCACTACTGTTTCTCTTTGCATTATGTCACATCCCAGGGGAACTGCACTTGCACTGCACACCCCTTAGAGGTACTAAAAATCTGTATAAAGACACAGACAAACAGTTTGGAAAGGAAATCAAATAGATTTGTTTTCTTAGGCCTTATATGACATTAAATTGAAAAACTCTGGGTTTCAGACTGCTGGCCAGAAGAAATACTGTTCAAAGAGATCACCTTGGGTTGATGAAACTGCCTTAAATCTTGGTGGCATAGATTAAACAAGGTGCTGAAAACATTTCTCAGAGTTCTGAAATAAACCAGCCAAAGTCAATTTCATGCACAAACCCTTACTAAGAAAAATAAACAAAGAAATGTACATAATACAGCTTTTAGATTAAAAGGCAGACAATCCGACTGTCAAAGGAAGAAAAAAAGAAAGCCGGGATGTGCACTATATATTGTGCACATTCATTTTTTCCCCTAAATGTGGCTGGTGCGGCTTATGTTCAGGTGCTCTTTATAGTCTGGAAATTAAGGTACTTTTATCAGGTTTATTTCACATTGCTGGGAATTAAGGAGAGACAACGATTTTCGAATAGTCGTTGAACCACGCCCCATAACGATTCCTCTCTTTTACTGGCACCCTCTGCATGGCGGCAGTATAGCATTTGATAGGCTGTGAGATGGGCTAATGTTAGACACCACTGCAGAAGAAGAAACAGGAAAGATCACAATCACTTGGAGTAATCTTTATCAAGATGGGCATGTTAATGTTCATAGTAGCAGCATTGCTGTTTCTCAGGTATGTTATGTATGTATAAAAACATGTTCAAAATTGGTATTAACATGGCTTAAAGTCCACACACATACACACACACACGCACGCGCACGCACACACACGTTAGTCTGTGTTGAGCTGCAATATGTCATGACCTGTCCTGTGGGAGAGAATCGCTGTGTTTTATTGTTTACAGAAGCATCGGCGCAGTATATTATATCCTGTGTTTAACAGGTTAAGCAGTGTAATAGTTATATTGTAAATTACAAAATAATTTTTGGGTGTTTGTTTCAATAACTTCAAAAGAGATTTATTTGGGTCCAGGCAATCATTTCCTTCCTGACAAAAAAATCTTGGTTAGCAAAACTGTAAAAAAAATATGGTCGTTTACTCAAATTCATTTATCAAACCAGTATGACCAAATAATTAACCTTTATCAAATGTAGGATTAGAATACTGCAGTTACACACATCACGACTGCTTCAGTCATTGCGGTCAGGACTGAAGTGCTTATGGAAATAAAAGGCTGCAGTGTCAATGGTCTTACTTTCTTCCTTGATTTTTTTTAAATAAATTGAAAAATAATCAATTAATACACTGCGATTATTGATTAGCACTTTACTGTCAAATGCTCATCCCAATATATTTTTCATCCAACCAACTGTACTTATTCACATTTTTTGAACACATCATGATGACATTTTATTGACTGTCCCACAGCAGCCTGAGACTTACTTGAGACTCTACATGAAATATATCAAACAAGAAATAAGAAATGTGCAGGGCCTAGATAAATTTGTCTAAGGTGCCAGATGTTTGATAACTCTGTGCTACAGCATGTTATCTCAAGCTATGACATAGCTCTATCATCTCTCTTAATAATGACATATACATTACAAACATGACATTAGTTAGGTGCATTGGAGCATTATTTAAAATCTGTTTATAGCATTTTCTGAATGGTCAAGGCCAAACCCTTTTATTTATTCATTTATTTAAATAATTAATTTGCAGAAAATTAAAAAAGGCTGGATTGAAAATTAACACTATGGTCATAGCATATACAGAGATGACAGAGCTGCTCAGAACAAAATGATTGAGAGGGATAATCATATTTTTAAATTCTTTCTACAAGTGTGAAATCTTTACACCACCTCTCACTGCAAGCTATTGTAAGTTAGATGTAAAGTCACTATATTTATGACTTGTGGCTCATGTCCACGTCTCAGGTTTACGGCTCTGAGCAGTTCTACCTGTAAAACATCTTAAGTTCCCGACATAAATAGTGTGCTAAAAATTGATTTTGATTCTGTCACAACAAGATACAGACAGGCATTTATATCAGCATTAAAAGAGAATATCACATATTAAGAAGAAATATTTTAACAATCACAAGCCTTAATTATCCACTTAGATTAGTTGTTGCAAATTCTAAACCTAGAAAAGATGCTAAATAAAGGGAAAGGCTTAATTATAGCCTGTAGATAAAATTCCTGGAAGGCTACACACAGAAGGGAAGTCAGTTCCTACAGTCATGAGATCAAAGTGTGACAGCTCTCTGGCTCCTATACTTGTCCCCCTGGACACAGCTCGTAAGGACTGCACAACAAGGGCTGATGTGATGCTGGCATCAGACCTCAGAGCAGCTGGATAACCTAGTAATGTAAAGCATGTGATGACTTACCACATCTGGCACTTCTGGTTTAGTGGGTCTACTGTATGAAAACCCAAGTCAAATGAAAGTATGATTTGGAATTAGCAAGAACAGGAAACTGCAAGAACAGTTAAACCTCATTTTTTAAATAAATGGTTTAAAAAGTATAAATATGTATATCAGAGTCAGAGATTGGGGATATAAGTTCCTATTACCTTCAGTGTTATTTTGAGTATTTCAGAGCATATGCAAGTCAGCTGGATAAGGACTTCAGGGGAATGCCCCATTCATAAAATCAACAAAGTAAGACCTTTTTTTTTTTTTTTTAAAGCCCAGTCCAAGGCACTGGAAAACATTAATCAGTCATCTTCAAAATGGGCTTGTGTGCGTGGTGCAAATGGATTAGTGTTTGAGATAAGAGAGCTCAGAGGAGTATGCTACAGTCACACTACAGGCAGAAACATGCATCCAACACACACTACACAGTGCATGGGTTAATTCTGGGGTACAACACAATGAAGCAAGACCATTTTTCTACCAGTTCAGGAGGCACTAAACACTGAGCCGATGACCAGTTCAACCATTACGTAAGAATTTGTGACTTGCAATAATAAAGCTTTATTACCGGCCGGTGATACAGATCAAATCATGTTAACTGCTTTGGTGACCCAGCATCAGTTCACATCGTGCAGTCCATTATGATCCCTACTGCTCTGTCAGGCTGCTCGGAGCAGTAGCGGCCCGGGTAAGCCGGGGCATGTGACCGGCTCAGGCGAACACAGTGGGAAATAAAGACAGTTTTGCACCGAGGCAGAAGACAAACCCCCCGGCTGCTTTGGAGACTCTGCCAGGAAACGCAATGTACCTCAGTGGAGAGGGATGTACCAGTGAGAGAATATCAATACTGTGATGCACGATTACCTGCTTCAGTATTTGAAGAATCTTCAATTTGTTGTGAATTTACTTACTGGATTCACCAAAAACAGTAACATCCATAGCTATTTCTCAATAGATTTTCCCAGAAAACACCAACTCATGATATATAGAGATAGCTGCTTAAGAATGTCTTAGTTGACTAATAGTCATTTAATTTATCAAGTATTCTTAATAAGAGCATATTTAAATCTATCTTATAAATTTGCAAAAAATACGCTGAAATTAAAAACCATCGACTCCACAGTCGGCCAAGAACAGGCAGATCAATTAATCAACTAATTGACCATGAGGGGTCAGCCTGACTATATTGTCAATATGAGCCAGCTCTACACACAGTGTGCAAATAACACTGTGGACAAATCTGACTCACAGCCCTGGCTACAACACATCACCTCCTCTTTCCATTCACCCTGAGGTCTTCCACCTACCACACCAGAAAAGAACCAGACAGGAAATTCTTGGGGAAAAGAGGGAGGCGTCTTGTCATGGAGAGGAAGAGGAAAAATTACACTGTATAAAACATAACGTGGAGACCAGTCCTTCTCTCAGAGATGCTGCTGCAGGCCTATGAGACATTTAAAGAGGGCCCATAAGGGGAAAAAAACTCTTTCGGTGCTTGTGTGTAAACATTTAGGTCTCTGGTTCACAAACTGTGAAATTAGACCAACCACTCATTCTGTTGTGGTCTTGCCTCTTCTGAAACCTGGCTAAATGGCTGTTCGGAAATGGCTCTGGTTGTGATGTCACAACAGGAGTGGAAGTCAACTGTAACCGCCCCCTCCCTACAGAGCTTGACTTAGTGTCGCAATCCTTTGCAAATGGGATATTCACAACTTCCAGTCTGAAAGCGTTTGCCAGTGCATTTACTCCGGAAAACATGCACACTCATTCATCTAACTACAACAAGTCACATTACGGAACCACATGCAGTAGCATCATGCTATAGGACCCTGTGGAATTTGAGCCAAATATTTTTTCTGCATATAAGAGGTTGCCCCCCCCCCCCCCCCCCCCCCCCCCCTAATGATAACAGAGTGGGTGTTTCAGAAAGAAGTAGAGACAGGGTTTTTAAGGGTGAGTGTGTGAGAAGGCTGACTTGTATTTAGCAAGTCTAAAAGTGTAATCAAACATACTCAGGGGGGCAAAAAAAAACTGACTTGAAAAAGTGAAATGGGATGATCATTTAAATGAGAAACAGGATCCATCTAACGTGAGTTAATCTGACATCACAAGTCTTACAACTTAGCGATTAGTTGATTAATTGCCAACTTTTACTTTACTATTTCAATAATCAATTTGAGTTATTTTTAAGAAGAAAATCTCAAAAGTCTCTGGTTCCAGCTTTTCAAATGTGTTTATTTTCTGGTTTCTTTAGTCTTCTATAACAGTAAGTTGATTATCAACTTAATGTAGGTTATGGACTGTTGGTCTTGATAAAAAAGACATTTTAGGTTAAATCTTTTTTTTTTAAACAATGATCAACATTTTACATTTTATGACCAAAACAACTAATTCATTAATTAAATAACCAATAGATTAACAAACAATCAAAAATATTTGTTAGTTGCAACCATAGTGGGAACACTTTCCATTCATACATGCAGCACCATTCCAGAACATTCCTGCCTTCTTGCCTGTTCACACATGACAATGCTGGTAAGCATCAATAAAAACAGCAGTGATTAGCAGACAAAGGGGGTCATGTTACATGTCTTTAATTGGCCTTACAAGCAATGTTCCTGCTTATATTCAAACTTCACCCTTCCCGGCAAATTCCCTGTAACGCTACTCAGCAGGGAAAATGATATACAACTCCATTCAAACTTCGCCCTTCTAGGAAAGAATCTGGAACATTTATGTGAAGGGCTGCATGTGTGAATGGGCCTGTAGTTATCTGAATGAGCGTGGGACTTATTTAGATCGACTTCTGACTTGCATTGGAACACAGGGGCTTTTAGATAAAAAAAAAACATGCACAAACATTTAAGTATTATCATTATGACCTTTATTTATTCAGTCGAAAAATCGTATTTTCAAGAGAGCTAATTGGCCTTTTTATTAAACTGGGGCCCCTTTAAGTCTCAACAAACAGCTGACATGCAGCAGAGCTTTAAAAATGAAGTCACGGGTCACGAATTAACCCTAATTTCTCGAAAAAAAGACACTGTAACGGACCTGGTGGCCACTCAAGGTGGCATTGACTTGTTTCTGGCAATGACAGCGAGCCTTGTCCCGCATCTGAGCCAGCTGGCACAAACGTGTCCTAAACAAGTGCCAGCTGTGTCCTGTCGAAGAGGAGAAACCCGGCTGCTAACATCAGGCAGCCGCTGCAGCTAGTTAGCTTGGGTTAAGTAGCATTTAGCACTAGCGAGCTAGCTTTTTTTAGCTTGGTAACGGTCCGCTTCATGTCTGATTTTGTGGGTTTTCTTGGCAGACAGTGTCCGGGAGTTACTTGTTCTGTACCGGTTCGAGTGTTTCGGGGACACTCGGCGGACAGCAGCCGGTTCTCCGCTGAGTGTCTGACAGCCAGGAGGCAGCATGCATACCGGGGGGAACCTGCCACTCAAAACCCAGCAGATCAGTCACGACGAGCCTCAGCGCCAATTTGAGAAGACTATAAAAAAGCATAGGAGGCGGCTGAGTGCGCGGAAAGGAGCACATACCATTCTCTTCACCGTGTAGACTCAGGAAGAGCTGCGTCGTGGCTTTTATCCATCTATCGGCGGCTCTCTCGGTTAGCCTTGGAAGGAAAGCCCGGTGGAGGTTGGAGAGATCCGCTTCGGCTGCAGCTCCAACGGAAGGTTGCTTTTTCATAATTGTGCGACTCTAGACTGACGCTGCATGACGAGCCGGCTGACTCAGCCAGAGCCAGCCCCGCACCGACGCTGTCACGTGGCCGGGGCGGGGCCAGCGGCCACATGTGCGCTTTGTTTTAGTTCCGCATTAACGCAAACAAGCGCAAACACATCAAAAATCAACGATTTCTGTTCGACATTACATTCCACTTTATCAGTGGAGAAAAGTAACTAAGTACATTTACTCTAATACAGTTTTGAACTACTTGTGTTTTACTTGAGTATTTCCGCGTGATGTTACTTCATACGTCACTCCACTATCTGACAGCTTAAGACGGCTTGTTATTTTGTCAAATAAACTGACATAAAATATATTCTTACTCTTTTAATTGTTCGTCCGATTATTTTTTGTAAAACATGTGATATGTACTTTGTGGAATAAAACTGCTACATAAAGTGTATTAACCAAGATTGGTATAGTTCTGAGGTACCTGTATCCCTATGTGATCGCTTTAGACTTAACTCTGACAGCTTCCGTTTCATTTTAGATTAAGGTTTGACATAACATATTTTAATATTATGTATTGGAATATATTATTCATTAATATATTTTAACTAATTCGCTATAAATATGATGCATTATTAATCTACATAATGTATCTTAAATATGCTACATATTGATGAACTAAAACATTAAAATGCTTTCACATGTATTTAATGATGAAAAACAATATGATAGTCTGCATGAGTACTTTTGCTTTTGATACATAAAAGTACATTTTGCTGATAATACTTATGTACTTTTAGTCATTTACACAGTACTTCATCAACCACTGGTAATTATTTATAATTTTAAAGACGTGCAGTAGCTAATGGTTTATTCAAGTATTACTAGATGTTGTTGAAGCCATTAGTTTCTTTAAAATATTATGACACTATAGAAATATCAATTTGTAGTTCTCTGACAAACAGTCCTAAATTAATCATATCCTAATGAGAAAGAGAATATTTGGTACATTGCTGTTAGAAATTAGTTTACATTGGTTGAAGAACTCATTTCTCTCCTGAGTTTATAATACATTTTATTCAATATATCTTATAAATAACAGGCTCTACTTAATCTTCTACACACTGGCAGCTTCCTCTTTTACAGAATCCATTTGAAGAGCTTATTGATTAATATTTTCTATAGCTTTATCCTCCTGCTAGCTACCTCACAGGACATAAAAAAAACTCAGATGTCCTCTCAGAAAATGTCTCAACTTTCTGTTCATACACTAAAGAAGAATCTATTTTTCAACAAAGAAAGCAAAACATCTAAAAACATCAAATATGAGTTGTTCTTTTATTATAAGGCAACGAAAGGAATCACATCATAAAACATGTTACACAGAAACCCCCAAAACCTTATCAAAAATGTCATAATTTGGCTACAGGTAATTTAAACCAAATCCACAATCTACCCAATGAAACAACTGTCAAGCTAAATATTATAAAGTGCTTTCTTTTTGTCTAAATGCAATCATTATCAAGGCAGGATGTGTTGGCAAAGTCATAACAGTTTTCTGAACATTAATCTAACAGAACTTTCAGGCACTAAAAAGCCTTTTTTAATCCATTTTAAACATCTTGTTCCCTCACACAAGCGGTTCACAGCAGTCAGAATTATCCCATATCGTTAAGAACCCGTTGATCAATAATGTTCCCTTGGTTTGTAAATTTGATATTAAAATGTATAAAAAAGGATCCAGCAGTTATGTCTGCTCAACATTGGCAAATCAGCTTTTGTCTCCTTCTACACAGCGCTGGTGAGTTCTTCCCTCTAAAGAGAAAAGCAAAGAAAAAGTTAATCATTCTGTAATTTAATTGTTGTTTCACAATACCAATAACTATGGGCTTTTATTTAGTAACGCATACTGCAAGCAACATCATGCAGAGGGCAACGTAAACATGTTGGTAACTGCATAAAGGATGGAGAGATAAGAGCTTTCCTGCTGGTTGGAAGAGACTGAGGAGTTTAGAAAGAGGAAAGGGTATAAAACAAACTGCAGAAATAAAGAGATGATGTTAATGGTATTCCAGGGTCATGGCGTTAACACAAGTCCACTTTGGAGCATGAATGAGAAGTTCTACAAACACACCATAGGATTGTTTACAATCAACTAGTGACACCAAGTGGTCAGCTGATGTAAAACACTGTTCAAACTTGAGGTCCTTTATTAGGTATTTGTGTTAAACTCGGTTGTGTCTTTGAATGTCACATTGACCCGGAAAGCAGGAGTTGAAATGACAAAAGAAAAAAAAGGGGGGTACAAAAAATAGCTGATGAGAAGATAAGGCACTGTAGTAAGCAACACTGTAAAATGACAGGAGAGATGCAGGGAGAGGTCTGGTTTGAGGGAAGCACACCTGGCAGCAAAGGTTCCCTGGAAGAGTCCAAGACCTGGTGAAGATGAAGGTCAGAATTTTATCTCATCATCATATTTTATCTCATCTTTATCCGTCTCTTTTCTTAGTATCTCACAAATAGGCACACACAAGCAGCTCATAGGTTTTAATTAGTTTCATACCCATGAGTTGGTAAGTAAACCTGCAGCGACTTGAACCTTAACTGAGATAAAACATTAAAGTTAACATTCAGCATGGTTGTTTATAACAGACTGTTTGCAACTGCATCAACGCACTACAATGATGTAATGTTGAGAGGAAGGATAATTAGGCCCAAGGAAGTTTCAAGACACAGCAAGTTCATCTTCATTCTGCAAGCATCAATTGCCTCAAATGACTGTCTGGACAGTTCATGGAACAGTTTGTATGAAGATGAACTATACAGATTTAGAGTGAACAAGTATAAATATGTACGTCAACTTGCAGTGACTTGAAATAACAACTACTTGGCAGTTCTTCTGTAGAAAATGAGGTGGTAGGTGAAGAGTTTCTGGTCCTAGGTGCTGTTAACACTCCAACATTCATTTAATTTAAAAACAGACTCAATTATTGTTCTCTATAATATTTAATTAGCTTTTTTTCCTTGGTGGTCTTTTGTATTAATGTATGTTTTTTTGTTCTTTATATATGCATACATTCATACACATACTATAAGTCTTAATACTGATGCATATTTGCTTTTTGCTCCTCTTCTGTGTGGACTATTGTATTTTATTTCAAGTGTGCTTTTAAAATTATTTTTTTTTCCCTTTCATAAATGTTCGAGATTCTGCTGATTTTGAAATACAGTTAATCCTCATGCTTCTCTTTTTTCCACTGCTTTGCTTATCCCGCAATGTCCCTGGTGTGTGGTGATATAAAACTTTATGGAGAGTCAGCGTTTAAGTTTTATGCTCCACAGATCTTGAACAAACTCCCAGAAAACTGCAGGTCTGCTGCAACTTTTCTTTTAAATCAAGGCTGCAGAGCAAATAAATAAAACATTAAACACAATAATACAATTAAAAACTCCACCACCTTTCACAATAATGTTGCATATTATGATATTTCTGGTGGATAATATCATCCATTGGCCTGGTAGTGTAACCGTAAGTGCAGAGTTTTTTTGGTGTTTTTTTGGCTGAATGAAAGATGTACATTTTATTATGTTAGCACAAGCAGCTTGGCACTGAAGCAGGTCAGCAAATATTAAATATCCTCTAGTGTTTGTCAGTGAGCATTAAGCCTTGTGGTTTTTGACATAGCATTGTGGAATGAAGCGGTGGTGACAATTGGCACATATGGCACAGGTACAAAAAGAAGGGAGTAAATATACTGAAACCTTATTGAAAAACATTACCATAACATCTATCAATCAAACCTGTACTGAATTGTTTTAATCCCCTCCCTGTTCCTCTCACCTCGTAGGTGGTTCCTGCCCAGAATTGCCTCATTTCTCCCCTGCACCCAGCCACCACGGCCGAGGTGATCAGGGTGAAGGGCACCAGGTAGAGCAGAGCGGGCTGACCCATCCCTGACAGCAGCATCACAGCAAAGGTCATTATCATTCCCAGCAGATAGGCTACAGGGAAAAGGACAGACAGACACAATATACACATATAATCACAACTTGAATCCAGAGACAACAAACAACCGACAACCAGAGATTTATTAAAGAGACACTGGGATGTACAAGGTAGAAAATATATGAATATGGGAATGTAAAGCATGAAATATATATTAATGTAAAATAAAAAAAATACATTCAATTTATCCTTACAGCATCACCAGTACTATAAAGAACTGTACAACTGTACAATAAAATAAAAATAACATTCGCATGTCTATTACTATTAATTGTATATAGGGTGATATCAGGTAAATTCAGCCACTTTTTGGTATATTGCTTGGGACAATAACACAATATCAAATATATGTTTGTATATATATATATTTTTATTAATAATTACTGCTTCTGATCATTTTCAGAGAGTGGCCCATTTTAGCATTTTAGCTAAAACCGTGTGGCTTAGGGGGTTAAGGCAAATTTGGCCACCAAGATCACTTTTCCAAAAAATATATTGATATACCAAATTAACAGCATTATTTCTGTTGGATGCCATCAAGACAGATAGCATGCATGTTTTTTTTATGTGCATGTTTTTTTAATAGATTTATCATCCTTATAATAGATAGCAGGCTACTTATTATGCATATTTCTGGTGCAGTCTGCAGTATTGTTCCACTCACCATAGAAACCATAAATCACCTGTTATTTGTCAAGCACAGCTATATTAACAATTTGAAATCCCTTGTAGTCATCGGCTCTAATTTCCAGCCCCTAAATGGCCCATTTTACCTACCCTGTCATATTTTTTCCAAAGACATTTAGTCAAATTACTCTGAACAATTCATTTTTACATGCTGTACTTATAAATAGCAAGAGGTGAGCTGTGAGGTACCTATGCAGCAACAGAGAAAGTAGATCTTCTTGCTGCTGTTGATCCAAACATCAAACCTGCTGCAGTAGGCCACCAGGAGACCTGTTGGACCATGGACAAAGAGTTTCACATCACGAAAAAGCTGACATTTTTGCTTTTGCTTTTTGAAAATAGTTGGTTTAACTTTCAAATAAAAAATAAAGCAATGCAATTAGGAAGCAGCTATCCACATTAGTAAATAGCTGCTATTAAAAACATTTCCTTTGGTCTAAATCCTTCTTCATAAATTACACATTAATTCTCTTCTTTAAGTCTTCTGTTTTGACTTAATGTGGTCACAATAAGTTATTATCATCATATAACGGTCATTATCAAAATAACAAAAACTACTAAATAAACATTGTTATTAAATGAAAGTAAAACTAGACTTTACGAAAAAAAATATAAACACAACTAACAACTAAAAATTTTTTCAACTAAAAACTTTTCAGCTTATTTAATATATATACTGTAAGTGTCGTATGTTGGATGGATCGGAAATCTATCTTCCTATTTTTATCTTCCTTTTGTTCTGCCAGTTTCAGTACAATACTCTGATCTTTTTGAATCTCGCCTCTAAAAATAACCCATTTTACAAAATTATTAAAATGAACATTAAAAATTCTAAAAACCTAAACCTATAAACCTAGCAAATCCACTTTAAAACTAATAAAAAATAAACAGAAATTGTAAACAATTCAAAATGAACTAAAAATAAAACTATATAATTAATAGAATGTTTTCCAAAGTCGTTTTAAGTGGAAACTGACGTTTTGACCTCACCTGGAACAATGATGTCTCCGTAACCCAGAATAGAGAACTGCATACCACACAGGTTCTGAGCCCAAGCTGAGAACCGCGGGACACGCATCACCACAGGCAGCTGTGGAAATAAAACTTTTCAAAATGACAAAGTGTGACAGCAGCAGCACATTCATTCATGCAGCAGCTTAAACAGACACGATCTGACCAATCCTTTCACTTCATATGCCTTTCTCAAAGCTTTAGGCAAAAGGCAAAGTTTTTTAATATAGCACAATGCAAACACACTGGAAATTCAAAATGCTTCACAAATGAGCAAGCGATAAAGGGTAAAAGGCAGTAAAAAGAACAGTTGAAAATAAAAGAGTAAAGAGGAAAATAACATATAGAGAATATGGGTGTAATTTCCTTTGGAATCGCTCGCTCTAATTTTTCTACATCCCATCTGATCACCATCTGTGGCTTCCCTAGTATGAGAGAATATGTGGCCAGTAATGAGGCAGCTAATGCACAAATTGCATCATGCACATAAACAAAGCTACAAATCACCAGAGAGGAAACAATTATCATTAGACAAGAGAGACAACTCTCCGATCACCAGGTTGTGATAATCACTGGTCTATTAGAGAAATCGTCACCATTTACAGAGTAACACATACACATTTAAGGCAGCAATAACTTCAACTATGTTTGTAATCAGTTCAGACAAAAAAAAAAGTAAAAAATGTCAAAATGTTAAAATACAGAAATGTTGCCTAAAATACTAAAACCACTGAAACCAAACATCACCAGTAATTAATAAACTACTCAAACAAATTCAGCTTGAGCAGAGCTACTGTGTTTAAAATCCAAATGACATCAGCTCCCACCATCTGATAATCATGTGAGTACATGTTTTGTTTCACATTTCACTTTTATGAAAGGTTAGGGAAAAGGAAAACGCTTCTTCAAGCCTTGTTTTCAACAGGGGATTCATATCTATGGGGGGAAAATATCATATTAATAAGAACTGAAATGTGGGAAGAGACCTGGACCCTGTAGATTATTATTTAATGCATTCTGCCACTAAACAACACACCACTTTTTGTTAGTTTTCTGTCAAATTTTGGGATAAAATTATTAACAAATGGATGATATATTCTAGAAAAGTCTAACATTTTATCCAGGAGCAATTGAAGAAATTTTAGAAAAATAGATTGTATTTATGAGATTCTTTTCCCCAGCCTGAGATGAGCATCAACGCAAGGAAGAGATGGATGAAGGGAATCCTTACTTTCTCAGAGGGAGCCTGGGGTTCGGCTGGGATGTCCACCATGTTACCTTGCGTCTACGACAGACCCACCCAAACCCAGCACACAGTTAGTCGACCAGTTCATCATCCCACTCAACAACAGGCAGAGGAAATCAGCCGGGATGTTAATAAAGCCAGGACAAACTTTATGGGGAATTCTACCAAGCTCAGGTTTTAACTTGTGGGTCGGAGCTTGAATGAAAAGATTGAGACTGATGCTTTGGTCTTTATTCTGCTAGTTCATTAAAGCATTTTCATTTCTCAAGTAAGAAAAACAGCTAATGTATAAAAAAAGTTTAAAGGAAATTTTATGAGCAACCATGATAATCAAACCCGTCGTGGTCACCAGTCACGGTTCTGAATATAACTAAGATACTGTCCATTAGGTTTTTCAAGCATTACGAAAATGCCTCAAAAAGAGAATATGGTGGAGTTCCCCTTAAAAATAGGAAGCAATGCAGGAGACTTACCTTCTCTCCAGTTGCATCTGGGCCCAGAGCGACCTGCACCATGATGCTAACACCATTCTGTTGAGGGACGCCAAACTTTTATATTCAAAGTCCTCATCCAGACAGTTTATAAAACCACCATGTATCACTAGAGGTGCAGAAACTTCCCCCGTTCACTGATATGAACTCTGCAACTCATCATTTTCTTACTCAAAGCTTCTGTACCTCAGTGTAATATCTCTGCTGGCCTCAAAGATACTTTAAACTTTGGGACAGCAAGAGTTTAATATTAAGAAGTGGCATAAAAATGATAATTAAAAAAAAAAGTCCCTGATATTTAAATGAAAGAAATGCAAATCATACCTTGGTAAAGAAAGGAGTGATGAAAACAAAGAAGACATCATACACGAGCAGGAGACTCAGGAGAATCACACAGATCTATGAGGTAATGGGGGGAAGAGAAGATATTGTTCTTAAAGGTGCTGTATGTATGATTCATCACTTTGGGTTGTGAGACTGTTTGGTTTGTAATTAAGGTAATAAACCACAAAACATTATTTTTGTTGAATTATACATTAACTAAAACATACTTATATTCTCTTTCTGGGAAGCATTAACGAGCAGTTGGACAGGGGTACCTAATAAAGTGGCCGGTGAGTATGTATGTATGTATGTATGTATGTATGTGTATATATATATATATATATATATATATATATATATATATATATATATATATATATATATATATATATATACACATGCTTTATGCTTTGTTAAATATGGACACTAAAATAACTCCTCACGCTATATTAAACAGCATTATTAAACAAGCAGACAGTGAAGAACAGATAGTGGTCAAGGTGACTTGGCTTTATGATTGTTGTCATAGAAACACAGCTAAGATAAACTATTTCATGAAAGTTTTTACTAGGGTCAAGGTTGAATAACTGGCTGCGCCAACTCTTTTCTTCAGATTTCCTGCAGCTTTTCACTGGTTCTACACTGGAACTTTGAATCGTAGCTGCTGTCGCCTTGGTTGAGCAACGTTGCGTTTGTGAGTAAACGTTCCCGTGTCAGATGTCCACGTCTTCTGACTCTCCTTCTGTTAGGGGGTGCCTTTGATTTCCGTTTCACTGTGAAGTACTCTACCTTGAAATTGGACAGTGAAATGGTCTTCATGAAGTTGAGGCAGAACGCAATGCCGAGGAGATCCTGCAGGATCCAGATCCATCTATGGGGACAAGAAAAATCTCTTGTTTAATCTTAAAAATGAGCAGATTAATATTTAGGATGTCTTCAGAGAGGAGTATTAACCAATAATATTAATGTTAGTTATTTCCTAAAACCAGACACAGGCTTTTATAGACCTGATCACCTGTTAATTATATTAGGTGATCAAGATCAAGATCATCACACAATGCCAACAATTTATCCCAAAGGAATTCAATGTAAGTAATGTATGATCTTTAATATATCACAGTTCATACAGCAAACTGCTCCTGAATTTATTCGGCATTGCAGAAGAAATGTGTTTCTGCATCTATGTTGGTGATGAATAAAAAATACAATACTACAATTACCTTCTTGGGCAATTCGTTCTCATCTGGCTACACTACAGCACTACAACAGGCTACTAACACAGGTTCGGTTGTATTTTAAACAGCACTGCTGCTGTGATGTGAAATGTTCAGTGGATCATTTTAACGCAGACACATGTGGAGACATATTCTAATCGTAGGTGTGAACTTGCATACTTGAAGTTGTCTACTTGCGATCAGATCACTCAAGACTCGTGTTAATGGCAGGTTCAAACAGGGCCTGAGTGAAACCAACAGTGGAAATGTAGTTGGTTTTTGTGTGCATGTACCTGTCTTCATTCCTGTAGACTCCCCAGATCACAGCAATGGTAATGCACACAGCAGCCAGTATGAGAGACCTCACTGAGAAGTTAGAACTCC